>OU383794.1:6919342-7519342 GCA_910950805.1 Acrocephalus scirpaceus scirpaceus
GATGCCCTGTCCTGCCATCATTCCCTGGAAAGCTTCGGAGCAGCTTTCCCAAGGAATATCCCACCTTTTCCAGAGGATTTGGGAAGTGGTTTTGAATTAAACACCGGAATTGGGACCCTGGAGCTCCCCTTTGCTGCCGTCATTCCCTGGAAATCCCCGGAGTCCCTTTCCCAAGGGGTTTCTTTGGAATGGCTCCCATGGATCTGCTCTCCAGGAATTCCCGGCCTGCAGGGAATCCGGGATAGATCCATGGGATCCGTGGGATGTGGGAGAGGGGTGGGGTAGGGCCTGATCCCTGATCCCACTTTTCTGCCCTCAAATCCCCCAAATCCATCGGCAGAGCTCAGGAAGTTTTGTGGGTCCGGAATTCCAGCTCAGCCCTTGCTCCTTCCAAAGGAATTCCCAGCAAAACCCCACAAATCCCAGCCAATTCTCAGCCAGTTCACAGGCAATTCCCAGGCAATTCCCGGCCAATTCCCAGGCAATTCCCAGCAAATTCCCAGCCAATTCCCAAGCAATTCCCAGCAAACCCTGCCCAGCTGGGCCTTGGATGCATCCTAAATGAAATCCCTGGGAAAATCCCGTGTTTGTGTCACCCAGAGCCTCCGCAATTCCTGGAAATCCTCTGGAGCTGCGGCCTGGCTGGAAGAGGAGCCTGTGCAGGGCCTGGCGTGGATCCCGTCCCTGCATCCCACAGCTGCTCCTGATCCCCATTCCCAGGCTGTTCCCGGGATTTCTGCACAGGGTCCTGCTGCAAATCCCCCATTCCCAAAGATTCCCATCCCTGGGGACACGAATCCCCCTTTCCCAGAGATCCCAATCCCGTCCCGAGATCCCTGGGAAGCGGGCCGGGGTTATTCCGGGTGAGCCGCTCCCGCTCCGGCCTCCCTTGGGAATCGGCAGCAAATCCAGTTTTTCCACATCCAGGAAAAACCAGTTCCTGTCAGCCTGCCCCGGCCTGTCCCGAACATTCCCAGCTCCCTATAAATCCCAGCGGGGCCTTTTGGGGGAAAATCCCATTTTTAGGGATCCTATCCCATTCCCATGGAAATCCTGGAAAATCCCTGAATCGGCTCCGTTTCCCTCGGAAGTGCTGCCGGGATGCTCCCGGGATAATTCCGTGAGTAAGGAATTCCTTGGGGGGGATTTGAACCATTTTCCCTTCATTCCAAGGCTTTTTGGAGGGATTTTGGGGGGGGGGGTTTCCATCGGAATTCCATGGGCTCAGGGCCAACCGCAAAATTTCAATAAATTGAGAAATATCCCAAATTTATCCCAGTGAAATATCCCAAATTTTTCCCAAATTTTCTAAATTTAATCCCAATTATCCTAACTTTATCCCAGGGAAATATTGCAAATTTATCCCAGAGAAATATTTGAATTATAACCCTAAATATCCCAAATTTATCCCAGTGAAATATTCCAAATTTCTCACAAATTTTCCGAATTTATCCCAATTATCCCAAATTTATCCCAGCGAAATATTCCAAATTTAATCCCAAATATCCCAAATTTATCTCAAATTCCCAAGGCACCACAAATTCCTTTCTTTGCTATCAACGAAATCTTCCCCTGGTTAAAAAAAAACCTGGAATAGGGGGAGTGAGCAAAAACAAAAACAAAAAAACCCCTGGAATAAAGGGAACATTTCCATTTATTTCCTGGAAAAATCCACTTTTTAATGAGTACATTTAATTCTGGCGTGGGAAAAATCCCACTTTTATTTAGAATAAAGGCAATAAATTGATTTGTTGGGGAATATTTGCAAGATGTGCATTTGTTTGGGGGGGGAATATCCTTGGTTAAATGTGTATTTATTTTTTGAGAAAAAAAAATTCCTTGGAATAAGTGAACTTCATTTGGGATGGAAAAATCCTTGGTTCAATGTGAATTTAATATTTTGGGAAGAAATCTCTTGGAATAAATGAATTTAATTTGGGGGGGAACCCTTTGAAATCTGTGAAATTAATTTTTGGGAACAAAATCTTTGGAATCTGTGCATTTAATTTTTGGGGAAAAAATCTTTGGCTAAATGTGCATTTATTAGGGGAAAAATCCCTTTGGAATCTGTGAATTTAATTTTAGGAGGAAAAAAAATCCTTGGCTAAATGTGCTTTTATTTGGGGAGGGGAAAAAAAATCCCTTTGCAATAAATGAATTTAATTTTGGGGAGAAAGAAATCCATGGCTAAATGTGCATTTATTTTTCTGGGAACAAACCCTTTGGAGTCTGTGAATTTAATTTTTGGGGGGAAAAAATGGCTAATTTCTATTTTTAACATTTCTTTTATTATTGTTATTTCTAACATTTATTGTTATTTCTAACATTTATTTTTTGGGAACAAACCCTTTGGAATAAGTGAACTTTATTTGGGGGGGGAGTCCTTTGGAATAAGTGAATTTAATTCTGCAGGGAAAATCCTTGAATTTTGGGGGGGAACAAACACTTTGGAATCTGTGCATTTATTTAGGGGGGGAAATCCCATTGGAATAAGTGAATTTAATTTGGGGGGGGAAGGAAATCCATGGGAATAAGTGAATTTAATTTAATGGGGAGGGGAATCCATTGAAATAATCAGATTTAATTCTGGGAAGGGGAAAATCCTTGGTTAAATTGGCATTTCTTTTGGGAGAAGAAACCCTTTGGAATCCGTGCGTTTATGATTTTTTGGGAACAAACAAACCTTTTGGAATCCGTGCATTAATTCCTGGCCATAAACTCCCTACACCCACTTTTCCTTGGGAAAACAAAAAAAAAAAACCAAACCAAACCAAACCAACCAAAAAAAAAAAAAAAAAAAAAAGAAATAAAGAAAAAAAAACCACCACCCCAAACACTTCTCTCCTAAACCCCCAAAACCCCAAATCCCTGGACTCCTCTTTCCCCCAAAAAAAACCCCAAAAAACCTGAGCGGGTGAGGATGCTCTGGGATCCGGCGTGATCCGGAGGATGGGAAGAATTCCCAGGATTTGGGGCTCTCCCGGAGTCTTCCAGCCCTAAAGATGGAGCTGCTCGGCGCGGCCTCTTCCTCTCCGGGCGCGTTGGATCCGGGTTTTTTTTTTTGCCTTTTCCCCCTTTTCCTGCCCATCCATGTGTTTCTGTTTTGTATTGTCCCGCTCGCCCGCATTCCCGTTTTAAGTGGATTCGGTGGGTGGGATTTCAGGAGGAAAAAGGGGAAAGATAAAGCGGGGGAGAGGGGAAAAAAAACCTGGAGGAGGAGGGGGGGAAAAAGCGAGAAAAAAAGCCCCAAATTACCTTTTTTTTTTTTTTCTTGCAACAGGAACCGCCACCAAAAACAGTGCCCAGGCCCCGCGCCGCCGCTCTCTTTATGCTGCACCTCTCGCCCTAAAATCAGGTTTGGAATTTGGGGCTCCACAAGTGGGATTATTTGGGGAGAGGGGGACAGGGATGGGGGGCAGGGATATGGGGGGGGGGGGGCGGAAAAATGGTAAGAAAAAAAAAAAAAAAGGCGGATCCACGTGGTGCGAGGGGGGCAGACAGAGATCCCATTGTTCCAGGGAAATCTGGGAATGGGAATGCAGCCGGGGGCGGGGGATGGACACGGAGGAGACCCCCGGGGGGCCCGCGCCCCCTCCCCCGTTCAGAAAATCACCCCCACCCCAAAATCCAACGGGAGCGCCCCGACAGCGGCGGGGATTTGGGGTTCTGAGGGTCCCGGGGGGTTTGGGGTGGGGATAAAGGAGGGGGGACCCCAAAACCCCTCCACCCCCGGTGCTCCGCTTCCCCCGCGGCACTTTGTGGGGGCGGCGCTTTGTCTCTGGGCCCTTCTCCTGACCCGGATCCCCTTTGGGACCCCCCCCAGCACCCCAAAAACCCCGGGACGCCCCCGTGCACCCCCAAAGGCCAAATCTCCCCGAGACCCCCCCCGTGTGACCCCCTTTGCGACCCCCCCGGGCACTCCCTTTTCCAAACCCTCCCTCTGCACCCCCTCATTCCACCCCCCTTTGAGCCGCCCTTTCCCAATCCCCCTTTCCAAATCTCTTTTCCAATCCCCCTTCCCACCCTCCTTTCCAGCCCCCTCCTCCCCCCCTCAGCCCTCTGGTCCCCTCTCTCCTCTCCCCCCGTGTCCCCCCCATCCCTTGTCCCCCAAATCCCCCCGTGTCCCCTCGCTGGGGGTCACCCGTGTCCCCCTGTCCCGTGTCCCCCCAAGCTCCCCCATGTTCCCCCAAGCCCCCTTACCCCTTGTCCCCTGCATCCCCTCCATGTCCCACTCACGGGGGGGTCTCCCCTTTCTCCCCCCCCATTCCCATCTCCCCTCATATCCCCCCCATTTCCCCTCATCCCATGTCCCCCAAACCCCCCATGTCCCCTTATCTCCCCCATTTCCCCTCATCCCACGTCCCCCAAACCCCCCATGTCCCCTCATCTCCCCCATTTCCCCTCATCCCATGTCTCCCATGTCCCCCAAATCCCTCACGTCCCCTCACCCCGTGTCCCCCGTGTCCCCATCTCCCCTCACAGCCTGTGCCCCCGTGTCCCCCATGTCCCCTCACCGTGTCCCCTCTCATCCCCTCCACGCTCCTCCCACAGCAACTCCCTCACTGTCCCCACTTCCCCTCGCTGTGTCCCCACTTCCCCTCACTGTCCCCCATATCCCCTCACTGTCCCCCATATCCCTCACTGTCCCCCATATCCCTCACTGTCCCCATTTCCCCTCACTGTCCCCCATATCCCCTCACTGTCCCCCATATCCCTCACTGTCCCCATTTCCCCTCACTGTCCCCCATATCCCTCACTGTCCCCCATATCCCTCACTGTCCCCCATATCCCTCACTGTCCCCCATATCCCTCACTGTGTCTCCATATCCCCTCACTGTCCCCCATATCCCTCACTGTCCCCATATCCCCTCACTGTCCCCCATATCCCTCACTGTCCCCATTTCCCCTCACTGTCCCCCATATCCCTCACTGTCCCCATTTCCCCTCACTGTCCCCCATATCCCTCACTGTCCCCATTTCCCCTCACTGTCTCCTATATCCCTCACTGTCCCTATTTTCCCTCACCCCATTTCCCCTCACGCCATGTCCCCCCTCACCCCGTGTCCCCATTTCCCCTCACTGTCCCCCATATCCCTCTCTGTCCCCATTTCCCCTCACTGTCCCCCATATCCCTCTCTGTCCCCATTTCCCCGCACCCCATATCCCCTCACTGTGTTCTCCCTCACCCCATGTCCCCATTTCCCCTCACTGTTCCACCACCGCCTGTCCCGCGTGTCCCGGGGACGGGGTGGGTGTCTGTGGGTGTCCCTGGGTGTTCCTGGCTGTCCCTGGGTGTTCCTGGCTGTCGGTGTCGGTATCCCCGGCCGTCCCTGGCTGTCTATCCCCGTGTGTCGGTGCGGTGCTGACGCGCTCCCGCAGCCATGCCCCGCAGGAAGGCGGCGGGGCCGCCCTGGGACGCTGCGGGCCCGGGCGCTGCGGGCGGCGGGCGGCGGCGGCCGGGCCCTCAGGGCGGCGGGAGGCGGCGGCCCCGGCCCAGCGGCGGCAGCAGCGGCGGCAGCAGCGAGGAGGAGGCGCCCCGGGAGCGGCGGCCGCGGGACGGCAGCCCCGGGGCCCGCAGGCCCGGCAGGCCCGGCGGGGCGGCGGCGGCGGCGCCAGGAGGCCCCGGGGCCCGCGGGCAGAGCGTGGTGATCTGCGAGCCCGAGCACAGCAAGGAGCGCATCGTGAGCTCGGGGTGGGGGGGAGAGCACCCGGCACCCCTGGGACCCCTCTGGGACCCTGCTGTACCTGCTGTGCCCCCATTGTGCACCCCACTGCACCCCCTTGTACCCGTTGTGCCCCCATGTGCCCCCATTGCACACCCCAGTGCACCCCCCTGTACCCACTGTGCCCCCATGTGCCCCACTGACACCCCATTGCACCCCCTTGTACCCACTGTGCCCCCATGTGCCCCACTGATGCCTCATTGCACCCCCTTGTACCCACTGTGCCCCCATGTGCCCCACGACGCCCCATTGCACCCCCTTGTACCCACTGTGCCCCCATGTGCCCCATTGCACACCCCACTGCACCCCCTTGTACCCGTTGTGCCCCCATGTGCCCCACTGACACCCCATTGCACCCCCTTGTACCCACTGTGCTCCCAGTGTGCCCCATTGCACACCCCAGTGCACCCCCCTGTACCCACTGTGCCCTGTGCCCCATTAGACCCCCACTGCGCCCCCTTGTACCCACTGTGCCCCTATTGTGCCCCTCTATTCCCCCCACTGCAGCCCCTGACCCCCATTGTACCTCGATGCACCCCAAATTCCACCCCAATGCACCCTCTGATCCCGTTCCACCCCAATGCACCCCAAGTTCCACCTCACTGCATCCCCGGACCCTGTTCCACCCCAGTGCACCCCAAATTCCCCCAATGCACCCCCAAACCCCACGGCACCCCCTGACCCTGTTCCACCCCACTGCATCCCCTGACCCTGTTCCACCCCAGTGCACCCCAAACCCCACTGCACCCCCTTTTCACCCCTCAATTCCCCCACTTTTCTACCCCTCAAAACACCCCGTCATTGCCCCCGTGTCCCTGCTGTCCCCATGGCCCTGCTGGCCCTGTCCCCAATGTCCTCCCCATCCCTGCTGCTCCCTCTGTCCCCATATCCCTGTCCCAGGTGACCCCTCACAATGTCCCTCACATCCCCAATGTCCCCAATGTCCCCAATGTCCTGTCTCTCACATATCCAATGTCCCCCAGGTCCCTGATGTCCCTCACGTTCCCCACGCCTTCCCCCCTTCCCAATGTCCCCATGGCCCCACACCGCTGATGTCACCACGTCCCAGGCCCGGATGACCCCAATGTCCCAGATGTCCTGTGTCCCCCACACCCCTGATGATCCCCACACCCCTGATGTCCCCAGTCCCCAATGTCCCACAATGTCCCCAGGTTCCCCACATCCCTGAGCCCCCAGGTCCCCAATGTCCCACATTGTCCTGTGTCCCCCACACCCCTGATGTCCCCAGGTCCCCAATGTCCACCACATCCCTGATGAGCTACAATGTCCCCTGTGTCCCCCACACCCCTGATGTCCCCAACGTCCCCAGCATCCCCCACACCCCCTAAGTCCTCCGTGTCCTCCTGTGTCCCCTCATCCCCCATGTCCCCCGCGTCCCCCCAGCCCTGCTGTCCCCACACCCCCTCCCCCATGTCCGCTGTCCCTGACACTGTTCCCTGTCCCTTGTCCCATGGCCCTGTCCCTGTCCCCAGTTCCTCACACTGTCCCACGGCCCTGGCCCTGTCCCCAGTCCCTCACACTGTCCCATGGCCCTGTCCCTTGTCCCCTGTCCCTGTCCCCAGTCCTTCACACTGTCCCATGGCCCTGTCCCTTGTCCCATGGCCCTGTCCCTGTCCCCAGTCCCTCACACTGTCCCATGGCCCTGTCCCTTGTCCCCTGTCCCTGTCCCCAGTCCCTCACACTGTCCCTTGTCCCCTGTCCCTGTCCCCAGTCCCTCACACTGTCCCATGGCCCTGTCCCTTGTCCCATGGCCCTGTCCCTGTCCCCAGTCCCTCACACTGTCCCATGGCCCTGTCCCCAGTCCCTCACACTGTCCCGTGGCCCTGTCCCTTGTCCCATGGCCCTGTCCCCAGTCCCTCACACTGTCCCATGGCCCTGTCCCTGTCCCATGGCCCTGTCCCTGTCCCCAGTCCCTCACACTGTCCCATGGCCCTGTCCCTTGTCCCCTGTCCCTGTCCCTAGTCCCTCACACTGTCCCCTGGCCCTGTTCCCTGTTACTGACACTGTCCCCATGTCCCCTGTCTCTGTCCCTCTCCCCAGTCCCTGACATTTCCCCTATCCATGTCCTTGACTGTCCCCTATCCCTGTCCCTCTCCCAGTCCCTGACACTGTCCCCTCTGTCCCCTCTATCCCTGAGTGTCCCCTGCCTGTCCCTGAGTGTCCCCTGTGTTCCCCATGTCCCTGACTGTCCCCTGTGTTCCCCATGTTCCTGAGTGTCCCTGTGTCCCTGACTGTCCCTGAGTGTTCCCTGTGTCCCTGAGTGCCCCGATGTCCCTGAGTGTCCCCTGTGTCCCTAACTGTCCCTGAGTGTCCCCTGATGTCCCTGATGTCCCTAAATGTCCCCTGTGTCCCTGAGTGTCCCCTGATGTCCCTGATGTTCCTGATGTCCCCTGTGTCCCTGAGTGTCCCATGATGTCCCTGATGTCCCTAAATGTCCCCTGTGTCCCTGAGTGTCCCCTGATGTCCCTGATGTCCCTGATGTCCCTGATGTCCCCTGTGTCCCTAAATGTCCCCTGTGTCCCTGAGTGTCCCCTGATGTCCCTGATGTCCCTAAATGTCCCCTGTGTCCCTAAATGTCCCCTGTGTCCCTGAGTGTCCCCTGATGTCCCTGATGTCCCTAAATGTCCCCTGTGTCCCTGAGTGCCCCCGATGTCCCTGATGTCCCTAAATGTCCCCTGTGTCCCTAAATGTCCCCTGTGTCCCTGAGTGTCCCGTGATGTCCCTGATGTCCCTGATGTCCCCTGTGTCCCTAAATGTCCCCTGTGTCCCTGAGTGTCCCCTGATGTCCCTAAATGTCCCCTGATGTCCCTGATGTCCCCTCTGTCCCTAAATGTCCCCTGTGTCCCTGAGTGTCCCCTGATGTCCCTGATGTCCCCTGTGTCCCCGCAGAAGCTCGAGGGCTCCAAGAGCCGGGGGCAGCTCCTGATCTTCGGTGCCACCAACTGGGACCTGATCGGCCGCAAGGAGGTGCCCAAGCAGCAGGGTAGGGACTAATTAACGAGTCATTAATGAGTCATTAATTAATGCTGTGGGGCAAGGGTCCTTAATTAATGGGTTAATGAGTCATTATTGAGTGCCGTGGGGCAGGGTAGGGGTCCTTAATTAATGGGTTAATTAGTCCTTATTGAGTGCTGTGGGGCAAGGGTCCATAATTAATGAGTTAATTAGTAATTAATGAGTTCTGTGGGGCAGGGGTCCTTAATTAACAGGTTAATTAGTCAATGGGTGCTGTGGGGCAGGGTAGGGGTCCTTAATTAACGGGGTTAATTAGTAATTAATGAATGCTGTGAGGAGGGGTAGGGGTCATTAATGGCTGATTAATTGATTGGTATTAATTAATAATTAGTAGTGTGGGGCAGGGTAGGGCTCATTAATGGCTGATTAATTAGTTAATTACTGTTAATTAGTAATTAAGGAACATTTTGGGGCAGGGTAGGGACTCATTAATGGCTGGGATTAATTGGTATTGATTTGAGGTTAATTAGTAATCAGTGGTCGTTTTGGGGCAGGGTAGGGGCTCCTTAACGGCTGATTAATTAATTGGTATGAATTAGTAATCAATGAATGGTTTGAGGCAGGGTAGGGGCTCGTTAATGTCTGTGATTAATTGGTATTAATTAGTAATTAATGAACATTTTGGGGCAAGGTAAGGCCTCGTTAATAGGCGATTATTGTATTAATTATGTATTGGGCAGAGTAGGACCTCATTAATGGCTGTGCAATTAATTGGTGTTAATTTGGGCTTCATTTGTAATCAATGATTTCAGGTTCATCCCTTACCCAGAACTTGGGGAGGCACAGGGTCTGCAGCGAAGCCAATTAAAGCTCTGTTTATTCTGGATGTAATTATAGTTCATTAATTATCCTGAGTATTTGGTGTGGTTCTATTTAATTTATTTAACTAATTAATTAATCAGGGAGGAAGTCCCAGTTTTATCTCTTTATTTGGGGTGCCCTGGATCTCCAGCAAAGCCAAATTAGGACTTTGTTTGTTTTTGATGCATTTATAGTTTGTTGATTTCCCTGATTATTTTTATTTACTTCCAATTAATTAATCAATTAAGGGGAGGAGCCACAATTCCATCCCTCAATAGGGGCAGATTTGAGGGGGCGCCAAAGCTAAATTAAAACTTCATTAATTTTTGGTGCATTTCTATTTAATTAGTCTTTCTCCTTATTTTATATGGTCATAATGAATTAATTGCATTAATTAACTGGGGAGGAGCCACAATTAGAGCCCTCAGTTGGGGCAGGTTTGAGGGGACACCGGCTCTGGTGCAAAGCCAAATTAAAACTTTGTTTATTTTGGATGCATTTTTGATTGATTAATTGATTTTGATTGATTGATCTCCTTCTTTTCATGTGTCTATATTTAATTAATATTAATATTAGTGTTGATATTAATATTTAATTGATATTTAATTAACGTTTCAAATTAGTTTATTAGGGGAGGAGCCACAGTTTGATTCCTTAATTTGGGCTGGAATTTGGGGTGCACCAGGTCCGTGGCAAAGCAGAACGCAGACTGTTTCCTTGGAATCCTTTTATAGCTCATTAATACTTCTGATTATTTTTATCTGTTCCTGATTAATTACTTTGGTTAATTACTGGGGGAGGAGCCACAATTGGAGCCCTTAATTGGGGCAGGTTTGAGGGGGCTCTGCTGCAAAGCCAAATTAAGACTTTGTTTATTTGGGGCACGTTTGCCGTTCATGAATTGATCTACTTTTTAGGGGGTTATCTTTCATTAATATTAAAAATTAACATTTAAAATTAATTAATATTTCAAATTAATTAACTGAAGGAGGAGTCTCAGTTTTAGATCTTAATTTGTGCCCAAATTCGGGGGGCACCGGCTCTGCTGCAGGGCCTCTGCTGGTGCAGCTCATTAACCTGTCTGCCTTTAACACTGATTGGCTGATTGCGTTAATTAATTGATGAGTTCGTTAATTGGGGTGGGACACCTTCCTGGGGGCAGGCTGGAGTGCCCCAGCTCTGCTGTTCCCCCGTTTTGCTGCTTTGTCCCCAAAATGATGGAATCCTGCCATCATCCCGGATGATTTTCCCAGATTATTTCCCTCAATTTTCCTGGGTTGTTTTCCTGGATTATCCTGGATGATTTTCCTGGTTAATTTTCCCAGATTTTCCCAGATGATTTTCTTGGATGATTTTGCCAGATGATTTTCCTGGATTATTTTCCTGGATGATTTTCCTGGATTTTCCCAGATGATTTTCTCAGATTATTTTCCTGGTTGATTTTCCTGGATTATTTGCCCAGATGATTTTCCCAGTATTCTCAGTTTTCCTGGATTATTTTCCTGGTTCATTTTCCCAGATTTTTCTAGATTATTTTTCCAGATGATTTTCCTGGATTTTCCCAGATTTTCTCAGATTATTTTCCCAGATGACTTTCCCAGTATTCCAGGATGATTTTCCTGACTGGCTGATTTTCCCAGCTGCTGTTCCTGAGACTTATTCCCACCATTCCCGGGACTGATTCCCATTGTTCCCGGGATTGATTCCCATTGATCCTGGGATTGATTCCCGCCATTCCCAGGACTGATTCCCATTGTTCCTGGGATTGATTCCCTCCATTCCTGGGACTGATTCCTACCATTTCCGGGACCGATTCCCGTTGTTCCTGGGATTGATTCCCATTGATCCTGGGATTGATTCCCGCCGTTCCCGGGACTGATTCCCGTTGTTCCTGGGACTGATTCCCGTTGTTCCTGGGACTGATTCCCATTGTTCCTGGGACTGATTCCTGTTGTTCCTGGGACTGATTCCCGTTGTTCCTGGGACTGATTCCCATTGTTCCTGGGATTGATTCCCATTGATCCTGGGATTGATTCCCGCCATTCCCAGGACTGATTCCCGCCGTTCCCAGGACTGATTCCCGTTGTTCCCGGGACTGATTCCCATTGTTCCTGGGATTGATTCCCATTGATCCTGGGATTGATTCCCGCCATTCCCAGGACTGATTCCCGCCGTTCCCAGGACTGATTCCTGTTGTTCCCAGGATTGATTCCTATCGTTCCCGGGACTGATTCCCGCCGTTCCCGGGACTGATTCCCGTTGTTCCCGGGACTGATTCCCGCCGTTCCCGGGACTGATTCCCGCCGTTCCCGGGACTGATTCCCGCCGTTCCCAATGTTTTCCAGCGGCGTTCCGGAACCTGGGGCAGAACCTGTGGGGGCCGCACCGCTATGGCAGCCTGGGGGCGCTGCGCGTGCGCTCGGTGGTGTCGGGGCCCTGCGCCGCGCACAGCCTGCTCATCACGGCCGAGGGGCGCCTCTGGAGCTGGGGTGAGTGCCCAGAGACCGCCCGGGACACCCCAAAAACCACCTGGGAGACCGGGGTTCATACCAAAAACCACCTGGGAGACCGGGGTTCATCCCAAAAACCACCTGGGAAACTGAGATCCATCCCAAAAACCCTCCCAGGAGACCGGGGTTCTGCCCAAAACCCACCCGGGACACCGGGTTCATCCCAAAAACCACCTGGGAGACCAGGGTTCATACCAAAAACCACCTGGGAAACTGAGATCCATCCCAAAAACCCACCTGGGAAACTGGGGTTCATCCCAAAAACCACCTGGGAGACCAGGGTTCATCCCAAAAACCCACCTGGGAGACCGGGGTTCATACCAAAAACCCGCCCAGGACACCGGGTTCATCCCAAAAACCACCTGGGAGACCAGGGTTCATCCCAAAAACCCACCTGGGAAACTGAGATCCATCCCAAAACCCCTCCTGGGAGACCGAGGTTCTGCCCAAAACCTGCCCGGGAGACCGGGTTCACCCCAAAAACCCACCTGGGAAACTGGGGTTCATCCCAAAAACCCACCTGGGAAACTGAGATCCATCCCAAAAACCCACCTGGGAAACTGGGGTTCATCCCAAAAACCCTCCCGGGAGACCGAGGTTCATACCAAAAACCCGCCCAGGACACCAGGTTCATCCCAAAAACCACCTGGGAAACTGGGGTTCATCCCAAAACTGTCCTGGGGTTCATCCCAAACACCGCCTGGGGGACTGAGGTTCATCCCAAAAACCACCTGGGAAACTGGGATCCATCCCAAAACTGTCCTGGGATTCATCCCAAACACCACCTGGGAGACCGAGGTTCATCCCAAAACTGTTCTGGGATTCATCCCCAGAAACTGGCCTGGGAGACTGGGGTTCATCCCAAACACCAGGATCCTGGGATTTGCCCCCAGAACCACCCGTGCAGTTCTGAGATTCACCCCAAAAACTGTCCTGGGATCATGGGATTCATCCCAAAACTGTCCTAAGATTCATCCCCAAAAACTGTCCTGGGATCCTGGCATTCGTCCCGAAACCTCCACTGCCATTCCAAGATTCATCCCAAAAGTGTCCTGGGAGCCTGGGATTCATCCCAAAACTGTCTTGGGATCCCGGGACCCATCCCCAAAACTGTCCTGGGATCCTGGGATCTGTCCCAAAACTGTCCTGGGATCCTGGGATTCATCCTGAAACCCTTCCCTGTTCCATCCCTCCCTTGCTGGTTGGGGTGGGATCCTCACCCAACCCAAGCTGGGAGGGATCGGGATCTGTTGGAGGATGGGAGAGGCCTGGGGGGGGCTCCGGGCAGGTGAGTCCTGGGAATCTGGGTTTCATCCCAAAAAACACCCCTGGGAATCCAACATTCATCCCAAAAACCATCCCGGGAACCCAAGATTCATCCCAAAAACCATCCCGGGAACCCAAGGTTCATCCCAAAAACTACCCGTGGGAATATGGGATTCATGCCAAAAACCCATCCTGGAACTCTAGGGTTCATCCCAAAAAGCTGTCCTGGAATTCTGGGGTTCCTCCCAAAAATCACCTGTGGGAATCTCAGATTCATTCCAAAAATCACCTCTGGGATTCTGGGATTCATCCCAGAAATCCTCCTTCCCACTAAAGGATCCCTTTGTGGCTGCTCTGGGTGAGGGCTGAGATCCCCACTGGGCTGGAGGATGAATCCCAGATTTCCAGGGATCTGCCGGAGGGCGGGAATGCCCGGGGGGGCTGGGACAGGCCAGATCCATGGGATGAATCCAAGGATTTGGGGTTTAACAAAGGATTTTGGGATGGGCCTGGAATGAGCTTGGAATGAGCCTAGAGTGCCCAGAGGCTGATGGAATCCTGGAATCCTGGATCGGGAATGCTGTGGCAGGACAGGGATTGTCCTGGCCTGATGGATCCTGGAATCCTGGATCGGGAATGCTGTGGCAGGACAGGGATTGTCTGGATTGTCCCCACCTCCAGGGCTGTGTCTAGTCGGGGCAGAATTTGGGAAGAACGTTGGGATGCTGGAGCTTGTCCAGGGAAGGGATTGGAGCTGGGAAGGGGCTGGAGAATTCCCGAGGGAGCTGGGAAGGAGCTCAGCTTGGAGAAGAAAGGGATTGAGGGGGGCCCTGTGGCTCTGGAATTCCCTGGCAGGAGGGGGCAGCCTGGTCAGGATTTCGTCCCAGGGAACGGCAGGATGAGAGGGAACAGCCTCAGGGGAACTCTGGGAGAAAACGTTCCTGGAAAAAGTGACGGGAATGGGAAGAAGCTGTCGGGGGTGGGAGTCACCATAGCGAGGAACGGTGGGGACGGTGGGACGCGGCCCTTGGGGGCGGGGCAGGCCGGCCTCGGCGGTTTTCCCAACCCGGCTCACCCCGGCGTTCCGGGGATTTTCGGGATTCCCCTCAGGCCGGAACGAGAAGGGGCAGCTGGGCCACGGCGACACCAAGCGCGTGGAGGCGCCGCGGCCGATCGAGGCGCTGGGCGGGGAGTGCATCGTGGCGGCAGCGTGCGGCCGCAACCACACCCTGGCACTGACCGGTACGGCGGGGAGGGCTGCCCCAGTCCCGGGAAACCTGCACGAATCCTGGGAAACCTGCCCCAATCCCGGGAAACTGCCCCAATCCCGGGAAACCTGCCCTGAATCCCAGGAAACCTGCACGAATCCCGGGAAACCTGCCCCAATCCCGGGAAACCTGCCCCAATCCCGGGAAACCTGCCCCAATCCCGGGAAACTGCCCCAATCCCAGGAAACCTGCCCTGAATCCCAGGAAACCTGCCCTGAATCCCGGGAAACTGCCCCAATCCTGGGAAACCTGCCCCAATCCCAGGGAAACTGCCCCAATCCTGGGAAACCTGCCCTGAATCCCGGGAAACCTGCCCCAATCCCGGGAAACCTGCCCCAATCCCGGGAAACCTGCCCCAATCCCAGGAAACCTGCCCCAATCCCGGGAAACCTGCCCCAATCCCGGGAAACCTGCCCGAATCCCGGGAAACCTGCCCGAATCCCAGGGAAACTGCCCCAATCCCGGGAAACCTGCCCCAATCCCAGGAAACTGCCCCAATCCCGGGAAACTGCCCCAATCCCGGGAAACCTGCCCGAATCCCAGGGAAACTGCCCCAATCCCGGAAAACCTGCCCTGAATCCCGGGAAACCTGCCCCAATCCTGGGAAACCTGCCCCAATCCCGGGAAACCTGCCCCAATCCTGGGAAACCTGCCCCAATCCCGGGAAACCTGCCCCAATCCTGGGAAACCTGCCCCAATCCCGGGAAACCTGCCCCAATCCCGGGAAACCTGCCCCAATCCCGGGAAACCTGCACGAATCCCAGGAAACCTGCCCCAATCCCGGGAAACCTGCCCCAATCCCGGGAAACCTGCACGAATCCCAGGAAACCTGCCCCAATCCCGGGAAACCTGCCCCAATCCTGGGAAACTGCCCCAATCCCTGGAAACCTGCCCCAATCCTGGGAAACCTGCCCCAATCCCAGGAAACCTGCCCCAATCCTGGGAAACCTGCCCCAATCCTGGGAAACCTGCCCCAATCCCGGGAAACCTGCCCTGAATCCCAGGAAACCTGCCCTGAATCCCAGGAAACCTGCCCTGAATCCCAGGAAACCTGCCCTGAATCCCAGGGAAACCTGCCCCAGTCCTGGGAAACTGCCCCAATCCTGGGAAACTGCCCCAATCCTGGGGAAACTGCCCCAAATCTGACCCTACAGCCAAAATCCCAGGAAAACTTCACCAAAGCCAACCCTTTTCCTCAAAATGCATCCCTTGCCCCCAAATCCCTGCAAAACTGCACCAAATATGGCCTTGTGGCCAAAATCCCAGGAAAACTACCCCAAAATCGACCCCTTTTTCTTGAAATCCTCCCCTTTTGCCCCAAATTCCACCCCTTTATCCCCAAATCTGCCCTTTTCTCCTCCAATTCCCGTTTTCCCCAAAGAGAGCAGCTTTGGGGAGGCCAGGCTGGGGCTAGGAAACGTTCTGTTCTCAAATCCATCCCTTTTTCCCCCAAATCCACCCCTTTTTCCCCCAAATCCACCCCTTTTTCCCCCAAATCCATCCCTTTTTCCCCAAATCCACCCTTTTTCCCCAAAAATCTGGGAAAACCGCCCCCAAAATCCTCCCCTTTTTCCCCTAAATCTGCCCCTTTCACGCGAAGTTCTGGGAAAACTGTCCCAAAATCCGCCCCTTTTTCCCACAAGCCACACCCCTTGCCCCCGAATTCTCGGGGAACTGTCCCAAAATCCCCCTTTTTCCCCCCAAACGCCGTGTTCCCGCAGAGAGCGGCTCCGTGTTCGCCTTCGGGGAGAACAAGCTGGGCCAGCTGGGGCTGGGGAACCAGACGGACGCCGTGCCCAGCCCCACCCAGGTACCCACGGGGAAATCCAGGGATTTGGGGGCTTTCAGTGAAATATTCCCTTAAAAAAACCCCTCAGGGTGCAGAATTCCGGCTCGGCCATTCCCAGCTGCGGTAGGAAGAGCTGGGAATTTGGAAATCGAGTTTTTGAGGATTTCAGAGGTTTTCGGATGGAAATTCACCCTTTTTTCCCTTCTGTTCCCCAGATTTTTTCAATCCCGATTTTCCTGCTTTTCCTGCAGATCAGGGATTTCCTATGGAAATTCACCTTTTTCCCCTTTTCCTGTATTTTTTCATCCCGTTTTTCCTGCTTTTCCCATGTTTTTACAATCCCGTTTTTCTTGCTTTTCCCACAGATCAGGAATTTCCCATGGAAATTCACCTTTTTTCCCTTTCTCCCACGTATCTGATCCTGTTTTTTCCCTTTTCCTGCACTTCTGATCCCATTTTTCCCTTTATCCCGTGTTTTTCAATCACATTTTTCCTGCTTTTCCCACAGATCAAGGATTTCCCATGGAAATTCCTCTTTTTTCCTTTTACCCGTGTTTTTTCGATCCTACTCTTCCTGTGTTTTTCTGCTCTTCCCACCTTTTTTGATCCTGTTTTTCCTGCAGATCAGGGATTTCCCGTGGAAATTGTCCATTTTTCCCTTTTTCCTGGTTTTCCTGATCCCAATTCCCGGTTTTTCCCAGATCCTGTACAACGGGCAGCCGATCTGCAAGCTGGGCTGCGGGGCCGAGTTCAGCATGGTCATGGACTGCAAGGGGAACCTGTATTCCTTCGGGTGCCCAGAGTACGGACAGCTGGGTATGGAAATCTGGGATAATCCCATGGGATCAGCCCATGGACTGCAAGGGAAACCTGAATTCCTCTGGGTGTCCGGAGTACAGACAGCTGGGTACAGGATTTGGGATCATCCCATGGGATCAGCCCATGGACTGCAAGGGGAACCTGAATTCCTTTGGGTGTCGGGAGTACGGACAGCTGGGTACAGGTTTTGGGATCATCCCATGGGTTTGGGATCATCCTGTGGGATTGGGGCAGTTCAGAATCATCCCATGGGATCAGGGCTGGTTTGGGATGATCCTGTGGAATCAGGGCTGGTGGGCTGGTTTGGGATGATCCTGTGGAACTGGGGCAGTGGGGGATCATCCCATGGGATCAGGAATGGTTTGGGATCATCCTGTGGGATCAAGGCTGGTCGAGGATGATCCCATGTGATTGGGGCAGTTGTGGATCATCCCATGGGATCAGGGCTGGTTCGGGATGATCCTACAGGATTGGGGCAGTTGGGCATCATCCCATGGGATCAGGGCTGGTTCGGGATGATCCTATAGGATTGGGGCAGTTGGGGATGATCCCGTGGGATCAGGGCTGGTTCGGGATGATCCTATAGGATTGGGGCAGTTGGGGATCATCCCATGGGATCAGGGCTGGTTCGGGATGATCCTATAGGATTGGGGCAGTTGGGGATGATCCCGTGGGACTGGGGCTGATTCAGGATGATCCCATGGGATCGGAACAGTTCAGGGGTGATCCTGCGGGATCGGGGCGGTTGTGGATGATCCTACAGGATCGGGGCAGTTGGGGATGTTCCCATGGGATCAGAACAGTTCTGGGTCGATCCCGCGGGGTGGGGGCAGTTGGGAACGATCCCGCAGGATCTCTCTGTGTTCCCGGCGCCGCAGGGCACAATTCCGATGGGAAGTTCATCGCGCGGGCGCAGCGCATCGAGTACGACTGCGAGCTGCTGCCGCGGCGCCTGGCGCTCTTCGTGGAGCGCACCAAGGATGGGCAGGTGCTGCCCGTGCCCAACGTGGTGGTGCGGGACGTGGCCTGCGGAGCCAACCACACTGTGAGGAAACCGGGATAACGGGATTGGGAATGGGAATGGGAATGGATGTGGGACGGGGCCTGCGGAGCCAACCACACTGTGAGGAAACCGGGATAATGGGACTGGGATTGGGAATGGGAATGGATGTGGGACGTGGGATGTGGCCTGCGGAGCCAACCACACTGTGAGGAAACCGGGATAACGGGATTGGGAATGGGAATGGATGTGGGATGTGGCCTGCAGAGCCAGCCACACCATGAGGAAACTGGGATAACGGGATTGGGATTGGGAATGGTGCAGGACGTGGCCTGCAGAGCCAGCCACACCATGAGGAAACTGGGATAACGGGATCGGGAATGGGAATGGGAACGGGTGCAGGACATGGCCTGCAGAGCCAACCACACCGTGAGGAAACCGGGATAACAGGATCGGGATTGGGAATGGTGCAGGACGTGGCCTGCAGAGCCAGCCACACCGTGAGGAAATCGGGATAACGGGATTGGGAATGGGTGCAGGATGTGGCCTGCAGAGCCAGCCACACCGTGAAGAAATGGGGATTGGGAATGGGAATATGGAAACTGGGATTGGGAATGGGAATAGGAACGGGTGCACGGTGTGGCCTGCGGAGCCAACCATACCATACAGAGCAGGAACAAGAATGGGAATGTGGGTGGAAATGGGAGTGGGAATGGGAATGGGAAGAGGAATGGTAGTGGGAATGGAAGAGTGGGGATGGACAGGAATGGGTGTGGGAATGGGTAAGGGGAAACAGGAACGAGAAAGCAGAAGTGGGAGTGGGAGAGCAGGAAGGGGAATGGGAGAGCGGGGAATGGACAGGAATGGGAGAAGGGGATGGACGGGAGTAGTCCCACAGGAATGGCAACGGGCATGGGAGAGCAGGGATGGACAGGAGTGGGAGTGATCAGCTCTCGGCCTCCCTCCATCCCAGCTGCTGCTGGATTCCCAGGAATGTCTTCTCCTGGGATTTGGGGGATTTTTGAGGCCATGCTCCCTCCATCCCAGCTGGTCCCAGATTCCCAGGAGTGTCTTTTCCTGGGAATTCTGGGATCCCTGAGGCCCCGCTCCCTCGCTCCCAGCTGGTGCTGGATTCCCAGAAGCGCGTCTTCTCCTGGGGCTTCGGCGGCTACGGGCGCCTGGGGCACGCCGAGCAGAAGGACGAGATGGTGCCCAGGCTGGTGAAGCTCTTCGACTTCCCGGGGCGCGGCGCCGCCCAGATCTACGCGGGATACACCTGCTCCTTCGCCGTCAGCGAGACAGGTGGGGAGCCGGGAATGCCGGGAATGCCGGGGGAGCCGTCAGCGAGACGGGTGGGAATGCTGGGATTTGGGAATGCTGGGATTTGGGAATGCTGGGATTTGGGAATGCTGGGGGAGTCGTCAGCGAGACGGGTGGGAATGCTGGGATTTGGGAATGCTGGGATTTGGGAATGCTGGGATTTGGGAATGCTGGAGGAGTCGTCAGCGAGACGGGTGGGAATCCAGGATCCCAAGATTTGGGAATGCTGTTGGGGCAGCTGTCAGTGGGACAGGTGGGATTCCCAGGATCCCAAGATTTGGGAATGCTGGGGGAGCCTTCAGCGATTCAGGTGGGAATCTGGGATCCCAGGATTCGGCAATGCTGGAGGGAGCCGTGCCCTGACAGGTGGGATTCCCAGAAACCCGGGATTTAGGAATGCTGAGGGGTGGCCATCAGTGAGACAGGTTCCCACCTGGGAACCACCGCCGGGAACCCAAGATTCATCCCAAGGATCTGGGATTTGGGAATGCTGGGCAGGCTGTGGGATCCCCAGGATCCTGAGATCTGGGAATGCCGGGGGAGCTGTGGCCTGACAGGTGGGATTTGGGAATGCTGGGAGGAGCCGTCAGCAGGACAGGGGGGAATTCAGGATATGGGATTAGGAAATGCTGGCAGGGTACGGCCTGAGAGGTGAGAATGCCGGGATCCCAGGATTTGGGAATGCTGGGGAGAAGGTGGGCTGACAAGTAGGATTTCCAGGGATCCCAGGGATCTGGGAATTCTGAGGAGCCATTACCTTATGGGTGGGATTCCTAGGATTTGGGAATGCTGGGGAGATGTTGCCTGGCAGGTGAGAATCCCGGGATTTGGGAATTCCAGGGATCTGTGCCCTGACAGGTGGGATTCCCAGGAATGCTGGGATTTGGGAATTCTGGGGGGGAGCTGTTACCTGATAGATGGGATTCCCAGGATTTGGGAATTCTGGGATCCGTGCCTTGACAAGTGAGATTCCCGGGATTTGGGAATTCTGGGATCCGTGCCCTGACAGTTCCCTTGCAGGTGGGTTGTTCTTCTGGGGCGCCACCAACACTTCCCGGGAATCCACCATGTACCCCAAGGCCGTGCAGGATCTCTGCGGCTGGAAGATCCGCAGCCTGGCCTGTGGGTGAGTGTGGCCCCAGCCCCAATCCCAAACCCCCCAATTCCCGGGATTTGGGC
Source organism: Acrocephalus scirpaceus scirpaceus (assembly GCA_910950805.1). Taxonomy (NCBI): domain Eukaryota; kingdom Metazoa; phylum Chordata; class Aves; order Passeriformes; family Sylviidae; genus Acrocephalus; species Acrocephalus scirpaceus. Next base: position 6,940,054 of record OU383794.1, read on the forward strand.
CCTCAGAGCTCAGGGCTCCCCTGCCTTGCAGGAAGAGCTCCGTCATCGTGGCGGCCGACGAGAGCACCATCAGCTGGGGGCCCTCGCCCACCTTCGGGGAGCTGGTACAGACCCCAAACCCCAAACAGCACCGCACAGACCCCAGATCCCCCAAATGGCACCCCCAAACCCCAAACGGCACCCCAAAAACCCCAAACAGCACCCCAAAAACCCCAGATCCCCCAAATGACACCCCCAAACCCCAAACAGCACCCCACAAACCCCAAATCCTCCAAATGGCACCCCCAAACCCCAAACCGCACCCCACAAACCCCAAATCCCCCAAATGGCACCCCCAAACCTCAAACAGCACCCCACAAACCCCAAATCCCCCAAATGGCACCCCCAAACCCCAAACAGCACCCCACAAACCCCAAATCCTCCAAATGGCACCCCCAAACCCCAAACAGCACCCCACAAACCCCAAATCCCCCAAATGGCACCCCCAAACCCCAAACCGCACCCCACAAACCCCAAATCCCCCAAATGGCACCCCCAAACCCCAGACGGCACCCCAAAAACCCCAGATCCCCCAAATGACACCCCCAAACCCCAAACAGCACCCCCAAACCCCAAACAGCACCCCACAAACCCCAAATCCCCCAAATGGCACCCCCAAACCCCAAACCGCACCCCACAAACCCCAAATCCCCCAAATGGCACCCCCAAACCCCAGACGGCACCCCAAAAACCCCAAATCCTCCAAATGGCACCCCCAAACCCCAAACAGCACCCCACAAACCCCAAATCCCCAAAATGACACCCCCAAACCTCAAACGGCACCCCAAAAACCCAAATGACACCCCAAAACCCAAATGACACCCCAAAATCTTCAAATGGCACCCCAAATGACATCTCCAAACCCCAAATGGCATCCCAAAATTCCAAATGGCATCCCAAAATCCCCAAATCCCCCAAAGTGGCACCCCAGAAACCCCAAATGACACTCAAATCGCCCTGGGAATCCCAGACTGACGCCCCAAACCCACCATGAGCTGGGGGCCCTCGCCCGTCTTTGGGGAGCTGGTACTGACCCCAAACCCCAAATGGCACCCCAAATGGCACCCCAAATGCCCCAAACTGACACCCCAAAAATGCCAGACAGACACCTCAAATTCCCCTGGGATACCCAGACACCCCAAATCCCAGCCCCACTGAGCAGCCCCTGTCCATGGGGTGTTCCCACAGGGATATGGGACCACAAATCCCCCAAATCCCAGCCCCACTGAGCAGCCCCTGTCCGTGGGATTTCCCACAGGGATATGGGGACCACAAACCAAAATCGTCCACGGCGGCGCAGGAGGTGAAAACCCTGGACGGGATCTACACCGAGCAGGTGAGGGGGGACCGGGGCCTGGGCTGGGGCCGTGCCCCATCAGCTGTGGGGTCAGGGAGGGGCCCCATGGGGAATGGTTTGGGGTGGCTGAGGCCGCGGCTCATTGCAGCTGTGGGGTCAGGGACAGAGGGTACGAGGGGCCCTAAAATAAAAACAATAAACAAGGAAACCGGGGCCCTCCCCTAAAATAAACAGGGAAACCGAGGCCGTGCCCAGCTCATCGCAGCTGTGGGGTGAGGGAGGGGCACCCGTGGGCCCTCCCCTAAAACAATTTGGGGTGGCTGAGGCTGTGCTCAGCTCGTGACACCCGTGGGGTGAGGGACAGAGGATACAACGGGCCGTTCCCTAAAATCAGCAGGGAGACTGAGGCCCTGCACAGCTCATCACAACCAGGGCCCTGCCCTAAAATAAACACTGGGGGGTGAGGGAGGGGGTGCCCGGGTCCCCCTAAAATAAACAGGGTGGGGCTGAGGCCTTGCACCACTCGTGGCACCCATGGGGTGAGGGAGGGAGCACCCATGGGGCCCTCCCCTAAAACAATTTGGGGCGGCTGAGACTTGACACAGCTCATCACAGCCATGGACAGAGCACAGAGGAGCTGCTCCCTAAAATAAACAGGGAGGCTGAGGCCGTGCCCAGCTCATCACCCCCGCGGGCTGATGCACGGGGCCCTGCAGGGCTCTTCCCTAAAACACCCCTGGGATGCTCCGGTGCGGGCCGGGATCCCCACAGGTGGGAGGGATCCCTGGGAGCAATCCCTGGGAAGGCTCCGGATAACCTCAGCTCCCGCTTCCCCTTTTCCATGGACCGTGTCCGCTCCTGGATGACCCTTTCCCAGTTCCATGGGTTATTCCCACTCCCAGCTACCCCTTCCCCATTCCATGGGCTGTTCCCAGCTGACCTATTCCCGTTCCAGGTGGCCATGGAATATTCCCTCTCCCTGGTGACCCTTTCCCATTCCAGGTGGCCATGGGCTATTCCCACTCCTGGTGACCCTTTCCCATTCCCATTGCAGGTGGCCATGGGTTATTCCCATTCCCAGTTGCCCCATTCCCGTTCCAGGTGGCCATGGAATATTCCCTCTCCCTGGTGACCCATTCCCATTCCAGGTGGCCATGGGCTGTTCCCACTCCCTAGTGACTCTCCCGTTCCCATTCCAGGTGGCCATGGAATATTCCCTCTCCCTGGTGACCCATTCCCATTCCAGGTGGCCATGAGCCATTCCCACTCCCTGGTGACCCTTTCCCGTTCCCATTCCCATTCCCGGTGGCCATGGGCTGTTCCCACTCCCTGGTGACCCTTTCCCGTTCCCATTCCCATTCCAGGTGGCCATGGGCTATTCCCACTCCCTGGTGACCCTTTCCCATTCCCATTCCAGGTGGCCATGAGCCATTCCCACTCCCTGGTGACCCTTTCCCATTCCCATTCCAGGTGGCCATGGGCTATTCCCACTCCCTGGTGATCGCCCGGGACGAGTCGGAGGCGGAGCAGGAGAAGCTGCGGAAGCTCCCGGAGTACAACCCCCGCACCCTCTGAGGGGCCCCAGTCCCGCTTCTCCATCCCGGCCGCCGTTCTCCCTCCCCATTCCCGCATTCCCAGCCCTCGGGGGAGTCGCTCCCACCCCCATTCCCGGCTTTTGGAATTCCCAACCGCAGCCGGACATTCCGGCACCTTCCGCCCCGGGTTTTGTAGGGTCTGGCCTTGAATTATTTTTATTTTATTTGTATTTTTCCGCAGCTTTTTTTTACTGTTTGCCATTTTTCCAGCCCCAAATCTATGGCTGCAGGCTCGGGATCACTTTGGGGATCTGATCCCGGCTTGGGATCCCTTTAGAGATTTGGGATCCCTAAAGAGCAGCTGCCAATGCCTGGTTTTTCCTCTATATTCCCATTTCCCCCCCCCCCCAGTATTCCCATTTTTTGCTGGTTTTCCCTACTTTGGGTGCTACAATTTTCGGGATTTCCCCCCTCCCACCCCTCCAGCATCCGCAGGGATCCCGGATCTCATCCCAGCAGCATTCCCGGGCTTCCCTCCCCGCCCTCGCCCACCCCGGGGACATCTCAGGGATCACGAGGGGAGTCCCAAAGGAATTTTTTTCCCAGGAATTCGGGGTTTTTTCCCTCTGGCGGATGGTTTGGCCCAGGATCAGCCGGAATTCCCACATTCCCTCCCTCCTAATTCCCTCCGTGCCAGGTCACTGTGCTGGAATCTCGAGGTGCCTTCAGGAGCAGAGCCCGGCTCTGCCCCGCGCCATTCCCGCTCCCTTAGGGCCGTTTTTAGGGATTCTCCTGGATTTTTCCATGGATTTTTGCTCCTTCCCATCTCCCCCGGGGCGGCGCTCGGGGACTTTGCAGTAAAAACAAAAATGGGTTTTGGTCAATTTTTGGGATCGGGAGCTGTTTTCCAGCGGGGTTGAGAGGGGAGATCCTGGCCGGGGGGAGCAGCCAGCTGGAAAATCCCAAATCCCGCTTTTGTGGCAATATTTAGGATTTGGGAGTAGGGAATCACCAAAACCCCGCTTGGAGCCCCAAAGCCTCAGGGGGCCATTCCCGCATTCCCAGGGAATTCCCAGCTCGAGAAGGCTCAGGATGGGGCGGGAGAGGGAGGGGGGGCATTCCTGCATTCCTGAGGAATTCCCGAGTTCAGGAAGGATCCAAGGGGGCCGTTCCCGCATTCCCGAGGAATTCCCAGCTCAGGAAGGATCCCAGGGGCCTGGGGGAGGATCCCGGGATTTTTGGATTCCTTGGAGCAAAACTCGGGCGGATCGAGGCCGTTGTGTCCCTCCCCCCCCGCTTGGCTTCCCTTGGTTTGTGTTTGAAAAATTCCCATTTTCCACTTTCAGTCCCTGATTTTTTGGCATTTTCAAGGCCTTGCTTCTTCATTTTTCAATATTTAAGCTTTAGTTTTAAATTTTTTTTGTTTCTTCAAGTTTTGTTTTTATTTTTCATTCCTATTTCTCTTTTATTTCATCCCAATCTCCTCATTTTTAGTCCTAATTTTGTGTTTGGTTCTCATTATAAATTCAACTTTGAACTTTGCTTTTTCCTTTTTATTTTCTATTTTATTCCGTCCAAATTCCTTCATTTTAGTTCCTACTTTTCAATTTGCTAAATCCAATTTTGAACTTCATCTTTTCCTTTCTATTTCTCCTTTTCAATTCTATATTTTAATTCATCTTTTCATTTGTATTCCTAATTTTTAATTGCTTGATTTTAAAATTCTACTTTTAATATTTTTAACTCTAGTTCAATTTTAACGTTTATTTGATATTTCTTACTCTAATTTTCCATTTTAATTCAATTTTTATTTCTATTTCTTACTCTAATTTTCCATTTTAATTCAACTTTAGTATTTATTTTACATTTTCCCTCTGATTTTTAATTTAATTTCTTTTTTTATTCTACTCTTCACTTTTTATTTTCAACTTGGCTGTTTTATTTTGCCTTCATTTTTTAACTTTGGTGTTTAAATTTGAACTTAATTTTTTTTTTTTCATTTGTAACATTTCTCCTTTTTTTACTCCATATTTTTCCATTTTCAGGATTTCCATCCTTTTTTTTTTTTTTTTTGATTCTTTTTTACTTTATATTTTCATTTTTAAATTTTGGATTTTGATTTATTTCCCCATTTTGTTCCTTATGTTCCCAAAGGGCACCAGAACTGATGCTGCCTTTTCCCAAATCCATCAGGCTCCATCCCAAAAGCATTCCCACTCCCTTTTTTCCCTCTGAAATTCTACGACACAGCTCTGGGATCCTGAAAATCCCAAACAATTCCCACTCCCGTTTTTCCATCTGGAATTCCACAGGGATACAGCTCTGGGATCGGGGCTTCCCGTCCCATTTTCCCTCTGGAATTCCTCAGGGACACAGCTCTGGGATCGAGGGTTCCTGTCCCATTTTCCCTCTGGAATTCCGCAGGGACGCAGCTCTGGGATCGAGGGTTCCTGTCCCATTTTCCCTCTGGAATTCCACAGGGACGCAGCTCTGGGATCGAGGGTTCCTGTCCATTTTCCCTCCCCAATTCCGCAGGGACGCAGCTCTGGGATCGGGGCTTCCTGTCCCGTTTTCCCTCTGGAATTCCTCAGGGACACAGCTCTGGGATCGAGGGTTCCTGTCCATTTTCCCTCTGGAATTCCTCAGGGACACAGCTCTGGGATCGAGGGTTCCTGTCACTGTGGGGTTGCTCCAAGGAAAGCGCTGCGGATTCCGTACCTCTGGAATTCTAGCAGGGCTCAGACCCGGCCCCATCTGGCTCCCCCTGGGACAGGGATGGATTCCAGGGCTGGGATGGATGGGGATGGGATCAGCTCCCAGGCTGGAGGCACCGATTCCCGATGCGAATGAGCAGGGATGGGGATGGGGATGGGGATGGGGATGGGGATGGGGAAGAGCAGGAGAGGGGGAATCCTGGTGGGAACCCCCAGCAGAGCTGCCCCAGCCCCTGGGGCCCAGCACAGGGAGGACCTGGAGCTGCTGGAGAGAGTCCAGAGGAGGCACCAGGATGATCCCAGGGATGGAGCCTCTCTGCTTGGAGGAAGCGCTGGGAAAGCTGGGGTTGCTCACATGAAGAAAAGCTCCAAGGAGACCTCAGAGCCCCTTCCAGTGCCTGAAAGGGCTCCAAGAGAGCTGGGGAGGCTTTGGGGATGAGGGATGGAGGGACAGGACACAGGGAATGGCTTCAAACTAAAGAGGGACAATTTAGATTGGCATAGTTGGGATAAATCCTTCCCTGTGAGGGTGGGTGGGGGTTGGGATGGAATTCCCAGAGAAGCTGGGGCTGCCCCTGGATCCCTGGCAGTGTCCAAGGCCAGGCTGGACAGGGATAGGAGTACCCTGGGATAGTGGAAGGTGTCCCTGCCCCTGGGAATAGATGAGCTTGAAGGTGCCTCCATCCCAACCATTCCACGATTCTGTGATTCCCTGATTCCATGTGTGCTTTCCCCACGTGGGATGTGCCCATGTGGATTTTGGCACCAGGACAGTGGCTCCAGAGCCCAATCCCCGCCCCCACTCCCCACCAGTTTAACCAGTCCAGTTTGTCCCAATGCCGGGAAAGCCCCGCGGAGCCGCGGCCCGGATTTATTTCCGCCACTGAAGGCACTTGGCAGGGACAGGGCAGGAGGGGACACGGAGGGGACACGGAGGGGACACGTTGCCACCTCAGGGCACCACGTGCCACCACTTGAAGGCGAAGGGCTTGCGGCGCACGTTGGTGCCGCAGTGAACCTCGCCCAGCAGGACGTGGTAGGAGAAGAAGTCGTCGATGAAGGTGCAGGAGAGGCCCAGCGGCTCCAGCAGCTCCCGCACGCGCTGCTCCAGGCAGCAGCGCCCGCCCACCATGGGCCCGAAGGGCTTGGGAATGCCCAGGTGCCGGCCCAGCACCAGCATGTTCACCTGGAGTGCCGAGATTCCAGCGGGGATCAGTCTCAGCCATGTCCCGGCCCAGAGAAATCCCAGCCCCAATCCCATCCCGGGGAAATCCTGGCCCCAATCCCATCAGGGGACATCCCAGCCCCCAGCCCCAATCCCATCAGGGGACATCCCAGCCCCCAGCCCCAATCCCATCAGGGGACATCCCTGCCCCGATGCCGCCAGGGACATCCCGGCCCATGGAGCTTGGGGTGCTGTTACCATGTCGGGGAAGAAGGCCTCGGCCCCCGAGGCGGCGTCACCCTGGAAGAGCTGCGGGATGTCCAGGATGTCCAGCTCGGCCAGGCCCAGTGAGCGCTTCAGGATGTCCCTGTTCCAGTTGATGCAGCTCTGGGAACCAGCAGGGAGAGCGAGGGGAGGGAGATGGACAGTGGGATGGAGAGATGGAGGGACAGCGGCTGGAGCGATGGAGGGATGAGGAGAGGGACAATGGATGGGGAGATGGAGGGACAAAGAGAGAGAAAGAGGGACAGAGGGACAAAGGGATGTTTGTCCGCATGGATGTCAGGATGGGTGGGTGGGCAGAGGAAGGGAAGGACAGGAGGGTCAGTGGAGAGGTGGACAGAGGGAGGGATGGAGGGATGGATGGATGGAGGGATGGATGGAGGGATGGATGATGGATGGATGGATGGATGATGGATGGATGGAGGGATGGATGATGGATGGATGGAGGGATGGATGGATGGAGGGATGGATGATGGATGGATGGAGAGGGATGGATGGATGGATGGATGGAGGGATGGATGATGGATGGATGGATGGATGGATGGAGGGATGGATGATGGATGGATGATGGATGGATGGATGGAGGATGGAGGGATGGATGGATGATGGATGGATGGATGGAGGGATGGATGGATGGATGATGGATGGATGATGGATGGATGGATGGAGGGATGGATGGAGGGATGGATGGAGGGATGGATGATGGATGGATGATGGATGATGGATGGATGGAGGGATGGATGATGGATGGATGGAGGGATGGATGGATGGAGGGATGGATGATGGATGGATGGAGAGGGATGGATGGATGGATGGATGGAGGGATGGATGATGGATGGATGGAGAGGGATGGATGGATGGATGGATGGATGGAGGGATGGATGATGGATGGATGGAGGGATGGATGGAAGGTTGGAGAGAGGGAAGAATGGACAGAGGGAGGAACAGAGCAATGGGGAGATGGATGGAGAGGGGGGTGGTGATGGAGGATGGGTGGAGGGATGGAGGGGAGGAAAGAGGGATGAGGGGACAAAAGGACACAGAGGGAGCAATGGATGGGAGCGTCCTGCCCCCCGTCCTCACCTGGGCGTAATCATTGAACTTGCGGAGCTCTTCGTTAGCCATGATCTCGTTTATGGTCGGCTTGGGCACCCTGTCCAGTGCTGCCGAGAGGAAGCTGGGCTGGAATTCTGCCCCAGCTCGGCTGGGATGAGACTCCTGCTCTGAGCCTGGAGCTCCATCCCAACCCAGGAATCCAATCCGTGTATCTTTTAATTAATTCATTCATTCTTCTCCATTCTGGCCCCACTTCCCAGCCGGCTTTCAGGGTCTATCCACCTCCCCCATCACATTTTGCAGGGAAAAGGGAAAACAAATGCACAGGCCCCATTTCACCTCCTCCCTACCCTGGAACATGGCGGCCTCTCCGAACCCCTCCTCCTGCTTCTCCCTGAGAAGCTGGTAGCAGGCGCTGGGGCTGGCCAGGAGCAGCCGGAATCCCTGCAGGAGAGGAGGAGGTTAGGGAGGGCTCTGGGGGTCTCATCCTGCTTTTTTCCACTCCTGAGATTCATTACCTTGCGGTCAGGCGCGGGGACAAAGCTCAGGAACTCGTCCACGTGCCCGACTTGGAGCCAGTCCGAGAAGAGCTCCACAGGCGCCTGCACCTTCTGGGCCACCAGGAAATCCCGCACAGCCTTGGCCATCCTGCGGCCGCCCAGCCTGGGGGAGGGCCGTGGGTTTGGAGGGCCTGGGGAGGCTCCACTTGGAGCCGGCCCCAAACGGGGCCAGGAAATCCTTTTTGGGGTTTTTCTGCTCCCAGCTCACCTGGGGAAGCTGCTGCCGATCAGGATGCGCCCCAAGGGGTACTCCTTGCCCCGCACTGTCACGGGCGGGCTCACCTCTAAATTCCCGAAGGAATCCAGGCTGGAAGCGCCCTCTGGAGCCTGCCGGGCCACGTAGCCAAAATCAGGGCCCTGGGTGGGAGAAAAACAGGAGAAAATGTTTTTTAAAAATGCAGCTGTCAGCACCAAAGCACTGCACCCCCAAATCCTCTGTGCTGGAGCTTCCCACCCCAAAAATGCAGGAAATAAAGGGATTTGTCCCCGTTTTTAAAGGGATTTATCCCAGTTTTTAGGGGGTTGCCAAGATGAGCAAAGCAGGAGGAAGGAGCTGGATACCAGGATGCTCCTGACAGGAAAATCCTTCAGACCGCGGTCCCGAGGCGAGTCAAAGACCACGGGGAAGGTCTTGTGCGGGGCTTGGACGTAGCCGAACTCCACCTCATCCTGGAGAAGGGATGGAGAATTTTGGGAAGCCCCCCAGTGCTGCTGCAGCAAGGAGGGGCCAGGCACGTGCTGCTCCCACCTGGATCCAGCGGTCCTGGCGGTTCTGTGGCGCCGGGCACACGGTCAGCGGGCACTGCGCTCGCTCGGCCAGTGCGCCCACAGCCTCCACGAACCCCTCGTTGTCATCCACACTGGGGGAAAAATGGGAAAATTGGGATTTGGGAGTGGATCCGGCAGTGTGCAGGGTGGTAGCGCCCAGTACCCACCTGCAGACAAAGACCTCCAGCGGCGCTGCCGTGTTGGGCGTCATGATCCAGGGAGCCACACGGAAAACCACGGAGTCCGTGAAGATTGGCGACTCCAGGAGGCCCTGGAATGGCAGGAATGAAGTTTGGGATCTGTCCCCACTGTACCAGCCCCCCTGGAATAGTGGGGATGGAGTTTGGGATCTGTCCCCACTGTCCCAGCCCCCCTGGAATAGTGGGGATGGAGTTTGGGATCTGTCCCCACTGTCCCAGCCCCCCTGGAATAGTGGGGATGGAGTTTGGGATCTGTCCCCACTGTCCCAGCCCCCCTGGGGGGAGAAATCGAGGGAAAAGTGGGAAAATGGGGGTTCTGAGCTGTGGGAGGAAAAATTGAGGGAAAAGTGGGATAATGGGAGTTCTGGGATGGCAGAGATGGAGCCTGGGATCCATCCCTGCTGTCCCACCCCCCGTGCCCCACGGCCAGACCTTCTCGGCGCTCTCAAGCAGGGTGACGTGCAGGGACACGAGACCAGAGAAGTCCACGTCGGGGAAGGCCAGGCCCTCCACGTAGAAGACGCTCTCGTGGCAGTGCCGGCTTGGCCGCACGGTGTACGCCAGCTTGGAGCCCCCCAGGACGTGCTTGAACGTCTCCAGCTCTGCGCTGCCTGCAGGACACAGACACCTCACACCCAAACCCCAATCCCACTCCCACGGCATTTCCCCTTTGTCCCTAAAATCCCAAACAAACCCCTTTGTCCCGCCCCAAAAACCGCGGATTTCACCCCGTGGGGAACAAACCCCACATGGATCAGCTCAATCCTGCCGAGCGGTGCTGGAGAAGCAGCACGAAGTGTTGGGGTTGGTCCTGGTGAGCCGAGGCGTCCATGCCCCCAAGTCCCCCCAAATCCCCCCAAATCCCCCCAAATCCCCCCAGAAACCCGGGCGCTCACTGCCGCCGTAGAAAACCCTGATTTTGTCGGCGTCGCTGAAGTCCACGTGCAGCAACAGGCGGTGCCCAGCGAAGATGGCGCGCGGCCCACGCGTCCTCAGCACCAGCTGCGACATGTCCTTCAGGTCTGGGGAAACCGGGAAAACTCAGGGGAAAACCAAGGGAAAAGTGGGAAAACTGAGGGAAAAGCAGCAAAACTGGAGGTTCTGGGCTGGGATAGGGAGGGAAAACTGAGGGGAAAGTGGGAAAATTGAGGGTTCTGGGCTGGGGTAGGGAGGGACAGTTGAGGGGGAAAGTGGCAGTAATTTGAGGGAAAAGTGGGAGAATGGGGGTCCTGGGCTGTGGAAGAATGGGAAAATTGAGGGGGAAATGGGAGAATAAGGGAAAAGTGGGGAAACAGCGTTTCTGGGCTGTTGTAGGAAGGGAAAACTGAGGGGTAAGTGGGAGAAAATTGAGAGGAAAGTGGGAAACTTAGGTTCTGGACTGCAGTAGGAATTTAAAATTGATGGAAAAGTGGGAAAATTGGACTTCTGAGCTGTGGTAGAAAGGAGATTGAGAGAGAAGTGGTGCCTTGGGTTGGGTAGCTAAGAGATATGTGTTCTATTTCATCTGTTATAAAAGCAGAGATTTCTTTATCTCTTGTAACTCTAGCGGGGAGGGGGGCAGATCCTTCTGATAATGGCCCAGCTGTTAAAGCAGCTGGGGCAGGGTTTGTTATCTCTGGGGCAGGGTTTGTTATCTCTCTCACCACCCGTCCATCCTCCAGGGGGAGATCTGCTGATAATGGGCCATGAAGGCTCACCAATGACATCACACATGACATCATCAGGGATATCTGCTGATAATGGGCCATGCAGGCTCACCAATGACATCACACATGACATCATCGGGGATATCTGCTGATAATGGGCCATGCAGGCTCACCAATGACATCACACATGACATCATTGGGGATATCTGCTGATAATGGCCCATGAAGGCTCACCAATGATATCACACATGACATCATCCCAGTGGGAGATGCTCCACCCAGTGTGGGCGGAGCCAACCGTTCCTACCTGGATAAAAACTGAGACTCAGGAACAGCAGGATCTGGTTTTTCCACCAGAGGAAGACCAGACCCATCTCACCACCACTGGACTTTTCCTACTCCATTATCTGTACCCCAAAGAACTCATCTGGGATTTATTTGGGCTGCTCCCAACCCCCTGACCAACAGGGGGTCAGGTCATATCCCTGACTCTGTCAGGATTTTTTTCCAGGACTTCTGTTTTGCTTGCTTGCTTGTCTTTGTACTACTGCATTTGTATTTTGTTTTCTTTTTTTTTATTCCTAGTAAATAACTGTTACTCCTATTCCCATGTCTTTGCCTGAAAGCCCCTAATTGCAAAATTATAATAATTTGGAGGGGAGGGGGGTGACATTCTCCATTCCAAGGGAAGCTCTAGCTTTCCCTGGCAGACAACTGTCTTTCAAAACCAAGACAAGTGGGAAAATGGAAAAGGGGGAAAACTCAGGGAAAACTCAGTGAAAAGTGGGAAAACTCAAGGAAAAGCAGGAAAATTGGGGGTTCTGGGCTTTGGAAGAAAGGGAGAATTGAGGGGAAAAGTGGGAGAATGGGGGGGTCTGGGCTGTGGAAGAAAGGGAAAATGGAGGGAAAAGGCAGAGAATGGAGGGAGAAGTGGAGGTTGGGGTTCTGGGACCGTTGTAGGAGCGCACGGCGCTGTCCTCGTTGTCCAGGCCCTTGGTGCCAGGGTCGTCGCGGTCACAGTTCACAAGCAGCACAGCCCCGTGGCCCTCAGGCCCCCACGTCCAGCTGGCCTGGGGGACACGGAGCGGGGCCGGAGCTCAGCTGGGAATTCCCAATCCCACCAGAGTCTAGGGACTCAGCCAGGAATTCTCACATCCCACCGGGGTCTGGGGACGCATTCAGGAATTCCCACATCCCGTGGTGGTTCCCAGCCCCTCTAGATACCTTGTCCAGCAGTGTCCGGCTCACGGCCCCACTGCGGTTGACATCAGCATCCAGCGACACTTCTGTGGGACAGGGATGAGATGGGAAAAAGGGGAAACCCTGGGAATGGGGTTCAGGAATGAGGGTTCAGGAACGGGAGTTCAGGAATGGGGGTTCGGGAATGGGAGTTCAGGAATGAGGGTTCGGGAATGGGAGTTCAGGAATGGGGGTTCGGGAATGGGGTTCAGGAATGAGGGTTCAGGAATGGGAGTTCAGGAATGGGGGTTCGGGAATGGGAGTTCAGGAATGGGGGTTCAGGAATGGGAGTTCAGGAATGGGGGTTCGGGAATGGGAGTTCAGGAATGGGAGTTCAGGAATGGGGGTTTAGGAATGGGAGTTCAGGGCCGTTCCCCCTTACCCACGCAGGTGAGGTAGAGCAGGGCCCTGCCCACGGGAACCCCGCCATCCTCGCGGAAATAGGAAATCCTGACCTGCAACAAGGAGGGGAGCTGGCACCGAGCCAGCCAGGCGGGATCCCGGGACCCTGTGGAAATCCTGGCACCCACCCCAGGAACCGGCGGGAATCCCAGGATCCAGCGGGAATTCCAACACCCAGCAGGAATCCTGGCACCCCATCCCAGGATCCAGTGGGAATCCTGGGATCCAGTGGGAACCCTGGCACCCAGCAGGAATCCCAGGATCCAGCAGGAATCCAGCACCCAGCAGGAATCCTTGCACCCAGAGGGAATCCTGGGATCCAGCGGGAACCCTGGCACCCATCCCAACACCTACTGAGGATCCTGGCACCCATTGCAGGATCCAGAGGGATCCTGGGATCTAGAGGAGATCCCAATACCCAGTATAAATCCTAGTACCCAGTGGAAATCCAGAATCCAACAGGAATCCCAGCACCCAGCAGAAATCCATAACCCAGCAGTAATTCTAGGATCCAGCAGGAATCCAAACACCCAGTGGGAATCCCAGGATCCAGCAGGAATCCCAGCACCTAGCAGGATCCTGGGATCCAGTGGTAATCCCAACACCCAGTAACAATCTCAGCACCCAGCAGGAATCCTGGCACCCATGCCAGCACCTGGTAGGAATCCCAACACCCATCCCGGCACCCAGCAGGAATCCCGGCACCCAGCGGGAATCCCGGCACCCAGCAGGAATCCCAACACCCAGCAGGAATCCCAACATCCAGCAGGAATCCCAACACCCAGCAGGAATCCCGTCACCCATCTCAGCACCCAGCAGGAATCCCAACACCCAGTGAGAATCCCAACACCCAGTGAGAATCCCAGCACCCAGTAGGAATCCTGTCACCCATCTCAGCACCCAGCAGGAATCCCATCACCCAGCAGGAATCCCAACACCCAGCAGGAATCCCGTCACCCATCCCGGCACCCGGCAGGAGTGCCAGGACCCAGCAGGATCTGTCTCCCACCTTCTCGTCGCCCACGTCCTTGCTGGGTGCGTCCATGGCCAGCAGCAGCTCGGGGCTGGGCTCCAGGGGCCAGCGAGTGACGCTCGAGGGCAGCTTCACGCTCTGGGCCTGGTGCAGCACCCAGAGCTTCACCCCCGGCGTGCCCTGCACCTGGAAGGAGGCAGCGCCGGGGGGAGCCGAGCTGGAACAGTGATGGGACAGCAGTCAGCACCGGAGAATGGGCAGGGACAACAGGAATCCTGCCTGGAGCCCTGAGAAATTCAAATATTCCCCGAAAATGCAACCTCAGCAAGGGCCGCAATGTGGAATTGAGATAAAACCTTCGATGGGTAAAAACCCCTGCAATTTGGAGTTGCAGCTGGTGGTGCGAAATGTGGGAAATACTGAAAAGTGGGATTTCAACGAGTCCTGTAATGTGCAATTGGGGTAAAACCTTCAATGGGGAACAAATCCTGGGGTTTGGGATACCAACGAGCACTGGGAAATTCAAATATTCCCCGAAAATGCAACCTCAGCAAGGGCTAGGATGTGGAATTGAGATTAAAGCTTGGATGGGAAAAAAAAGCCCTGCAATTTGGAATTGCAGCTGGTGGTACAAAATGTAGCAAATACTGAAAAGTGGGATCTCAACAAGTCCTGTAATGTGAAAGGTAAAACCTGAAAGTAAAACTTTCAATGGGGAAAAAGTCCTGGGATTTGGAATATCAACGAGTCATGGAAAATTCAAGTATTCTTGGAAAATGCAACCTCAGCAAGTGCTGAGATATGACATTGTGGTAAACCCAACAATATGGAAAAAATCCTGAAATTTTGAAAATCAGCGAGTCCTGGAAAAATCAAATATTCCAGGAAAATGCAATTTCAGCAAGGGCTGTGATATGAAATTGGGATAAATCCCTCAATGGGGAAAAAATCCTGCAATTGAGAATGACAGCAAGTGGTGCAAAATGCAATGAATCCTGGAAAATGCAGCTGCAATAAATCATGCAATGTTCAATTGCAGGAGATCCTTCAATATGGAACAAATCCTGAAATGCTGGATATCAACAAGTCCTAAAAATTTCAAATAACCCTGGAAAATGCAAAGGCAACAAGTGCTGAGATGTGAAATTGATAAATCCTTCCATGTGGAACAAACCCTGAAATTTAGAATTGTGAGAAGTCCTGGAAAATGGAAACGATCCTGGAAAATGCAACTGCAGCAAGCCCTGAGGTGTGAATTTGGAGTAAAATCTTTAATATGAGCCAATCCTATAAATTGGAATCACTACAGGTCTTGGAAAATGCAACTGCAACAAGATCTGCCACATGAAATTGGGATAAATCCTTCAATGTGGAACAAATCCCACAGTTTAGAATAGTAAAAGGTCCTGAAAAATGCAAATAATCCTGGGAAATGCAACTGCAGCAAGCCCTGAGACATGAAATTGTAACAAAACCTTTAATATGAACAGATCCTGAAACTTAGAATAGCAACAAATCATTGAAAATGCAAATAATCCTGGGAAAGCAAAGGCAACAAGTGCTGAGATGTGAAACTGATAAATCCTTTAATTCAAACAACCCCTGAAATTCAGAATAGAACAGGTCCTGGAAAATTGGATTAACCCTGAAAAATGCAACTGCAGGAAGTCCTGAGATACAAAACTCTGATAAATCCTGAAGTTTAGAACAGCAACAGCAACTAAATATAGAAACTCTTAGAAAATGCAAATCATCCTGGAAAATGCAACTGCAGCAAGTGCTGCAAGATGAAATTGGGATAAATCCTTCAGGCTCGAACAAATCCCACTACCAAGTCTCACAACCCGCAGCAAATCCTGCAAGCTGGAATTGCATCAATTCCCTGGACATGCAGCAAATCCTGCAAGCTGGAATTGCATCAATTCCCTGGACGTGCAGCAAATCCCCCAAAACGTGCCGGCAGCAGCTCCAGGAAAAGGCAATTCCGACAAATCCGCAAAGGCGATTAAAGCAAATCCCGCCCGAGGCGGCGAACCCTGGGGAAGGCGGCGGCGCCAAACCCGGGCAGGGATCCCCCAAAAACCCCAAATCCTGGGATGTTCCAGGTGCACCTGGGAATAACCGGGAATAGACGGGAATGAATCCCACAAAAATAACCGCAGGAATCCCTCCAGAATGCCTCAAATCTGAGGATAGTCCAGGTGCAAAGTGCACCCGGTCCCGCCACGGGAAACGGGAATAGACGGGAATAAATCCCACAAAAATAATCGCAGCAATCCCTCCGAAACGCCCCAAATCTTGGGATAAAATCCGTTAACCTCCCCAAGTCAGGGGGGTCGGGACCCGGTCGCGATCCGGTGGATGCCGGCGCTGCCCGGGGGGATTTGGGGCACGGATCTCCCCAAAATTGGCACTTCCCGGGCGGTGCTGGGCCGGCCGGAGCTCGTCCCGGCCCGGTGCGGGAGGCCGAGGGCGATGGGCTCAGAGCGGATCCGGACCCGCGGCTCCAAGCCCGGAGAGGGGGAAAATCCCAGCCCGGGGCAGCGGGAGGGGACGGGAAATGAACCCCGAGCTGTGCGGCCGGAGCGGGGTTCGGGGAGCAAAATCCCGGAGCGGCAGCCGAGGGAGAGCTCCGGGGTTTGGGCAGCGGCTCCGGGTCCAGCGCCCGGGCCGGGGGTGTTCGCTCTCCGCCTTCCCCCGAAAGTGGGAAATGCTCATGATTTCATCCCGCCGGGATGTGGAGCGCAACAGGAAAACCCCAAAAAGGGCTTGTGGCACCCCAAACGGGGCAAAATCCCGCTGGGAATGTGGCGGTCCCGGCTGGTGCAGCGGTGCTTGGAGCGCCTGTGAGGGACAGCGAGAGGGGACAGCGAGGATGGACACCGGGAATGGATACTGGGAATGGACACTGGGAAGGGATACTGGGAACGGATACTGGGAAGGGATACTGGGATGGGACAGTGGGAAGGGACAGCGGGATGGGACAGCGGGATGGACACTGGGAATAGACACTGGGATGGGACAGCGGGATGGGACAGCGGGATGGGACAGAGGAATGGACACGGGAAGGGGCACCGGGAGTCCCACCCCTCACGCCTCCCGGGACAGCATCCCCGGGAAAAGCCCCCGGAGCAGCAGCAGCGCCCCCGCCCCACCGCACGCTATTTTCGGCCTGTGGTTAATGGGATCAAGGGGGAAAAGAGGATTCGTGTCCCGCGCTCACCCGCACACGTCCAGAGCCAGCTCGGTGCCCAGCACGCACACGGTGCTGCCGGGGCGCTGCGTGGACAGCTGGACACGGCGCTGCTGCGCCATCGCGGCCGCCCCGGGCACCCTCGGGTGCCGCGCCCGGCGGCCGCGGAGGATTTATAAAGCCGGGCCGCTGGGAGGGGATCAGCCAAAGCCCGGCCTAATCCCACCTCCGGGCTGGCCGCGCGCGGGTCCAGCCGCGCTACCCGGCGATCGGAGCGGGAGGAAGCGGCCCGGGACACCCACGGAATGTTCGGGACTCCGGGGCGCTGCGGGGGGGGGGGTGGGGTGGGGGTCGGGCTCCGGTCAGCACAAAGGGGCGCGGGGGGAGCTGTCACCGCCCGGCCCACGCCGTGAAATATTCACCGCGACACCCGAGCCGCGCTGGGCCCGCGCCAGCGCCGGGCCCCGCCGGGTTTGGTTTCTCCTTGCGCTGAAAGGTTTTATTTGTTCAGCGGGACAATGCGACGGAATTCTTCCTCCGGGGAGCGCTGGAGGTGCGGGGTGGGCGCTCGCCCGGGTCCCCGGGGCGCTGCCGGGGGATGTCACCTGCGCCGGGGACAGCGGACCGCCGGCGTCTTTAATGGCCTTTGTTTTAATTAAATCCTGGGCTGCGCGTGGGAGAGCCCTTTGTCCCTGCAGCTGTTCCCAAATCCCTTCCCCGCGGGGTCACGCGCGGCCCGGATTTAATGTCGCTCCTCGGGGCCCGGGAATATCAGCAGGGACACAGCCCCGGGAATGGGGTTAGAAACGGGGTTAAAAACGGGGTTAGAAATTCGCTTTTAAGGCGAGTGGGATGTGCGGGAGCAGCCCCTCCCCGCTCCTCCGGCGCCGCAGGAGTTCGAACCGCCGGTGCGGCTGCACCTCAGAGACACCCCCAGGAAAGCATTTTGCCCAAAAGAAGCGTGTCCAGCCCCAGAACAGCAGCGGGGTTGCGCAGGCCCGGGCCGTGCCCGGGGCACCGGGCTGGTTTCGGTTCCCGGGGCGGGTGCCAGGCGGGCACGGGGAAGTGTCGCGCTCCGTTGGAGACAAAGAGCGCAAGGACACGGAAAGTCCCTCCTGGAGAACGCGTGAAAAGGTCCCGAGGAGGGCAGGGGAGGTTCCTGCAGGCTGAGAACCAGGTTATCCAGCAGGAAGTGATTTTGGGGCTGAAACAGGGAATTTTGGGGGTGTTATCAGCTGCAAACCTGCGAGCCAGGGCTCTGCGACCCCGCGGCCGTGGGATGGGGCCCGCAGCCACCAGAGCAGCCTCCCCACCCCACGCTGCCCAGCCAGCCCCAAACCAAACCCCTGTGCCCAAAACCCGGTTCCAAAGCACATTTTCACACCGAGAGCGGAGGAAGGAAGGACGAGAGACAGGGAAGTGCTGCCCCCCCAGCGTCCGTGAAGCTTTATTGGCCAAACCCGTGCTGTCGGTGCTTTTCCGATGCAGGAAATGCACCTTTCCCCTGGGCTGCAGGAAATGCACCTTTCCCTGCAGGACCAGGGGAGTCAGGGCACTACGTGCCACCACTTGAAGGCGAAGGGCTTGCGGCGCACGTTGGTGCCGCAGTGGACATCCCCCGACAGGACGTGGTAGGAGAAGAAGTCGTCGATGAAGGTGCAGGAGAGGCCCAGCGGCTCCAGCAGCTCCCGCACGCGCTGCTCCAGGCAGCAGCGCCCGCCCACCATGGGCCCGAAGGGCTTGGGAATGCCCAGGTGCCGGCCCAGCACCAGCATGTTCACCTGGAGCGCCGAGATTCCAGTGGGGATCAGTCCCAGGGGGTTGGGATCGGGGCAGGGTTGTGGGGTCGGGGTCTCACCATGTCCGGGAACAGCGCGTCGGCACGGGAGCCCGTCAGGATGAAGAGCTGCGGGATGTCCACAATGTCCTGCTCGCTCAGCCCCAGCTCCTGCTTCAGCAGGTCACGGTTCCAGTCGATGCAGCGCTGCAGGAAGGACCTGGAACTGCCATCCTGGCCCTCCGAATCCCACCTGTGGGCTCCGCTGGATCCTGCCTGGATCCCACCCCATCCCTGGAAACAACCTCCTACCCCATCCACATCCCAGCTTCCCACTCCATTGCTGTGCACAGCCTCCACCCCATCCACATCCCAGCTTCCCACTCCATCCCTGTGCACAGCCTCCACCCCATCCACATCCCAGCTTCCCACTCCATCCCTGTGCACAGCCTCCACCCCATCCACATCCCAGTCTCCTACCCCGTCCCTGTGCACAGCCTCCACCCCATCCACATTCCAACCTCCCACCCCATGCCTGTGGACCCCTCTCAGCCCACCCCATCCTCTCTTTCCCTTCACCTCGATGTCCCTTGGGGTATCTCCCTCTTCTCTCCATTCCCCAGGACCCCCAAATCCCCTCCCTGCACCCAGGAACCCCCTGGAACAGAGGAGGGGGAATGCCCCGGATCCCGGGACCCCGGAGCCACCTGCACGTGCCGGTTGTCACTCCGCAGGGACTCGTCCGCCAGGATCTCATCGATGCTTTTCTTCTCGGTGCCCTTCAGCCCTGTGGGCGTGGGAGCAGTGAGGGACAGCGGGATGGACGGCGGGACAGACAGCGGGACAGACAGTGGGACAGCAGGATGGACAGCGGGATGGACAGTGGGACGGACAGTGGGATGAAGAGCGGGAGAGACAGTGGGATGGACACTGGGAATGGACAGTGGGATGGACAGCGGGATGGACAGCGGGATGGACAGCGGGGCAGACACTGGGATGGACAGTACAATGGACAGAGGGAGGGACAGTGGGACAGACAGCAGGACAGACAGCAGGACAGACAGCAGGATGGACACTGGGAATGGACAGCGGGATGGACAGTGGGATGGAGAGAGGGATGGACAGTGGCATGGGCAGCAGGATGGCCACTGGGGATGGACAGTGGGGTGGAGAGAGGGATGGGCAGCAGGATGGACAGTGGGATGGACAGCGGGATGGACAGAGGGATGGACAGAGGGATGGACAGTGAGGATGGACACTGGGAAGTGACAATGGGGATGGACACCAGGAATGCTGTCCCCTAGGGATGTCCTCTCCACCCCTCACCAATGAACTGTGTGGCCTCCCCATGGCCCTGCTGTTGCTTCTCCTTGAAGAGTTTGTAGCAGGCATTGGGACTGGCCAGGAGCAGCCGGAACCCCTGTGGGACAGAGCCCGGGAGTCACCCCCAGCTGTGAGGCGGATAAAGCGCCCCAGAGTCCAGCTGGGAGGCACCACAGCCATCCCAAATCCAGCCCAGGTCATGGCATATCCACAGCAATCCCAAATCCAGCCCCCGGTCATGGGATGTCCACAGCAATCCCAAACCCAGCCCCAGGTCATGGGATGCCTACAGAGATCCCAAATTCATCCCTGGGCTGTGGGATGCCCACGGCAATCCCAAATCCAGCCCCGGGTGATGGGATACCCAGGGGGATCCCAAACCCAGCCCCCTGGGCTGCCCCAAAGGGGCTCCATCCCCCAGAGCCCCCGGAAGGACAAAGAGCTGGAAAAGGGGATTTTTGGGGTGTTGTGAAGAGCCCCGGGGAGGCTTCGGGGTCGGCACCTTCCTGTCGAGGGCAGGGACGAAGGTGAGGAACTCGTCCACGTGGCCCACGCTGAGCCACTCCGAGTACACCTCGAGCGGCGCCTGCACCGTCTGCGCGAACAGGAAATCCCGCACGGCCCGGCACATCCTGCGGCCCGACGCCCTGCCAGGACAGTGCAGCGCTGGCACCACCCGGCCAAAAATTCCCTCCCCTGTCCAAAATTCCCTCCCCGGCCCAAAATTCCCTCCCCGGCCCAAAATTCCCTCCCCGGCCCAAAATTTGCTCCCCTCCCCAAAATTCACTCCCTTCCCAAAAATTCCCTCCCTGGCCCAAAATTCACTCCCTTGACCAAAATTTGTTCTCCTCCTCAAAATTCACCCCCTCCCCAAAATTCCCTCCCCTGCCCAAAATTCTCCCCCTGAACACCACCCAAAGGCTCATTTCTATCCTGTTTTTCTGGGAAGAGGCTGGAAATGGCCCAAGCTACATTATAGGCATCTACATATTTAAATACATATAATAGTATAAATTACAGATTGATCTACTTTAATATAGATTTTTCTTCCTAATAGCCCAATTATGTATCATTATATCTGTTATGTATTAATATATCCCTGTGTTATATATGGTGTGCAATAATATATACATGTTATATAAATACATATTGCTAAATCCCTATGTTATGTAAATATATCAATATAAAGATATATTCCTAGATCCCTATATTGCATAAATATATATTACTAAATCCCTATTTTATAAATATATCAGTGTAAATATATATTACTAGATCCCTATATTGTATAAATATATCAACATATCTGCCTGTATTTTAGATAAATTCATAGATATATCCTTATATATAAAGTGCATTAATAGATACATGCTATATAAATATATATTACTAAATCCCTATATTTTATAAATATATATTGCTAAATCCCTATATTATATAAGTATATAAATATATTTTACTAGATCCCTTTATTGCATAAATAGATATTATGTAAATCCCTATGTTATGTAAATATATCAAAATAACTATGTATTACTAAATCCTTAACATTACATAAACATACCAACATATCTCCCTGTATTTTAGAGAAATACATTGATATATCCCCACATTTTCCATAAATACATCTCCAGGCTGTATCTATCCGTAGAGATGGGATCATTCCATGCCCTGTTCCTCCCGGGCACCTTTGGGTTGAGTTTTTCCCATTCCTGTGATTCCCAAATCCCGCCTCACTTTGGTGTGAGGGCCAAGTTTTCTTACACAGAACGGGCTGGGAAGATATTAATTAAATTCCTAGTAATGAGGGTTAATTACAGCCCCAATGGGGCTGGGAAAATCCCATTTCCCTGCCTCTGGAAGCAGCGCGAGCCCCTGGCTGGGATGGGAGCGCCCAGTCGGTGTTTTGGGGTCAGACCAGGCGGGATTGGGTGCGGGTGTTGTTTTTCCTGGAAAATGCCCTCCTTTGTGGAGGCCTTTGCAGGGAGCTTTGTTCCCGCTGGGCTGCCAAGCACCGCCTGCCCTGGGCACAACAGTTTCCAGTTATTTGGGATTTCACCCTTTCCTGGCTTCCCCCGCTTCTCTCCCAAAAGAACAAATCCAAGCCCAGGCATGCAGGATTGGAGCAAAAGGGGTGAAAACAGGAAAACGGGAGCAGCAGCTGGGTTTTGTGAGGGTTGGAGGAGCAGCCACGGGGCTTGCCTGTAAAATCTGGGATTTGGTGGGGATTGGCCCTGGATTTTTTCTCCAAGAGGTTCCCAAGGGAGGGTTTTGGGGGTTCCAGAGGGAGGGAATTCTCACCAGGGCAGGGGGCTGCCGATGAGGATCCGCCCCAGCGGATACTCCTTGCCCCGCACCGTCACCGGTGGGCTCACATCCAGGTTCCCAAAGGAATCCAGGCTGGTCACGCTCTTCCCGGGGGGCTCCCGGGTCACGTAGCCAAAATCTGGGCCCTGGAAAAGAGAGTAGAGGTGCCAAGGATGTCAGTGCGGGGATTTTGGGGGGGGAAAAGGGGAGATGTCAATGCAAGGACACACCAGGATCTTCTTAAAAGCGAAGTCTTTCAGGCCTCTGTTCCTGGGAGAGTCAAAGACCACGGGGAAGGTTTTGTGTGGAGCTTCCACGTAGCCGAACTCCAGCTCATCCTGTGGGAAGGAGAAGAGAAGGAGGAGCGGAAGGCTCCGGAGGGTGATAGGAATCTCCACCAGGGATGTGGGGAGGGTGGGGCAGGAAATGGGGCTAGCCTGGCAAAGCCCAGCCTAAACCACCAGGGAGGCTCCTGCTCGGCCCTCCCGGGATGACATCCCAGCCACGGTGTCCTGCTAGGGTCCCTCACAGTGGGACCCTCCTGCACAGCTCCACGGGTTGCCACCATATCCACAGTGTCCACCTGGGGTCCCTCGGCAGTGGGCCCCTCCTGCCTGGCCCTCCTGGGGTGACACCGCAGCCACGGTGTCCTCCTGGGGTCCCCCAGCAGTGGCACAGCCCCACGGTGTCCATATCCCAACCTGGTCCCTTTCCCAGTGCTGCTCTGTGTCCCTGCTGCCAGGCCGGGCTCCCTGGGCATTGTCCCCGTCCGTGCCACCCCCAGCAGCATTCCCTGTGCCTCAGTGCCCGTCCCTAGTCCATGCCCTGGCATTCCAGGGGCTGCCCAAGGCACAGGGGTGGCACTCTGGTGGCCCAGGAGGGGCTGGGGTGGCTGACCTGGATCCAGCGGTCGCTGCGCGTGTCCTGCTCCGAGCACACGGTCAGTTTGCAGTTGGCTTTCCTCAGCAGCGCCCGCAGCCCCTCCAGGAAGGCTGCGTTGGAATCCGAGCCCTGTTTGATGCTGGGGGGACAGGGAGGGACCGGGGCTGCCGGGGGGATCACAGGAAGCCCCCAAAGCCTCGACCTCGCAGCTCGGTCCTCATTCCTGAACACCCTGGGCAACATTTCCGTGTGAAATTGAACCTGGGGAGGGTCCTCCAGCCTTTTCCCTTGGGATTTAAACACCCTGGGCAGCATTCCTGAATGGGATTGGACCTGGAGAAGGTCTTCCGATGTTTTTCCTCGGGATTTAAATGCCCTGGGCAGCATTCCTGCATGGGAATGGGCTTGGAGAGGGAACTCCAACCTTTCTCCTTGGGATTTAAACACCCTGGGCAACATTCCTGAATGGGATCAGACCTGGAGAAGGTCTTCCAGCATTTCTCCTTGAGATTTAAATGCCTTGGGCAGCATTCCTGCATGGGAATTGACCTGGAGTGGGAACTCCAGCCTCTCTCCTTGGGATGGAAATGACTCCCACAGCGCCAGCTGGCTCCCTTCCCAAACATCCCCAGTGGGGAATGCCTAAGCCTGGCTCACCGATGGCCAGGAAGGGTCGGGAACTCCTCCCTGGGGAGTCCCCAGGGCAGGACACAGCAGGGACATCCCTCCTACCTGCAGACAAACACCTCCAGGGGCTGCTGCGTGTTGGGCGTCATGATCCAGGGCGCCACGCGGAACACCACAGTGTCCGTGAAGATCGGCGTGCCCGGAGAGTCCTGACAGAGGCAAAACAGAGTTTGGGACCTCCAGCATGGGGAGTTTGTGGGGGGGTGTGTGGGGCCGACCCCCCATACCTTATGGGGAACCTCCAGTAGGCTGGCGCTGAAGGACACGAGGCCATTGAAGCCCCTGTCAGGGAACGCCAGCCCTTCCACGTAGAAGGTGCTATCCCCGTGGCCCGCGTGGTCCAGCACGTAGGAGAGCTTGTCCGGCCCCAGCACGGGCTTGTAGAGCTGGTGGGCATCACCACCTGGAGAACCCCGGATTCCCACCCCAAACTCAGCAGCCTGGAGAGCCCCGGATTCCCACTGGGAATTCAGCAGCCTGGAGAACCCCAGATTCCCACCCTGAGCTCAGCAGCCTGGAGAACCCGATTCCCATCGGGAATACAGCAGCCTGGAGAACCCCCGGATTCCCGCCGGGAATTCAGCAGCCTGCCCACAGGGGGACACACCAGGAGCAGGAGGAGTAGGTGGCTGGTGTCCAAGGGTGGCAGAGGAGCCACTTCTACCCCCTCCTCCTCCTCCTCCTCCTCCCTGGGGAGCATGCTTGATCTTCCCAGGACAAAGAGGGCTCCGTCCCCTCGGGTCCAGCCCTTTCAGGGTGCGTGGCTCTGGCTGACGATCTAATGACACCCTTGGCTCCCCGGACCTGATTTTCGGCACGATGCTGCCGGGGATCCACCCGTTCAAAGGCGAAGGGTGCTGCCCAACGGGATGGGCTGCTTGGCTGCTTGGATCCCTGCCCGAGCCTAAACAGTGCCAGGAGCCACATGGGGGTTCCTGCACCATGGGAATGTCAAAATTCCAGCAGCCTTGTTGGGAAAAACCTCTTTGGAGCCTTCTGCCCCTTGATTTTTCCCATGTAGCCCCACCTTGTGCAACAGCAGAAGAGTTTTGGGGGTAAAAGGGGGATTACAGCAAACAGGGGTGCCCCAATGAACAAAACCTGTGGGGTTGGCCCACCTTGGGATCACGCAGGGATATCGGGGACAGGGGAAGGCAGAGGTACTCACGGACGGCGTGGAAAACCCGCACTTTGTCCACATCGCTCTCGGGGACATGCAGCACCACCTGGTACTCGGCGAAGATGGCGCTGGGTCCCTGTGTCCGCAGCAGCATCACTGACATGTCCTGGAGGTCTGGAGGACACAGAGGGCACGGAGGGAGGGCATGGCAGCGAGGAAGCCCCCAGGGAGCCCCTCGGGGTCACAGCCCACCTGCTGGGGTCCGTATGTCTGCCTGGCCGCTGTCAGTGCCCCCTGCACCAGGGCTGTCCCGGTCACAGTTGACCAACAGCACGGCCCCTTGTCCATCTGGGCCCCATGTCCACTTGGCCTGGAGGAGAAGCACCACGGGGGGACAGGAGCAGGATTTCCTCCACCCCAGGCCGAGGAATGCCCCACGCTCAGTGGAGAACCTCGCGCAGTGAGGAGGCTCCAGCACCGCTCCAAACCACCCCATTCCCAACGCCAGCTCCCAGCAGGGCCTGCACAGGCTGTTCCGAGATTTTATCTCCCAGTGAGCCTGGAAGTGCCTCCAGCCTTGCCTGGACACGGCTGCAGTCTTTCTGGAAGCTCAGCCCATCTCGATAACCAATTTGTGCCGCCGATCAGGCTGCAGTTAATTAGCCCAGCTGGGCTGCGGTTAATTAGCCCGGCTTAAGCCCCTGGGCACAGGCAGATGTGTGGCCAAAGGGGGAAATCTCCTGCTGTTGGCTCAACCCATTCAGTAGCACCTTTGGGGCCCAAAAAGGAAAAAAAAGAGAAAGGAAATGGAAGAGAAAGGGAAGAAAAGACTGAGAGTTTTCTCCTACAGGATCCTCAGGGCCAGGCTGGAGCCGCAGGAGGTTTTGGCATGGAATAGGAAAATAAATCGTTTTCCTCCTCAATTAGTAGGGTGAGGATCAGCCGGGTTGTTTGTCCTCATGCAGACACCACCCAGGCCCCTGTCCCTCCTGGAGATTTTCCAGGAAGAGGCCAGTGGTGGATCCGCCCTCCCACAAGGCTCTCGTTACCTTGTCCTTGCCCTTGCTCTTCACTCGGCCACTCCGGCTCCAGTCCACGTCCAGGGACACCTCTGGAACATCGAGAGGGGAGGAAGCCACAGGCAGGGGACAAGCCCTCAGTGCCGTTTTGGGCTCCTCCTTGGCACCCTGACCCCACACCAGTCCCACCTCATACCCCCAAAGCTGCTCCAGACCCAACAATTCCAACAAAGCAGGAGAAGAAAACCCAACCCAACGGCCTTGCCATGACTTTCCTCTTTGATCTCCAGCTGTCTCCACTCATTTTGGTTCCCCCCAGCAAGGACATCCCCACTTCATGGCAGATTTTGTGCTTTCATGGCAGATTTTATGCTTTCATGGCATTTTTCACATTTTCACCAATTTCCTATTAACTGTTCAGCTTTCCACAAAGCCAAAACGCAGTGGAGGCACAAAAACATATTTTCACTGTGATTGAGCAAACACACAAATAATTTCTAGGAAATCTGAGAAGGGCTTTTCCTCACAGAGCTCTTTCTGCCCCAAATTTCTGCCTCTGCTGCAGAGATTTATTGGTGATCTCATCCTAACCCCACCTCAATCCTAACCCAAAAACTCCTCTGGATAGGATACACAAGGTGTGGAAAACACAGGGATCGAGGCAGAGATTGTTCTCCTTGGGGCAGAGAGGACGACATGGAAAAGCTGGGAGGGAAACTCTCAATCTAACCAAGAGAAGAACATTTGGAAGGCAAAATCCCTGTGGCCAGTGGCGGCCTGAGTTGGCTCCAGTGGGGCCCATCAGCCATGGGACGTGGCTTCAGCCTCTCCAGGGGCAATTTTGGGAGGCGTAGGTACAACTTGAGGACACAGGTCTGACTGTCATGTGAACACTTCAGAAAATCCCAAATTTAGGGTAATTAATCCATCCAAATGGAGGCTTCTGCACCCAGACCAGTTGTCTAGACTCCCTTTGTAGTCAGCAGGGGAGAGCAGGCGTTTGGAGGGAATGATTCACCTCACCCTAAACTCCTGAAATAGGTCAGGCACCGCTTTGGTGCCGATTCCTCTCCCCTCGCTGCCGCAGAGGAGGCGCCGGCCAGAGCTGGGTGAGGAGATCTCCCATGGATCCTCTTCTCCCAGAGGAACCACCTCAGCAGGCACAGAAGGATGCTCCGTGCGCACCCTGGGTGGGGACACAGCCCAGCCTCCATCTCTCCCGCACCATATAAGGCAGCGTTTAATTAATCACGTTTTAATTATTTCCCTCTTGCTCGTCAGCATCAGTGAACACCCAAACCTTTATTGCCCCTGAGGAATCCCAGCCTCGTGGATCCAGTCAGATCCCAAGAGAGCAGGAATTCCTGGATCCTTGGTGGGCACCTACCGACACAGGTGAGGTACAGCCAGGCCACCGCCAGCTCATGGCCCTCGCGGTCGTAGTAGGAGATCTTCACCTGCAGAGACATCCACACCCCACCGGGCTGGTGGGATCTCCATCCCCACACCGTGACCCACACCCCACCGGGCTGGTGGGATCTCCATCCCCACACTGTGACCCACACCCCACCGGGCTGGTGGGATCTCCATCCCCACACTGTGACCCACACCCCACCGGGCTGGTGGGATCTCCATCCCCACACCGTGACCCACACCCCACCTGGGCTGGTGGGATCTCTGCCCTCCTGGGATCATGGGATGAGCTGGGAAGGGCCCCACAAGGATCACTGATGCAATCCCTGCCTGTCCCCGCAGCCAGCCCCCGGGAGATTCATCCCAGCTGTTCTCCATTGATCACAGTTCATCAGAACCCTCTGTGCCAGCTTCAGCACAAAATTGGGTATGGAAAAAGCCAAACTTGGGATATTTTTTGCTGCCTGGCACCGACTTTTGCAACTGCCGCGATGTCATCGTTGAGGCACCAAGTGGGACCTTCTCCTTCTGGGTTTCATTTCTCGTCAGTGCCAATTACACAACTCTGCTTGAGTTTTTCTCGTTTAAAACCACCCTGGTGTCAGCATTACTCAGAAATCCCTGAGTTTTCCTAGGAAATTTCACTGATTCCCCCCCATTTGAGCACATGAACAGCACCTGACCTGGTTGTCATCAACAGTCCTGCTGGTGACATCGATGGTCACCACCACCTCGATGTCAGGATCCAGGGGCCACCGGGAGTCCATGGTGGGCTTTGTGGCGGGGCTGTGGATCATGTGCACTGTCACCGCCGGCGTGGCGTGCACATCAAAGGATGCAGCACCCCTGGGGGTGGACCTGGAACGGAGCAACCTTGGGTCAGAGACCAAATCCCCAAGCCTAGAATTAAACCTCGCCATGACTGGGTGGGAAGGGCCCTGAGACCATCCCTGGGTGATGAAATGGTTCCTGGGGTTCTGCACATGGGTCTCTGTGGCGGCGTTGAGCAAGCCCAGCTCCCACTGCAGCTCCGGCACGTCGGCCTTGGTTTATCCCACATCCAACCTCCCTCCGCAACAGTGAGAAATTCCAAGAATTTCAGCATCCTGTGACAAAACCCCAACTGGGGAAGAGCCAGGATGATTTTCATGCCAACCACATGTGGAGCTGGGTGTTGTGGGACCATCTCGTAACCTGAGGGATGCTCGGGCTGGAGCGGAGCCGGGATCCGGGCGTGCAGCGCCCGCGCCTGGCCCCATGACATCCTCAGGAGCCTTTGAAGTGCTGCTCCCTGCTCATTACAGCCCCAGATGCTCCATCCCGGCAGCTCTGACCTGCTCCCGGCTCCCCTGGCTGTGTCCCAGGGGAAGCAGGTGGAAATTTCAGCAGAGAGAACATAAAAAATGCAACATCAAAACCCCGCCGTGGCTGGGATTTATCCCCGGTGTTGCTCTTGGCGCAGCGTCGCCGGTGCCTGCAGCAGCTTGTGAGGAAATAAAGGCATTCCCTGGGCTTGGCATCCCCATCCAGAACACCCTGCGATGCTGTGGATCTGGGGGATACTGGATCCCATCCCTATCCGGAACACCCCACAAAGCTGTGGATCCAGGGCATGCTGGGATCCTGCAGATTTGGGGCTGTTTGCCATGGGTTTGTGGCCCTCCCACCTCAGCAGCACCACCCAATTCCCAACGAGTTCCACATTCTGCCCCAAACAGGCCAAAATTGATTCCTCCATCACTAAATTCCCCTCAGCTGATGCTCCCTGGGAATAAAATTACCCCCTTTTTCAGGTGGAAGAGCCTCCATCATCTGCTGTTTGGGACCACGGCTCAAATTTGTTACCAAAAAGCCAAATTACCCCATCTGGGGGCCCTGACTCCATGTTAAATAGGACTGTGAGGGCTTTGAGGCCAAAAACAGGACAAAAAATTGCACATAAGGGGTTTTCTACGTTCCCATCTGAAGGAGGGGGGAAACGAGGCTGGCTTAGGGCAGCCAAAGCTCTCTGAGGGGACGATGGCACATCCTGGCCCAGCTCCAGCGCTCCATCCCAATAATTGGCCGGATGCGATGCCGACCAGCCAGGCCTGCATTCTCTGTCATTATAAATGTGATTTATTAAATAATGACACTGACAGCAGGGCAGGGACAGCCACCTATCTACCCAATAAAGCCACCCCGTATTTAAAATATCTTTTTAAATTTAAAATCCCTTTTCCTGACGCGGCCCGTGCACGGCTGCCACTGGATTTTTTCTGCCTGAGCCACACATTTTATTCCTCCTCCCGTTTTAGCTCTGAGTTGCTCGTCTTGAATTGCTCTTGCCCAATGTTTTTAGAGCCAGAAATAGACCCGTGCTTAGCCGGGGTGTGCTCGGGCTTTTCCTCCAAACCATCCTGGCCAAGCTCTGTTGTGATGCCTCAAGCCAACGTTTTGCCTTTGGATGAGCTCCCTGTGGGATATCATCCCCAAAAGCAGAATTTTGGGGTGAGGTCCCCATGGGACATCATCCCCTAAAATGCACACTGGGACATCATTGCCTAAGACAGACTTTGGGGTGAGTTCCCTGTGGGATGTCATCCCCTGAAACAGAACCTTGGATGAGCTCCCCAAGGGCATCACTGCCTAAATCACACCGGGACCTGTTCCTCCAAACCTTTGGATGAACTCCTGATGAGCTCCAAGTCTCTCAGCACCTGTATCTCCTCCGAACCCATCCCAAATCCTGGCAGCTCCATGGAACATGACCGGATGCCCCAATGCCAGGCAAACCCATCCCAAATCTCGGCAGCTCCATGGAACACACCAGGATGCCCCAATGCTTGGCAAAGCCATCACAAGTCCCAGTGGCTCCATGGAACAATCCAGGATGCCCTGATACCAAGTAAATCCATCCCAAATCCTGGTGGCTCCATGGAACATGTCAGCATGCCCCGCTGCCAAGCAAACCCATCCCAAATCCTGGTGGCTCCATGGAATAATCCAGGATGCCCCGATGCCAAGCAAACTCATCCCAAATCCTGGTACTCTGTGAACAGGTGGGATGCCCTGATGCTGAGCAAACCCATCCCAAATCCCGTGGAACACTCCGGGATGCCCCAGTCCCCGGCCTTACCGGCGCATGTCCAGGAAGACCTCGGTGCCCAGCACGCAGACACCATGGGCGGCATGGCTGGTGGACATGGGCATGACGTGACGTGGGGCCATGGTGAAGCAGGCACAGCCGCATGGGCTGGGAGCTCCGCTGGCTGTGCAGGGAAACCAGCAGGACAGGATTAAAAGGCTCGGGAAGGTAACTCCTCCTTCCCGGGATGACGGGGTTCAGCCAGGGGACCCTGGTTCCACCTCCATGCCAAGATGGAGGTGATAGGGCAGCCCCGGGGCGGCTCCTGGGGGGGGACACGAGGTGACAGCCAGCCCTGCTGGATGCTCCTCAGTGGGGGGTTGGGGTTTATCCTCCTCTTTTTGTTCCTTCCCAGCTCCATCTCAAGCCCCGCAGTTCATGCATTAAACATTCTCACTCACCAGCACAGGGTGGTTGTTTGGGGTTATTACAATGCTGTTATTAAAACCGGGCATTTTCTTTAAAACACCCCAAATTTTCCAGCCAGGCTCTCTCCACGTGGGTGAGTCACGGCCCCAGCTGCAGCAGCAGGGCCATGCCTGAATACAGCTGAACAAAGGAAATGTTTGCTCAGGTCGGTCCTTCCCATCCCAACCATCCCGGGGACGGGAGGGACGGGGCAGGGAGAACTGGTTATGGGGCAGGCAGGGAAGGGAAGAACACCAACAGCCAACAACCAGAGGTTTCCCAAGGAAATTCAAACTCCTCTGTGTCTCGCTTGGACCTCGAGTTTCAGGGAATGGAGGGTTTTTAGGCCAAGACCCCACGGGAAAAATCCCCTTTGCTGAAAGGTGTCGGTACCGCAGATATCCATCCCATCCCGGAGGATTTGCCTGCCTGCAAGCAGGGAAACCCGGCTGGAATGGGAGAGAGTCTCTGCCTGCTGGGGATGGAGGGAGCAGCTCCAGAGTGTCCCTATGCCATGCGGCTCATCCCCCTGGCAACGAGGTGGGATGTGCTCGGGACAGGGAATGGGAAGAGCTCCCTGTGAGGAGCAGCAGGAAAAGGCCCAGGGGAGCTGGGCAGGGCTCAGAGGAGCAGGACCCACCACTGCAGCGAGCTGCACCTCCTCAGCTGCGGGAGCAGGGAATTCCCTGCAGGGTCCAACTGCTGGGATGAGCCTAGCCACGCTCTGGGAAGGGGCTCCAGAAACGGGTCCAGGAAAGGGCACTGGAAAGGGGAAAGGGCTCCGAGAAAAGGGGAAAGGGCTCCGAGAAAAGGGGAAAGGGCTCTGGGAAGGGGCTCCAGGAAGGACCTCCCAGAAAGGTCTTCCTCCCACTTTAACTGCAGCAATCACCCCCTGCTCCGAGTCTTGTACCCCAGAACAGTTTCAGTAACTGGAGGAACCTGGAGGAGCAGCCAGGATGCTCCTGCAGGGAATGCTGGTGGTATTTCCAGGCTCTCCTAGGCCTCACTCGCTGGAGATGGTGGGGAAAGCCCTGTTTTCCACAGCCCAAACTCCTGCTGGGAGTGGTGCTGGCTCTCCACGCCTTCCTGGGGAGCACGAGCCCTGATGGGAGCACGAGCCTCCCGAAGAACGGTGGAGCGGCCCCACAACCCTGTCCCAGAAGAGCCACGGGCTGGGGAGCTGGAGGCTGCTGGTTGCACTGGTTTGCACTGGGCAGGGGCTGGGGCCGTGCCCGTGCCCCGAGCCTGCTGGGCTGGTTTGGGCCGAGCACTGGACAGGAACACACCTGAGGCCAGGGGAGTGGGACTGGGGCGCTCTGTAACCTGCAGGGAGGGCAGCTCGGTGCTGCTGGGAGCACAGCGGGAGCTGGGACGGCTGAGCTTCCCAAAATCCAGCGGGATCGCATCCCTGGGCACAGCACGGGCAGACACGGCCCAAACCTTTCAGGGCTGGGGTGTCAGTGCTCCCCAAAATCCAGGTGGATCACATCCCTGGGCATGGAGGGCACAGAGGCCCCAAAACCTTTCCGGGCTGGGTGGGGTTTGCAGCTCAGTCCCAGCCCGTTCTGAGCCGCCGCGGATCTCAGCCAGCCCCAAACATCGGCAGGTTTGGGTGGAACCTGAGCTCCCTCCTCTTCCTTCTACCCCTGCCATCAGCTCCGACGTGCCCTGCTCCGGGACAGGAGCTTCGGAGTCACCCGGCCCAGCCGGAGCTGGGCGCTTCTCCCAAATTACAGCTTGTCCCGGGAAAGTGGCACATGGCGGACGGGATCCCGTCTGTCCATCACACCCAGGGAGCTTGGGCAGCCCGCTTTGGGGGGCTGCCTTTGGCTTTCCCCCAGTCCCAGCCTTTCCCCGCCCCCTACAACCAGACACGAACCCCGAACCCCCCCCGAACAGCCGGATCCCTCCGGGGCGTTGCTCCTTGCCCATCCTGCAGCACCAC
Organism: Acrocephalus scirpaceus scirpaceus; assembly: GCA_910950805.1. Taxonomy (NCBI): domain Eukaryota; kingdom Metazoa; phylum Chordata; class Aves; order Passeriformes; family Sylviidae; genus Acrocephalus; species Acrocephalus scirpaceus. The sequence continues at coordinate 6,973,131 of OU383794.1, forward strand.
TCTGCCAAGGAAAGTTTGATAATCTCCCTAAGCCGATAATTACAGCTTGTTAATTACCCCGCATGCAGAATTGCAGGCAGGAACCTTTACGAGCCGTGTCAGCCTAATTACCTGAGCAGGGCGAGACATCGAACCAGTTATCAAATCCCGCTGGGCTCGGCTGAGCTTGGCCTTCCTGTAGCTTTTCTTTAGTTTTCTTTAGGTTTTTTTAAGTTTTCTTTAGGTTTCTTCAGGTATCTTTAGGGTTTCTTTAGGGTTTCTTTAGGTTTCTTTGGTTTCCTTTAGGTTTTTGGGGGGTTTCCTTTAGGGTTTTTTTAGGGTTTCTTTATGTTTCTTTAGGTTTTCTTTGGTTTCTTTGGGTTTCTTTAGGGTTTCTTTCGGGGTTTTTTTTTTTTTTGTTTTCTTTTGTGTTTTGCTTTCTTTATGTTTTCTTTTAGTTTTCTCTGGTTTCTTTGGGTTTCTTTGGTTTTGTTTGGTTTTCTTTAGGTTTCTTTCGGTTTCTTTTGGTTTTCTTTAGATTTCTTTGGGGTTTTTTAGGTTTTCTTTTGGCTGCAGCATCCCAGGCAGGCAGCGAGGACGTGCATCCCCTATCCCACCTGGGAGCCAGGGAAAAAAGGGCAGGAGGCAGGTTCGGGGTGAGGGTCGGAAATTGTGGGAAACCCCAGGATTTGGGTTGGTGTGGAGCGTGGGAAACACCCGGAGCGCCCAAACCCCCTCTGTCCCTTCCTCTGCCCCAAACGAAGGCGGCTGCCCGCAGGGAGGCTCCGGAGCTGCTGCTCCCAGAGCCAGGCATCCCAGAAAAGCGATTTTCCCTGCGGCTGGAGCCGGGCACGGCCCCGCGCCCGCCCTGCCCCACACAGCTCCCCACAGCCCCAGCCCTATCCCATAGATCCCCCACAGCCCCAGCCCTGCCCCAGCTCTGCCCCACACATCTCCCGCTCTGCCCCACACATCTCCCCACAGCTCCACACACCTCCCCACAGCCCCAGCCCTGCCCCATAGATCCTCCACAGCCCCAGCCCTGCCCCATAGATCCCCCACAGCTCCTGCCCTGCCCCACACACCTCCCCACAGCCCCAGCCCTGCCCCATAGATCCTCCACAGCCCCAGCCCTGCCCCATAGATCCTCCACAGCTCCTGCCCTGCCCCATACATTTCCCCACAGCTCCCGCCCTGCCCCATAGATCCCCCACAGCTCCTGCCCTGCCCCACACATCTCCCCACAGCCCCAGCCCTGCCCCGTAGATCCCCCTCAGCCCCGGCTCTGCCCCAGCGCGTCTGTCCCACGTTCCGGGCAGGAACGGGCAGCGCCCCGCGCCCAGCCGGGCACAGGCACCTGTTGGCACCTCCCGAACGTGAAAGGTCAGCGCGGCGGGCTCCGGGGAACATTCCCCTCCCACTCCCTGGAATGCCGTGCCTGCCCAGAACGACCCCCGGACCCCGAGCGGGCACCTGGGGACAGCAAATCCCCGAGTTCCAGCTCCGGGAATACCCTCGGGAATGGCGCGCGAGGGCTGCTCCCAAGCTCCAGGCTGGGATCTGCTCCCAGCCCCTGGGAATTCGGGCGGGCAGCACTGCTGCAGGTTCAGGCAGAGCAGCTCCTGATCCGATCTGGGTGTTAAAAACCCCCGGGAATCCTCGGAGCGGTCCGGATTCATCGGAAAACCGCGAGACAGATTTCGGGGATAAACCGGGATCACTCCCGATCCCGGCGCAGCCGCGGGACAGATCTATGGAAAAACCGAATGCCAATGAAATTATCCTAATTCCTGTGGAAATGATCCCTATTAACTCAGATTCCCAATTTTCCCAGCCCTGAACTTCCCAGCTCCTGACCTGGATGCTCATCCGGGATATTCCTCAGCACACTCCAAGAATTATTTGGGCTGAAAGGGCTTTAGATCCCATCCCGTTTCCCTTCTTTCCATGGGGGGATTCCAGGGGGAGGATGATTCCTAAAAAGTCCTCGAACATCCATCCCCCAACCCTTCCCACCCCTCAATTCCAACGGAAATTATCCCAATTCCAAAGGAAATGATCCCAATTCCAGTGGAAATTATCCCGATTTAGATCAGATTCCCACGTGGATCTAGCCCTGAACTTCCCAACTCCTGGCCTGGATATCCATCTGGGATATTCCTCAGCACAATCCCGGAATTCTTTGGGCTGGAAGGGCTTTAAATCCCATCCCATTTCCCGTTTTTCCATGGGGGAATGGCAGCATGGAGATGATCTCTATAAATCCCAGGAATACCCATCCCCACGGAGGGAAGCTGGGGCTGGAAAAGGGAAGCCCGAGAGGGATGGAAATAAGGAATATCCACCTGAGCTCTGTTGCTGCTCGCTAATTGCTTGTGGCTTCCAGAATCTGGGGCAGCAGTTTGGGCTGGAAAATGAATATTTAGCTGGCTGTTAATAAACGATGCGAACCCCGCGTGGGCGGGAATTGCTCCCGACGTGCTCCGGAGCGGCCCGGGGTGACAAAACCAGCTCCGAGTTCCCTTCAGCAGCCACTGCTTCCCAGTTTCCCTTTTAAAATAAGCAGGGGGGGGGAACAGGAGAGTTCTGCTCTTGCCTCAGGGCTGGGAAAGCGGGAGCAGGCAGGGATTTTTCCTAGAGAGCAGAAAGAGAGGATGAAATGCGGGATGAAATGCACCACGGGGAATGCTGCCAGATCCCAAAACGCTGCAAATCCGCCTTGGGGATCCCAGGTTGGGGTCAGGGAGGCAAGGAGGGACCGGGAGCTGGGGACAGCTGGGGGGAGCTCCTTGCCCAGAGCTGAGAGACGGCCAGGCCTGGGGCCAGCTGCCCTCCATCCCTCCCTGTCCATCCCTCCCTGTCCATCCCTCCCTGTCCATCCCTCTCTGTCCATCCCTCTCTGTCCATCCCTGTCCATCCCTCCCTGTCCATCCCTCCCTGTCCATCCCTGTCCATCCCTCCCTGTCCATCCCTCCCTGTCCATCTCTCCCTGTCCATCTCTCCCTGTCCATCCCTCCCTGTCCATCCCTGTCCCTCCATCCCTCCCTCCCTGTCCCTCCCTCCCACCCCCAGATCATTTTCAGAGGTTTCAGAGGGTCCAGCCCAGCCGCCTCCTCGCTCCGATTGTCATCCCAGCCCCGCGAGCTCCGGGAGGAGCAGGAGGGAGGCCGGGCGGGGGGAAGGAGTAGCAGCGGCCGTGAGGGCTCCGCGGGACAGGTCCCGGTGCCGGTGCCCATGGCCGGGGAGATGCCAGGGGGACCCCGCACGCTGCAGCTGCAGCACGGGAACCGCATCGAGGCCCTGTGCGTGCTGGGCGGCCACATCCGTGCCGACGTCTTCGGGTGAGAGGGACCCCAAAACTTCCCTTCCTCCTCCTCTTCCTCCACCTTCCCCGCTGTTTTTTCCTTCTGAGAATCCCTGCTCCTCCTTTTCCTCTTGTTTTCCCAAACCCCAGAGTTGGTGGGCAGCCACATCCACACTGATGTCCACGGATGAGAGGCACCCCCACAAAACTTCCTTTCCTCCTTCTCCTCCACCTTTACCTTTCTTCTCACCTTTCAACCCTGTTTTTCCCTCTGGGAATCCCTGCTCCTCGTTTTTCCTTCTGCAAACCCCTGCTCCCCCTTTTTCCTCCTGTTTTCCCAAACCCTACAGCTGCTGGGCAGCCACATCCATGCTAATGACCATAAGTGAGAAGGAGCCCCAAAATTTCCTTTCCAACTCCACCTTTCCCCTTCCTTCTCCCTCTGTTTATCCCTCTGGAAATCCCTGCTGCTCCTTTTTCTTCCTGCTTTCCCAAACCTCAGAGCTGCTGGGCAGCTACACCGACGTCCACAGATGAGTGGAACCCCTCAAACTTCCTTTCCTCCTCCACCTTCACCCTTCTCCTCACCCTTCCCTTCTGATTATTCCTCTGGGAATCCCTGCTCCTCCTTTTTCCCTCTGCTTTCCCAAACCTCACAGCCCCAACCCCATTTTGATGCAATTTGCGGACAAAACCCTCCTCAGGCTTTGCAGAGCTGCACAAATCCCTGGAAAGCTTTGAACATCCCTGCATTTACCCCAGCCCATGGTGGGTTTGACCCGCTGGGGTCAGCAGATCCAGGGGCACTTCAGGAAGCTGCTGGAGAGCAGAGGGACGAGCGGGAGCCTGGGGAGGGACTGCAAAATAAGGGAAGAACACAAAATCTCATGACCAAAACCTTGGGAAAGTGGGAAATCCCCACAGCGCCAACCCCGCTTCCTTAAAACAAAGTCAGCGCTGAATTTTGGGATAATTATTCCCCCCCCAAGGGAAAAAAAAGAAGGTGAAAAGCTCATTCCCGGTGCTGCCATTGCAAATCCCAGCCTCAATATTCAAGCCAAGCAGTGCAGTTCCAGCTCCCCTGGCACCTCTCCAGGCCAAATCCCTTCCCAGCGGGATCCCCAGATCCAAAGAACCAGGAAACCAAACCAGTTTTTCCATGTGTAATTAAAAGCAATTTAAGGATTTAAGGAACACCCAGGCGGGAGGAAAGGAGCGCTCGGATTTCCTCCCCCCCTTGCCAAGGGTGTGGGTCTGGTGGGACCAGCGGCATCTGAGAAACCTGACCAATGCAAGGTCTCGGGTGTCGGGGCAAAGAGCCCAAAAATAATAACCTGGAAAGGCAGGGAAATTCAGGAAAAGGAGCCAGGAGAGGGGAAGAGCAAGGGCACATCAGACTGGGAGCAGGGCAGCACTGGCAGTTTTGGGGCTGGATAAAATCCCCCGAAGATGAGAGTTTCCCATAGAAAAGCTTCTCAGAGGGGTGGCCACGGTGTTTTGAGGGGTTGTTAAACACCGTGCTGGAAAATAAACAGGGATTTCTCCATGGAAGTGCGAACCCAGGCTGGTTGGGATTATTACAGATCCTTACCCACAGCCATGGCTGCAAACACTCCCAGGGCAAACTGGCCCTGAACCCGGGGTAATTCCAGTTCCCAGGCAGGAGCAGGGCTGGAAGGTGCCGCTGGTGAGCGTGGAGATGCCAGCGTGCCTGGTCTCAGCCGCCTTCCAGGCAGTGGGAACGCCATGCTGGCCCTGCAAATCCCTGAAAATTCCGGGTGTTTCTGGCAGGGCGGCCCCCGCCGGGGCCGTGGCCTTTGGCGTGAAGCACACGGAGGGGGTCAGCGTGGACTTGCTGTTCCGCGGCCGCGCCGAGCCCGAGGCTGTGTCCGGCTCTAGCACGCGGTGGCCGCTGGACGAGGGGACGGTGCTGAGGTTCAGCATGAGCCGGGCCAGCTCCGAGGTCAACGACAACAAGGTGAGGAGTGGGATCCCGGGAGTGGGACCTCCACAGAAGGAGAACATCCTGCCCCAGTGTGGGACTCGGGATTTGCAGGTCACCGTCAGCTTTTATGCAGAGGGAGGGAAGCCCATCAACCAAGCTGGAGTGTTCCTCACCGGCGTCGGTGAGTCCGGAGCTCCAGGAGCCCATCTCTGTCCCCTCGTGCCTGCGGCAGGGATGGGGACAGCAAACCCAGGTTTTCTGGGTTTGGGAGTTTGGCACCCAATCCCCTCACTGTGCCAGGGGCTGAGGCGGCTCTGTCCCTGCAGGGATCTCCCTGGACGTGGACGCAGATCGGGATGGAGTGGTGGAAAAGAACAGCCCCAACAAGGTACCCCAGCCTCCCCCACCCCATGGAAAATCCACAGGCTCGGTGGATCCTGAGCTTGCTGAGCCCCAGCGGTGCTTTAGGCGAGCTGGACCTGGGGACCAGAGGGACACGGGGCCATCCTGCTGGTCAGCTGTGACAAGGAGTTCCCCTTCATTCCGCCCTCCGACTGCGACAGCGAGCAGGTGTTCAACCGGGAAGGTAACGGCTCCCCAAAATCCCCCTCGTCCACTCTCTGTGACCTTTCCTGAGACGGACCCAGCCCAGGAACCAGCCCAGGAACCAGCTGCTCCCCACCAGCTGCTGAGCAAGCTTCCCACATGGGAATTGCTGTGGAATTAGTGCTGCGCCAACTCATTGGAGCCAGGCAGGGCACGGAGAATGCTGGGGAATGGCTGAGGTTCCAGGGCTGGCACAGCACGGGCCAAGGATGCTCCACGCAGGTGAGAGGAGCACGGGGTGAGGCACGAGGCCGGCAGCCAGGAATCCACCCACCCGTTCCTGGAAAACCCAACCCACGCGGAGCCAGGCCTGGCAGCGCTCCGAGGTCACAGACCGGCCGTGCCAGAGATGGGCAGGGAGACAGGAATGGAAAAGGGCACTTGGGTCACAGCCCACGAGGCACAAGCTCTGGTTTGCCAGAGTGCCCAGGCTGGTGGCGAGAGAAGAGCAGGTTTTTCAGGAGATCCAAACCCCAGGAGGGAACATGGAAAACATCTCCCAATTTGCTTCATTTGTCCCCAGATTTGCTGGACATGGCTCGGATGGTGCTGAGGACAGAGGGGCCCCAGCGCTTGCCCCAGGGATACGAAATTGTCCTCTCTGTTTCTGTCAACGACGCCGACAAAGTTGGGGTCTTCCATGTGCAGAGTAAGGCCTTCCTCAACTCCTGCTCTGCCTCTTCCTCCTCTGCCCCTTCTTCTCCCCCTTCCTCCTGTTCCCCTTTCTCCTTTCTTCTTCCTCCTCTTCCCCTTTCTCCTCCTCCTTTTCGCCTCTGCTTCTTCCTCCTCTGCCTCTTCCTCCTGTTCCTCTTTCTCCTCTTCCTCTTTCTCCTCTTCCCCTTCCTCCTCTCCCCCTTCCTTTTCTGCCCTTCCTCTGTCCCATCTTCCTTTTCCCCCTCTTCCTCTTCTTCTTCCAACCTTTCCTCCTCTTCTGTCCTTTCCTCCTCTTCCCCTGCTTCCTCTTCCCCTTCCTCCTCCTTCCTGGTGATTTTGAGGTCCCCTTTCCTTCCCATCTCTGACCTTGTCATCTTACACTCCTCAGACCATGCCCCCAATGTCCCTTCCCCATTTGTCCCCCATTTCCCCCCCATTTTTCCCTCTTTTCTATCCCATGGAAAACTCTGGGGATGAAGCAGAGGGAGGACACAAAGCCATTCATCCAAGGCCACACAGCAAAGGACTGGCAGCAAACAGCCTGGTGTGTTTTTAAGAAAAGGAGGATTTAAATACAAATAACATTTGTTTGGCTCCCTGAGAACCAAAATCCTCAGTTGTGAGAATTGGGAAGTAAAAATGATGAAAGAGAAGCTGCTTTTGGCTCATTTTCCTCCAGCTGGGTGAGTTCAGCTCCATCTCCCAGCTCCCAGGAGAGCCCAGTCCTGCCCAGCCAATTCCAGCTGCTGGCTTTGTTTTGGGGTAAAAAGAGGGAGATTAAATCTCAGGAAGTGCTGGGAAACAGAGCTTACTCCTGCAAACTTCGTGTGGTTTGGGCTTATTTCTTTTTTCCTCTGTTTTTAAATTATTTCTCTTTCTGGTTCCTGCTTCCCCAGTGTTTCTTACTCCTGGTTAAACAAAGAGGGGGTAAAGAGATAAATTAGGATGTTTTTCAGACAATGGAATACTTTCCATTAAAAATAAGGATAAATAGAGAGATAAATTGGGATGCTTTTCAGAAAATGGAATAATCACCAGCTGCCAACAGGGCTGGGATGTTAAACTGGGGGTCACCCAGCTGCTTTATCCATGCTGGCAGCATGGTCCAGAGCACAGCCCCTCCTCATTCCTCGCTGTGGGCACCGCAGCAAGAAATGGGAATGAAATACCTCACCCAGCCAGGAATGTGCTGTGGAGGAGCTCGGGCTGGTCCCTCTGTGCAGAGGGAGTCTGGGGCATTGTCCTCCGGTGGAGGAGCAGAATCTGCATGAGAACACCTTCCCAAGGGCTGCTCCATCCAAAGAAATGCTGGCCAGTGACATTTCCCGTCATCCGTCTTGTCCATGAAAAAATTCCAACTCCCTGAACTCCTGCCTCAAGGTGCCTCTTACAGCTGGATCTCCTCAGAGATCTGAGGGATCTGATCCCGACTATTCCCCAGAAATGCACCCCGGAAACACACAAGGAGCCTCAGGAAAAGCTGTGCTCCCTCTACCCAAGCATCTCCAAACACCCTCGGTTTAAAAAGTGAATTTCTAGGTGGAAGCACCCCCAGGTCTCCCTGTTCACTTTTCCTGACCTGTACATTTGGGTTATCCCTGTAGAAACCTAACCGTTTCCTCAGGCACAGAGGGAGCGTGGGAGCTCCTTGCCCAAGGAAACAGGCATGAATCCTGAGGAAACAGGTGTGAATCCCAATAAAGCTCAGGATGTCCCCATTTTCTCATTCCCCTGGCAGATCCCTTCTTTGGGCAGCGCTACGTGCAGGTGCTGGGCCACAGGAAGCTGTTCCATGCTGTGCCCTACCCCGGTGGGGCCGCCGAGCTCGACTTCTTCGTGGAGGGGCTGCGCTTCCCCGACGAGGCCTTCTCCGGGCTGGTGTCCATCCACGTCAGCCTCTTGGAGCCTCTGGCTGAGGTTGGGAACTCCGGGGAACTCCCAGGAATGGGGCAGATGGGAGGCTGCACCCATGGAGACTGGGATGGTGCCAGAATGGAGAGCGATCCCATTAACCAATCCCAAAAATTACCCCAGGGTGTTTGGGGTGAATGGTGCGGGGAACATCCCTGATTTCTGCGTGGCTCCCTCAGGGCATCCCCCACTCACCAATCTTCACGGACACCGTCATGTTCCGGGTGGCACCGTGGATCATGACCCCCAACACCCTGGCCCCCGTGAACCTCTTTGTGTGCAGGTACGGGTGGTGCTTCCCCAGCCCCGCCGATCCTGGGCCAGCTGGGAACAGGGAATTTCCATCCTATCCATCCTTTCCTCCAGCATGAAGGACAACTACCTGTTCACCAAGGAGATCCAGAGCCTGGTGGCCAAGGCCGGCTGCAAGCTGAAGGTTTGCTTCGGCTACATCAACCGCGGGGACCGCTGGATGCAGGTAGGGGGGCTCCAAAAACTGGGAAAACCCTTCCCTGCCGGTGCCCCAGGCGGGATTTCCTCCCTTCCTCAGGATGAAATCGAGCTCGGCTACACCCACGCTCCCCACAAGTGCTTCCCAGTGGTGCTGGACTCCCCTCGGGAGAGAGGGATGGAGCAACTCCCCGTCAAGGAGCTGCTGGTGAGAGAAGGTTCCTGCATTCCCTGTGGAGCAGCTCCCAGGGTTCATGCCCACCCCACGTTCCCATTTCCAAAATCATCCTTGCCCTCGGCTCCATGCATGGAATTGCCTGGAAAATGAGAGCAGAACAGCTCGGTATGGAGATTCTCTTCCACCCACCTCCAGCCTCGCCCCCTCATCCCTCATCCAGCCTCACCCGCACCCCAGCCCTTGGAAAAACTCTGATCCAGGGGGGACAGGAGGAGCTAACGCCCCTGGGAATGAAAGGCTCCTGCCAAGCTCTGGGATGGGATTTCTCCCCCCATAAGCATCCCAGGGATGGGCTGCATTTTCCTTTCCTCCTCCGCACCTGGGAGTATCCAGCAGCTTCTGAGCGGAAGAGGAAAGGGAAGGAAGAGAGGGTCAGTTTACTTTCTCAGAAGAGAACGGGATGCAGCCAGTGCCAGGAACATCCCTGTGGGCTCCTTGGCCAAGGTAAAGGGCCAGAGCAAGCCTGGGATGGGGTGTTTTGGGAGAGCTCAGCATGGAAAAAAGCTGGATTGGGCAATCCCTTTGAGATACTCCCAGGGGGAAGGGCAGGACACCCCCAGGCAGCCATGGAGTCGCTGTCCCCAACTCCCAGCCAGGCACTGGAGCAGACTCAGCCCTGGCAGGAACAGGAGACAAGGACGAATCCCAGTTTTCGTCCCTTTGGGAAAGACTGGGGGCTTTTGGGAGCGTTGAAATCCATCGTTTCTCATGCCTGGCATGGGAACATCCAGTCCTGGATTCACCCAGCGAATCCGCCGGGCGGCCACACAGATCTGCCCTCTTTAGGAATTGCTCTGCTTCATATTTAGGGCAGCAATTTCAGCCTTGGGAGCTGCTAACACATTATCCTCCAATTTCTGCTTTGAAGCCTGCCCTAATCCCCAGCCCGACCTTTCCAATCTCATTTTCCAGCTAGGAATACTTAGCCTGACGCCAGGGGCACGGGTCAAGCCCTGAGCCCCTGGAAGCCCATGCCAGGGAAAAAGGAGACGGGAGGGAATTATCCCCTCAAAATCAGTGTGGAACTGATAGGACTTGGATGTGGCCCGCAAACCTAGGATGAACCAGAGCCCTGACAGTTGAAACCGGGCAGGCTCCATGGCTTTATTAAACTGAAATGAGTCAGGAGCAGGTGGTTGGTGCTCAGGCCCTCCCTCACCCAGAGGAAAAGGGATCTGATCCCGGCCATCCCCCAAAGATGCACCCCAGAAATGCATAGGGAGCCTCAGGGAAAGCTGTGCTCCCTCTACCCCAGTGTCTCCAAACACCCTCAGTTTAAAAAGGGAATTTCTGTGTGGAAGCACCCCCAGGTCTCCCTGTTCACTTTTCTCAACCTGTAAATTTGGGTTGTCCCTGTGGAAACCCAACCCTGATAAGTGACTGGGATTTAACTCAAACATCCTGGACACACGATCCTATTCAATCTCATTCCAGGGGCTGCCGTGCGCTCTGGGCCCATGTTGATTCCAACCAGAGAGCAAGGAAAGTGGGATTTTGGTCCCATCCCTCCTGGTTTTGCCCCGGTTTTAACACTCCCTCAGGCTAAGGCGCACAGAGCCCAGCGCTAATTACCCCTGCACAGCTTCTCCAACCCCAGATACATTAAGTCCTGGAAATCAGGCCTTAAGCAGGATTTAAGTGCCGTGCAGCCCTTGGGGTGGCTCTTAGCTCAGGGCAGAGTCACCCTCAGGGGCTGGAGTTCACCTCCCTCCCAGAGCCAGCTAGCAGCTTCACTCGGGGGCTGTCTAATTAGCTTAATGTGGACACTTAAACCTTGGCTTAATGTGGACACTTAAACCTTGGCTTAATGTTGACACTTAAATCTTGGCTGGGGAGAGCAGAGGAGATCTGGTCCTGCTTAATATGGACACTTAAACCTTCGCTTAATGTGAACATTTAAATCTTAGCTGGGGAATGACAGAAGAGATCTAGCCTTGGCTCCAGGCCTGGGCTCTGCTCCGGGGTTGTCGCGATTATTCCTGCACCTCCAGGACCCCGAGATCTTTCTCCTCCTGCCGTCTCTGTGCTCTCGTTGTCACTGCCCTCACCCAACCCCCAGGACAATAAAGCCTCAGGAGCAGCAGGGGCTCAGGGCAATTCCTCTTTTTCCAGGGCACCGATTTCGGCTACGTGCACAAGGAGCCCCTCTTTGAGGCCGTGGCCAGTCTGGATTCCTTTGGGAATGTGGAGGTCAGCCCTCCCGTGTGCGTGGCTGGCAAGGAGTATCCCTTGGGAAGGATCCTCATCGGCAACAGCTTCCCTGCGTAAGAGAGGGTGGAAACGCAGATTTGGGGAAAACATGGATTTGGGAGCAAAGCCTCAACAGGCACCCTGAAATACCACCAAAATTGGGTTAATTGGGTTAATCAGACACTGCCTGAGGAGGGTGGGGGCTCCGAGGTTCAGTGGCAACACATATCCGAGTATCCAGGCAGATATTGATGGGAATATCCCCCCCAGTCCAAGAATCCAGGCCAATGTTGATGGGAATGTCCCCCCAGTCCAAGTGTCCAGGCGGATGTTGATGGGAATATGCCCCCGGTCCAAGTATCCAGGCAGATGTTGATGGGAATTCTCCCCCCAGATCCACAGGCCGCAGGATGACCAGGCTGGTGTGGGATTTCCTCCACGCCCAGCGTGTCCAGGCCCCCGTGCAGCTCTACTCTGACTGGCTGGCTGTGGGCAATGTCAACGAGTTCGTCACCTTTGTCCCCACCTCTGACAAAAAGGTATCCCCAGACCCCCCGTGCTGCCCCAGGGTTCCTCCTCTGGGACACCAATCCCGCTGGGAAAACCCCCAGTCAGTGTGTGCTTGGGTTTCATTCCCCACCCCAAAATGAGGGATCTGAGCACAAAAAAAGGGATTTGATGGGCTATTAATGTACGCAAATAGAAGGGAAAAATGCCTGCAAAGGTATCCAAGAAATTCCAGCCTTAAGATTCCCAGGGGTTTGCAACAGGTCAGCATCTCCCAAAGACATTCAGAACATTTCTTTTCCCTCTCCTGTGGCTTTTCTTGCTTCTGACTCAGATTTTCCCTCAGGGAAATTGAGCCTTGACCAGGATGGCTCAAAAAAAGAGGCATATTTATGCCCACATGTTTTCAGAACATTTCTCTTCCCTCTATCATGGCTTTGGCTGCTTCTCACATAAATTTTTCCCTCAGGGAAACCAAGCCTTGACCTGGATGGCTCAAATCAGGAACATTTAGGCCCACAAACACTCCATGGATTAAAAAAGGCACTAGATAACAGCAAAGACACCCAATTTTGGGAGTTTCAGCTCAGGTTTTTGCAGAAGTGAGTCCCTGGGGCCCTGCAGCTGACTCTGGCCATGTTCCTGCAGCGATTCCGGATGCTGCTGGCCAGTCCGGCTGCCTGCTACCGGCTCTTCCGCGAGAAGCAGAAGGAGGGACAGGGAGAAGCCACCATGTTCAAAGGCAAGGGGACAGCGCTCAGTGGCACAGCCGGGGCCACGCAGGGACATTTTCCCTGCTGGGTGTCCTTCAGCGGGATGCCTGTCTGCCACCCCCAGCCTCCTCCGGCCCTATTTCGGGAAAGAGAGTGGGATGGGAGGGATAAAGGCCTCTGCGTGGAGGGGATGTTTGCTGCCCAGGATGGAGCCTCTGGAAATGCCAGCAGAGCTCCAGCACAGAGCAGGACAACTGGCAGCTCTTGTGTTCCCCCAGATTAGCAACGAGTTTTTTCCCTTTCATTGTAATTTTGATCTGTGATGGGGTTGGGAGAAGGTCTCTGCACCTCCAAGGATATGGAGCTCCAGCACGGAGCAGGACAACTGCCAGGTCTCATGTCCCCCCAAATCAGCACTGGGTTTTTTTCCCCTTTCATTGTGATTTTGATCTGTGGCAAGGTTGGGAGAAGGTCTTCGTATCTCCAAGGGTTTCTCTGGGGAACCCAGCTGTCCCCAGACCAGGGGTGACCCCATTGAGGGAGATGCTCTGGAGAAATTCAGCAGATTCCCATGGGCAGGAGGGTGGATGACAGAACTTTTCCAATGCTCTCTCCAACGGGCAGAGATTTCCTCCCTTCAGCTTCCCAAGCTTTGACCCCCAGCCTTAGGAAACTGGGATTTTGGGGGCTTCTTCCATTTCTATACCCCACCTCAAGCCAGGCTCCTGCCAGAGCTGCTTAATTTTGAGGGCGTTCTGCATGTTTAGGGTACTCGGGGACAGACACCAAGCGCGTCACCATCAACAAGGTCCTCTCCAATGACTTCCTGGCACAGCAGAACCAGTACGTCCAGGTAATCCCCAGCACGCCAGGTCACAGCCCCCACTTCTGGCCACGACCACCTCAGCGTGGCACAAGCCCTGCAGGGAGCGGGGGAACTTGGGCCCCTCTCTGCTCTGGTTCATCCCCTGCAGCGCTGCATCGACTGGAACAGGGATATCCTCAAGAAGGAGCTGGGGTTGCTGGAGGAGGACATCATCGACCTGCCAGCCCTCTTCAAGCTGGACAAGCAGGGAAAAGCCGTTCCCTACTTCCCCAACACGGTAAGGAGGGTTCCTACCCTCCCCAAAAAACATCTCAGTCAGCCAGGATGAGTCCCCAAAGTTTTCCTGAAAAAGAAAAATCAGCTGTCTAGAAAAGGGAAACATCTCTGGGATAAACACAGGTCTAACACAGCTTGGTGGCTTTGGGGTTTTGAGGCAAAACCTTTTCAAATTGGTGAAATTGCAAGGTGAGAGGCACGTTTTCCACAAAGTATTCCCAAAAAAAAAATGTAGCTGTCTAGAGAAAGGAAATATTTCCAGCCAGGCATGGATAAACACAGGTCTGACACAGCTTGGTGGCTTTCTTGCGCTTGCAGTGGGGTTTTGAAAAAATGTCATGAAATTGCAAGGGGTGAGGCATGTTTTAATGATAAAAAAGGGGGAATTTTGTTGGCTTTGGAATGTTATGGGAGGGCAGCTGCAAAAACTGGTGCTGAGGCAGGTGGAGGAGGGTGATCAACGTCTTTCCTTTAGCTTCATCCATCCTGACACCGCTGGTGTCACCCCACAGGTCACCATGATCCTCCTGGCCAGGGCCCTGGGCATCCCCAGTCCCTTCAGTGTCACCCATTCTGATGCCACTGTCCCCTGGTGTCACCCCACAGGTCACCATGATTGTCCTGGCCAGGGACCTGGGCATCCCCAAGCCATTTGGGCCGGTGGCAGGTGGCGAGTGCTGCCTGGAGCGGCGGATCCGAGCGCTGCTGGAGCCGCTGGGGCTGTGTTGCCGCTTCCTGGAGGACGTGGCCTCGTACCACGGCAGCCTGGGTGAGGTGCGCTGCGGTACCAGCGTCCAGCGCCGGCCCTTCACCTTCAAGTGGTGGCACTTCACGCCGTAGCCAGGCCACCTCTTCCTTCCTCCTCTTCCTCCTCCTTCTCCCTCCATCTTTGCCCCCAGCGTGTGTTGCTTGCGATTCACTTAATAAATGAATTTGCTGTGAGGAAAAAGCTGGGGGATTAAATAATTGTGGGGAGTAACTGGGAGGGAAAGGGAGGGAAGCACTCAGAGGAGTGAGGAGTGTTACCAAAATCCTCCAAAATTGTCTCTAACATTGTTTTTGTAGTGTTGGCCAGTCAGGCTTTACTTTATTCTCAGCCAGGGTTTGTGTGTGGCTGACAGAGCTCCAGCCTCCACATCAATACAGAATGTTTTCATTTATTTACACATTTTTAACAAAGAAATTACTGGTCATGGGTTCTAATATTTCTCTTCATTGATTAGCATTCTTTCCACTATTGGTTACTGATTTCTCACTCTTCGTGCTAAGCTGGGCCACATTCTTTAGTTCTTCTATCATCCTTTTCTCATCTTTTTCAATTGGGAATCCCCAGCTTTCCAGGCCTCAATCTCTTCTGTATCTTCTGCTTACTCCGGTGTCCTTAAAGGGCCATAAGATCCCAGATGTCCAATCTGCAAATCCCCTTGGCTTTATTGGAGCTTGTCAGGGTTAGCTTTTACAAACTCAGGGTTTCAATGATTTAATGATCAAAATAGAAGTAAGAGTCTGTGAAGAAGTTTTAACTTGCACTGGCTAAAAGTGGGCAGTGCTTACAAGTAATTATAAGAATGAATTAAAAACAAGTTAGGAAAGTTACATCATTTCCAAGAGGGGAGCCCTTTTTTTGGCAGGGAGGTTTGGAGTCCCCATCCCTGCAGGTGTCCAAGGAAGGCCTGGATGTGGCACTCGATGCGCTGGGCTGGGGATAAGGTGGGGATTAGTCACAGCTTGGACTTGAAAGTCCTGAAGAGACTTTGGAGAGCTTTTCCCACCGTAATATCTCTGGGATTCTTTAGTCCCCACCATTTGCCCCGTTGGTATCAGGGCAGGTCCCCTTAAGGAGGGGGGTGCCAGTAAAGGTACTTCCATGCAAAATAATTACGCTGGGAATTAATGGAGAGAAAACAAGGGGAATTTAAGAAAGAAAAATGTGGATTTAGGCGTCCTTCCCCCATCACTCCGCCGCGTCCCACAGGATGCGCCACACCCAACATGGCGCCTCTACTGTGGGCGCTGCCACGCTCAAAATGGCGGGCTCCCCCCGTCTCGTCAGCCCACAACATGGCGGCGGCAGGGGCGCTTCCGGGGCAGGCGGAAGTTCGCAGTGCCAAGATGGCAGCGGCCGCGGTCGGAGTCTCCTTGAGGCGCGGAGTCCCCGCACAGCTCCTGCGGGCCGGGCCGCGGGCGGTGAGGGGCCGGAGCCACCGCAAGGGCTGGGAATGGAGGGAGGAGAGGCGTGGCAGAGGCGGTCGGGGGGCTGCAGGGGTCCGGGATAGGGGTGGGAGAGAAAGGGGGTGAACTGAGGGGGAGAGGGAGCTGTGGGGAGGGAGCTGGAACTGGAATGTGGGACCTAGGAGAGGCTGTGCGGGAATTGGGGATGAACAGGAGGGGAGGGCTGGGGAAGAGGCTGGGGGCAAGAGGAGATGAGGTAAAAGATGGGAAGAGTGGGTGGGAGAAGAGGTGGGGAAGGAGCTGCGGGGAGGGGTCTGGAAAGAACCTGTGGGGTCTGAAAGGAGCTGTGCGGGAACTGGGGGTGCGCAGGAGGGAAAGGGTGGGAGAGAGGGTGTGTGGGATCTGGAAGGGGCTGTGCGGGAATTGGGATGTGGGCAGGGAGAAAGTTCCAGAGGGGCCTGGGGGCCTGGAGGGGGACTGGGATTCGGTAAAATCTAGGAAGAGTGGATGGGAAAATGGGGTGGGCTGCGAGGGAATAGGGTCAGCGGCAGAGGGGCTGTGGGGAGGGGGCTGGAGCGTCTGTGGGATTTGGGAACGGGAAGGAGAGGGAGGGGAGGAGCAGGAGAAGGGGATGGAGGGAGGGGCAGGAGAGATCCAGGATGAGGTGAAATACCGGCAGAATGGCCGGGAAAAGGGGAGTGCTGAGGAAGGGCTGGGGGGCAGAGAGCCGCTGGAAATGTCTGGGAAGGGTTTTGGGGGAGATAAGGGATGACAGGAAATTTGGGGGGTGGTTCAGGAAAATGTCGGGAAGAGCAGAGGGAACAGTGATCCCGAGAGAGGGAAGCAGGGAAGGGAAGTGGAGCCCTGGAGAAGTTTGGGAAGAGCAGTGAGAACAGGGGGAACACTCCAGGAAAAGGTTGGGAAGAGCAGTGGGAACACTTCAGGAAAAGGTTGAGAAGAGCAGTGGGAACACACCAGGAAAAGGTTGAGAAGAGCAGTGGGAACACACCAGGAAAAGGTTGAGAAGAGCAGTGGGAACACACCAGGAAAAGGTTGGGAAGAGCAGTGGGAACACACCAGGAAAAGGTTGGGAAGAGCAGTGGGAACACACCAGGAAAAGGTTGGGAAGAGCAGTGGGAACACACCAGGAAAAGGTTGGGAAGAGCAGTGGGAACACCAGGAAAAAGTTGAGAAGAGCAGTGAGAGCAGTGGGAGCACTCCTGGAAAAGGCTGGGAAGAGCAGTGGGAGCAGGGCCCGGGAAGAGCGGCAGGAGCTGCAGGGTTGTGCTCGGGAATTCCAGGATAACTGGAGCAGGGGGAGCCGCTGGGATTTGATGGATCCAGGAGCAGCTGGGGGTCAGAATTCCGGGAATATCAATCTTGCTCCAGGCAGGGGGAGCATCAGGATATCTTTATATAAAATATTTTAATTTATATAAAAATACATATCTTTTATCCAGATATATTTATATAAATATTTAAATATATGCGTGTTTGTGTAAATTTATATATTTATAATTTTTAAAAAATTATATATTATCTATAAATATGCCTATAAATATATGCATATAATGTGTGTATATACTTATATTTGCAGACATTATATATAGACGTATCTAAGTAACATGTATAAAACATGTACATAAAGATATTTAGACATAAAATATAATGAAATTATTGTACACATACAGTATGATGTATATTACACATACAGTATGATATACAAATGCATACAATTTACAAACACATACATAAATACATGCAGTTTATAAACACATACATAAAATATATAAATCCATCCCATATAAGATGCATTGTATACTTACATATACATATGTATGTGTATATACATAAATACATACAAATATGATGTGTTCCATGTAATATGTAATATACATTGTATAAATACATAAAGTATACATAGAATACATTGAATAGATAAATACATAGACTATAAATTTACTGTATGTGTACAATATATATATATTTATATAATCATATAAATATGATTATATCATTATAATGACAGTCAATAGAATATACAAATACATACATATAATTTATAAACACATACATATAATATATATAAATTCATCCCATATTATATGCATTGTAAACTTATATAGACATATATATGTATATGTGTATATATAAGTACATATGTGTTCTATATAATGTGTAATATATGCTGTATAAATATATATAGAATACATAGAATATATTGAATATATCAAATATATAAATATACTATAATTTTAAACACAATATATAAATAAACATGTAATTATATCAATATAATGACAGTCAATAGAATATACAAATACATACATATAATTTATAAACACATACATATAATTTATAAATAAAATACACAATAAACAATGGATACATATATACACATATATATACATGCTTGTGCATGTATATTTCTATATACGTATTTATAAACATGCACATAGAATATATAAATTCATACCATATAAAATGCATTGTATGCTTACATATACATGTGTATATATATAAATGCATACAAATGTGGTGTATTCTAAATGATATGTAATATACAATGTATAAATACATACAGTATATATAGAATATACAGGATATATAGATATATAGACTATACTTTTAAACACAATATATAAATAAAGTAAGCATGTAGTTATATCATTATAAGGACAGTCAATAGAATATACAAATACATACATATAATTTATAAACACATACATATAATTTGTAAATAAAATACACAATAAACAATGTACATGTATGTATACACGTATATGTACATCTTTGTGCATATATATTTATATACGTTTTTATATATAAGTATATATAATATACCATTTGCTGTATGATATATATGCAATATATAATATAAAATACATACAATATAATAATAATATGAATACATGTAGCATACAGTGTATACCTATATATCCACACATTTCCAAATATATTTATCATGCTTATATATAGGTTTGTGTAAATATATATGTAGTTATTATATTTGTATATCCTTATAGATATGTGTATTTGTATATATTTCATATTTTTTAAATATATACACACATATCCATCTCTGTATCTCCTCCTGGATCCCTCCTGATGGGATCTGAGGCTGTTTTTCCTGGGATCTGAGGCTGTTTTTCCCTGGATACAGGGTGGGATCTGGGGCTGTTTGTCCCTAGATCTGGAATGGGATCTGACGCTGTTTTTCCTGGGATCTGAGGCTGTTTTTCCCTCAATCCCCGGGGTGGGATCTGAGGCTGGTTTTGCCTGGATCTGGGGTGGGATCTGAGGCTGTTTTGCCTGGGATTCGAGGCTGTTGTTCCCTGGATCTGGGGCTGAATCTAAAGTTTGGGAGCTGTTTTTTTGATCTGAGGCTCTTTTTCCCTGGATCTAGGGTGGGATCTGAGGCTGTTTTTTCCCCAGGATCTGAGACTGTTTATTCCTGCGATCTGAGGCTGTTTTTCCCCGGGATCTGAGGCTGTTTTTTCCTGGGATCTGAGGCTGTTTTTTCCCGGGATCTGAGACTGTTTTTTCCCTGGATTCAGGGTGGGATCTGAGGCTGTTTTTCCCCGGGGTCTGAGGCTGTTTTTCCCCAGGATCTGAGGCTGTTTTTCCCCAGGATCTGAGGCTGTTTTTCCCCGGGATCTGAGGCTGTTTTTCCCCGGGGTCTGAGGCTGTTTTTCCCCGGGGTCTGAGGCTGTTTTTCCCCGGGGTCTGAGGCTGTTTTTCCCCAGGATCTGAGGCTGTTTTTCCCCGGGATCTGAGGCTGTTTTTCCCTCAATCCAGGTGCTCCGGGAGGTGCAGACAGCGGCAGCAGCGGCGCCGCGGCTGAAGAAATTCGCCATCTACAGATGGGACCCCGACAAGCCGGGGGACAAACCCCGCATGCAGACCTATGAGGTGGACCTGAACAAGTGGGTATCCCTTGGGAATGGGGCTCAGGAGCAATCACAGCTTCAGGGAATGGCTGGGAAGGGGCTGCTCACCTCTGGCACAGAGCAGCTCGTTGTGGGCACAGCCACCGTGTGTGTTATCCCAGGAAAAAGCAGATTTTTCCACAGGAAAAAGCAGATTTTCCAAAGCCACCGTGGATGTTATCTCAGGAAAAAGCAGATTTTCCTGAGCTCTTGTGGGGCTGTTTTCCCTTGCCTGTCCTCTGTGCTGAGGGGGCCAGAAGCTGCCCCCAGTGCCACTGTCCCAGCAGGGAAAGGTGACATCTGGTGCTGTGACATCTGGGGGCCTGTCCATGTCCCTGGGGTGGGCTAAAGGGGTGCTGGTAGCTTTAATAAACTTGATTTATTGGGGAAGTTTGGGAGCTGCTAAAGAAGAGGGAGAACAGCTTTTCCCATGGCCAGGTGGTGGCCTGGCAGGTGTCAAGAATAGTGACAGGGGAAGGGGTTTGAACTGAAACAGGAGAGGTTTGGATGCAATACTGGGAAGAAATTCTTCCCTAGGAGAGGTTTAGATGGGATATTAGGAAGGAATTCTTCCATATGAGACTGGCACAGGATTCCCAGAGAAGCTGTGGCTGCCACATCCCTGGATGTGTCCCAGGCCAGGCTGGATGGGGCTTGGAGTCACCTGAGATAGAGGAAGGTGTCCCTGCCCATGGGAATGGGATGGGAAGGTCCCTCCAACCCAGCCTGTTCTGGGATTGTGTATTCCCGAAGGGAATTCCATGTGTGGCTCATGATTCCCAGGGAGAGAAGGTGGGAGCTTTATCCGCTCTTCCCATGGTTTATCCACTTCAGGCTGTGGTATCCCAAATCAGCTCCTGCTTTCCTGGGATCCTGGGAAGGGGCTCAGAAACCTTTCCATGGATGCTGTGCCTGGATTTTCCTGAGCTCCTCCAGAGGAATCCGCCCCAAACCCTTCCCAAGGGCTCCTCCAGAGGACTCCACCCCAAACCCTTCTCCAGAGCTCCCACTCCCACCTAGCCCCTACTCAAAACCCACAGGAGCAACAGCTCCGGTTTTGGGGTGGCTTTGCCCCAGTGAATCATCCCTGGGTGGTGCCCTGGGTGTAAAAATGACAGAAATTGTCCTGGAGTGTTTGTCCCGTGTTCCTTGTGACTCATGGGGACAGGCAGGGCTGTCACAGCCTGACCCCAGAGAGGGTAAGGGACTAGCACAGGTCACTGGGGTTTGAGTTGGCTGAACCCTCAGTGATCAGCACAAGAGCGACCCCTACCCTGGCCCTGGGCTGCCCTGCTGATCCAGAGATCCCTGTTGCATCCCTGGGATCAACACAGAATTGGTGGGAGCTGATGAAGACCCCTTTAGATGCTGCTGAGTGTGGGTGCAGAGGTCAGACCCTGAATGTGGGGCTCTGCGGGGTCGGTGATTTGGGATTTATACCACAGGTGTGGGCCCATGGTGCTCGATGCCCTGATCAAGATCAAGAATGAGATGGACTCCACGCTGACCTTCCGCAGGTCCTGCAGGGAGGGTAAGGACAGGACATTCCCGCCTGGAATGCTGTGTGTGCTGATTGTGGGACCCCCAGAGAGATCAGAACTCCCTCCCCTCCCACCCATGGGGATAAAACACCCGAGTGAACCAGGGAGCAAAGCTCACTGGATGTAATGACACAGTTCTGAGTTCTGAGCCAGCTCCAGTAATTCCTTCCACAGCTCCCAGTTGTTCCAGTTTCTCTCCCAGTCTGGTTCATCTGTTGCCTCTCAGTGCATGGGGGAGGCCAGGGAGAGATTCCAGTTCCGAGGCTGAGAGGGCAGGGTGGAATGAGAACAAGCAGCGGGGGCTGTGCCAGTGCTGCTGTGGAAATCAGACTGGCTGGAACTGGGAGAGCACTCAGGACTTCGAGGAACAGCTCCAGGAATCTTCTCCTTGGCCCTTTGGCCAAGGGCAGGGGTGGGTTGAGGAAAAGGGCACTGGTGGTTTCGGGTTGTGGCTGCTCCCCAATCTGGTCTGGGGCTGCTTTCAGACTTTCCCTGGGAAAAACTCCTGATTCACGGGTCATGCTGGGCTGCTGAGCTGTGGGATTGCATTCCTGACTGGAATGACTCTGGATTAAGGAGGTGGGTCTGCAGGCAGGGCAGTCTCAGGGCAGGTGGTGCCCGGAGGTGTTTTGTCTGGGATGGGAATGGAGAGCAGCACTCCGGAGGCACCTTTTTCTCTGGAGTCTGCACAGCAGGGCAGGAACTCCACACGGAGTGGGGCTCCCAGACAGCCAGATCTCCTCCTGAGCTGGAATTTACTGCCCTGAATATTTTCTCTGGACAAGACGGATTTTCAGGCCAGGCTAGTTCCATCCTGCCCCTTTTGTGACACCCCCCCGATCCCACATTCCTGCTGCAAGCGCGTGCTCCCGGCTCTGCAGCCCTGCTTCCCTCCCCAGCTGGCTGGAAAATACTTGGGAGCCTTTCTGCAGTGGGAGGAATAACCTTGTGGCAGTGCCAGAGGGCTGGGACAGTGTCAGAGGTGTCATTTCATCCGTGTGTTGGGCTATTTTTGTGCCCCTGCTGTCCCTCCTCTCACCTTTGGGTGGGCAGTTTGTGCCCTGGGAAGGGCACAAGGGGGAGGAGCTCCTGCCCAGAGAAACAGGGTTACATTCCTGAATTTTGGGATGATTTGGGTGGTTTTATTCCCCTTTTGTGAGGAGAGGCTGTGGGAGCTGGGCCTGGTTATTCCAGAGATGAGGAGGCTGTGAGCAGATCCAGTCAATCCTTACAAATATTTCCAGGAGGTGTCAGGGGATGGTCCCAGACTCTTCCCAGTGGTGCCCAGAGACAGGACAAGGAGCTGCAGCCACAAATAAAAACACAAAAATTCCAGCTGAATGTTTGGAAAAAGTTCTTTCCCTGGAGTGGAACTCCAGCTTTTAGAGGGAAAAAGGGTAGAGTAAGGTTTGTGAGGGGTTTGTGAGTTTGCTGTCACTTGTATCCATCCTGTGACCTCCAAGGGTTTGAAAGGAAGAACAGTAACCGCCTGCATTCCAGGTTTTAGGAAAAAAGGCACATCCTCTGACAACTGTTTCTATGAGTAGCAACATATTTGTGGGTTTACTACAGCTTGGATCCGTTCTGTGACCTCCCAGCACAGAAAGGGAGGGCAAAACCAGGGTGATGTGTGGCTTTTAGGGGCAAAACAGGTTGGACAGTGCCCAGGGAGGTCCCAGGCCTCCCTCTCTCGAGGGTCCCAAACTCCTCTGGGTTCCAGTGTCACCTGCTCCAGTGTAAGACTGTATGATTCCCAGAGGTGTCTTCCATCCCTGCCAGCCCCGGAATTCTCTGACTGAGGAGAACTGTGCAGCAGTTTCCCATGTTTTAATGTCATTTTTTGTTGTATTTTTCTATTTTTTACTTTATTTTATACCTCTCTCAGCTCCCACGTTGTGCCCCAAACCCAAGAGCAGAGCTGGATGTTCTCCCCTCCCCAAATCACACAAAAACTGATGAGGTGCCCAGGCCACCTCATTTTCTGCTGAGGAAGGAGCTTCCCCATGGAAAATGTATTTTGGTGTTGATGAAAGCAGCTCCCATGTTTGATCCTTACGAAGGTCAAAAACATTGGGCCCCAGTGGCAAATTCCAGTGTATTTCTTGTTTGGGGTTTTGTGGGATGGATGAAGAGTGGGGTGGGAGGGGGATTTTTGGGAATCTGGTGGATTGGGAAGAGGTTTTTTTGGGACCCTGGCAGGTTGGGAAGAGGTTTTCCAGGACAGGTGAGAGCACTGGTAGAACAAGAAGAGATTTTTTGGCATGGATGAGGCCTCTGGAGGGTTTGGAAGAGGCTCTTCCGGGACCAGTGATGAGTTTTTCTGGGATGGGTGAGGACCCTGGTGTGGTGAGAAGAGATTTTTGGGATAAGTGAGGATTCCAGAAGGTTGAGAAGAGCCTTTCCAGGAGGTTTTCTGGGACGAGTGAGGACCCTGGTGGGTTGGGAAGGGATTTTCCAAGACCCTGGCAGGTTGAGAAGAGGTTTTTTTGGATCCTGGTGGATTGGGAAGAGTCAAGTAGATTTTCCCCAGGACATCCCAGGGCCATTTTTGGGGCCAGGAGGGAGAATCCCACACTTTGCTCTGCTTTTCCCCCTCAGGGATCTGCGGCTCCTGTGCCATGAACATCGCTGGGGGCAACACCCTGGCTTGCATCAGAAAAATCGACAGTGACCTCAGCAAAGTCACCAAAATCTACCCCCTGCCCCACATGTACGTGGTGAAGGACCTGGTTCCGGTGAGTGCAGCCCCTGGCAGGGCTGGCAGCGTCCAGGGGACGCCCTGGGGTGGGGACCAGGGCGTGGGAGGTGCCACCAAGGTCAGGGCTCATGCGTCCCTTGGGTGGGTCCTGGTGACTAAATGTGTCCTGGCCTGGAATGTGGCAGGTTGGGGAGGGAATGCCACCTCCTGGTCTGGTTTTCAGGTGTAAATTTGGGGTGAAACTGTGCCAGGAGGGGATTTAGGCAGGATATTGGGAAGAGGCTCTGACCCCCGAGGGTGGGTCAGGGCCCCAAGGCCTGGACAGCAGGGGTGGGATTTGGGGTGGATCCTGGAGGGGATATTCCTTGATTCTCCTCAGCCCCATAACCAGATCCCTGTGTTTTCCTGCCCCAGGACCTGAGTAACTTCTATGCCCAGTACAAATCCATCGAGCCCTACCTGAAGAAGAAGGACGAGTCCAAGGAGGGCAAGGAGCAGTACCTGCAGTCCATAGAGGACCGCCAGAAACTGGTCACTGCACTTTTCAGTGGTGAAACCCCTCCCAGAGCAGCCTAGGGTCAAACCTGAGCACTCAGTACCTTCCCACTCCCATTCCCACTGTGATCCTGATCCTGGGATGCGGGACATGATCCCGGAACGTGGAACATGGCCCCACAGCCACTGACTCAGGGCTGGCAGCTGGGCTTGCCGGGGGGCCTCTGGTCCCATTCCTCCCAGTGAAATTCCTGCTGGTGGGAGCGCTCTGCAGGTTCCAGGCTGGAATATTCCAGTGAGGAGAGGCCCGTCTGTGCCGGGTTGTCTGGCTGTTCTCCCAGCTCACTGTGGTTTTGCAGCCTGGAAGGCTCCTGGGAAAAGCCAAAGTGCAAGATTTGGGGTGTCTGTCCTTGAGCAGGGGGTATTTTGAGGGGATTTTTTTGAGAGCAGATGAGGAACAGCTCTTTAAAGACTGATAGCATGGCCAGGTTTTGGGCTGGATTTCCATGGCTGCCACAGCCATTAGCAGCAAGTCAGGAGGGGTTTTTCCTCTGAGCTGCCAGGATGGATCCATCATTCCATGATCCCAGGCTCAGCCTGTCCCTGCTCCACTGTGGAGGCACCAGATCTCCTTTTTGGTGAGGGAGAGGTGAATGTGAACAGCAGGAAGGGAGGCAGAGCAAAGGGGATTCAGGGAAACACTGGAAGTGTCCCCTTGGTGTCTGCAGCCAAACTGACATCCCATAATAGTCCCAGGTGTGACCCCGGAACAGCCCCAGGGCTGAACAGGCTGCAGGAATCTCTATCCAGAGGCAGCAATTTGTTCTCCTGCACCATTTCCCAGCTTATCTGATCCCTATGTGAGCACCAAAGAGACTTTCCCTGCCCTTGGAGTGCCGTTCTCAGCCAGGTGGGAACAAGGAAAACCAAAAATCACACCTGGAAAACCGGCTCTTGATCCCTTTGCTGGAATTCCTCTCCCTTTGGGATCAGCCTGCGTGCAGGAGAAACTTGGATTTGGCTGAAGAATTCCTTTAAATCCTCAGTGGTTTGGAGTGGTGCAGTTAGAAATGAGATTTAGAGTGAGGAGAGGGAACTCTGCCCTTGGTGCTGGCAGCTCTTCCCAAAGGCTTGTTAGGAGCTGCTGGAAATTCTGGCACCAGGAATCTTCCTGAACTCAAACTTTTATCCCAAAACAAGTTTCAGGAATGTGAATTAAGCCAGGTTGGGCTGTGTGCCTGGGAGAAGTTGATGGGCCACAAGGAGGCCCAGGGGACCCAGAGCTCCTCAGTTTCCTGTCCGAGATGAGAAATCAGCTCCTCATTCCAGCAGGAATGAGCAGAGTTGCCTGAGTCACTTCCATGTAGGGCTAAACTCCTGTGCCTGGGACAAAAACTGCCCATAAAAACGGGGAAGTGATCCAGGACTGGCCCCGTTCCCATGCCAGAGATCCCCTCAAGGACAAGCTGCACTCTGAGCTGGCCCTGAGGCTGCCAGGCAGACTTTGCTCTCCCTTCCCTGCTGAGCACACCTGGAATTGTTAACTGGGGACAAGTCTGTGCCTGTCCTGGCAGGGACAGGCTGGGGAGGAGGCAGGCATGCAGCAGAACCCGAGGCAGGCATGCGGGAGAACCCGAGGCAGGCATGCAGGAGAACCTGGGGCAGGCATGCAGGAGAACCCGAGGCAGGCATGCAGGAGAACCCGGGGCAGGCATGCAGCAGAACCCGGGGCAGGCATGCAGCAGAACCCGAGGCAGGCATGCAGCAGAACCCAAGGCAGGCATGCAGGAGAACCCGAGGCAGGCATGCAGGAGAACCCGAGGCAGGCATGCAGGAGAACCCGGGGCAGGCATGCAGGAGAACCCGAGGCAGGCATGCAGGAGAACCTGGGGCAGGCATGCAGGAGAACCCAAGGCAGGCATGCAGGAGAACCCAAGGCAGGCATGCAGGAGAACCTGGGGCAGGCATGCAGTGGAACCCAAGGCAGGAGAACTCAGCAGCTTCCCCTTCCTCTCCAGGCCATGCCCTTCGCCTGCTGTCCCAGATCCTGGTTCATTGTGTGGGTGCTGGAACCATGGATACCCTGGGCTGGAGGGTGGCCACAGGGACCGTGGGGGACAGCTCCTGGCCCCGGTCTGGGAGGGTTGGGATTGTTCTCCTCAGGAATTGCTGCCCTACAGCAGCTCTGCCTCACATGGGGGGCTTGGAGCTGCTCAGTGGGGACGGGGGGGATCCCCTGTGTCACCAGCCCTGCGGTGACAGCCTGCCGTGTCCCCTCACAGGACGGGCTCTACGAGTGCATCCTGTGCGCCTGCTGCAGCACCAGCTGTCCCAGCTACTGGTGGAATGGGGACAAGTACCTGGGCCCTGCCGTGCTCATGCAGGTGAGGACGGACCCTTTGTCACCTGGCTGGTGTCACCTGGCCAGTGTTGGTGCCTTGGAGTGGCTGCTGAGAGCAGAGGCTGGGCAAGGTTTAGAGAATAAAAGTGGGGATTTATTCAAGGCCTTCTGTAGGCACACTTTGGGCAGTCAGAAGCCTCCGAAGGCTACACTCAATGGTCACAAGTTTTTCAGACAATTATAAATTTGGTCCCTTTGCATATCAGGGGTTAATCCTCCAATTACAGTTTCAGGTAATGAAGTCATTTACCCCTAGTTTGCCTCCTCCCCCAATTCACTTTTGTTTTCGCTTTTCGGGGCCTGAGGCTGTTGGGTGTCCTTGAGTTTCAGGCCAGAGGAATTGTTTGTCTGCCCAAAACAGGGGAACAGCAGCTGGCACTCTGTGTGGAGTTTAGAGTTAGGCACAGGATTTGAAAAACACAAAAGCTAAAATCCTAAGGCATCAGTGTCAGCCAGCATTCCCGGGCGGGGTGTTGCTCTGGGATTGGGATCTCCGGCTGGTGGCAGCGCGGTGCCAGCAGCGTTTGTGTCCCGGCCGTGCCCCAGGCGTACCGCTGGATGATCGACTCGCGCGATGACTTCACCGAGGAGCGGCTGGCGCAGCTGCAGGACCCCTTCTCGCTGTACCGCTGCCACACCATCATGAACTGCACCCGCACCTGCCCCAAGGTACGGCCCGCGGCAGGGGCTGGCGTGGAGGGAGCCACGGGGCAGGGTGGCAGTGCCACAGCCTGGCATAGAGGGAGCCATGGGGCAGGGTGGCAGTGCCACAGCCTGGCATGGAGTGAGCCACGGGGCAGGGTGGCAGTGCCACAGCCTGGCATGGAGGGAGCCTGCAGGTTAGGGTGGCAGTGCCACAGCCTGGCATGGAGTGAGCCATGGGGCAGGGTGGCAGTGCCACAGCCTGGCATGGAGTGAGCCTGCAGGTTAGGGTGGCAGTGCCACAGCCTGGCATAGAGGGAGCCATGGGGCAGGGTGGCAGTGCCACAGCCTGGCATGGAGGGAGCCCAGAGGTCAGGGTGGCAGTGCCACAGCCTGGCATGGAGTGAGCCATGGGGCAGGGTGGCAGTGCCACAGCCTGGCATGGAGGGAGCCACAGGGCAGGGTGGCAGTGCCACAGCCTGGCATGGATTGAGCCATGGGGCAGGGTGGCAGTGCCACAGCCTGGCGTGGAGTGAGCCGTGGGGCAGGGTGGCAGTGCCACAGCCTGGCATGGATTGAGCCATGGTGCAGGGTGGCAGTGCCACAGCCTGGCGTGGAGTGAGCCGTGGGGCAGGGTGGCAATGCTACAGCCTGGCATGGAGGGAGCCACAGGGCAGGGTGGCAGTGCCACAGCCTGGCATGGAGGGAGCCTGCAGGTTAGGGTGGCAGTGCCACAGCCTGGCATGACACCAACAGATGGCACTGGCTCAGGCTGTGCCAGCCAGGCGTGGGCACTGCCAGGGATCCAGGGGGGTAACTATGGCCTCTCTGGGAAATCCATTCCAGGGCCTCTCCACTCTGACAGGGATTTATTCCAATATTCCACCTAAACCAGCACATGGAATCCTGGAATGGTTTGTGTTGGAAGGGACCTTAAAGTTCATCTCATTCCATGGCCAGGGACACCTGCCACAAACTCAGAGTGCTCCAACCTGGCCTTGGACACCTTCAGGGCTGGAGCAGCCACAGCTTCTCTGGGAATTCCATTCCAGGTTCTCTCCACACTCACAAAGGGATTTATCCCAATATCCCACTCAAACTTCCCCTCTGTCAGTTCAAGCCACGTCCCCTTACACTGTCACTGCCTGTCCCCATCCCTCCTTTTCACAGGCCCCCTTGAGCTGCAGCAAGGTCACAGCAAGGTCTCCCCATCCCTTTTCCATGTCTTGCTGGAATTCCTTTCCATAGGAAAAGATCCTTTTAGGTCCTATTTTTCCCCAAACTTCCCCGTTCTGCTGAGCCTGGGGAGACCCAGAGCTCCTGGCAGAGCTGGTGTTGGGATCAGCTTTTCCTCCTCAGCCATGGCCCTGGGAACCCCTCTGATCCCAGGATTTGGGAGCAGGGCCTTGCCAGGAGTGCTCCAGGGAATTTCTGAGCTGTTCCTGTGGAGAACTGAGGGAACTTTCCAAATGTGGCTGTGCCTCTTCCCAGCCTCACTCCTGGGAGCTGGGGGAGCTTTGAGATTTGAGTGAGCAGCTGCTCCCTGCCAGGGCTCAGCCCACAGCCTTTGTTATCCCAGAACAGGAAAACCCCACATCCCTGGAGTCAGGCTGTTCCCAGGCTTCGTGCTGCCTCTGGAAATCTAAACACCCATAAAAACCTGGAATTCCATCCTTTATCTCCCTTTGATCCTGATCAAAGCCCAGCTCCCAAGGGAGAGTTTGGCTCCAGGGGCAGGAGGGGAGCTCCAGCTCCGCGTCCTGCTCCGGGCCGGGCCGCTCTTCCTGAGAAACTGAGGCTGGAATGGGGCAGAGCTGCACTTGGACCCTCTGGAATTCCCAGCCTGCCCCCAAACTGAGGCTGGAATGGGGCAGAGCTGCACTTGGACCCTCTGGAATTCCCAGCCTGCCCCCAAACTGAGGCTGGAATGGGGCAGAGATGCCCTTGGATCCTCCGGAATTCCCAGCCTGGCTGGAGTCAGGGCTGGCCCAATTGTCCTGAGCCTCCCCAGGCTGGACTCAGAGTTTAAGGAAAAAAAGAGGTGTTGAGCAGCTCCTCTAACAAATACCTTTATGAGTTACAGCACATTTGTCAGTTTGCTATGACTTAAATCTGTCCTACGGTCTCCCAGCATAGAAAGGAAGGACAATATTCAGCTGAATTCCAGCTTGTAAGGGATAAATAAGTGGGGTAGCAGCAGATTTCGGAGTTCACAGTCACTTGGATCTGTCCTGTGACCTCCCAGCTTTTAAAGGAAGCACAATGTTAGGCTGAACTACTTTGGGGGAAAAAGAAGTGCTGAGCACCTCCTGTACCAAATATTTCTACAGGTAGCAATTCATTTGTGATTTTATTGTGACTTGGATCTGTCCTGCGACCTCCCAGGGTTTGAAAGGAAGCACAGTATCAGCTCAATTCCAGGTTTTAGGGGCAAAAGAGGTGGAGTAGCAGCACATCTGTGAGTTTACTACTGCTTGGATCCATCCTGTGACCTCCCAGCTTTTAAAAAGGATTCTTTTTAAAAAAGAATCAGCTGAATTCCAGAATTCCATCTTTTTAGGGAAAAAAGGTGGAATAGCAGGACATTTGGAAGTTTTATTACAATTGTAATCCATCCTGTGCCCTCCCAAGGTTTGAAAGGAAGGAGAATATCAGCTGATTTCCAGGTTTTAGGGGGGAAAGGTGGAATAGCAGGAGATTTAGGAGTTCAATACAGCTTGGGTGAGGAGGGAGGTGAAGGGAGGGAGAGAAGGAGGGAAGGAAAAGAGAGAGGGAGGGTGGGGAGGTGCTGCAGCCCCCCAGAGGCGCTGACCAGCCCCTCCCGCAGGGGCTGAACCCCGGCAAAGCCATCGCCGAGATCAAGAAGATGATGGCCACCTACAAGCAGAAGGCAGCAGCTGCGTGAGGGCTGAGTGACCCCAGAGTGACCCCGAGTGACCCTGGAGTGACCCTCACACCTGGGCAGCTCCAGCAGGGCGTTACCTGTGCCCGGGGTTACCTGTGCACCCACAATAAAGGCTGTAAAGAACAGCTTGGGCTCTATCCTTTATTAATCATTTATTAGTCATTTATTAATTCCCTTCATGGAACGTTTTACCATCCCAAACCTCTCGGGGCTGGGAGGAGCTGGGAGGCTCTGGAAATCCTGGGATTGGCTGGGAACAGGGAATGGTGGAGGCATCTTGAGCCTGGAATCCCCAGACAGGATTTGGGCCTCTCAGGGTGCAGGATGGAGCAAAACCCCGGGGGCTGATCCACCAGGAGTGAGATGTCCTGTCCCACCTTGTGGGATCCTGGTTTGTGTTCCTGATTTTTACTCCAAATCCCAAGAAAATGGGATTATTTAGGGGTGAATCTTCTCTCTCATACTTTTACCTCCATATCCCAGTTCCACCAGGAGTGAGGTGTTCTCTTCCCACCCACTTGGGGCCCTGGGTTTCATTCCTGACTTTTATTCCCAGTCCTAAGAAAATGGGAATTTTTAGGGGTGAATCTTTCTCTTTTCCCTGATATTTTTCCCTCCAGCTTTCTCCGGTTTGGAATGTCTGGAGCAGCTCCTGGGGCTGAGAGAAAGAAACTGCTTCAGCTTTGGTCTGAATAATTCAAACCTCCCAGAAATGTGATGCTGCTGCTGCTGAGGTCACTGGGACGCCACAGCCGGGGTGCCACACCCGATTTTGGGGGTGCAGACTAAGTCCCAGCATCGCCCGCGGTGCCACAGCCCGGTTTTGGGGTGCGGACTCCAATTCCCAGCATCCCCCGGGGTGCCACAGCCCGGTTTTGGGGTGCGGACTCCAATTCCCAGCATCCCCCGGGGTGCCACACCCGATTTTGGGGGTGCAGACTCTAAGTCCCAGCATCCCCCGCGGTGCCACAGCCCGGTTTTGGGGTGCGGACTCCAATTCCCAGCATCCCCCGCGGTGCCACAGCCCGGTTTTGGGGTGCGGACTCCAATTCCCAGCATCCCCCGCGGTGCCACAGCCCGGGTTTGGGGTGCGGACTCCAATTCCCAGCATCCCCCGCGGTGCCACAGCCCGGTTTTGGGGTGCGGACTCCAATTCCCAGCATCCCCCGCGGTGCCACAGCCCGGTTTTGGGGTGCGGACTCCAATTCCCAGCATCCCCCGCCGTTCCGGGCCCGCCCTTTCCGCCGGCGCGCGGGGCCGCGGGGCCGCGCCATGAGCTCAGGTCAGGCACCGGCACCGGGATCGGGATCGGGATCCGGGTATGGGGTGAGGGGTCGGGATCAGGGACCGGGACCCCCTGAGGGCCCGGAGCCCCTTGGACCCCCAAAGCGCCGCTGGGGGCTCCCGGAGCCGCTCCAGCCCAGCCCGGGGGGGCGGGAGCTGTGTGGCTCCCGTGCCGTCTATTCCCATTTATTCCCATGTATTCCTATTTATTCCTATTTATTCCCATGTATTCCCATTTATTTCACTTTATTATTTTGCCTTTCTTCTAAAATTTTGCCCTTTAAATTTGTCTGATTATGCTTCCTTTATTCTTTTAAATTTTGATTTATTCTGTTGCTTCTTTTTTAATTTTGCATTTTTATTTTGCTTTAATTCTCTTTATTATTCAGCTTTATTTGACTTAATTTATTTTGCTTTTTTTCCTTTCTTTTGTGGCTTGGTTTTTTACTTTCACTTTTTTATTTTACGTTTGACAAAATTCTTTTGCTGTAGTTTGGGTTCCTAACTTTGTTTTTATGCTTTTTAGTTGTGCTTTATTTTGCGTTTTTCCTTTGCTTTGTTCGTTTTTTCACTTCTTTTCTCTTTGTTATTTTCCTTTTGATTTTTTATTTTCCTTTTTCTCCGTTTTTTTACTCCAATTCATTTTGCTGCTTTTTTTTCTTTATTTCACTTTTTTGTTCTATTTCTCTTTTATTTCACTTTATTTTGCTTTTTTATTTTGTTCCGTTTCTCTTTTATTTCGCTTTATTTGACTCTACTTCCCTTTTTTAATTTGCTCCACTTCCCTTTTTATTTCCCTTTATTTCCCTTTTTTATTTTGCTTTATTTCGTATTTTTATCCCACTTTCTTTCCCTGTTTCTTGGCCCCTCTCTCATCCTGGAACTCTGGGTGGGACATCTGGCTCCACATCCCTCGGGAATTCCAGCCCTGGGAATGCAGTCACGGATCTGAGGGGAACAGAATCCTGGGAAGGGCTTTAGGATGCTCCAGATCCCCCAAACCCTCCAAACCCCCAAACGCCCAAACACCAAACCCCCCAAGCCCCAAACCCTCCAAACTCTAAACCCCTCAAACCCCCAATCTTCAAAACCCCAAACCCTGCAAACCCCCTAAACCCTCCAAACCCCCTAAACCCTCCAAATCCTTGAAACCCCAAACCCTTCAAACCCTGCAAACCCCCCAAACCCCCTAAACCCTCCAAACCCCCTAAACTCTCCAAATCCTTGAAACCCCAAACCCTTCAAACCCTGCAAACCCCCCAAACCCCCTAAACCCTCCAAACCCCCTAAATCCTCCAAATCCTTGAAACCCCAAACCCTTCAAACCCTGCAAACCCCCCAAACCCCCTAAACCCTCCAAATCCTTGAAACCCCAAACCCTTCAAACACTCCAAACCCCCCAAACTCTCCAAACCCCCCAAACTCTCCAAATCCTCCAAACCCCAAACCCTTCAAACCCTCCAAACCCCACATCCACATCCCCTTGGCCCTCCCAGAGCTGCTTCCCATGGGTGGATCCCACCCAGAATTTGGGAATGCTCCCGTCCCTCTCCTGTCGGGATCATGGACTACGGGGTGGGGTTTGGGGTCGAGAAGGACCCGTCGCCTCTTGGATCCCATCCCAGAGCAATCCTAGCGGTTTTTTCATGGATAAACGATGGAACGTGGTGCTGGGTGGGAAGAAGGCACCCGGGCATTCCGGATCCATGCAGGGATTCCCATTCCCGGGAATGTGGGAGCGGCACTGCCGAGCGACCTTTGCCCCTTTCCTGCTGGATTTGCCACACTCGACACCGACGTTTCTTCGAGGAAAAGCAGCAGGGCAGGGGGGACACCCATGGGCACTGTGGGGGTTCTGTCCCTGTGGTGACCGTGCTTGGATCCCCTGAAATCCCTGTTGCCCGTCCCAGTCCCAGTCTCAATCCCGATCCGCAGCCAAGCAGCGCTCAGGGATCCAAGATCCCCCTTATTTCCCTGAGCTCCTTAATTTTGGTTGCTGGAGAACCACCCTGGTTCTCACTTCCTAACAGGAATTCCAGGAGCACAGCCCCTCTTCCTGAGGGAGGGAGGAGCCCTCATTTACCCAGAACTGGGGGAAATGTGGGATTGGGATGTGAACCCCTTGTTTTCCCACTCGCACTGCAGTGTTCCCCAAGCCAGGATGTTCCTGGAGCCACCAGGCACTTCCCTCCAGATTGGCAGCTGGATTTGGGTGCCAGGAAGGTCAGGGCCAGGGAGAATCCCCCTGTTTCAGAAGGGTTGGAATGCTGGGTTCTCGGCTGGCATCACCGGCACACAGCACAGCCAGCGCTGCCCTGCTCCTCACAGAGGATCTCTCCCAAAAATCCAAACTAGAGCCAGTGCAGGCGGACAGGGCTGGGAATTCCCAGGAATTTATTCCTCACCTGTCTCAAGGGTTTAATGCCCGAGCATGGATTTCCAAGCACTGGGGAGTCCAAATCCTGGTTTTCCACATCTCCACCTTGGATCAGGCCTGTCTCAGCCTTTGTTCCTTCAGCCTTGGGCTGGTTTTCCGACCATCCGGACAGACGCGTTTGCTTGGGTGGCACGGGATTGCTTTGTGTAGGATCCATGGGAAGGGCAGCCTGTCCCTGTCTGGCTGGGATCAGTTCCTGTGGGATCCATGGCAGGAGAATCGCCAGGATCTCATCCCAATGCCTCACTGGGCCGCAGGATCTCCCATCCTGGAGCCCAAAGGTTCTGGAAGATCCTCTTGGGTTCAGTCTCGCCCTCCATGACCCAAACACTTCCTTACATTGTCTCTCCTTCCTGGCTTTTGCTTTATCCTGATTTTCCATGTGTCCATCTCCAAGGGTTGGCCTTGCCAACCCCATCCCATCAACCTCAGTGGTTGGAACAGAAATTTCCATGCATTTCCATCCTGATCTTGTGTGCAGCTTCCAGCCTGTGTAGGTGGATGGAAGGATGGATGGATGGATGGATGGATGGATGGATGGATGGATGGATGGATGATCCATGGATGAAGGGATGGATGGATCCATGGATGGATCCATGGATGGATGGATGAAGGGATGGATAGATGCATGGATGGATCCATGGATGGATGAACAGATGCTGCTCCCAGAGACTTGTCCGGCAGCCCCGGCCCTTCCCAAGCCCCTTTCTGGAAGCAAACAAACCTCAGGGGGCTTGGAGACCCGCTGCTCCCATGGTTCCTGCTGGATGGTCCCTGGGCAGCACCACCCGTCTGTTTTCCATGTGCACCTCCTCTGGGGAGGGGGCTCCAACTTGGATCCAAATCCTGAAACAAGAACCTGGCATTCCCAGCTGATCCCCAGCCAGGTCTTGGATCCCCATCCCGGCTTCCAGCTCTGTGCTCTGGGGTCCGAGGGTTCATCCCCCCCGCCAGGATGTGCAGTGGGTGTGGGAGCATCCAGAACAACCTCTTCCCAAATTTCCGCCAGAGAGGACAGGGCAGGGTCTGGACTCGGAGCCAGGCAGCTGCGGGGAATTCCAGGTGGGATTTTGGCCGTGCAGATCCATCACCGGTGTGGGATCTTGGCTCCCGTCTTCCCCGCACAAGCCGGGCCGGTGCATCCTGACCACTCTCCGAGATTTCAGCCTCTCCTGGCCGTTATCCTCCACCTAATCCCTGTTTTAGCGGCAGGAAGAGAAGCAGAGAGCAGAGCTCTATGCTGGGCTCCGGGGAAATTCCCTGGATCCGGCGGCGGAGAAGGGACATCCAGGAGTCCCCGCGCCGTGTTTGCCTACAAGGAGTGGCCTCGGTGCCGGGACTGCGGCGGCAGCGCGGCTGCTCCGCTCCGGGTGCTGCCCGGGCACGGCCGCGGCGGTGTCGGGGATGGCGGCGCTGCCGGTCCTTTCCCGAGCGATCCCACCTTTCCCGATCCCATCCCGACCGATCTCATCCTGACCAATCCCATCCCGACCGATCCCACCCGACCGACCCCATCCCCACCGGGAGCGGCTCCGCTCGCGTGCCCGGCAGGATGAGGTGGGGTGAGTTAGTGCCGGGGTTTTTCCTCACCTGCCGAGCTTTGGGAACAGCCGGGATGGGAGTGGGAGGGGAGGAACCCCACAGGGATGGGGCTGGAATCCCCGCGGGAACTGCGCTGGAATCTC
This sequence comes from Acrocephalus scirpaceus scirpaceus, assembly GCA_910950805.1. Lineage (NCBI taxonomy): Eukaryota > Metazoa > Chordata > Aves > Passeriformes > Sylviidae > Acrocephalus > Acrocephalus scirpaceus. The sequence goes on from OU383794.1 coordinate 7,008,919, forward strand.
CCGGGACGAGGCTGTGCGGAGCCGCTTGGTTCTTCCCAAGGATTTGTTGCTTCAGGATGAAGAAAAGTCGGGATAGTTCTGTTAAGTAGAGGGGTGGGCCGGGTTTCCCATAGCCCAGAGGCTCCGGGAAGGGAATTGGGCTGCTTCCAGGTTGCTTGGATACTTTCTCCCCCTCCTGCAGACCCCGGGAAAAGCCCTTGTGTGAGACCCCCCCCTGCCCCATCCTTTGTCCTGCCCTTGGAGAGGGCACACCCCCCCCCCCCCCCCCCCGGTGTCCCTGCAGCTGGAATTCCGGCTTTTTGCAGAATTTGAGGCTGACACTGGGGACAGCTGACCCCTCCCTTTTCTTGGCTCCTGGGACAGCTTTTGTTCTACTGAGCCCTCCCTTAGGCTCATCCCCCAATTCCTCCCCTCCAAACTTATCCCATGGAGCAGCACCGGCTGCGGGAGCTGGAGATGGATCCCTTCGCCACCGGGATCACCAAAACCAGGGAATGGTTTTAATGAATGGCTTTTATCCCCTGCAGAGGAGCTTTGGGGTCAGGGAGCAGCAGGAATCCAGCCGGGGTGGTTTTTCCAGTGTAAATCCTTGAGCCAGTCTCGGTGCCCTCCTGGAAACCCAACCCCGGCCCAAGCAGGAAATATCAACATGTTCCAGGAGTGGGAACAGCTCCCAGCTCCAGGGTTGTGCCACGTGTTGCCTTCCCACTGCTGCTCTGAGATCCTGGCCTTGGGAATGTCGTGACTCGTAATCCATCCTGGATGTAGGGAATGAGCAGGTTCAGTGACTCGTAATCTGTCCTGGATGTAGGGAATGAGCAGGTTCAGTGACTCGTAATCTGTCCTGGATGTAGGGGATGAGCAGGTTCAGCTTCTCAGGGTTTTGGGGTGCAGCGGAGCCCGGCGGGAATCGGAGCATGGTTAAACTGGGAAATGCCAATTGTTTGGCTGCCAGGAGCAAACCCAGGGAGCAAACAAGGAGCAAACGAGTTGGAAAAGTGGCAGGGAGGGCTCGCCTGGCTCCGGCCCAGCCCTGCTCCCTTCCCGTGCCCACTGAGCCACTGGGATAACGCCAGAAATCCCGGGGCCACTCCAGCGTCGTCCCCGTGACCGTCACGTGCCCGGGAGGGTGACAGGGCGGCGATCCCGGTTGGATGGGCCAGGAGCCACCTCCTCCTGGGACTGACCGGGGATGGCATCGCTGGGAGTCTGTCCCCAGGGATAACCGGCCCCTCTCCTGACCCATCTCCGTGGTTTTGGTGGATTTGCAGACAGCAGCCGGCTGCTGGGGGCCCAGCGCCCGGGCTACGGGACACTGCAGCTGGACACGGACCCGGCCCGCATGGTAGGTCCGGGCTGGGGGGCTCTCTGTGGGGATGGCACCAGATCCCCCTGCTTCCAACACCCCCAGCTGCTGCTCTTCCAGCTCCTTGGTTTGCCTTGCCTGGGCTTCGGTCAGGCCAGGATTTGGGGAATTTAGGGTTTAATGGTTGGGAATTAATTTTAGTTGATTTTATGACTGAGCAGCGGGATGCAGGTGATTCCCAGTGATTCCCCATGATTCCCCCTCTCCAGGAGGTCACGGGCTACCAGCGCAGGACGTGGCGGGTGCTGCTGTGCCACGTGGGCTCCGTGCTGAGCGCGGGGCTGCTGCTGCTGCTCTTCCACTGGAAGCCCAGCCTGGAGGTGCAGGCCAAGTGCAAACCCTGCGCCCTGGGCCAGGCGGACTGGGTCATCGTCAGGGTGAGTCCCATGGGATTCTGTCCAAGGCTGGGGTTCTGGGTGGGATTCTGTGGGTCTGGGGTTGGAGTCTGTGGGTCTGGGGTTGGATTCTGTGGATCAAGGGTTGGATTCTCTGGATCTAGGGTGGAATTCTGTTGATCCAGGGTTGGATTCTGTGAATCCAGGCTTGGATTCTGTAAATCTGGCGTTGGATTCTGTGGGTCTGTCATTGGATTCTGGGGTTGATTTTGTGGATCCGGGCTTGGATTCTGTAGATCTGGGGTTTGATTTTGTGGATCTGGGCTTGGATTCTGTGGGTCTGGGGTTAATTCTGTGGATCCGGGGCTGTATTCTGTGGGTCTGGGGTTGGATTCTGTAAATCTGGGGTTGGATTCTGTGGATCCAGGGTTGGGCTCTGCCCCAGGTTCCCAACAAGATCCTGGGAATATTCCCTCTACTTGTCCTCCTGCCTGTGTCTGGCATCTCCTTTCCTCAAGCAACAGATTATTCCAGGGATTTATTATCATTATTATTATAATTCCTAGAATTGTCCCATTCCAAGAATCGTTGTTATTCCTGCAATAACTCCACGTTTCCTCCTTTCATCCCAGCCTACCTGGCTTGGAATTTCTCTTCATTGTCCCCAGACCTGAGCCACCATCCGGGATGGGTAGCCAGGGCCTTCCTGGGACTCTGGAAGGAGCTGGGAACATGCCATGCCCTCCCAGTTCCCCCTCCCAGCCCATCCCTGTGTTTCAGGACTGTTTTGGGCAGTGCTTCACCACCAAGGTGTTGACGGAGCCGCTGGGCGATGTCAGGTGAGCCAGGCTCTGTCCTGTGGGACTGGGGAGCTGCTCCTGGCTCTGGGGAAAGGTGTCAGGCCAGGGCTGAGTGCGGCTGTGCCCTGGCTCTGGGGCAGGCTGGGGCTGAGCACAGTTCCCCCGGCGCAGCCTGGAGCAGCCCCCCGGGGCGCAGCAGAGCAGCAGCAGCAGCAGCAGCAGCAGTGCAGCCGTGGCAGTGCCGGATGAGGAGGAGAGCCGCGACACCGTCCGGCTCCACGACAAGGATGAGGTGGCACCAAGGACCTTCCCCACCTCCAGCCCCTCTCCCTGTCCCTGGACACCCCACTCACGCCTCCTTTCCCCATCACTGTCCAGCAGAACATCCTGAGGTATTACCTGTTCCAGGGAATGCGCTACGTGTGGCTGGAGCGGCGGCAGGCCTTCTGCAGAGTCAGGTATTCCCAGATCCCGGCATTTCCCGCTTCCTCAGCTCCCTCAGGATCCTCCTGGATCCCGGCATTCCCAGCTCCCTTAGGACCCTCCTGGATCCCAGCATTCCTGGCATTCCCAGCTCCCTCAGGACCCTCCTGGATCCTGGCATTCCCAGCATTCCTGGCATTCCCAGCTCCCTCAGGATCCTCCTGCCCCCAGCAGCTGCAGCACCACACATCCCTTGATGCCTTATGGGGCTCCCTAAAAACAGGGGCCAGGCAAAATGAAGGGAATAAAAAGCGCTTGTATTTACTGAAGGCCCTCAGGTACACTTCAGGCAGATGAAGCCCCAGGGGCTACACCCAAAAATGGACCATGGGTTTCACACTTTTATAAGTTTGGCCCATTTGCATATCGGGGGTTAATCCTCCAATTCCAGCTTCAGGTAATGAAGTCATTTACCCCAGGTTTGCTCCCCCCAGCTCACTTTTGTTTACATTTCCCGGGGCCTGAGGCAGTGAGGTGTCCTTGATTCCCAGGCCTGGAGGGGAATTGCTGTGTCTGACCAACATGGGAGAACAGCAGCTGACACTGTCTGTGGAGTTTAGAGTTCTACACTAAAGAGCTGAAGGATTACAAATATATGAAAAACATCAAAGCTAAAATCCTAAGGCATTGCCCTCAGCGCTCCCAGGCCTTTGGAGCCATCCCTGGTGCCCTCAGGGTGCTCCTGGGAACCAGCTGGGGCAGTTTGGCAGAGCTGGACACTCCCAGCTCTCACACTGTGCCCCTTTTGTTGCCTTCCCTTGGCAGCCGAGGGCTGCAGAGAGGCCAGGGCACAGGGCACTCTCCCTTTCCCAAAGGGCTGTGTTTGTCCCCAGACTTGGCTGTGCTGTTTGTTCCGCCGTTCCTGCTGGCTGTGACTCAGTTTCCCTGTTTTTCTTTGCTCCCCAGCGTCCTGGATGAGGGTTGGACCTGCGCAGATCTGCACCTGTGCCAGGCCGGGCTGGACCAGCAGGAGCACAGCGCCAGGTGGGGGCTGCCCCTTCCTGGGAAGCACGGGCAGGGCTTTTCCAGGGAGCAGGAAATCCCGGAGCCTTGGCTTCCCTTGCGCTCAGACCCCAAACTGCCGGGCAGGATGGAAGTCCTGGGACTGGCTCCTCTGCATAACCCTCAGGCTGCTCATGGAGGTCTGGGCAGCACGAGGGGCCCTTGGGTTGCAAATGCAGATTTTCCAAAGGATAAAACTCCTTACCTCTTTTCCCAAGGATGAAACTCCTTCCCTTTAGTTTCCCAAGGTTAAATTTCCTTCCCTTTCCTTTCCCAAGGATAAAACTCCTTCCCTCTCCATGCCCAAAGATGAAGTTCCTTCCCTCACCTTTTCCAAAGATGAAATTCTATCCCTCTCTTTTCCCAAGGATAAAATTCCCCTTTCCCAAGGTTAAAATTCCTTCCCTCTCTTTTCCCAAGGATGAAATTCCTTCCCTCTCCTTCCACAAGGATAAAATTCCCTCCCTGTCCTTCCCACCCTGCAGGAGGAAGATCTATGGCCCCAACCTCATTGAGGTGCCCGTCAAGTCCTACGCCAGGCTCCTGGTGGAGGAGGTGGGTTCCAGACTGAGCTTCCCAAGCAGATTTTCCCTGGACAGATCCCTCCCCTGCTCTCTGTCCCTCTCTGGAAGTGCTTCCTTGCCCTTGAGAAGGGAGGAAAGGATTTTGGGAGAAGGCAGAGCCATGGAGGAGACCCTTCCTGACCCTCTGGGCTCGGACAGGAGCACCCCCCGGGGGTTGTGGGTGTAGCTGAGCATCCTCAGGCGCAGCATCCATAGGGAAGTCCGGGGAGGGTGGAGGGTCTGGGGGATGCCAGCCCCAGGGAAGGACCCAGGGAAGGCCCAGGTTCTCCTCTGCATCCCAGAGTCTGGGGGGCTTCTCCTCCTCCAAGGTGTCTGGAGAAATTCCTCCCATCTGGAGATCCCATACTGGGCTGGAGGAGGTTCTCCCACCCCAAGGAGCCTGGAAATCCCATAGTGGGCTGGGAGAAGCTCTCCCTACCCCAAGGAGTCTGGAGCTCTCATACTGGGATGGAGAAAGCTCTCCCCACTTCCAGGAGCCTGGAAATCCCATACTGGGTTGAGGGAAGTTCTCCCACCTCAAGAGGCCGGGAAATCCCATACTGGGCTGGATGAACCTTTTCCCCTTCCAGGGAGCCTGGAAATCCCCTATTGCGTTGGGGGAAGCTCTCTCCACTTCCAGGAGCCTGGAAATCTCATGCTGGGCTGGAGGAGGTTCTCCCACCCCAAGGAGGTCTCCCAGTGAGCTCCCAGAAGTTCTCCCTGCTCCCAAACCTGGGTTTTCTCCTCGCTGCAGGTGCTGAATCCCTTCTACATCTTCCAAGTGCTCAGCATGGTGCTGTGGGTGTGCGATGCCTATTACTACTACGCCGCCTGCATCTTCCTCATCTCCACCTTCTCGCTGGGGCTGTCCCTCCACGAGACACGCAAGGTGGGTGGGGCCACAGCCCCGTTCTGGGGGAGGACAGCCCTCCCCCAGCTGTCCTTGTCCTCCGGCCCTGCTTCCCAGCCCTCGAGATCATTTTTAGGGATGGTTTCCCACGTTTTTTGGGTGGATTTTGATGGCTCCCTCCCTCCCAGCAAAGCACCACGCTGCGGAACATGGCCAAGATGTCCGTGGGGGTCCGGGTCCGGCGGCCCAGTGGAGGTGAGAAGGAGAATTTCGGGGCGTGGTTGTTGGGATGACATGTCCTTTGGGATCCCAGTTCTGCACCAAAACGGTGTTGGGATAGATGGGACAAATGTTGGGACACACACAATGTTATTGTACATGGGAATAATGTTATGAGACACCAGAATAATGTTGGGATGTGTGGGAATAATGCTGTGATACATGGAAGTAATGTTGGGATAGATGGGAGTAATGTTATTGTACATGGGAATAATGTTATGAGACACCAAAATAATGTTGAGATATGTAGGAATAATGTTGTGATACGAGGGAATAATGTTGGGATACATAGGAATAGTGTTATAATGTATGGGAATAATATTATTATACGTAGGAATAATGTTGGGATACATGGGAATAACGATATGGTATACGGGAATAATGTTGTAAGACAGGAATTATGTTGGGATACATAGGAGTAATGTTATGATATATAGGAATAATGTTAATATACATGGGAATAATGTTGGGATACATGGGAATAATCGTATGAGACACTGGAATAATTTTGGGGTCCAATTAGTAAAAAATTCCTCTGCTCAAGTGAAGGTGCAAACAAGACCATATTCCAAAGCCAATGTGGATTTAATTTAACAGGAGATTTCAGGGAAAGAGAGAGAGACATTGATTATAAGGATGATCCCCCCATCCCTGCCCTGTCCCACCAGCCCTCTTCCTCCTGCTCTTTCTCAGTGCTGGGAATCCCTGGGGTTCCTCCAGTGGTTCCATTGTTCCCACAGCCCAAATCCTGGCTATCCACAGGCATTTGTGCCACTCCCACCGCTGGGGATGGTGCCTGTGTGAGGCCTTGCTGCCTTCCTCAGGCTTTGCCGTGCTGGGGATTCTGGTCTGGATCAGTTATCCCCAGGCCTGGCATCTCCCTGCTGGGAATTTTGGTCTGGATCAGTTATTCCTTGGCCTGGCCTCTCCCTGCTGGGAATTCTGGTCTGGATCAGCTATTCGTTGGCCTGGCATCTCTCTGCTGGGAATTCTGGTCTGGATCAGCTATCCCCAGGCCTGGCATCTCTCTGCTGGGAATTCTGGTCTGGATCAGTTATTCCTTGGCCTGGCATCTCTCTGCTGGGAATTCTGGTCTGGATCAGCTATCCCCAGGCCTGGCATCTCAATTTCCCACCTTCAGGGAATTAACCCCTTCCTTTTTGCTGCCTTATCCTGTGGGGATTCCTTCCCCAGTGGAGATGGATTAACCCTGCTCCCCAAACCCTGAGCAGGGTTCTCCAGGTGCCTGGAGCGGAGGGAGCCCCGTTCCCCATGCCCTGAGCAGGGTTGTTTTGCAGAGGAGCTGGTGGTCAGCTCGGCAGAGCTGGTGCCCGGGGACTGCATTCGGCTGCCCGCGGCCGGGGCGCTGCTGCCCTGCGACGCCGCTCTGCTGACGGGCGAGTGCATGGTCAACGAGAGCCTGCTGACCGGTGAGCCCATCCCAACATGCTGTGCCTGAGGTGGCTGGCTAGGGCAGAGGCTGGACAAGGTTTAGAGAATAAAAGTGGGGATTTATTGAAGGCCTTCCATAGATGCACCTTGGGCAGTCAGAAGCCTCTGAGGTTACACCGAAGGTGGGCGATGGTCACAAGTTTTTCAGACAATTATAAATTTGGTCCCTTTGCATATCAGGGGTTAATCCTCCAATTACAGCTTCAGGTAATGAAGTCATTTACCCCTAGTTTGCCTCCTCCCTCAATTCACTTTTGTTTTCGATTTTCGGGGCCTGAGGCTGTTGGGTGTCCTTGAGTTTCAGGCCAGAGGAATTGTTTTGTCTGCTCAAAACAGGGGAACAGCAGCTGGCACTCTGTGTGGAGTTTAGAGTTAGGCACTAATGCAGTACAGGATTTGAAAAACATAAAAACTCCAATCCTAAGGCATCACATTCCCACGGGATTCGGTCAGAGTCACCTTCCCACCCTGGCTGGCCCCTGAGCCCCCTGGGGTGACAATTCCCCCTGGAATGTTCTGGGCAGGGGAGAGTGTGCCAGTGATGAAGACACCGCTGCCGGCGGGCGGGCAGGCGGCCCGAGCCGCATACTGCCCCGAGGAGCACCGGCGGCACACTCTGTTCTGCGGGACACAGGTCATCCAGGCCAAGGCCTACGTGGGCGGGGAGGTGCTGGCCGTGGTCACCCGCACAGGTGAGGGTGTGGGGGATAATCCTGGGGTGAATCCTGGGATGGATCCTTGCCCTTGGGAGCAGTGCCATGCAGTGACCTCCTGCCTGTCCCGCAGGGTTCTGCACAGCCAAGGGGGACCTCATCAGCTCCATTCTCTACCCCAAACCCGTGAGCTTCAAGTTCTACAAGGACGCCGTGAAGTTCGTGCTGTTCCTTGCCATCCTGGGTAAGTCTGGGCCCGGAGGTGCATCCTGGAGCAGTCAAATTCCTTGGAATGGAATTCCATTCCCTGCTGTGCTGTGCTTTGTAACCGAGCCTGTTCTCCCCCGACACAGCTCTCATTGGCACCTTGTACAGCATCCTCATCTTGGTTAGGAACCAGGTAGGACTGGTGGGGTGGGAGAACCCTCAGGGATCCATCAGGGGAGGGATGCCCACCCCTCTTCCTCCTCCTCCTCCCCTCCCAGGTCCCTGTGGAACAGATCATCATCCGCGCCCTGGACCTGGTCACCGTCATCGTGCCGCCAGCGCTGCCGGCCGCCATGACCGTGGGCACCATCTACGCCCAGAACCGGCTGAAAAAACAGGGAATCTTCTGCATCAGCCCCCCCCGGATCAACCTGTGCGGGAAGATCCGCCTGGTGTGCTTTGACAAGGTGAGCCGGGCCGGGCGGGCGCGGCAGCGCCGGCGCTGGGGCTCTGCGGACCCACCGCGCTCTGCCCACAGACGGGGACGCTGACCCAGGAGGGGCTGGACGTGTGGGGCGTGGTGCCCCTGGAGCAGCAGCGCTTCCTGCCCATCGTGCACGAGCCCCGCTGCCTGCCCGCCGGCGCCCTGCTCTACGCCTTGGCCACATGCCACACAGTGTCACCGCTGCAGGGACAGCTCGTCGGGGACCCCGTGGACCTCAAAATGCTGGAATCCACTGGCTGGGTGAGGCGGGAGCTGTGGGGCTGGAGAGGGAGGCATTGGGAGTCTCGGCGGTTCCGGACCCTTGGCGCGTGGATGAGCTCGGCAGGGTTTTGCCCTCTCGGTTTCAGCGCCTGGAGATGATGGAGGAGGAGGAGGAAGGGGAGCTCCCAGTGTTCCAGCAGTTCGAGATGAAGGTCTTGGCTGTGGTGAAACCTCCGCCAGAGGAGGAGCAGCCACAGGACAGGGTAACCCCATGGAACAGCTCCCCACCCTCCTGCCTCCTGGAGGAATTCCTGCCCAGCCGTGACCCCACCTGCTCTCCACAGAGGCACCAGGCCCCCGTGGGGATCCTGCGGCGTTTCCCATTCTCCTCCTCCCTCCAGAGGATGAGCGTCCTGGTCAAGCTGCCCGGGGAGGCCTCGGCCCATGCCTACATCAAGGGCGCCCCGGAGATGGTGGCCAGTCTGTGCAGGAAGGAAACTGGTTTGTACTGGGAGGTGGGCTAGCCCCCACTCCCGCTGGCTGCATCCCTGAGGCTCATCCCACAGGCAATAATCCTCAGGAATGCCATGGGGCAGGTCCAAAAGGCTTTGGGGTGGCTCCAGCCACATGGAGGGAAAGCCACAGAATGGGGAATGGGGTTGGGGGCTTCCCCCAGCCCAGTATGGGATCTCCAAGCTCCTGGAAGTGGGGAGAGCTTCCCCCAGCCCAATATGGAATTTCCAGGCTCCTGGAAGTGGGGAGAACTTCCCCCAGCCCAATATGGGATTTCTAGGCTCCTGGAAATTGGGAGAGCATCCTCCAGCCCAGTATGGGATTTCCAGGCTCCTTGGGGTGGGAAAGTGTGCCCTAGCGCATCCTGGGATCTCCAGGCTCCCTGAGGAGCAGCTGCTTGTGAGCACCAAACCCCAGGGCTCCGTGTCCCCTCTCCGGAGCTGGGGTTCCCTCAGGAGCTGTTCCGGCCTCGCTTTTCCAGTGCCCCCGGATTTCTCCCAGATGCTCCGGCACTACACCACCGACGGGTTCCGGGTCCTGGCTCTGGCCTGCAAAGCCCTGGGCACGGTGGCCACCTTTGAGGAGGCCCTGCAGCTCCCCAGGTCGGTGCCAGCGCTTCCTCTCTCCACCTCCTCACTGGCTCCCGGTGTTTCCCAGGATGCCCTGCAGGGAATTCAACCCTAATCCATAGGGAGGGAATTCCTGGCTGATTCCCAGATGGATTTTAGCTGTTCACACCCCTTGGTCCTCTCTGCTGGTGTTGGAGGTGATGAAAGGCTCCTTCTCTCCCACCAGGGACTCCGTGGAAAGTGACCTGAACTTCCTGGGGTTCCTGGTCATGAAGAACGTCCTGAAGCCAGAGTCTGCCCCGGTGATCCAGCTGCTGAGGAGCGCCAACATCCGCCCCGTCATGGTGACAGGTGACCCTGGGAGGGACCGGGATCTGGAGAGGGACAGCTTGTGGACAGTCCTGGTGGTGTGCAAGGGGAAAAGGGCTTTCCCACCAGGGATCCCACCAGGAATCCCAGCAGGAACCCCAGCAGGAATCCCTCGTGGAATCCCACTGGGAAGTCCACCACAAATCCCACCAGGAACCCCACCAGGAATCCCTCGTGGAATCCCAGCAGGAACCCCACCAGGAATCTGTGCCTGAAGCAGCTGTAGGGGCACCACGAGGACTCCTGGATCTTGGCTCTGCATCCCTTCCCTCAGGATGCACAATTCACTGGTGGGCTCAGGGTGTGGATGTTTTTTGGGTGAAAGAACTCATTGTTCTGCTGTTCATCCTCTAAATACTGCTATGTTTGAAATCCCAAATTCTGTGGCTAATGCAGAGGGTGTAGAGTCACCTCTGGGTGTTTTCCAGGCAGGAGAACAGGGCTTGAATCCACATTTCTTTGGGGTAGGGCAGGCAGGAGGTTTTGGAGAAAAGAAGAGGGAAGTGAAGCCACCGCATGGCTGTGGTGGGCAGGAGAGGGGACACAGCAGCTTTGAACTGCTCCTCTTGGCCAGGAAATCCCAAAGCCTCCTTCCTGATGCCCCGTGTGTCCCCCCGGGCAGGAGACAACATGCTGACAGCCATGAATGTGGCGCGGGGGTGCCGCATGGTGGAGCCCAGGGAGGGCGTGATCTTCGTCACGGCCTCGCCGCCCGGCCGCGACAAACCTGCCACCCTCAAGTTCGTCCTGGCCGAGCATTCCCAGGGCGAGGAGCAGCCCGAGGTGAGAGCCCAGGACACCTGCTGGGAGCCCAAACTGCCCAGGCACCCTTGTGGGGTTCGGTTTTTCATGGAATCCCAGAATTCCAGCATGATTTGGGTTGGGAGGGACCTTAAAGCTCATCCCGTTCCACAGGACACCTTCCACCATCCCAGGGTGCTCCAAGCCCAAGTCCAGCCTGTCCTTGGACACTTCCAGGGATCCAGGGGCAGCCACAGCTTCTCTGGGCACCCTGTGCCAGGGCCTCCCCACCCTCACAGGGAGGAATTTCTTCCCAATATTTAAGAAATGGAGTCCCTCAAATCCAGATTTCTCCGCAGTCCTGGGGATGCCAGAATCCCAGAATGGGTTGGGTTGGAAGGGACCTCAAGGTTCATCCCATTCCATGGGCAGAGACACCTTCCACTATCCCAGAGTGCTCCAACCTGGCCCTGAGCCCTCCCAGGGATGGGAAGGGCTTTTCCAGCATCGTTATCCTTGGAGGCACTTAAGGCTGTGATCCCAAAGTCCATCCTTTGGGAGAGGTTCTGCTGCTCCTGCCTTTCCCTGGAGCACATCCAAGGATCCAGGCTGGAATGGCAGCTCCAAACACCTCTCTATGGATGCTGCCAGGTCCTGCTCTGGGCTGGGCATGGAGGGCTGGGTCAGCCCAGCCCTGTCCCTCCAACAGCCCCACTGGGAATTGGGATTTTGGGGAGCCATTCCGGCTGCTCCGGACGGGTTCTGGCTCAGCCCTGGTGGCTCCACAGGGGTTGGGGCTTCAGAGCTGGAGCTGTTTTCCTGGCAGGGCCTGCAGCAGCGGGACGGCTCCTCCCTCCCACCCCGGTACTGCCACTTGGCCCTCAACGGGAAATCCTTCCAGGTGGTCTGCGAGCACTTCGCTGACCTCCTTCCCCGGGTGAGTCTGGCAGGGAGCCCTGAGTGGGTGGGGGAACCCTTGGTGGGTTGGGAACCTTCCTTCAGTCTGACCTCTCCGGAGTTTCCCACTGTGGCCTCACAGCTCCAAATCAGAGCACCCTGAGGGTGTTTCTTTGGCTGGTGTCAGATTCCCTATTCCCTGCTGGACATTCCCAGTGCCCTGCTGGACATTCCCTGTTCCCTACTGGACATTCCCAATGCCCTGATGGACATTCCCTGTTCCCTATTGGATATTCCCTGTTCCCTACTGGACAATCCCTGTGCCCTACTGGACATTCCCAGCACTCTGCTGGACATTCCCAATGCCCTGATGGACATTCCCTGTTCCCTACTGGATGTTCCCTGTTCCCTACTGGACATTCCCGGCACTCTGCTGGACATTCCCAATGCCCTGCCCAGCTGGAAATGCTGCCGGACCCTGACGGATCCTCCCCCATTGGCAGATCCTCCTCCGGGCCACTGTGTTCGCCCGCATGCTGCCCGAGCAGAAGACCCAGCTGGTGTGCAGCCTGCAGGAGCTCAAGTAAGGCCCTGGGGATGGATCCCAGGGGATGGATCCCAGGGGAGTAATCCTGGAATTACGGGATGGGTTGCATTGGGAGACACCTCCAACATCAGCTGGCAGCACCCATGCCATGGGCAGGGACACTTCCACTGGTGGCTCCAGTCTGGAACGGGGTACCCACAGCTTCTCTGAGCTGAGCCAGGGCTTTTTCCCCACTCCCTGAGGAATGTGGGATCCCTTTCCCGTTCCCTGAGGAATGTGGGATCCCTTTCCCGTCTTCCCTGAGGAGCATGGGATCCTTTCCTGTGTTCCCTGAGGAATGTGGGATCCCTTTCCTGTATTCCCTGAGGAGCATGGGATCTTTTCCTGTATTCCCTGAGGAGCATGAGATCCTTTCCTGCATTCTCTGAGGAATGTGGGATTCTTTTCCGTGTTCCCTGAGGAGTGTGGGGTCCCTTTCCCGCAGTTACTGCGTGGGGATGTGCGGGGACGGCGCCAACGACTGCGGGGCGCTGCGGGCGGCCGACGTCGGCATCTCCCTGTCCGAGGCCGAGGCATCGGTGGCCTCGCCCTTCACCTCCCGCGTGGCCACCATCGAGTGCGTGCCCAGAGTCATCCGGTGAGCTGAGCGGGGAATCCCGGGAATGCCGGGGGAATCCCGGGAATGCGCTGTCCCCCTCGCTGTCTCCCTCGGGATTGCTCCCGGGGAGGAGTGGCCTGGTGGTGATGCAATATCCCCTCCCCAGGGAGGGCCGGTGCTCCTTGGTCACCTCCTTCGGGGTCTTCAAGTACATGGCCCTGTACAGCCTGGTCCAGTTCGTGTCCGTGCTCCTGCTCTACACCGTGAGTCCCACCCTGAATCCCTGCTTTTCTCGGGAATTCCTGGGGTACTGATGCCTTATGGGGCTCCCTAAAAACAGAGACCAGACAAAATGAAGGGAATAAAAAGCGCTTGTATTTACTGAAGGCCCTCAGGTACACTTCAGGTAGATGAAGCCCCAGGGGCTACACCCAAAAATGGACCAGGGGTCACGGGTTTCACACTTTTATAAGTTTGGTCCATTTGCATATTGGGGGTTAATCCTCCAATTCCAGCTTCAGGTAATGAAGTCATTTACCCCAGGTTTGCTCCCCCCAGCTCACTTTTGTTTACATTTCCCGGGGCCTGAGGCAGTGAGGTGTCCTTGATTCCCAGGCCTGGAGGGGAATTGCTGTGTCTGACCAACATGGGAGAACAGCAGCTGACACTGTCTGTGGAGTTTAGAGTTCTACACTAAAGAACTGCAGGATTACAAATACATGAAAAATATCAACGCTAAAATCCTAAGGCTGGGTCTGAGCCTGTCCCTCCCTTTCTCCCCAGATCAACACCAACCTGAGCGATTTCCAGTTCCTGTTCTTCGACCTGGTCATCACCACCACGGTGGCCGTGCTGATGGGGCGCACGGGGCCAGCGCCGGCACTGGGCGTGCAGCGGCCGCAGGGAGCCCTGATCAGCGGGCTGGTGCTGGGCAGCCTCCTGCTGCAGACTGCCCTGCTCATCACCATGCAGGTCCTCAGCTACTTCATCACCATCTCACAGAGCTGGTGAGCGCCTGAAATCCAGGAATCGTGGGATTGGAAAAGGTCATCGAGTCCAACCCTCAGCCCCTGTTCGGCACTAAACCCCAAGTGCCGCGTCTGTGGGGTTTTTGGACGCTTCCAGGGGTGGTGATTGCACCCTCCCCTGGACAGGCTGTTCCAGTGCTTTGCAGCCCTTCCCATGAGGAAATCTTTCCCAATATCCCATCTGAAGCTGCCCTGGTTTCCTGTGCGTTTGGTGATGGGGATGGCGCCAAGGTTGTGGCAGAGCCCAGGGTTTGTCCTGGGATTTGAGATCTGGCAGAAGACAGGGAACCAAGGAACGTCCTCAGCTGGACAGGATCATCCACTCTAGCCCCTGGCCCTGCACAGACACCCCAATAATCCTGTGCACCCCTGGAGCTCTGGCAGCCTCAGGGCCATGCCCATTCCCTGGGGAGCCTGGGCAGTGCCCAGCATCCTCTGGGGAAGAACCTTTCCCTGATGTCCAACCTAAACCCTCCTGGCACAGCTCCCATTCCCAAGGGATCTGTCCCTGGTCCCATAGCAAAGACTGGAGCTGCCCCTCCCCTTCACGATGAAGTTGTAACTGTGACAGAGAACGAGGGACGGTGTCCAGACCCCTCCTTGGCCTCTCCTGCTGACCCAGTCCCCTGTCTCCCCGGCCCAGGTACGTCCCCCTGAACAGCACAGTGACGGCGCCCCAGAACCTGCCCAACTACGAGAACACCGTCCTGTTCTGCGTCACCGGCTTCCAGTACCTCATCCTGGCCATGGCCATGTCCAAGGGCTACCCCTTCCGGGAGCCGCTCTACACCAATGGTGAGGACATGAGGACACCGGGAGCCACCTACCTCCCTCCTCCTGCCCCTCACCCCTGCCCCTCTCACCCCCAGTGCTCTTCCTGCTTGTCCTCATCCTGCTCTTCGGCCTGATGATCTGGCTGACCCTGTACCCTCTGGGCTTTCTCAAATCCCTGCTGAAGCTCCAGCGCATTGAGGATTTCCATTTCAAGCTGCTCCTCTTGGGCATCGCTGCCCTCAACTTCTTCGCCGCCTTCGTGCTGGAGGTGGGTCAAGGGGGGTATTGGGATGGGCATCCCCTGGAGCTTCCCCAGGTGGGCATGGGGCTCTCCTGTCCTCCCCCAACCCTGTTTCCCTCCCCGCTCTGGCCCCAGACCGCCCTGGATCATGGCTTGCTCGGCTGCTTCCGAAGGCTGCGCCAGAAAAAAGCCTCCAAGAAGCTTTTCAAGAGGCTGGAGAAGGAGCTGAGCCAGCAGCAGCCAGCCTGGCCGCCCCTGGACCAGCCTCTGTTCGCCACCCCCAGAATGTCCCTGGCCGTGAGATAGCGGTGCCAGCTGTGCCCTCTGCCCCCGCCCTCGGACACTTCCTTAATTTATTTATGCCAGAAAGAGCCGGGATGCAACAGGCAGGATCCCTCAGCATCACAGATGTGAATCCCATGGTCAGGGTGATCCCACAGCCACGGTGATCCCATGCCACACTGATCCCACAGCCACAGTGGTCCCACAGCCACACTGATCCCATGGCCACTCTGATCCCACGGCCACACTGATCCCCTGGCCATGGTGATCCCATGGCCACAGTGTTCCCATGGCCACACTGATCCCATGGCCACTCTGATCCCACGGCCACATTGATCCCATGGCCACACTGATCCCACGGCCACATTGATCCCACGGCCACACTGATCCCATGGCCACACTGATCCCATGGTCACACTGTCTCGTGGCCGCAGCCCAGAGGGGCAGGTGGTGGAAGAGGAACAGGTGAGAAGATCCAGAGGAAGAGGAGGATCTAGCCCCGCCCTTCCCATAGGATTCCCCACGCTCCCACGCTGGCCACCAGGGCCGGGTGTCCCTGATGTCCCCAGTGCCCCCAGCTGTGTCACTGTGAAGCCCCAGTCTCCTCTAGATGTGTAGGGAGTTTACAGTCCCCGTTCCTGGCTTGCCAAGGCTGCTGCTCCATCCCCAGCGCCTGGGCCCCTTCTCCGCTTGGAATGCTCGGGCAGGCACCTCTGCTTTGGGCTGGGATCGCTGCAGCGGTACAGACCCCACAGATTCGCTATTTTTTAACTCTTCCCTGACGCCTCGGGGCGTGCGGGAAGGTGACGCCGCCGCTCGTGGGTTCCGGACAGGACTGTCACGGGTCTTGTCCAATAAATTAACACTTATTTTCTTGGCTGCTCGTCCGTGCTGCCCTCTGGGGATGGGTTCGGGGTGGCACGGGTGAGTATCCGTGGAGCAGGGAGAGGTTTCTGGGTCACCTCATTCCCAGCCGGGCTGGGAAACGCTCGGCTCGATGCTCGAAAGCAGGGACTGGAGCCAGGGATGACACCACTGGGATTCCTGCAGCCCAAACTGAGCTAAACAAGCTCTCTCCAGCTGGAATTTCCTAGAAAATAACAATAATCGCTGGGAAAGCCCAGGTGTCCTGGTCGAGACTCCGCAACCTCGCTCCTTCCACCGAGGAAAAGCCGGGAGACGGAGACGCCGCATCCCGAAGGAGAAGAGCAGCTCCCCGGGGAGGGTCTGTGCTGCCCGCGTCCCCCTGCTGGCGTTTTCCAGCTGCCTCCCAGGATCCCGGGCTGGCTCCTGCAGGGATTCGCTTCCATGGAAAGTCTGAACCCCCTCCGAGCGCCGGCGGCGCCTCTCTGCCCTGGGGAGCTGGGTATTAGGTCAGGAAATGAGGCACAAGCAGAGGTAAGAGGTTTCCTGCAGGCCCGGCCAAGGCTGCGATTGTTAACCCAGGCTTCCTGAGCCTGGAAAAAACCCTCCACACTCAGAACCCTCGCAGAGTTTTGCCCGTTCTTGGCAGTTTTCAAAGTAGGAGCACCCGGGAACCGCTCCTCCCTGGAATTTCCGCGCGCTCCGGGGTGTTTGGCTTGGATGGGTCGTTTGGGCGTTCCCGGCCCCAGGGGGGGTCATAAAGTTCATTTATTTATTGACAGGCAGCTCCTGCCCTTGTGTGGAGGTGAACAGGGCTGGGATGAGGATAACGCTGCAGCTGGGGGCCGGCCGAAGCTCGGTGGGAGCAGCTGAGGTGGTTTTGGGGTATTTTGGATGGTTTTGCCCATCCTTCAGCCTGAAAACTGAGGTGTTTTGCGGGGTTCTTTGGGTGGTTTTATCCATCCTTCAGCCTGGAAAACCAGAGGAGAGGAGGTGGGAGCACCTTCCAGCCCCATCTGCCTCTCATCCTGCTCTGAAAATCTCTTTTTCCCTGAGTTTTGCAGCCCTCAGACCCTGTCCTGGTGCTCAGCCCTCGGCACAACCCAGGGTGGGCTGCCCGGAATCCAATCCCCCGGGAGAAAATCTCCTCTGCTCATCCCCGTTCCCATCTCCAGAGACCTTCTCCCTCCATCCCAGGGCCCTCCCGTTGCTCCTTTCCTGGGTTTTCACCCCAAACCTGCAGGATTCACCCCCCAGCTCTGGCTTTATGTCCGGGCCGAGCCTGGGGGTTTGGGATCATCCGGATCCCACCGAGATCCTCCGGAACGCGCCAGGAGCGAGAAAGGGGCCCCAGGCCGGCAGCGGGGGCTGCAGAGCCTCCGGCAGCCCCGGCCTGGGTGGGAAAAGCGGGATTTGGGGGATTTGGTCCTTTTCCCGCTCCGTCCCGGGATAAATCCCCTGCGGGGCTGCAACATCCTCCCTGCTGGGGGGGAATCGGAATCCACCCCTGCATCGGGAGGGATCCTGTGATCCCAGGATCCCGTGATCCCAGGATCCCAGATTCTGGGGGTGCAGTGATGTTTTTCCAAGAGCTGACGAGGTGACGGAAAAATCCCCTGAGCTGCTCCTTCCATCCCTCCCTCCCTGCAGCCCCACAAACTCCGGCCCCCTTCGCGCGGGATCCTCCCCCCTCCTCGCTTTTCCATGGATTTAAAACTTATCTCACAGGGAAAAAAAACCCAAAAAACAACAATATACCCCTTCCCCGGCGCCCCTGGCAGCGGTGCGTTCTCACGGGTGATTATTTGTGGTTATTTGTGGTTTTTCCCAGTTTCCCCCTCCCAGGCAGCGCGGGGGGAGGAAGGGGCTGGCTCAGGTGTGGCTTTAGGACCCAGCGGATCCCCCGTGCTGGAGGTAGGAGGTTTTTTTGGTTGTTTTTTTTTTTTTTTTTACTCCCATTTCAAGACTTTTGGGGAAGCAGAGAGAGGAGACCGAGGCGGTGGGCGAGGGCAGAGCCGGCACTGACTGGTAAGGACCAGGCGAGGGAAAGCCCCCCAATTCCCAGGAATTCCGGGGAACCCCCCAGCAGCAAATGGGGCTGAGCCCCCATTTTGGGGGCTTTGTGAAATCACCTTAAAAACTTCATCAGTTGAGAGCTTGGAAAAGTTGTTTTCAACTTTTTAACCTCACAAAGCCAAACCCCCTTGATTTTTGGGGTGCTGAAGGAATTGCAGCCGCGGGGGGAGGGGGCCCCTCTTTGAGGCCTGACAGTCGTTGGAGATGTTTAACCACTTCCAAAAAGTCTAAAAATACCCCAAAGCCTGGAGGAAGCCGTGGGTTTGTTAGGTGGTTTGTTTTTCCTTTTTTCTTTTCCATCCTGGGAAGAGATTGTTGAAAAGGGATCTTTTATTCCGATTTATTTTGGGGGATGGGCCCCTGAGGAAAAGGTGATGTGTGAAAACAGGGATGGGGGCACCAAGTTATTTACCTCTGGTCGGGGGCCAAAAAAAATTGAATCCTTTAATATTCCCTTTGTTCTCCCACTCTCTGGCAACGGGAGAGCTTAAAAAAAAAAAAAAAAAAAAAAAAAAAAAAAAAAAAAAAAAAAGGAGAGAGAGAGAGAGAAGAAAAGAAAGAAAAGGAAAATTGGAAAAAAAAAGCTGGGGGAGGGAGGAAAGGCTGGGGGAAGGTGGGGTTTAGCAGAATGAAAGGGACTGTGGTGTTCTTTCTCCGGGGTTGATTGTTCCCAGATGTGCAGTTGCAAAAACATCTGGCGCGGTCAGAGCCGCCGGACCCCTGCACGGAGGGAGCGGAGCTGGGGAAGGGAAGGGGGAACAACGGGGCCCTGCCGGCCCGGAGCGGCCGGAGCGGGGGGGACGGGGGGGAGGAGCGTGGAGGCAGCTTCATCCCCTCCTCGGTGGCCTTGGGTGAAGGGGGGACATCGTGGGGACATCGTGGGGACATCGTGGGGACATCGTGGGGATGTCGGTGTTGCCCCAGGGTCTCTGCCAGGAGCAGCCACTGGCGTCGCCGTCAGGGCAGACGTGACCTGACTGTCCTCGTCCCACGGCCAAACCCTGCTAGCTCCAGCCAAGACTTGGGGGAAATTCAGGGAACTGGAGCTCGGGAGAAGCTGTGCAGCTGGAAACGGGGCTGGCAGGGAGGGCACTCCAGAGCCGTGTCCTTGGGAATGTGGGAGGACAGAGGGCAATGGTTCTGGAGGTGGTGTCCATCCATCCATCCATCCATCCATGGATCCATCCCTCCATCCATCCATCCATCCATCCATCCATCCATCCATCCATCATCCATCCATCCATCCATCCATCCATCCATCATCCATCCATCATCCATCCCTCCATCCATCCATCATCCATCATCCCTCCATCCATCCATCATCCATCCATCCATCCATCCCTCCTTCCATCCATCCATCCCTCCTTCCATCCCTCCATCCATCCATCCCTCCATCCATCCATCATCCATCCATCCATCCATCATCCATCCATCCATCCATCATCCATCCATCACCCATCCATCCATCATCCATCATCCATCCATCCATCCATCCATCCATCATCCATCCATCCATCCATCATCCATCCATCCACCCATCCATCCATCATCCATCATCCATCCATCCATCATCCATCCATCCATCCATCATCCATCCATCCATCATCCATCATCCATCCATCCACCCATCCATCCATCATCCATCATCCATCCATCCATCCCTCCATCCATCCATCATCCATCCATCCATCCATCATCCATCCATCCATCATCCATCCATCCATCCATCATCCATCCATCATCCATCCATCCCTCCATCCATCATCCATCCATCATCCATCCATCATCCATCCATCATCCATCCATCATCCATCCATCCCTCCATCCATCATCCATCCATCATCCATCCATCATCCATCCATCCCTCCATCCATCATCCATCCATCCATCATCCATCCCTCCTTCCATCCATCCATCCATCCCTCCTTCCATCCCTCCATCCATCCATCATCCATCCATCATCCATCCATCATCTATCCATCCATCACCCATCCATCCATCATCCATCATCCATCCATCATCCATCCATCATCCATCCATCCATCACCCATCCATCCATCACCCATCCATCCATCATCCATCCATCATCCATCCATCCATCCATCCATCTATCATCCATCCATGCCTCCATCCCTCTCTCGCTCCGTGCTTCCATCCCTGCTGGCATCCGAGCACTGAATCCGGATGATTTGGATCCACAGGATGCCGGTGCTGACATCCCATGGGATCCCAGCATGTGCAGAACCAGCAGAGCTCAGGATGAGCACCCCCAGCCCCTCTGGGCCCCCCAAAACCCTGTCCAGGCTCCAGGTGCTGTCCCTTATCCAAGGTCTGCCAGCTCGGCAGAGCCTCCACAGGCACCACTGATCCAGCTCCTCCCCCAATCCCTTCTATCCCGGGACAATTCCAGCCCGGCTCAATCCGTGTTCGTGTCACTTCCAGGTTGTGGGGAGCAGACAGGACATGTCCCACCGAGGGACAGCCAGGGCTGAGCGTGGTGATCCCAGCCCAGGCAGGGACTGACTTCATAGATTCCCAAAGCTGGGAAGGGTCTGGGGTCAGCATCTCCGGTGGCTCCATTCCTGAGAATGGGGAGGATGAGATTCCTATGGGATGAGCTCTGGTGGGGGAGGGGCTGCAGGGTGTGGTCCCTGAGGGTGCTGTGGTGGTGATAGAGAGGACCTGGGGGGCAGGGGGTGCCACACTCCGGGTTTGGGCAGGACAAGGTCCCTGGAAGGTGCCTCTGGTGACTTGGGTGGCTGGAAAATGTAACTTTGGTGATGGAGCAGGATGGGATCCCTGGAGGATCCCACACTCTGGGGCTGGATGGAATCCCTGGAAGGTGCAGGATGGGATCCCTGGAGGATCCCATACCCCAGATTTGCTGTGGCCAGTCCCACTGACCCTTCCCGAGTGCTGCGGGGCTGGAGACGCATTCTCCCTGGGATGTGGGCCAGGAAGCTCTCCTGGCACGGGGGGTTGATGTTCCAACTACCCAGGATGAAATTCCAAAGGGCTCCTCTCACCTATGCCTCAGTTTCCCTGTTCCAACACCAGAGCCGGGAGAGCCCAGGTAGGATCCCCCCATCCAAGTGCCAGGATTGCTGGTGGGATTCATCCTCAAACTCCTACTCCTGGATTTCAGAGGAGTTTTGGGGAAGAATTTCTCTTTTTCACCCCGATTTTCCCTGGAGCTGATTGGGAATGGGAGGAAGAGCAGCCGACTTTCCTGCTCCAGGCCTTGGCCCCTCTTCCCACCGGGAACAGCAGGCTTGGAAAACGCCAGAAAGCCCCGAGCGCCCAAGGCCGCCAAACCCTGTGGGGTTCTTCTCAAAATCTTGGTGTTTCTCCTCGAATCCCCACGTTCCTTTGGATTTAGAGGACGCCTGAGCGAACATAGCATCCCCCCAAAACAATTCCTTTCCCAAGGAATTGGAAATCTCAGGAAAGGAGCCTCAAAGTTCCGCTCGGGGGGTCCAGCCCTCTCCTCCCACATCCTGGGAGTGATACCGGCATCCCGGCTGTGATCCCGACATCCAGGAGTGATCCTGGTATCCCAGGAGTGATCTTGACACCCTGGCAGTGATCCCAGATCCCAGGGGTGATCCCAACATCCCAGCAGTGATCCCGGATTCTGGGAGTGATCCCAAGACTCTGAGAGTGATCCCAGCATCTGGGAGCAATCCTGACACCTCGGGAGCGATCCTGACATCCTGGGAATGATCCCAGGAATGATCCCGGGAGTGATCCTCCATCCTGGCGTTTCTCCTCCCTGCTCTGCCTGGAGGATATTCCAGGACTTGATCCTTGCAAATCCCCTGGGAACGGGTGGGAAGCATTTTTGGGGAAATTCCTTGATTTCTGAGTATTTGGAGGAGGAGGACATTTTTGGAGCCAGCTCCCGGGGGCATCTCAGGGGAGGCTGTGGGGACAGTGTCCCCGTGTGTCCCCTCCCTCTGAATTCCCTCTGTTCCGCGTCCAGACTCCTCCGGCTGCATCCCGGCCGTGCTCCCGCCCCGTCATTCCAGCAGGATGAGAGCCACGGAGCTCCTGGTGCTGTGTCTGCCAGGTAAGTGTCCCAGGCCCAGGTGACACCCTCAACCCCCTGGCACCTTCCCTGGCACCGTTCCGATCATCAAATCCTCAGTTTCCAGATCCATTTTTACCGGTTTTCCTCATTTTTAAACCCCAAGACACATCTGGAGGGCCCAATCTCTCATTTTCAGGATCTAAATCCCATTTTTAGAGCCAAAAACCTATTTTTTTGTGTCCCCAAGCCTCATTTTTACATCCCAAAACTTTGGTTTTATGTTGCAAACCCTAATTTTTAGGTTCTAAATCCTCATTTTTATGCCCCAAAGCCCATTTTTACGTCCCTAAACCTAAGTTTTAGATCCCAAATCTTCACTTTTGAAGCCCAAAGCTCTGATTCCGTGGTTGAAAGCCTCATGGTTTTATGGGACAAACCCTCATTTCTAAGTCCCAAATGACCTTCCTGAGGTCTAAAGGTTCATCTTAATGACAAAACCCTCATTTTTAAGGCCCAAAGTTCGGTTTTCAAAGTCCAAAGCCTCCGATTTAGAGGCGAAAGTTTTGTTTGTAGACCCAAATACTCAATTTTTTGACCCAAAGCCTCATTTTTACCTTCCAGAGTCTCATTTTGGGGATCAAAGCCCTCAAAAATCTATTATTAGGGTGCAAAAAGTTAATTTTTGGTACCAAAGCATCATCTGAGGGATGATCAAGCGGTGGTCACAACTCCCAGGGATTTTTAGATGGCTGCACCGTCGCTCATTCCCTGTTATTCCCCAAAATTCCCCCAAAACTGATGAACCTCAGGCTCATCTCTGGCTGGGAATGGCTCTGGGCTGGGGCCACGAGGCACCAAGCGAGTCCGTCGCTCTGTGGGGACACAGAGGTGGCCCAAAACCAGGACAAAATCTAGGAAAATTATATTTATACCCTCCGGGGGCTGGCAGAGGCTAGATGGAAATGAGCAGGGAGGGAATGGAGCCGGTGCCAGGAAAAGTTTGGGTGAAACCAGCTCCACACAAAGGCTGAAGGACACATGGAAAACATCACAGCGGGGAGGGAAGGGGGGCAGGAGCCTCAAACCCCATCCCGGCAGCATTCCTGGCCCAGGGATGCTCCTGTCTCCGGGATACAGAGGGAGGGAGTGTGGCCTGGGGGTGGGGTGTTCTGATCTCACCCTTCCCAGGAATTCTGTTCCCTTCAACTCTTCCATGCTGGATTTGGAGCCCATTTCCCCTCTGAATCCACAGCAGGATGAGCTCCAAGGGGATGCAGGAGCTTGGAGCATCCCTGGGGTCAGCGCAGGTGGTGGCTGGGATCACCTCTGGGATCACCTGGATTCTGCAGGAACCCTGGGCGGGGGCTGATCCTGCATCCCTGAGCATCCCAAATCCTCCCATTCTCCTGGGGCCACGTGGCCCTGAGGACAGAGGGGTGGGACTGGGGATGGTGGGAGCAGGGAATCCCAAACCCCGGGTTTGGGGTGTCCATGGGAATCCTGGGTCCCGGGTTTGGGGTGTCCGTGCTCCCGCTGATCCCTCCCTGTGTCCTGCAGTGCTCCTGGTGCAGGCACAGTACAGCAGGTTCGAGGGCATCACCTATCCCGAGCCAGTCCAGTATTCCCAGTATGACCAGCAAGCAGGTGAGAGCTGGGACAGCCCTCGCCCACTTCTCTCCCTGCTTTCTTTCCCTTAACTTTTGCTTTCCCTGGACAAACATCCATCACTCTCATCCCTCTTTTTGCTCCAGTCCTCTTCACTCCATCCTTTTCCTGCCGCCCCTGGAATTCCCAACCTTCCCATCTCCTCCCTCTGCTCTTACAATTTTTTATTAAATCTTTATCCAATTACTTATTAAAGAGTTATCCAATTCTTTATTAAACATTTATCCAATTTTTATTAAACCCTTATCCAATTCTTCATTAAACCTTTATCCAACTATTTATTAGAACTTTATCCAATTATTTTTTGGACCTTTATTCATCCCAAATGCTCACCTGGTGGGAAGTGGCCCAGGCTCATCCCTGGAGTGGCTGGAGGGAGTTTTCCCAACCCACCCCAGAATTCCAGGGATCTCATCTCCCGCTCCCAGTCCCCATGGGATGAGTTTTCTCCCTAAACCCATCTTCAGCCTGTTTCTGTTTTATCCCCAGAAATTCAGGATTACTACGACTACCACGGTGAGTGTTTCCCGGGGAGATGCTGGGGTGGGGAGCAGGGTTTTTGGGGTGTCCCTGCACTGGGTCTCTTCTTGCAGATGTCACCCCCCGAGCCCCAGAGGAGCAGTTTCGGTACCAATCCCAGCAGCAATCCCAGCAAGAAACCGTGCCGGCCCCGACCCCAGGTGGGTGACAGCCCCCGGGGTGGGTGACAGCTCCCCCAGGGTGGGTGACAGCTCCCCCAGGGTGGGTGACAGCCCCCGGGGTGGGTGACAGCCCTGCAGGGTGGGTGATAGCCCCGCAGGGTGGGTGATAGCCCCTCAGGCACCCCAGTCCCAGGGCTGGGGACTCTCTGTCCCTTCCCTGCACCCCCAGCCCAGCTGTGCTCCCCCCAGAGTGCCAAGGATGCTCCGCCCCTAATTTCCAAGGAAAGGGCAGGGAGACGCTTCTGCCCCATCCTGAAATTCCCTCCCCTGTGCCCTTGTCCATCTTCCCCTTGTCCCCCTGTCCCCGTGTCCCCCTGATTCCCTGCAGCTGCGGTGCCCGAGACAGAGCCCACGGAGCCGGGACCGCTCGGTGAGTGCCGATCCCATCCCACCATCCCCGTCCGCGGCTCCGCCCGCCCTCTTCCCCCGCTGGAGCCGGGCTGCGCTGCCGAGAGGCGACAATCGGGGCGGGGGGAGGCACCGGCTGAGGAATTCCCGGGAATTCCCGATTCCCGCTTTCCGCAGACTGCCGGGAGGAGCAGTACCCCTGCACCCGGCTCTACTCCGTGCACAAGCCCTGCAAGCAGTGCCTGAACGAGATCTGCTTCTACAGGTGCGTGACGGAGGGGAAACATTCCCTGATCCCTCTGGGGATTTTGGGAACCCCTCTGCTTTACATTCCCATCCTTTCCGTCCCCAAAAATTCCAGCCTCCGCCGGGTTTACGTCATCAACAAGGAGATCTGCGTCCGCACCGTGTGCGCCCACGAAGAGCTGCTGCGAGGTGAGAGGGGGCACCCCGAAAAACAGGGATCATCCCCATCCAAATCACCCTTTCCCCGTAATTCTGGGGAGGGAAAATCCCGCTGGACCAAAGCCCCAGAGACCCCCGGAGCAGAGCGGATCGCGCTTTGGGGTAGGGCTGGGGTGTGCAGCGGTGGGGTGGCGGGTCCCTCGCTGCTCCCAAAGCTCCAGAGACCCCCGGAGCAGAGCAGGATCGCGCTTTGGGGTGGAGCTGGGGTGGGGGCGTTCCTTCACTGCTCTCCCGGAGTTTTCCCGATATCCAGGGGTAATCCCTCGCTCCCCGCAGCCGACCTGTGCCGGGACAAGTTCTCCAAGTGCGGGGTGATGGCCACGAGCGGCCTGTGCCAGAACGTGGGCGCGTCCTGCGCCCGCAGCTGCGGCGGCTGCTGAGCCCCGGGACCCCGGCCCCGCTCCCGGCCCCGCTCGGACCCGCCCCGCGCCGCCGGAGATCCTGTGCATGAACGAGCAGCTTCCCGAAATCCCAGAATTCCTCTTCTTTTTGTGCACATAATAATTAAAACGGGGAGGGGGGGGTATTATTTTTGTGTCTTTCTCTGTTCTGTGGCGGACGGCGAGACCCAGGCCCTGCGCGGAGGATCCCGCGGGGAGCGGGAGGGGCCCTGCGGCTCCCGGCTCCTTCCTTTGGGATTATTTCCAATTTTTGGGCTCCCAGCTCCTTCCTTTGGGATTATTCCCAATTTGGGGGGATTTCTGATGATTTGAACAATCCCCAGCCCTGTGCATGGTGGGTACGATGGTTTGGGGGGGGGGGGGGCTTAGGGGGGTTTGGGGTGTAAAATGGTCGATTTGGGGGTGGTTACTGGGGGTTGTGGGGGCTCAGTTTGGGGCGGTTCCTGCAGGAAGAAGCGCAGTATGAAAAGGTTTGGGGTAAGGTCTGGGTCACTTATAGACAATAAAGGGGTTTGGAGTGGGTTTGGGGCCAACTTTGGGATGCTGCCTGGTTCCCCTATAGAATGGTGGAGGGTGGGTCTCTGCTGGGGTCTCAGTGCTTAGGGTCCCCTATAGAAAGGGTTGTGGGTGGGGTCTGGCAGTGTTTAGGGTCCCCTATAGGAAGGGGAGGGGTTGGGTGTGCTGCATGTGGAGGAAGCAGGGTGGGGTGTAGGGGTTGGGGATTTTCTGCAGGTCTTTGTAGGAAATTGTGTAGGAAAGCTTTTGGATATAGGGACAGGTCTGAGATGTAGGGACGGCTCTTGGATGCAGGGACAGCTCTCAACAGCTCAGATATAGGGAAAGCTCTCGGATATAGGGACAGCTCTTGGATATAGGATGTACCTCTTGTCTGTGGTGTGCGTCTTATCTACAGTGCGTGTATCCTGTCCAAGGGTGCAGCTCTTCTCTGCAGCCCCATTTTATAGGGTACAGCTCTCATAACAGGGAGTATCTCATCAGTAGGGTCTATTTCCCATCTATAAAGTGTATCTCCATTTGATAAGGTGACTCTCTCCTCTCTAAGGTGCATTTCCCTTCTATAGGGTGTATTTCCCCTCTATAGGGTGAAATTCCCCTTACAGGGTGCATTTCCCCTCTATAGGGTGAAATTCCCCACTATAAGGTGAATTTCCCTTCTGTAAGCCATATTTCCCCTCTATAGGGTGAATTTCTCATCTATAGGGTGAATTTCCCCCAAACCTTCTCTCTCATCTATAGGGTGCAGCTTTATCACCATCATTATTTCCTATTTATTACCACTCCTTATCCTTTACTCTTCATTATTATGTATTATGATTATTGGGGTTTAATTATTGTTTATTTCTATTTATTATTGTTACTTATTATTATTGTTATATTTACAATTATTCTTAATATTCATTATTATCTGGGGACCTAATCCAACCCAGCCCAAATATGGGCATTCCCAAAACGCCAGCTTCCCCACAAGAAATCCCTCAGAACTCCCAGTTTGGATTTTCCACGTTTATTCCCACCGCGACTGAGGGGGGTCAGAGCTGCCACCTCTCTTACCGTGACTTTCCCAACCTTGGGCTGCCCCGGAGCACCAGTAAAAACCTCCAATTCCCAAAAATTCCGTATAAAACCCCCGCTAGTTACTAAAAAAAAAAAAAAATCCTTCAAAAACACAAATCCACGGAGTTT
Source organism: Acrocephalus scirpaceus scirpaceus (assembly GCA_910950805.1). NCBI lineage: Eukaryota > Metazoa > Chordata > Aves > Passeriformes > Sylviidae > Acrocephalus > Acrocephalus scirpaceus. The sequence goes on from OU383794.1 coordinate 7,036,428, forward strand.
TTTGTTAGAAAAGGGGGAAAAATTAGGATGGGGTGAGGGCAGGGCTTGGAAGGTTGGAGGGGAATAAATCAGTTGGGTCTTCTGGGGCTAAAACAAGGGAATATTCCCCATTTTTTAGTCAAAAACTGCAACAGGAAAATGGGTAAACTATCCATGAGGTCCCAAATTGTATCAAAAATAGACAAATTTTGTCGGCTGGCGGGAAAAGTGCAGATTTTTCCTGGAGAAAAGGGAATGAGGAGACAAAAATCGCTGTGGGTTTGGAGCACAAGGATGGGGATTGATCCTCCCATCCCAGAGCTGTGCCGGGTTCTGCTGTGGATTTTGGGATCAGGGATGGATCCCGCTCATCCCTGAGCGGAGCTCTGCCGGTCCCTGCGGATATCCCGGAATTCTCGGAATTCCCTAAGATCCGCTGGGATGTCGCTGCAGCTCCTGCTCCTTGAGCAGCGCGATCTAAAGGAGGGAGGGGAGGTTGTGAGGCCGGGCCGTGTCCCCATGTCCCCCCCCGGGCCGTGTCCTCGTGTCCCCCCCCCCCGGGTTGTCACCGTGTCCCCCCATGCTCGGCACCGCGTCCCCTCCTGCCGTGCCCCTGTGTCCCTCCTGCCGTGCCCCCGTGTCCCCCCGGGCTGTCCCCGTGTCCCCAGGCCGCTTCCCCTCACCTGCTCCTCCAGGCCGCCGCGGCCGAGCCGGAGCCGCTCCAGCTCCCGCTTCAGCTCCGCGGGCGCCTCGGGGAGCGGCCGAGCCCGGAGCTCCAGCGCCGACACCTGCGCCTGGCGGGGAGGGGTGCCCGGCACCCCGGACTGGGCACTGCCTGCGGCGGGCACCGCCTGCGGCGGGCACCGCGGAAACAGCCCAGAGGCAGCGCAAACAGCTCCCCTTCCGCTGGAACGAGCCCAGCCCCACCCCAGTACCAGCACTGGGACCATTCCCGTTGCGATGAGCCCAGCCCCACCCCAGTACCAGCACTGGCACCATTCCCATGGGGATGAGCCCAGCCCCACCCCAGTACCAGCACTGGCACCATTCCCATGGGGATGAGCCCAGCCCCACCCCAGTACCAGCACTGGGACCATTCCCATAGGGATGAGCCCAGCCCCACCCCAGTACCAGCACTGGGACCATTCCCATGGGGATGAGCCCAGCCCCACCCCAGTACCAGCACTGGGACCATTCCCGCTGGGATGAGCCCAGCCCCACCCCAGTACCAGCACTGGGACCATTCCCGCTGGGATGAGCCCAGCCCCACCCCAGTACCAGCATTGGGACCATTCCCATGGGGATGAGCCCAGCCCCACCCCAGTACCAGCACTGGGACCATTCCCGTTGCGATGAGCCCAGCCCCACCCCAGTACCAGCACTGGCACCATTCCCATGGGGATGAGCCCAGCCCCACCCCAGTACCAGCACTGGCACCATTCCCATGGGGATGAGCCCAGCCCCACCCCAGTACCAGCACTGGGACCATTCCCATAGGGATGAGCCCAGCCCCACCCCAGTACCAGCACTGGGACCATTCCCATGGGGATGAGCCCAGCCCCACCCCAGTACCAGCACTGGGACCATTCCCGTTGCGATGAGCCCAGCCCCACCCCAGTACCAGCACTGGGACCATTCCCGCTGGGATGAGCCCAGCCCCACCCCAGTACCAGCACTGGGACCATTCCCGTTGCGATGAGCCCAGCCCCACCCCAGTACCAGCACTGGCACCATTCCCATGGGGATGAGCCCAGCCCCACCCCAGTACCAGCACCGGGATCCCATCAGGATGAGCTCCCAAAGGGGCAGCCCCATCCCGTGGATCGGGATCAGCTCTGGCCCATGAATTGGGATCAGCCCCAGCCCGTGGATCGGGACCAGCCCCAGCCCGTGGACCGGGATCAGCCCCGGCGCAGGGACCCACCCGCAGCACCTGGATGCGCTTCCGAGCCTCCTCCAGCTCCGGCTCGGCCGAGCCCGCGGGGCAATCCGACCCTGCCGGGAGCCGCGTGGATCCATCCCGGCCGGGAGGCTCCTGCTCCTGCCCGGACACACAGATAAACAGATATTAAAGTATGTATAGATATAAAAATACAAGATAAACACAAAAATATATTAGAGTAATATATACATATTTAAATATATATATATTATCTAATATAATATCAAATAATTAGATATTATGATATAGATACGAGATTATTAGATAATTAATTAGCCCATAAGGGTGCAGGGCTCTCGGGGGATACACAGGGTCCTCTCTGGGGTTAAAAGTCAGCGAATTTGGGGTGCGGCCCCCCTCACCTCCTGCTGCCTGTCCTGGGAGGGCTCCGGCGGCATTCCCGGTTCTCGCGGCATTCCCGGCTCTCGCGGCGGCATCCCCGGCTCCCAGAGCATCCCCGGCTCCCGGAGCATTCCCAGTTCCCGCAGCATTCCCGGATCCCGCAGCATTCCCAGCTCCCGCTGCTCCCGCAGCTGCTCCCGCAGCATTCCCTTCTCCCGCCGCGCCTCCGCCAGCGCCCGCCGCGCCTCCTCCAGCCCCTCCTGGGACACCGGGGGGACAGCGGGATAGCCCCGTGACATCCCGGGACTCCAGGGACTGGCAGGGGGCTCAGGGGGGACTGGGAATGGGTCCAGGGAGAACTGGGACAGGATTCAGGGGAACTGGGAGAGCTGGGAATAGGTTCAGGGGTAGCTGGAAGGGGGTTTGGGGCCAACTAGGAGTACTGGGAAAGGGGTTCAGGGAAACTGCGGTAGCTGCGAGGGGGTTCAGGGGGAAGAGGGAGGAGTTTCAGTGGGAACTGGGGGGACTGGGAGTGGTTCAGGGCAAATGGGGGCACTGGGAGGGATTTAGAGGGAACTGGGGGAAGTGGAAAAGGGTTCGGGGGGAAGTGGGAGAACTGGGAGAGGATTCACAGAGAATGAGGGGACTGGGAGGGGGTTCGGGAGGAGCTGGGAGCAGTGGGAGGGGTTCCGATCCCACCTGGAGCAGCCTCCGGTCCGTCTCGCCGGCGGCCAGCGCGTTCTGGAGCTGCAGGAGCCGCTCGTGGAGCACGGACCCGTCCGGAGCTTTCCCCTTGGAGCCGCTGCCCGGCGGCATCGGGAACGGCCCCCAGCGGGACTCGGCCTGAGCCAGCTGTGCCCGGGAACAGATTTGGAAACTGGGGTGTCTGGGGGGACTGGGAGGGGGCTCAGGGAAAAAGAGAGGAACGGGGAGGGAATTCAGGGGGACTGGAGGTACTGGGTGGGTGTTCAGGGCGAACTCAGAGGAATTGGGAAGGGATTCAAGGGAGAACTGGGGGACTGAGAGGGGTTTTAGGGGAACTGGGGACAACTGGGATGGCATCCAGGGGGAACTCGAGGGAACTGGGAGTGGGTTCAGGGGAAACTGGGAAGGCGCTCGGGGGGAACTGTGGAAAACACAAGGCGTTCAGGGGGAACTGGGCGTGGGTTCGAAGTAACTGTGGGACCGGGGAGTGGTTCAGGAGGCACTGGGAGGGCTCTCAGGGGGGAACCGTGGGTCTGGATCAATGAAAAGCCGATCCAGGCACCGGAATTGGCCGGGATCTGTGCCGGTACCTGTTTGCGGAGCTGCTCCGCTCGCTCCCGCGCCTCCCGCGCCTCCGCGTCCCGCTCTGCCAGCGCCCGCCGGGCCCGGCCTAGCTCGGCCTCCAGCGCTCGCCGCTGCAGCTCCAGCCGGGAGCTCCGGCTCTCGCACACCTCCAGCCTCTGCCGGGCCTCCTCCAGCTCGCCCAGCTTCTCCTGGAGCCGCCGAAATGCCGGCGTGGAGCCGGGATGTGCCGGGGACGCAGCCATGCCCACCTGGACTGCCCCACACTCCCATCCGGGCTGCCTGACCTTCCCCATGGGGCTGCCTGGCATTCCTACCTGGACTGCTCGGTATTCCCAACCGGACTACCCAACATCCTCCAAGGGGTTGTCCGGCATTCCCTCCTGTGCTGCCCCACATTCCCGGCTGGAATCCCCACGGTTCCCTCCTGTGCTGCCCCACATTCCCGGCTGGAATCCCCACGGTTCCCTCCTGTGCTGCCCCACATTCCCGGCTGGAATCCCCGCGGTTCCCTCCTGTGCTGCCCCACATTCCCGGCTGGAATCCCCACGGTTCCCTCCTGTGCTGCCCCACATTCCCGGCTGGAATCCCCGCGGTTCCCACCTGGGCAGCACGGCGCTCCCGCTCGGCGGCGCGCAGGCTGCGCTGCAGGGCGCTCAGCCTTTGCCGCAGGTCGCGGCATTCCCGCTGGGAGCGGCGCAGGCTCTCGTCCTGCAGCAGCTGCGAGGCGCGGGCCCCGCTCAGCTCCCGGCGCCCTGCGGGCACAGCGGGATCCGCGCTCAGGGATAACGGGGAACGGCTCCGCGTGCGGGGGGCGTGCGGGGGGTTCACGGGCGTGCAAGGGGAGATTACCGGGGTTGGTGGGGGATGCGATGGGGTTTTACTGGGGTTTATGGGGGCTCAGTGGGCGTTACTGGGGCTTGTGTGGGATAAAGAGAGGCTTTGTGGGGTTTATGGGGGATGGAAGGAGGTGTTACTGGGGTTTATGGGGGTGCAGTGGGCGTTGCGGGGGTTACTGGGATTTATGGGGGATGCAGGAGGGGTTTATTGGGGTTTATGGGAATTGCAGAGGGATTTACAGGGTATGCTGGGGGTTACTGGGATTTAGGGGGGTTTACTGGGGTTTTTAGGGGTGCAGAGCAGTTTGTTGGGGTTTATGGGGGATGCAGGGGAGTTACTAGGATTGACAGTGTTTATGGGGCTTTACTGGGGTTTAGGGGGTTTACTGCGGTTGCAGAAGGGATTTAGGGGCACCAGGGGCGTTACTGGAATTTAAGGGGGATGCACAGGGATTTGATCAGTTTTCCTGGCTTTCCAGAGGATCCACTGGGGAGTTTCCCAGTTCTGCTGGGGTTTATGGGGATGCAGAGGGGTTTTATCCATTTTATTGGGATTTACAGAGTTTGCACGGGGGTGTTCCCAGTTTTACTGGGAATTACAAGGGATCCACAGGAGGCTTCCTGTTTTACTGGGGTTTCTGGGAGATTCAGGGTAAAACCCACTTTATTTGGATTTATGGCATTTGCTCAGGGCATTTCCCAGTTTTCCTTGGGCAGTTGTGGGATGCAGGGAGGTTTTACCAGTTTTATTGGGGTTTTATTGGAGTTTAGGGGGGCCAGACTGGGAGGGGTTACTGGGTTTACTGGGGTTCAAGAGGGATGCACAGGGGTTTTACCCCTTTGTTGGGATTTCTGCAGACTGCACAGAGTTTACAGGTTTCACTGCAATTTATATGGCATCTGTAGGAGAGTTCACCGGTTTTACTACAGTTTATGGGGGAAATTTTAATGGGTATTTTTAATTATTATTTATTATTATTATTTTTAATGTTTTGGGTCTTTAATTTTATTTTATTGGGATTTGTGCAGTTTGCACAGGATTTTTTAAGCTGTTTTATTGGGGTTTTCAAGAAATACATGGGGAGTTTACCAGTTTTACTGGGCATTATGTGGGATGAAGACATGTTCTGCCCCAATTTATTGGGATTTATGGAGTTTGCACAGGGGAGGTTACCAATTTTACTGGGTTTTGTGGAGTTTACCAGTTTAACTGGTATTTACATGGGGTCCATAGGGGAGTTTACCAGTTTCAGTGAGGTTTATGGGCATCCATGAGGGTTTTACCAATTTTACTGGAATTTATGGGGGATGCAGAGGGGTTTTGCCCATTTTATTTGGTTTAGAAGGATCTACGGAAGTTTTTACCACTTCTACTGGGCTTTAAAGGAGGTGCAGAAGAGTTTTACTGGGATTTATAAGGAAATCCCGGGGAGCATTCCCCGGCATGGGCAGCACCGCCGCCCCCGTGCCTCAGTTTCCCTCCAAGCTCCCACTCGCTGTGGAGGCTCCAGCAGCCGCCAAACCACCCCGAATCCCACAATTCCCAAAAAACCGCGTCACCTTGCTCGCTCTCATCCAGCAGTTTCTGGAGCTGCTGTGCGCGGGCGCCGGCGCTGTCCCGCTCCGCCTCCGCCTCCGCCAGGCGCCGGCCCAGGCTGCCCAGCTGCCCCCGGAGCTCCTCCTGCCGGGAACACAGGCTGGGAAAGGGCCGGGAAGGGCCGGGAAGGGATAACGGGGACGAGAGGGACAGGGGGACGCACCCGCTCCCGCTGCGCGTCCTGCAGCTCCCGCAGGAATTCCCGCAGCGCCGCCCGCAGCGCCTCGGGATCGGCGTCGGGATCCGGGAACGAGCCGGGGCTGCCCGGCCCCTCTGGGCCGCCTGCGGGAGGACAAGCAGGGTGGCTCGAGGACACCAGCCTGGGGTGAGGGGATGGAGGAGTGGGGGAGACCAGGGCCGCAGGGGATGGAAAAATGTGGGGCCCCAGGGATGCAGGGGATGGAGTGAAGGGGACCCCAGGGATGCAGGGGGAGGAATAATAGGGTGTGGGAGACCCCAGGGATGCAGCGGATGGAAAAATAGGGTTTGGGAGTCCCCAGAGATGAAGGGACTGGAATAATGGGGAATGGGAGACCCCAGGGATGCACGGAATGGAATAACAGGGTATGGGAGACCCTGGGATGGAGGGGATGGAATAACGGGGTTTGGGAGACCCCAGAGACACAGAGGATGGAATAAGGGGGTATGAGAGACCGCTGGGATGCAGGGGATAGAGCAGTGGGGGACCTCAGGATGCAGGGAATGGAATAACAGGGTATGGGAGACCCCTGGGATGCAGGGGCTGGAGCACCGGTGTGTTGGAGACCCCCAGGGCTGGATCAATAGGGTGACACCAGTGCCCTGCAGAGAGACACCTCCCTTTGCCTCAGCCCCATCCGGAGCCCAGGTGGCCCCGGGGCCGCTCACCCTTGGCTCTGGCGACGGCCACGGTGCGGAGCAGGGTGGCCTGGAGGCCGCCCAGGCGGGACTCGGTGGCCCTGCGCTGCTCCTCGCCCCGGGCCAGCTCCGCCTCCAGCCCCTGGGCCCGGCCCTGCGCCGCGCTCAGCCGCAGCCCCAGCTCGGCCACCTCGGCCCGCGACGCCTCCACCTTCAGCTGCAGGTTCCGCGCGTCCGCCAGCAGCTTCTTCTCCTTGCCCCGCGCCTCCTCCAGGCTGCGGGACAGCTCCTGCTCCCGCTGCCGGAACTCCAGCTCCGCCGCCGCCAGGCGCTGCTGCAGCTGCTGCAGCTGCGGGAGGGACCAGGGAAGGGGTGAGGGGAGAGGGGGAATGGTGGGGTGGGAGGGATGCGGAACGGGGAGATGGAGCAGTGGGGTAATGGGGGACCCCAGGGATGCAGGGATGGAGCAATGAGGACACGCAGGGACACGGGACACAGGACATCACGATGATGGCCGTGACTGGGGACAACAGGCACCAAGTTAGGAACTGAGGGGATAGGGACACCTCCAGACACACAGGATAGCCAGCTATGGAGGGACAGGGACACTTCGGGATGTGGGACACCCACACCGGGGTCTTGGGGACCCTTGGGGACGCCCTCACCTCCTTCCTGGCAGCCTCGGTGCCGGCCTCGCTCTCCGCCACCTTCTGCCTGAGGCCGGAGGCTTCGCGGCGGCTCCGCTGCTCCCGCTGCTCCTCCAGGGCCACCCGCGCCTGCAGCTCCCCCAGCTCCCGGCCCCGCCGGCTGTTCTCGCTGTCCAGCTCCTTCACCTGCCCGTGAGAGGACGAGCGGTTCGGGGACACCCCCGATGGCCAAGGAGGCCCTGTGCCACCCCTGCTGTCCCCGCTGTCCCTGACCTGGCGGCGCAGCTCCTGCAGCTCCCGGCGGCTCTCGAGGCGGGCACGCTCCAGACCCCGCAGCGCCGCCCGCAGCTCTGACACCTCCCGCTCGGCCGCCGCCCGCGCCGCCTCCAGCAGCGCCAGCCGCTGCTCCTTGTCCTCCGCGGAGCGCTTCAGGCTGCGGCAGCGGGGAGCGGGGGCTGGCCAGCATGCCCCGGTCCCAGTTGGGCCCCAGCTGTGCCCGTCCCGCGTGTCCCCACAGCCCCAAATCTCCATCACCTTGTCCTGAGCATTGCCCCATCCCAACCTAAGCATCCCTGTGTCCCAGCATCACCTCCACCCCAGGCATCGCCCTCCAGGGTGGGGGGTTCACCCCTGTAATCCCCAGCTTCTGCTTTCCCTCATCCTGAGCATCGCCCGGTTTGTGCTTCCCTCATCCTGAGCATCTCCCAGCCTGTGCTTCCCTCATCCTGAGCATCTCCCAGTTTGTGCTTCTCTCATCATTCTCTGAGCATTGCCCAGCTCCTGCATCTCCCAGTTCTGGCAGCCCCTTGTCCCACCCATCACTCCGACTCCTGCATCTCCCAGCTTGGACATTCCCTTACCTTGAGCATCCCCCCCCAAACCCTGAGCATCCCCTCCAAGGTGCTGCAGCCGCACCCTGCACCTCGCGGTGAGGGCATCCCGCATTCCCGACCTGATGCGCTCTCCCTCGGCTCTCCGCAGGGCCGCCCGCAGCTCCTCGTTGGAGCGCTGCAGCGCCTCGTTCTCTCGGGCCGCATCGCCCAGGGCCCGCTGCGCCTCCTGCGCCCGCCGCCGCTCGGTGTCGCGGCCCTCGCGGCCGTCCCGGGCCTCTCGCTGCGCCTCCAGCAGCTCCCGCCGCGCCGCCGCCCGCGCCTCCGCCCCCGCCCGCAGCTGCGCCCGCGCCTCCTCCGCCTGCCCGGAGGTGGAACTTAGGGGTATTTGGGGATTTTAGGAGGCAGGAAGGGTTTTTTGGGGGGGACTCACCTCCCTCAGGGCACTGTCCCGCTGCTTGGCCGCCGCTGTCGCTTGGTCCCGGAGCGTCCTCGCCTCCCGCTCGTGGCTCAGCGCCGCCTCCTCCGCCCGCGCCCGCAGCGAGCGCAGCTCCGCGGCCAAGCCCTGCGGGGTACACGGCACCCTGAGACCCCCTCCCTTTGGGACGGAACGACGGGGGCGGGGTCCCGGAGACAGGGGGGCAATGGGGATGGGTCTCGGAAAGAGGAGAGCAATGGGAATGGGTCCCGAAGATGAGTGACAGTGGGGATGGGTCCCGGAGAGAGGGGGGCAATGGGGATGGGCCTCAGAAAAGGGGGGACAGCGGGGATTGGGCCCGGGAAGAGGGGGGCAGTAGGGGTGGTGCAGAGATGGGGTGAGAGGGCTCAGGTACCACAGCTGAGCCCCTTTGCCGGGGGAGATGGGGGGTGAAGTTGGGGGACACTGGGGAGGGGTCTGGCAATGGTGGGGGTGAGGCTCAAGCAGGGGGGTGCAAGGTGGGGTACCCAGGAAAGGGGGGTTGCAATGAGGGGGGCCCACAGGAGATATTCAGACAGAAGGGGTTGCAGGGGGGTTGCCCAGGAATTGGGAGGTGACGGGGGGACACTCAGGCATGGGTGGCTGCAGTAGTAGGAGGGGAAACTTTGGCGATGGGCGTTGCAATGAGGGGAGACACCTGGGCACACGGGCTTGAAGTGGGGGCTCTGTGGAACTCTGTGCCACCCTGGGGGGGTTCTGGGACCACCCAAACCCACCTGCTCCTTCTCCTGGTGGCTGGTGACCTCTTGCCGCCGCTGCTCCAGCTCAGCTGTGGCCTCATCCAGGCTCTGCTGGAGCCCTGCCAGTGTCCCTGCCAGGGCCACCCGCTCCTCCTCCTGCAGTGCCAGAGCCTGAGGGGACACGGGGCTGGCACAGGCATGGCTGGGGGACATGGGAGTGGCACAGGGACAGGGGGACATTGGGGCTGGCACAGAGCTGGGGGACACAGGGCTGGCACAGGGCTGGGGTACATAGGGCTGGCACAGGGCTGGGAGACACGGGGTGGCACAGGACTGAGGACATCGGGGCTGGCACAGGGCTGGAGGACACAGGGGTGGCACTGGGCTGGGGCACACAAGGGTGGCACAGGGACAGGGGGACACTCGCCTGCTGCTTCTCGCTCTGGCGCTGCTGCTGCACTGCTGCCAGCTCAGCCACCAGCTCCTCGTGCTCCTGCACCAGCCGGCCCCGCTCGGCCTCCAGCTCCTCCTGCCAACCCCAAGATCACCAGTGAACCCCAAAAATCACCAGTGAACCCTCAAAAATTGTCAGCAAACCCAAACAATCAGCATGGCACCCCAAGCATCATGCCCCAACAATCAGCAGGAATGTTAGAAATCAAGGTTGCACCCCAAAAATCACCACTGTGCCCTCAACAATCAGCATGTGCATCAAAAATCAGCTCTCCACCCCAAAAATCTACATTTCACCCCAAAAACCAACATTATTCCCCAATAACCAACATCATGCCCCAACAGTCATCCTTAAACCCCCCTAAAATCACTATCAAGCCCAAAAACCCACCATCACACCCTAAAAAACTCCACCACAGCACCCCAAAATCCCACCGCCGTGCCCCCAAAATCACTCCCGCACCCCCAAATCCTCTTGCCCCCCCTGCCCCGTGTGCACCTTCTCACGCTGGAGGCCCTCAAGCTGGTCCCGGTGGGCGTCGCGGGCGCTTTGCAGGGCCACTGTCACCGCAGCCGCCTCGGCCACCGCCACCGCCTGGCGCCGCTCCCTCAGCTCTTGCGCCTGCTCCCGCCGTGCCACGCCCAGCTCCGCTGAGAGACACCGGGACACCCCCGACATGGGGACACCCCCGACATGGGGACACCCCCAGACATAGGGACACTCCACCATGGGACACCCCCAGACATGGAGACACTCTCAGACATGGGGACACGCCCAGACATAGGGACACTCCACCATGGGACATCCCCAGTCATGGGGACACCCCCAGACATGGGGATACCCCCAGACATGGGAACACTCCTCAGTCATGAGGACACCCTCAGTCACGGGGACACCCTCAGTCACGGGGACACCCTCAGTCACGGGACACCACCAAACCATTGGGGACATCCCAGTCAAGGGGACACCCCACCATAGGACACCCCTCAGTTGTGGGGACAACCCCCAGTCATGGTGACACCCCACCATGGGACACCCCCAAGCCAATAGGGACCCGCCAGTCACCAAGGACAACCCCAGTCAGTGGGGACACCCTGTCATGGGGACAACCCCCATCAGTGGGGACACCCCCAAGTCATGGGGACGACCTCCATCAGTGGAGAAAGGTGGATAGAGCTGAGGATGAGAGTGGAGATGGGGATGGACAGGGATGAATATGGGGATGAATGGGGGTGAGGACAGGAATGAAGATGGATATGATGGATGGAGATGGATGGTGAAGATGGAGATGACAGATGAGGATGAAGACAGGGATGGATGGGGATGGGGATGAAGATGGGGATGGATGGGTTGGACCTGGGCATGGCCAGGCCAAAGGGACACATCAGTGATCAAGACCCCTCACCCTCCAGAGCCTCCTTGGCCTGGGCCAATGTCCGGCCTTGGGCCTCCAGCTGCTGATTGCGGGCCTGGAGCTGGGCCAGCTCCTGCTGTAGCTGGAACACGCTGCTCTCCAACCCCTCCTTCTCCAGCCTGCGGAACGCCGGGCACAGGGCTGGGCGTGGGGCTGGGCGCGGGCCTGGGCTAGCCCTGGCACCCACCTGAGTCCAGCATCCCTGGGCCCAGCACCCACCTGAGCCCAGCACCCACCTGAGCCCGGCGGCCTCGCGGTCGCGGTGCCGGTCCTGGCGCTGGGCAGCCGCGAGCTGCACGGCCAGTCCGGCCCCGTCCTGGGCCAGCGCCGCCTGTGTCCGGCCCAGCCGCTCCTGCTCCGCCTGGAGCCGCTCCTGCTCTGCCCGCGCCCGCGCCAGCGCCGCGCCCGCTGCGCTCTGCTCCTGCACCGCCTGCAGGCACACCGGTGACACCAGTGACAGCCCAGGGACCACCAGTAACACCTCACTGACCGCCAGCTACCTCATGCCCCTCCCCACCCGTCTCAGGTACACCTGACACCTTCCCCACCCCTCCCAGTTGTACCCTCCAGTTACCCCGGCTCCGCCTCCTGCACCTTCCTCATCTCCCCCAGTCGCCCCAGCACCCTCCCAGTTTGCCCCCGCGGAGCCCACCTGGCCGAGGCTGTGGCGCAGCCGCTCGTGGAGCCCGCGCAGCTCCCGCAGCTCTTCCCGCAGCCCCCGCCCGTCATCCCGGGGGTCCTCCCGTGCCCGCTCCAGGCCCCGCCGCTCGTTGGCGGGGCGGGGGCCGCGCTCCAGCCGCGCCCGCAGCAGCGCCAGCTCCCGGCACAGCTCGCGGGTGCGCAGCCCGCCCCGCTCACGCTCCTGCTCCAGGCGCTCCAACCGCTGGCTCAGCTCCGCCTTGTCCCGGGCTAGCCCGGCCGCCAGCTCGCTGGTCTTGGCCATCGCATCCCGCAGCCGCGACTCCTCCGCCTCTGCTGCCCGCCGGGCCTCCGCCAGCTCCCCGCAGCTGCCTTGTGCCTGCGACCGGGCAGCGGCTGGCACCGGACAACGGGGCACGGTGGGGCGGGGTGACTGGGACTTGGGGAGCACCTGGGGCAGGGGGGGCACGTAGGGCTTGGGGGCACCGGCTGGCACGGGGCATGGGGGGCGTGGAGGACACGGGGGGCACGGGGAGCAGCCAGGACTTGTGGGCACCAGAGAGACATGGGGGCAGCTGGGGCAGAGGGAACGCCTGGACTTGGGGAGTACCTGGGGCAGGGGGGGCATGGCAGGCACTTGGAGACACCTGGGGTATGTGGGGGCAATTGTGGAATAGGAACATGGGGGCAGCTGGGGCACAGGGCTGCACCCATGGCAGGGTTGGTACTCGTGGGGATACATCCATGAGGATGCACCTCTACCCACAGGGATGCACCTGTATCCGTGCCCGTTGTGGGGCCGGTGCAGGTGCCCACCTTGCCCAGGGCCTCAGCCAGCGCCTCCTGCTCATCCCGGGCCAGCTCCGCCTCCAGCAGCGCCCGGCTCAGTGCCTCCCGTGCCTCCAGCAGCTCCCGCTGCACCTGCGCCCGCTGTGCCTCCAGCTCCTGCACCTGCTGCCGGCTGTGTGGGGACAGCGCCCGCCTGTGCCCACCTGTGTCCCCTGGGCACCCACCTGTGCCCGTCTGAACCCTCCTGTATCCCCAGCACACCTGCTTGTGCCCTCTGTGCACCCATCTGTGCCCACCTGAGCCCACCTGTGCCCCCAAGCACCTACCTATGCCCACCTGTACACACCCGAGCCCACATGCACCCACCTACAGCCATCTGTGCCCCCAGACCCGCCTCCGCCTGCCCCCATGCCCACCTGTGCCTTCTGTGCCCCCACACCCACCTGTGCTCCAGCTGCTCATGGGCAGCCTGCGCGTTGCGGGCAGCCTTGTCCCGGGAATCCTGCAGCTCCTCGTTCTGGCACCGCAGCTGCTCCCGCTCCTGCTGCAGGGCCCCCGCTCGCTGCTGCTCCTCCGCCAGTGCCGCCTCTGCCCAGCCCAGCTCCCTGACAGACACACGGACATGGGCATGTGGACACAGACACAGGGACACATGGGCATATGGACACACAGACACACAGACATGGGCACATGGACACATGAGCACGTGGACACAGGGACACAGGCACGTGGAAACACAGACACATGGACATGAGCACATGGACACAGGGACACGGACACACAGACACAGGTACATGGACACAGGGACACACAGACACACAGGCACATAGACAGAGACACAGGGACACAGAGACACAAGGACATGGACATGGACACAGGGACACAGGGACACAGGGACACACGGACATGGGCAGATGGACACACAGACAAGGACATGCACACGGACACAGGGACACACGGACAAAGGGATGCAGGGACAAAGGGACATGGGGACACATGAACACAGGGACACAGACATGTGGACACAAGGACACGTGGATACCATGGTATGGGGGCACCAACACATGAACATGGGTGGGGAGATGGACAGGCAGATGGACACACATGGGAAGATGGACAGATGGACATGGGGGGGTGCATGGATGGGCAGATGGACACAGTTGGGCAGGTGGGTGGATGGACAGATGGGCACAGCTGGGAGGAATGGACGGACAGACACAGATGGATGCAGAGATGGAGTGATGCCCATGGACAGGTTGGGAAAGATGCGTTGGGATGGGAGGGATGTGCAGGGACAGACAGACACAGATGTGTGGGGATGGATGGATGGACGGGTGGATGGAAAGAGACAGACAGGTGACACAGGGATGCAAGCGCAAGGACAGATGGATGCACAGGATGCAGATGGATGAATGGGGTCACATGGATGCACTGGGACAGGTGGATACAAGGACTCACGGGGACAGATAGACACAGAGGAACAGACAGTGAGTGACACCAGGACAGACGGACACAGGGACAGATGGACACAAGGATGCACAGGGACAAAAAAGGACACACAAGGGTGCCAAGGGACACGGATGAGCCAGGATGCACAGGGATGGACGGGGACATGTGGATATAAGCACAGGACAGACCCACAGATGCAGAGGACACACGGACACACAGGGACAGACAGATGGACGCACAGGGACGGACAGACAGGGCAGTACCTGCGCAGCCCCTCGGCCTGGGCACGCAGCTGGAGCGCCTCCCGCTGGGCATCCTCCTGTGCCTGCCGGCAGCTCCCTGCCTCGGCTCCCAGCTGCTCCAGCCGCTGCTCCAGCATTCCCAGCTCCTGCCGCAGGCTCCCGGCCACCTCCTGGCCCGCCTCCACCTGGCTCCGAGCCTCCTGGGGGTCAGCCTTCTTCAGATCCCCATCCTCATCCCATCCTTCCCATCCCCATCCCCATCCCCATCCCCATCCCCATCCCCATCCCCATCCCCATCCCCATCCCCATCCTTCCCATCCCCATTCCCATTCCCGTCCCCATCCCCATCCTCCTCCTCCTCCCAGCCTCACCTGCAGCTGGAGCTGGCGCCGGCTCAGGGCTGCATGAACAGCGGCAGCAGCGGCGCTGGCAGAGAAGCTGTGGAGAGGGGACACAGCGGGACACGGCGGGGACACGGCAGGCACGGGGGGCTCAGGGTCATCTGCCAGCACTGCCTGTTCCCGGGAAAACCCAGGGGAAAGTGAGGCAGGAAAAGGAATTAAGTCAATGAAGGTAGGAATCAAGGTGAAAAAGGGGAAATGGAGTCAAGGGAAGGGGAAACTGAGGTAGGAAATGGGAAATCAAGTCAAATAAGGGGGAAACTGAGTAAGGGAAAAGGGAAACTGAGGCAAGGAGGGGGAAACTGAGGCAGGAAACACAAAAATGAATCAAGGAAGGGGACACTGAGGAAGGCAGGGGATACTGAGGCAGGGAGAGGCCCCTCCTGGCTGTGGGTGGCAGCGGGATGTCCCAGCACCTGGGTGACCTCCTGCAGTGTCCGGCGCAGCAGCTCCAGCTCGGAGCGCAGAGCCTGCACCTGCTCCGGCGTCGGCTCCCGGGCACGCGCAGCCTCCTGCGAACCCCGGGATGAGATCAGGCTGGGAATGATGAACGTGCATCCCCCAGAACCCCCCACACCCTGCACCAACCAACTCCTGCAGCTGCAGAGTCAGTGCTTCCACCGCCCGCTCCTTCTCCTCGTCCTCACTCCGGCACCGCTCCAGGGCCGCTGTCAGCTCTGCCAGCCTGGCCGGGACACGGCCAACATCCATCCATGACACATCCCTCCTCCTCCTGCCTTGCGTGCCCTCCCATCTGTGCCACAGCCCCCAAACTTTCCCCATGAAACATCCCCCATGGCTCCATCCTCCTGGTGCTCCTGCACCCCTCCTGGTGCTCCTGCATCCCATCCCTCTGACCCATATTCCCTTCCCATCCTGTGCCACATGGCGTTGCACCTCCATGCCTTCCCTTGCCTACCACGGTGCCCCCCAGCCCCCCTTACCTGGCTGTCAGGGCGGCTTTCTCCAGCTCCGTGTCCCGTGCCCGCGCCGCCAGCTGCTCCTCCAGCTGTTCCAGGCGCAACTCCTGCCGCTCCCGGGCCGCGCCCGCCTGGCTCTCGGCCAGCCGCAGGTTGGCGGCCAGGTGCAGGCAGGCGGCGTGGGCGGCACGGCCCGTCCGGGACACCTCGTGGCCCAGCTCCGACAGGTCCCTGCCCGGGCAGGAGGTGCAGGGTAGGGTCCTCAGGGATCCCCAGAGGGAGAGCTCCCGCCCCGGGCCCCGCTGACCTCTCGGTGGTGGCCTTCATCTCCCCGAAGTGGCGCCTGAAGGCCACCAGCTGCCGCCAGAGGGTCAGGAGCCGGCTGTGCTCGTTGCTGAAGTAGGTGTTGAAGGACTGGGGTGGGATGGAGGGGGATCAAGGATCCACCACGATCCCCAAATTCCCAAGTATCCCACCTCACCCTCATCACACCCATCACCCTCACAGTCCTCCACAGCCCCACCCCAATTCTTGTGGGCACGGGGTGGGCGGGCAACACGTCCCTGCCTCACACCCCCTTCCCATCACATCCCCCACAGCCCCAAATTCTTCACCGTGCAACTTCCCCCACAGCCCCACATTCCTCCCACAGGTCCTGTATAATTGTCCCTGACACATCCCCACATCCACCTGCCTCACCTCCATTGCCCAGCCCTCACATCCCCAAATCCTTCCCCATTGAACATCCCCATGGCCCTGCATCCCTCCTCAGTGACCCCACATCCCCTATCCCTCTGCCTTGCATCCTCTTCCCATCACATGCCACACCCCCATACTCCTCAAATTCTGCTCTTTGCAGCATCCCCCATAACCCCACATCCCTCTCCATGATGCCACATCCACACATCCCCCTGCCTCACATCCCTCTCCCCGCTGCTGCTCCCTGGAGGATCCCTGTCCCTGCCCCGGCTGTCCCCACCTCCTCCTCGCGCCTCCACTCCGCCTCCCGCTGCTCCAGTTCGTCCCGAGCCCGCGCCCAGTCGGCCGTGAGCTTCCGGATGTCCTCGCTCAGCGCCGCGTTGGCCACGTTGGCCTGTTCCAGCTGCTCCCGCAGCATCGAGTTCACCTGCACCAGGCTGCTGCTCCTGTGATCCCAAGGGATCACCGCGGTCAGCATCCCCCAGGAATCCTCACATTCTCCCCGGGATCCCAGGGGATCACCATGGTCAGAACGCCCCGGGAATCCTCACATTCCCACCCACCTCTGCTGCTCCTGGGATCCCAGGGGATCACCGGTCGGAATCCCCAGGAAATCCTCACATCCCCCCGGGATCCCGCCCACCTCTGCTGTTCCTCCTCCAGCCGAATCAGGGCATTTTCCAGCTCGTTGCTGCTCTCCTCCTCGGGCTGGGAGCCGCTGGCATCCAGCTGGATCTGTGGGATATCCCCCCGCAGGCCATCACCCCGATTTGGGGATTTGAGGCAGGGGACCCCCAAAGCCTCCCTCACCGTCAGCCTCTCCTGCTCCAGCTCTGTCGCCTTCTCCAGCAGCTGCTGCTCCACTTCCCCGCATTTCTTCTTGTACTGCAAGACCTGGGAGAGGGACAGGGGGGTGACACCAATGGAGGGGTCCCCAAATTATTCCAGTGCTCCCCAGGAAGGATCTACCTTGGCTTGGAGTTTCTGCACCAGCTGGGCCTGGCGCTGCTGGCCCTCCTGGTAGGCCTGGAGCTTCCTCTTGTAGGCAGCCTGCTCCTCCTCCAGCAGCCTCCGGAGCTCAATGTTGTGCTGGGCCAGACTCCGGCTCTCGGCTGCTTCTTCTGGCTCCAGCCGCAGGCTGTGCTCCAGCTGGGATCAGGGGAAATCCAGGCTGACACCCCCACACCCCTGAGCATCCCCCAGCAAAGCCATCCCTTCCACGGTGTTCCACGGCAAATCCCAGCCAGCCAAAAGCAAAACCCCCAATTCCCACATTCCCTCATTTCCCCATGCACAGGGAGGGGATGAACAGGAAATTTTGGGGGTGCTTTTAAGCATAACTCCACCTCTAATCTGTGGGTTCCGCAAAGCCCCTTCCCAGTTTGCATGGAGTGGCTGATGGATAAAAGATCCTTGGGTACAGGAGTGTACTTGCCTGGGGATATTCTCTTGATACTTGTTTTTTTTTTTAAATAATGAGGCACGTACCAAGGGATTCCTCCAGAACCCCACCAGTCCCTCAGTTTGGGTCTGCCCAGGAGCCACACTCAGCACTGGGAGGGCCAAAGCCCTTTGGAATTCCCAGTTGCCAGGGCAAAGAACAGAAAAATTAAAGGATTCCCGCAGGGAAGGTGGGGTCCTTCCTGAAAACCAGCAGGACAAATAAAACAGGGATGGACAAGCCCCGGCAGGCCAGGACTGGTCTGGACAATTCTCACCACGGGGATACCGCAGCTCTCCCGGCCCACAAGGAGAACGCCGAGGCTGGAGCTGGCACCGCCAGGAGTTTGGGGCTGAAAAGGTGGATCTGGGAGAGCTCACCCCCTCGCTGAGGGCATTATACTTCATGGCCAGCTCTGGATTTTGGGGCTGGAAAGGCGGATTTGGAAGGGCTCACCCGCTCACTGAGGGCGTTGTACTTGATGGCCAGCTCATCGCGCTCGGCCCGGCTCTGTGCCAGCAGGTCCTCGACACGGGACAGCTCCTGCTGCAGGATCCGGTTCTCTTCCTGTAGGGACAGCAGCGAGGCCATGGCCCCTGCAGGATGGGATGGAGAGAGATGGGATGGGATCTGGGATCCGGGATGGGATCCAGCCTGGAACACAGCCAGGGCATCCTTTGCCACCATGAGCTGCTCTGTTCCTCCTGGGTGCAGCATTTGGATAAAGGATCTTCAGGGATAGGAGCAAGAACCTGCCTTGGGATCTTTCCCTGATATTTGCTTTGATTTTAATAACCAGGCGCAAACAGGGAGATTTCCACCAAAATCTCACCAGCCCCTCAACTTAAGTCTCCTCCAGCCCATGAGGAGCATTCTGACCCCTGCCCCGGCTGGAAATGCCACTTCCCACACACGGACATTCCAAGGAATGCTGTTTCTGAGGGAAGAGCTGCTGGAAATGCACAGTTGTGGTCACAAACCCGCTGGAAGTTTGCAGTTGTTACTGCAAGGACATTCAGATCCACGTTCACAATCACACAACTGCTGAGGATTTCCACGTGCAACCACAAAATGGCCAAAATTTGGTGTTCAGGGTCACAAAGTGCTGCAGATTTACAGCTGTGATCCAAACCCTCTTCATTTTGCAGCTGCAACATAAAGCCTCTGTAAATGTGTGTTTGGAATCATGAAATCATGGCAGGTTTATAGCTGCAACAGCAAAACTGCTGCAGATTTGCAGCTATGATCCCCAAACTGCTGCAAATCTGTGTTTGTGATCACAAAACCCCTGCAGATTTACAGCTGCAGTCACAAAATTGCCACAAATATGCATTTGTGATCAATTACAAAAGCTCTGCAAATTAATGTTTGTGATCATGAAACCACTGCAGATTTATAGTTGCAATCATTGTATTGTTACAAAACTGCATTTTGACCCCAAAACTGCTGCAGATGTCCAGTTACAATCCCTAAACGTGCAGCAGATTTAGTCACAACCACAAAATCACTAAAAATTCATCTTTGTGATCCCAAACCCACTGCAGATTTTTAGCCACAATCCCCAGACTTTTGCAAATTCATAGTTGATCCCAAACACGCTGTAAATTCAGGTTTGTGATCCCAAAACTTCTGTAAATTCATGTTTGTGTTTTCCAAAAGTGCTGTAAATTAATGTCTGTGATCCCAAACCAGCTGTAAATTAACGTTTGATTCCAGAACTGCTGCAGATTTCCAGTTACAATCACAAAAAATGCTGCATATTTGTAACTGCAATTACAAAACTGACACAAATTTTGCATTTCTGATGCCAAAATCTCTGCCAGTTCATGTTTGTGATCCCAAAACCACTTCAGATTTATAGCTGCAATCATAAAACTGGCATAAATTTGCATTTGTGATCCCAAAACTGTGGCAGATTTAGTTGCAACCACAAAATCACTAAAAATTTGTGCTTGTGATCTCAGACCCGCTGCAGATTTTGTTACTATCCTAAACCCTGCTGCAGATTCACAGCTGTGATCCCCAAACAGCTGTAAATTCGCATTTGTGGTCCCCAAACCGCCGTAAATTCGCATTTGCGATCCCAAACCCGCTGTAAATTCGCCTTTGTGATCCCAAACCACCGCACTTTTCCATTCGCGGCCACAGACCCGCCCCGGATTCTCCGCTGGGATCACGGAGCCGCCCCGATCCGCGATTTTCCCACCACAAACCCCCTTTGCCCTCCCAGACCTGCTGCCCAAGTGCCATCCCCCATCCCACTCCCGATCCCCATCCCATTCCCGATCCGATCCCACGTTCCCCCCGCCGGGGGGACGCGGTGACCCCACCTCAGCCCCGGGAGCATCTCCCGAGCCCCGGGCACCCCTTCGCCGCGGCCTCCTCGTCCCCAAACTCCTTTTCACGGGATTTGGGGCGGTTTGGGCTCGGTGCCCGCCCGCGGGAAGCGGATGCGGGGTCGGGATTAGCCCGAAATCCGCGTCCCCTCCCCGCGTGACGGCGGGAGCGGGGACCCTCCTCTTCCTGGAGGTCCCGACAGCAGCACGGCCCCATCCTCCCTCCAGAAATCCCTCGGCATTCCCGGGCTTTGCCGACAAACGCACCCCGAGGCTCCCGGCGGGAGGAGAATGAGGAAAAGGAAGGAGAACAGAAACAAATGCCAGCCCCCGGCGCTGCCCGTGCCCAGAGTGGGTGGGGAAGCCCTTACCCGGGATGGAGCTGCTCTCCAGCGGGGCATGGGGCTCCTCGCAGGGCCCTGTCCTTAAGCCCCGCGGTCCTTAAGCTCATTAACGCCCGGGAGTTCGCTTCGGCAGGAAAAGCTCCGGGGTGGAGCGAGCCGGGGTTGCCAAGGGGTGAAGCGGCTTTGACACCCCCGGGATGGAGCGAGGCGGAGTTGCCAAGAGGTGAAGCGGCTTTGACACTCCCGGGATGCCAGAATGGCCTCAGGACCCCGGATCATCCCTCCCCGACGGAGCTTTAATTATCCCTCGGGTAATCAAATATTTTCTGACCCCAACCTGGTAGGGAAAAGTGGGGCTAAATCCCCAAGCCGGGCCCCAAATTCCCCAGGACGGAGGCTGGAGGCGTCCCCGCTCCTGAAATAAGGGATGGATCCGATCCCAAGCCATGCTCCGGGAAGCAGGGCCTCGCCCAGCCGCCCTTCCCTGCCCTCCCCCCTGCCAGGGAAAGTGCCCTTTCTCCCCCGGAGAGCCGGAGATTACCCGGGCAAGGGAGCAGGCAGATGGGATTGAGGATTTACAGCGTCTTGGATGCCTCCAGCCTGGCGGGAGCTGCCTCCAATTCCACCCCCAAGCATTTGTGTCTGAAACCCCCTCCTTTTCCCCTCATTTCTTCTCTTACCTTCCCCTGCCGGTGTCGTTCCCAACAGAAACCACTGCTAAGCAACAGGTTCTGTTGTGCTCCTTGTCCAATCCCATTCCCTCGGCACCAGTAAGGAATGGGAATCACAAAAGCTCATCCTGGCTGCTCCAAGTCTGCCCAGGGGAGGAAAAAAACTCCAGTCTGGCATCAAAACCATTTTATTGTTCACTTGGAAGCATTACATTCTCACCTGGGTTCGCTGCCAGGCCGAGGGGAAAGCTCTGAAAGCAAAATGCCCATCATCCAGTTGGAAATGGAAAGGAAAATCCAAAAGGTTGGATAAAAATAAGTGAGATTTCGTACTTGGAAAAGCCTTAATATAAATAGGTAAGAAAATATTTATTTGTTTCAAGAGGAATCTCAACCCAGCTCCATCCAAGAGCCTGACTTCGTTCTGTCCTTAATAAAATGTCCATGGAAAGGAGTAAAAAAATCATGTCTTCAAAATAGAGGAGGAGTAAAACAAACTTCCCAGAGTAAGAAATGAGGAATTTCAGCATGGAAACGCTGGGATCAGGCTCCCCACATCCTGGTTAAGTGCTCAGAAGAAATCAAGTCAGTGCTTGGCATCCTGGCAGGGAAAGGTTTGTGTGGATTTGGGAGGTGGGATGGCTCCAAGAGGATATTCCTCGCTGAGGGAAGGATTGATCCAGCCCAAAAGCACGAGGAGAAGGCAGAGGGATGGACCTGGTGGTTTTTCCCAAAGTAGAAGCCTCCAAGGTCTCCCATGATCCAGGCCCTGGATGTGGCAGGCCCAGGCTGTGGAGTGTTGTAAGGCACATGGTTGTTTCTTTCCAGCACTTATCCCAGCATTTCAATGCTGGGTGGGATTTAAGGGCAAGAGTGACATGTCCTGAGGCTGCTTCTTTGGTCCCAAAGGAATCTTGAGGATCCCAGCATGCACATGGAGCAAAGTGGATCAAGGCCAGGATCAGAACTGAACCCAGCCAGTGTTTCCCTGAGCCTGGCTGGAAGCCGACCTGGAGAGAGGGAAAAACAGGCAAAAAAGCACATTTAGAAATGGTAAAGGCATCCAGGGAGGAAACTGGGCTTGAAGTGGGTCATTCAGGACCACCCCGAAACTCTCCTGGAGCAGCAGAGCAAGAAGGGCCCATGGATCTGAACTCAGGGAATTGGCAGCGCAGAGCCAGAGCTGCTTCTGGATCCCAAAGTTGGGACTGGATGGACCAGTGCCCCAACCCCAGCAGGGTTTTCCAGAAAAACCAGGCAGTTTTGGGGCATCCACATCCCCCCCAAATCCCTCTCCTACTCACCCTGAAGCTTTGGCAAAGTCTCCCCAGACGTCAGCAGGAGGAGCAGCAGTGGGCTGAGGCCAGGACAACAGGGAGTCTGTCAGAAAGTGGAGAAGAGAGAAAACAAAACACCAGGAGTGATTTCCCACTCTCATTGCTAGATTCTCCCCTTTGATGGATGAAGCAGCCCCTCAGGAGCTCTGTGTGAGCACAGACCTGTGATGGGGGTTCCTGGGAGCTGGGCGGGCGTGGAGAGTGGGGCCGGGCCCTCTCCAGAGCCGGATTTTCCTCCAGGGGGTGGTGGGAGAAAGCTCAGGCCTCCAGGCCCTGCAGGACGTGGCCTGGTGCTCCCTGTCCCTCCTTCTTTTTTCTTCATGTTCTGAAAGGAGAGCAGGAAGTTTGGGTGGGATTGCATTTAAATCCAGAGCCAGAGCATGAAAACCCTGGAAGCCAAATTGTTTTAATTTGGGAATAAAATCCTGTGCTGCTGCGACATCCAACTGCTGGTGCATCCAAAGGGGTCACACCAGGAGTGCTTTTTAACCCCAGATCCCACAGGCCTGGTTTTGGCAGCAGGAATTGATTGCACCACAACCCCCTGCAAATCCCTGCAGGCAGCATTATCCTGACGGGTTCTGCCCTGAGCCCATGCCCAGGGATTTCGGGGAGGAACTGCTGCTTCCTTGTGCCACCCAAAAGAAAAGCTGGAATCAGCTAGGAAAGGCCCTCACAGCGATGTTGAGTTTGATGGTTTGCCCCTCCTTGAAGCCCAGATCCAGTTTGGGTCCCTGCTCCAGGTCCTGGGCCTGCTGGGCCAGCTCGCTCTGCTGCCTCACCCACCTGCGGGAATTAAATCCATGGAAAAGGAGATGTCACAGCCCACCCCAGGCTCCCCCAGACAAATAAATCCTGCTCAGGATCATCTCCTCTGTGGCAGCAGCCCTGTAAAGGCCAAGGTGTGAGCCGAGACCTCACCTGAGGCAGCACCCAGGGGATGATTCCTGGCTGCAGGAGCCCCATGGATGCCCCAGCCAGCACCACGTCCATCCCTCCCCAAAATCCCCAAACCCCACCATTCCCAGCAGCTGGAGCAGCCCCTCAGGGCAGCCCCTTACAGCTGATACAGGAAGCAGAGGAAATAATTTAGGGAATCTGGACTGGGAATTTGGACGCCCAGTTCTGGACTTGGGAAGCCCAGTTTGGAATGCTGCTGATCCAGGCTGGGAAATTCTGGAGAGAGGAAGAGCTGCGAGTTTCTTCCTCTTCCCACCACATCTGCCCATCCCAGCTCCCACTTCTCCACCACTCCTGGAGGAGACCTGCCAAAAACAGAGCTGAGAGGACACAGGGAGAGGCACAAACTCACTTGAAGTGGTCCTGGAGAGCCACGTTGAAGTCAAAGGCATCCCCTCTGTCCACAAAGCCAACTCCGATGAACGCCCGGCGGCCTGGGCAGGGAGGAGGAGTCAGGGCTGGGATGCTCAGCAGCGCAGGAGATGGGATGGGATGGGATGGGATGGGATGGGATGGGATGGGATGGGATGGGATGGGATGGGATGGGATGGGATGGGATGGGATGGGATGGGATGGGATGGGATGGGATGGGATGGGATGGGATGGGATGCTCCATCCTGCACATCCCCGTGTCTGGTGCTGCCTCCAGAGGGAGCTGGGACACTGGAGACTAAGCCATGGGACTGGGGATCACAGAATCCCAGAATGGTTTGGGTTGTAAGGACTGTAAATCCCATTCCACCCTTGCCACAGGCAGGGACACCTTCCACTGTCCCAGGTGGGTCCAAACCCTTCCAGCCTTGGACACTGCCAGGGATCCAGGGGAAGCCACAGCTGCTCTGGGCACCCTGTGCCAGGGCCTCTCCATCCTCGCAGGGAACAATTCCTTCTCAATATTCCATCCACCCCTGCCCTCTGCCAGCAGGAAGCCATTGACTGTGTCCTGGCACTCCATCCCTTGTCCTAAGTCCTTCTCCAGCTCTCCTAGAGCCCCTTTAGGGACTGGAAGGCCACAATTAGGTCAGCCCAGAGCCTTCCCTTCTCCAAAGGCATCTCCAGGTGTTTCACCTCATTGGCTGCACCTACAACTTCTGTACAAATAGCTTTTTAATTAACTGGCAGCAAGGGGGTGCTCCTGCATCCTCCTGCCAACGTTGAGCAAGCCAAACCCAAGTGTTTTTGTTCCTGGCGAAGGTCAGAGCCGTGGGAGGGAGGCAGTTCCTTCTTCTGCCCCCTCCGTGCAGGGAACATTCTGTCTGCCATGGAAAGCAGAAATCCTTCCGGAACAGGAGCAGCAAGGGCTCTGAGGGGTCCCCCGGTGTGTGGGACGCACCGTTCCCATCTTCAATCCGGATGACAAAGTATCTGCTGGAGTCTGTCACGCCCTCCACAGCGATCCCGGGGAACTGCTCCACAGGAGCCTGGGCAAAGAGCTCTCCTGGAAAACAGGAACGGGGCGGGTAACGCCGGGCTCAGCCCCACACCGCTGCTCCCCACGGAGCGCGGAGCCCCGGAATTCCCTCCTCACCCGAGGTCTTGTCCTCCAGCTTGATGAAGGCTGTGCTGCCCTTGGCCGTGATCCGCAGGCGGCCGCTCCAGGCCGGCTGGTCCAGTTGCCACTCGGCGGCTCTGGGAAGCAGGAAGGGGAATCTGAGGCCCTGCGCCGCCCGCAGCCCTCGTGTGCTGCCCCGGGGCGCCCACGGAGCTCCTCTGTCTGCAGCTGGTAACGAGGGTCAGGGCGGGGAGAGTGTGAGGAGGATTTGTCACAAGATATCTCGTTTCACCCCCGAACAGCTGCAGGGTTTGGGCGGGGAGCAGGCAAGAGCTGCGCGGGAGGTTTCGGTTCCCTTTCCGCGGAGTTTCCAGACCCAAAGTTGCGTTTGAGACAGGCGGCTGTGCCAGAATAGGCTTCGGCTGGGGACTGACGGGGTGGGAACCCCAAAACACACGGGGGGATGGAGACACCCCTGTGGGCTGGGGATGGGATCCAGAGACAGCTCATGGGGCGCGGAGAGGACCCACGGGGGGCTGAGATTCCTCACGGAAGAGCTGAGATACCCCGTGAGAGGCAGTTCTTGCTGCCCCACGGGGAGAGACAGACCCCAAACACCTCCTGGGAACCACAAACACCACACACCTCCATGAGAAGGGGATCCCCACAAACCCCACAGGGAGGGGACGAGCCCCCCCATGCCAGGAGGCGCTGACACCCCGCGGGCGGGCGCGGGCCCCACCTGTAGCCGCGGTTGGAGGCCCGCGGCGGTACCCGGTACACGAGCACCGCCGGCTTCACGCACAGCACCGACTCGTACTCCTCCGCCTCCGCCGCCATCGCGGCCCCGCCGCCGTTCTGTCCCGACGCCTCGATGGTACCTCGATGGTGCCTGGCTGCTACCTCTGCGGCCGCGCCGGTGTAGGCGGGACCCGCCGGAGAAAAGCGCTTCCGCACCCGCGGCGCCCCCTAGTGCGCAGGAGGACCCGGTGCAGGGCGCTGCGGGAACTGGAACCGGCTCTGGCCTCCGAGCCACGAAACTCACGGGTTTCACTGGTTTTATAAATCGGTAATTTTATAAATCAGATAGTGGAGTCTACTATTTGAATTTATTTATATTATAGTGTTCAATAAGATTTATATGATATAAAAAATAGATGTATTAGATACTGGGTTGTACCATATCTTATATATAATTGTTTTAAGTTTCTTCTATACTAATATATTTATTAGTATTTCTATATTATATATTAATAGTATATGTTTACATTATTTCTATTATAAATAAATAGTTAAAAATCATCAGAATTCCAAGGGAGCCAGGGACTGTGGGAACTGCCAGGGCTCCCGGACTCCTCACCCCAAGAGACTCCAGCACTTCTCTGGACATTATGGAGCACAACATCCAGGGGGGAGCCCAGCACGGAGCAACAAAATAATCACATTAGATTAAATTAATTAAATTAACTGATTTGCTTGTTTCTCCTCCAGGAAGAGGCAGCGCTCACATCCAGACTTGGGATCCACATCTTCCCTTGGAGCACTGCCCTTCCCATCCTCCTCGGACCACTCCTCTCAACCACCTCAAACACAGGGTAATCCCCTGGTTTTGGATAAAACCAGCAAAAACTATGGGCAAAAGCTCCCAGATTTTACTTTCCTGGCAGTTTTATGCACGTGCCACTAAAAAGCTGCCCCTGGCAGCTGAAGACAGACACAGGGACAAAAGAAGGGAGCCATAAAGCCATGAAAAGTTTAAAGACATTTATTTAAAATACGATTTATAAAATGTTCTTTCCGGCGCACTTTTTTTTGGGGCGGAAACACGCGGTACCGCCTTCATCCTCCCCCTCCTCGGGATGAAGGCGCTTCCCACAGGAACGCCGCCGAGCCCTGCCCGCGGGCGGGACGTGTCCTGGGCACCGTGTCCTGGGCACCATGTCCTGGCACCGGGACACAGCAGGAACAGCCGGGAGAGGATTTCAGTGCTGGAAAAGGGGATTTCGGTGCCAGAGGTCTCGGTGCCGGTGGTGGGATTTCGGTGCCGGACATAGAGGAGGCAGCGATGTGGCGCTGACCGGCCGCACCAAAAATCCAGTGGATTTGGGAGATTTTTGGCTATTCAATGCTATTTTTAGGAATAATTAAGGAAAGGCGCAGTGACTACGGTTATTGCTGACATCCTCCTCCCTCCCGGAGCTCATCCCAGCCCCCAGCCTGATGGGGATGAGTGAGATCCTTCAAAAGTCACCAGGGGGAATCCCAGGGAAATCCTGGGGGAATCCCGCCCCACCCAGAACCAGCTTCCAGGAGCTCATTGAGGTTCCAGCAGATCACTTGGATACACAGGTAATTTCTATTTTCCCGTTTTTGTGGGATTTCAGCCTCATTTCCACACAGGGCTTTTTGTGCACATCAAGATTGGCTCCTTCCCCCTCAAACCTACTGAAGGCAGCACGTGGATGCAGGAATCTGTTGGGAACCACATGGGTTTCCAGATCCTGGCCCCTCCAGGAAGAGCATTTAGTGTTCATTCAATCCCTTGATATCAAGTGATCCTCAGCTTCATCCAGGGGGGAACATCTCCATTCCTGGGGAGCAGCAGCCTCCCTGTCCTCTTCCAGGGAGCCAGAGCAGGACGATCCCTTCCCTGAAGCCTCACTGCCTCCAGGGAGACAGAGGGATTATCCAGGCTTTCTCCAAGGCGTGTCTGGTTCCCGGTTCTGCCATTCTGGGAGAGCTCGTACCATCCCTGCGCCGTTGGAGCCGGACCCTCGGGATATCCCACTGCCCGACGTCGCGGCCAGAGCAGCGCTGGAGCCTTTCCTCCTCCTCGTATCTTCCTAATTCTTCACCGCCTGGCCCTCCATGGCCAGACAGCAGACATTTTCATGGGGTCACTCTGCATTCCCTTCTCCCCAAATACAAAAGAACCCAAAAAGGATGTATCTTAAGCTTTTCCTCAAAGCCAGCAGGGAATCGGAGCCAAGCTTTAACAGGAGCAAGATGTGAATTGGGTCCAGCTCCAAGGTATCCAGGGGTATCCAGGAGTTTGCTTCCAAGGCAGTGGAAATGGAGAAGGAGAAGCATGAGCTGGTCATCCCCAAGCCATCACATTCATGGAAATCCATTGGAATTCCCTTCGGAACACTCAACTACCTCTCTGGATTCAAACAAATGGCTCAAACCCTTCCCATGCACTCCACCAATCCAAGATACAGAAAACAAACAGAAACCAAATAAAAGAACCTAAAATCCTTGGAAACAGAACTCGTTCTGGAAGTGATGAGGACAACATGCGTGGCTGGGGAGGCTTCCCATCTTTTTTTTTTTTCCTTAAATGCCAGGTTTCAAGTACAACAAACGTTATTGCTGGCACTCACTCCGACCCGAGTGGGACATACACAATTCCCTGCACCCGAGTCTGGCACAGCCCCTCGTGTCCCCCTGGCCGCAGGGACGGCCCTGCTGGGATTGCCGCTCACAGTGGGTGGAGAGGGGAGGTCACAGTGCGTGGGGCTGAAGGTCACAGTGGGCAGAGCAAAAGGGTCACAGTGCAAATCACCCCGGGAGGTTCCCTGGCCCGGGTCCGTGTGTCCGTGCTGGCAGAATGGCGCCTCCGCCTCTATCTGCGCTGCTTGAAGCCCTGCGAGCCATCGGGGCCCAGTGGCTGCCGGATCACATTGTTGGGCTGCCTGGTGTCCTCAGGCTGCGAGATCCGCGGCGGCCTGCGGGGACAGAGGGGGCACAGCTGAGCCTGCGGGCACAGAACTGGGGCCTGTGGGGACACAGGGAGCAGGGCTGGGGCTGCAGGGACACAGGGAGCAGGGGTGAGGGAATGAGGTGTAGAATTCCAAGTGCCTTCGGGAAACCCCTGCACCACATGCTCTGGTGTCCCCAGCACAGGAATGACATGGAACAAGTCCAAAGGAGCCTGCCAAGGTGATTAGAGGGACGAAGTAGCTCTGCTGTGAGGAAAGCTCTGCTGAGGGAATTGGGATTGTTCAGCCTAGAACAGAGAACCTCTGAGGTGACCTAACTGTGGCCTTCCAGTGCCTGAAGGGGCAAACAGAAAAGATGGAGGGACTCTGGACAAGAGTCTGGAGAGACAGGCCAAGGGAGAATGGATTCCCACTGCCAGAGGGCAGGAATGGATTGGATATTGGAAAGGAATTGGGTGGGGAGGCCCTCGCACAGGTTCTCCGGAGAAGCTGTGGCTGCCTCATCCCTGGAAGTGTTCCAAACGCACATGGACGTGGCACCTGGGGACATGTTAAGTGGGGAACACAGCAGTGCAAGTCAATGGTTGGACTCCGTGATCCTGGAGGGCTTTTCCAACCTCAGTGATTCCATGATTTATGGCCTTAGCAGGCACTTCCCCTCGCTCCCACGTAGCTGAGGCTCTGCTAACAGAGCCCTTCTCTCTCTATGCTGGCTGGACTGCACTCCCCAGGGAGCCCATCCCCACTATTGCCAGGCAGGAATTCCCCGGAAGCCCACGGGGTTGCTCTCACCTGTCCAGGATGGGCTTCTCCTGCTCCTCCTCAGGGCTGGCACTGCCCAGGATGCGTTTCCTGGCCTCGGCGTACTCGGCCTCGCGCTGCGCCAGCGATTTGACGGGGAAGGCCGGGCGGCTGGCAGAGTTGGGGTTGCTGAGGACGCCGTTGGTTGTGGGCCGCTTGAGGATGCGGATCTGGGGCGGAGGCCCCGCAGGAAGGCTGTCGTCCTGGATCACGATCGGCACTTTGGGAGGAGATTTGGACTTTCTGCTGTTGGGAAGAAAAACATGGAGTTGGTGCTTGTTTTCCACGGGGGTTTTCTGCCCAGCGTGTGAATTCCTCATGCTCAGAAGCCGTTCCTGTGATTAAGAGCAGCCTGAAATAATTAAAATCCTCATTATAGTTGTAACTCTAAACTAGAGCAGTGGATTAGCTCGGAAAGAGATAGAAAATCAGTCCCTGCTGTGTTTGACATTATTAAACTCTACTGAAAGTAAGGGAACAGACACTGGGTGAAGTTTTAGCATTTCTAGTCAAAAATAATGGTATAAGCACCTTGATTTCATTCCCTGCAAGGATTTCTACAGCTCCTTTCACCAGGATACCCAGCCTGTCACTCCAACCCTGCCATTTCACTCCTCAGAGCTAGCCTTAGCCCCAGCTCACCATCTGAATGTTTTATAGTCCCTTTTCTGCGTGGAACTCTCAGAGGATAAATCCCATGACTCTTTAATAATCAAAGGGGAAAAAAACCCCAACAACAAAGGACTTGTCAGCAGTGATTAAAAACATTTCTGGTAGGAAAAAATTACACACCACTGCCTAGACCCAAAGGAAGCAGCAAAAGAAATTCTCCCTGATGCAAGACACAGCCAGTCAATGCAGAGCCAGGAGCTGGGATTACCTGACTCACCCATTTCATCCCATGAGTGCCTCTTTCTTACATGGCTTCCCCCAAGCTGGAGCTATATCCAGTCCGGACAAGCTGGCTCTGAAATCAAACCATTCTCAGAAGCTTTCTGCTGGCCTGCTATGGCTCCAAAGGGCCACCTAGTGGCATGGAGACAGGGATCCCCTAATTCTCAACTCCAACCCAGCGCTTCCTGCTCAGTTTGAAGCTGTTTCCCCACTATTCCCACTCCCCAGGCCTTCAACTGTCCAACAGCACCTCAGGAAAATCAGGATTTTACCTCTCCTTCTGTGTGATCTTCAGCTTCTTTTCCAACCGTCTGTCTATTTCCTTGAAAAGAAAGAGAGAAAAGTAAAAACATGAAGTTTTTAATAAAATGAAGACCAAATGAAGTTCGGAGGTCAGAGTTTGAGCCTGTCTGGGCACACATTTAATTTCACTCTTCTGAATACTGATCTAAAAGGGCGAAGGGAGTGTGTGATTCCATCTGAGGATGACTTGAGAATCAAGAGGCAGGGAAAAGCAAAGCCACCATGGATAACCCATAAGAAAAGCAAAACCAGCATGAGTATTTTGCTGTAACAAGGAGTACAGCCACAGCAGGCCATAGATCCAGTGCAGGGTGCTCATTGCTCATTTTAACCATTTCAGCTGGCAAAAAAAACCCTGTGAGGGTAAACTCCATGGGATTCCACAGCAAGGTATTCCTGGATCCAGGCAGGGACCAGGCCAAACCTGCCAGGCAGAGTAACAGCAGCAGCCTCGGTCGGGGTGCTCCGCAGGCGTGATTCTAGCGACCCACGGGCACAAACCAGGGGGAGCTGAGCCCACAGCTGTGGTCAGGGCTGGCCGGCAGGGCCACATTCCTGCCAGAAGAAGGCCCTGCCCTGCCCCAGAGGCACGCAGGGAGCCTCCCTGTGCTGCTCCGTGCCTTTCCACACGCTGCGGAGTCACCCATCCACAGAGAGACGCGTTAATCACTGACAGCCAGGGACTGAGCATGTCAGCCTCTGCCCGAGGCTGGCATCCACCTCAGCAAAGGTGTTGCAACCGGAGCAATTACGCAGAGAAACTCAGCTAAAGAGGAGAACGAGGCCAGGTTTCAACCCTCCTGCAGGTGACCTGCCCCAACCCCGCTGGTATTTTTAGATCCTCACGACAGCTCTGCTAAAAGAGGCTCCGAAACAGCTTTTTATGTTCGATTTAATCATCAAGGAAGGGGGGAAAACACTACCTGAGAGTGTCCTACTTTAGCCAGCTGATAACTGGCACTACAGAAGGAAATTCCAAACTTCTGGCAGGAGGCAGCTGCTCTACTTTGAGGCCTGGCTGCTTCCCCACACTGCTGGCAGGAACCACAGCAGGCACAGCTCAGAAAAGGAACTGGTTTGGACAGAAATTCCCTGCCCCTGTGAGCAGGGAAGGAGCACAAGTCACTACAAGATGTCAAACCACCGTGTTGCCTGTTGGTCATACAGGCCACGGCAGCCTCCATCTAGAAGGGAATAAATCATTTCAGGAAGATAAAAGGTGGGTGGGAGGTTGAGTTTCCTACCCAACCCTGTTCTGGGAGGTAACAAAACCAGGCAGAGCTTCGCAAGGCAGGTCCCAGCCAGAGTCTCCCAGGGAGGGCAAACACCTGCAGTTTCCTTCCTCTTCAAGGGGACTGGGAGGGAGGAAAATCCCATTCCAGCACTGCTCAGGGGGAAGGAAAATGTGTATGAGCTGCATCCTACTCTCCGAGTGAGGCACGGGAACAGGCAGCAGGGAGGTGGATATCCTGGTGAGGATGAAGATATTGTGGAGCAGCTGTGGCAAACAACGGAAGCTGAACTGAGGGGAAGGGGTTGGCTCCTCACTGAGCCAGCCCAGGCGACACTGTGGTCTTGAAACCACGTTTTCAGCCTCCAAGAGTTCACCACGGCTCCCAGGCCCTCCTGGAATATCCTCTATTAAATCTTTCAGGGCATGGAAGAGAGAGACAACAGGAAAACGGGGTGGAAGGAAGGGACAACACACTCAGGAGCTTCTCAAATCATTTCGCTCCGGTCAAAACAGGGCTGCTGAGCCCTCAGGTGGGACCATGGACACAGAGGTGTCACAAGCCACACGGCAACCCTGGGGAAGGCTCTGTTCTGCTCCCTCCTTCCCGGCAGAGGAGATGTGGCCTTGGCAAAAGTCACGTTCCTGCACTGCTAGTGGCTCTGAGGTGAGCTCTGGGGCTGTTCCTGCACTGCTGGTGGCTCTGAGGTGAGCCCCGGAGCTGCAGCCATGGTCTGAATGTGGGACTGACTAAGATGCTGCAATTGCAGAGCATCACCTCCACCTCAGCACCTGAGAACAGGTGATTCGTGTCACTGTCACCGAGCCCCAGCGCTGCCAGACAGCCCCCACATCCCCAAATGCTCCAGAGTCACTCCAAACACAACCTGCTGCCTCCACTGCCAGAGAAAAAATGAGGCTCTTTACTTTGCTCAACACAAAAACAAGAAGGAATCCTTCAAAACCATCACAATTTCTTTACAGCCTGTTTTGCTCTTTCCCACTCCAGAGCAGATCACTTGCAGCAAAATTCTTTGTATCCAAAGACCCAAAACTGCCAGTGGTCAGGGAGAACACATGTGGTCCTGGATCGTAAAACAGCGCCACACTCAGCAGCTGCTCCGTGCTTGGGGAGCTCTTCACCAAGGATCACACAGGATCATGGAGGCTGGAAAAGACCTTGGATCACTGAGTCCACCCTGTGCCAGATCCCCACCATGTCCCGAGCCCGGTAAGTGCCACATCCAGGCTTTCCTTGGACACCTCCAGGCATGGGAACTCCAAACCTCCCTGGGCAGCCCCTGCCAAGGCCTGACCACCCTTTCCATGGCGCAATTCCTCCTGATGTCTAACCTGAGCCTCTCCTGGCACAGCTTGAGCCTGTTCCTTCTCCTCCTGTCCCTGTTCCCTGGGAGCAGAGCCTGACTTCCCCCAGCTGTCCCCTCCTATCAGGAGTTGTGCAGAGCCACAAGGTCCCTGCTGAACCTCCTTTTCTCCAGGCTGAACCCCTTTTCCAGCTTCCTCAGCTGCTCCTGGGGCTCCAGCCTCTTTCCAGCTCTGTTCCCTTCCCTGGACATGCTCCAGCCCCTCAGTGTCCTTCTTGCCACGAGGGTCCCATGACAGGAGGTGCCTCAGCACAGGGGACAGGCCCTGCCTGTGCCCACACCAGGCTGGCACAAGGAGCAAAGCCAGAACAGCTAAAATATTCCCTAAATTCCAGCCTCAGCAGCTGATGGAAGCACTGTGCTCTCTGCAGAACACAAGGCTTTCTCCACATGTAGGGATCTTGGCAGAATAACATAAACCAACCATTCATACTAAACACGCACGAACTCCTCCCACCCATCCCAACAACTGTCAGTCCTGCAAGATCCACAGAATTCCTGGCACTGCTCAGGGAATTCCAGTTGCCTCCAGACATCCACTGAACTTCTGAGAAGTTTCCCTTTGTGTTTGGATATATGGCTAAAAGCAGCTCCCCACCTCACACACCTCTTGGTGTGTCAGAAATTGTGTTTTCTTTTAAACACAGGGACTGACTCCACATTTTCCAGGAAGCTCAGTGTTCATTACTAGGATGTTTGGAATTGTAGGAATGGAGCCTTTGAACACCAAGTGCAGAGACACCCCCAGCTGTGAGCAGCCTCATTGCTCCTGACAGGGATCACTGCACCAATTTAAAAGCAGAATCACCTTGGCACTACTCATTTTTAATTAAAATCAAATCGCTGCTGCTGCTCTGCAGGGATCCATCCATCTGCTGATGTCATTCCCTCTCCTCTGCTGTGTTACGTTGTCACCGTGTGGGTAAGGAGATAAAATTAGGAGCTGACTGGGAGGGCAAGTGCCAGAGGCACTACAAGCACCACAGGCATGAGCTGTCTGCAGAGGCAGCTGGATTTTGCATCCGAGGACCTGGACAGGTCACTGTGGACAAACCCCAGTTATCCATCACCTGAGAGGCTCTTCCAGCTCCCCCTCCCCAGACAAACTTACCTGTATCACCAAAAATTAAGCCTGGTTCACATCCCCATGCAAAACCCCCTCCCTAAAGATTAGTGAGGAATCTCACCCACCTATTTTTAGGGCTCTTATTTGTGAATGCCAAACAGGACCCAAACAAACAGCCTGAACTGTTCTCTGACATTTAGGCTGCATTTGTGGACAAGAACGTCATGGAAACTGAGCTCCAGCCCCATCACAGCCATCCTTCCTACCCCCACCCCTGAGGAAAACAGCAAAGAGGATCCATAACCCACCTTGGAATGCAGACACAGACCCCAGGACATGAAGCTGCTGCTCAGATCCCACATTCCCGTGGCCTGGCATCCTAAAGAGCCACCCCAGCCATAAAGGTGATAGCTTGGGGGTGTTCCTGGTGAGCTGGAGACCCTCTGTACCCCAGGAATGTGTCCTTAAGGAAGGGATGGCCCTGCAGAGGCTCCATGGGATGGAAGCACATTCCCAAGCAAAACCAGAATACTGCAAAGCACAGGGGCCTGAGTCAGCCATGCTGCTGTCCAAAGAACCTTTTGGGAATAACTGCAATGCTCTGGACACATACAAAGCACTATCCCCCCATCTCTGCCAGCAGGGACTCTCCAAACACAATAAACACTGGCAGTTCCAAGCTCAGCTGATCCGGGGAAGGAATAACAGGATAACCCCTGGCTGGTTTTTATCCCGAGTTTAGTGAGCGACCGCAATTGAAGGTGTGAGGAGGGGAGAGACTTTGTACAAATCACTTACACTGGGTGGGTATTTACCCCTCTTACTCCAAAATTTGTCTGCAGAAATCCAGGGGAGACCCCTACCACAGCACACGGCAGTCCTGGTGCTCTCC
The DNA here is from genome assembly GCA_910950805.1 of Acrocephalus scirpaceus scirpaceus. Lineage (NCBI taxonomy): Eukaryota > Metazoa > Chordata > Aves > Passeriformes > Sylviidae > Acrocephalus > Acrocephalus scirpaceus. The sequence continues at coordinate 7,071,768 of OU383794.1, forward strand.
TGGATCTCTGGTAACATTCCAAAGCTCTGGAAAACCATTAACCACATTCTCTGCTGTATTTGCTCCCAGCACAACTTTCTACCCCTTCTCACTCCAATGCCATGGAATGTCAAACCCCAGAATGAGCGAATTTAGGCTGGAGCTTGATCCTCCCAAAACCATGGCCTTGTCTGCTCATTACAGCACTACTGAATGCCCTGGCGATTCCAGATGGAGGCAAAGTCCAAAGTATGGTTAATGATCTTTTCTTTAGGAAATAAAGACAAGTTTTAAGATCTCAGGTCACCAGAGCTGTTGATGGAGACCTGAACCTGGAACTGCTTCCCCAAAACACCAGCAGGAAAGAGCAGACGTGGGCAGTCCCTGATCTCCTCATTAACCACCTATTTCTCTCCTCCAAAGAGAAATTAATCTATTAATTACTGCAACATTCCAACTTGTGAGGCTACTGGGAATCAGCCAGCTGCATTAATTAGTTCTCCCAGTTGTTCTGCCGTGTTCAGGGCCTGGCAGTGCCTGGCCCAGGACAGTCCCAGCTGTTTTTGTCTCCATGGGTAGATCCTGCTCCTCAGCACCAGTGGACTGAGAGTATTTTTGGGAACAAGCCTGGCAGCACCACACGGCATTCCCAGCATGGATGTTTATGTACTTGGGAGGGCAGCAGCTCCTTCTCCCTTGCTGCAATATCCCCAAACCAAACTTCATTTCCCACTGTTCATTCCCAACCTCCAAACTTCCCATTTCTTAACAAAAACCTTCCCTCTGCCTAAGCAACACTGAGCAGCAGAAACAGAACTTCTATTCCCAGTTTCAAGACTTTTTGGACCCGTTACAGCACCTAAAGCAAACATTTGGTGAAAGTTTGCCCAAAATCTTTTTGGTGTGGGAAGTCCAAATCCATCCTGGGCTCATCCCAGCAGGATGGCAGCAGGAGAGGGGGGATTCTGCCCCTCTGCCCTGATCAGCTGAGACCCCACCTGCAGAGCTGCCCCAGCCCCTGGGGCCCAGCACAGGGAGGACCTGGAGCTGCTGGAGAGAGTCCAGAGGAGGCACCAGGATGATCCCAGGGATGGAGCCTCTCTGCTTGGAGGAAGCGCTGGGAAAGCTGGGGTTGCTCACATGAAGAAAAGCTCCAAGGAGACCTCAGAGTCCCTTCCAGTGCCTGAAAGGGCTCCAAGAGAGCTGGGGAGGCTTTGGGGATGAGGGATGGAGGGACAGGACACAGGGAATGGCTTCAAACTAAAGAGGGACAATTTAGATTGGCATAGTTGGGATAAATCCTTCCCTGTGAGGGTGGGTGGGGGTTGGGATGGAATTCCCAGAGAAGCTGGGGCTGCCCCTGGATCCCTGGAAGTGTCCAAGGCCAGGCTGGACAGGGAGTAGAAGGTGTCACTGCCCATGGCAGGACTTGGAATGGGATGAACTTTAATATCTCTCCAAACCAAACCATTCTGAGATTCCATGACCCTCACAGCCCTGACACCAAAACCCAGTTTTCCTCATGGCCACAGCTCCTGCACATCCCAACCTCGTTACTGTGGCCTCTGACCACAGCAGAGGGAGATCACAGTGTCACACTCCAAAATATTTCCCTTCTGACTCTGCTGGACTTCAATCCCATTCAGCAACTCCAAGTGACAGGAGCTGAAACCTTCAGATCCAGTGACCTGGAGCCTTTGCTGGTGGGTGACACCCACCCCACCCTCACAGCTTTATTTAGGTGACAGACAGGAGACATTCTGCCACCTCAGGTGACCTGTCCTCCCTGAGTGCTGTGACACAAGCAGGGGACAAGCCCCAGCTCCCAGGCCAGGACAAAGTCCATTCTCAGCCTTTGGCTGCTCCCATCCTCCCAGAGTGGCCGATAAGTGGGACATGAGGCAGCTTTCCCCTCCTGGGGGACTGGTGAGGCACAGCTGGGATTGGTGAGTGCCACTGGGGAGGCTGGAAGTAGCAGCTGGGGATCTGCAAACCCCACGGGGAAAAAGACACACAAGGAGATTAATTCCATGATTTTTTTAAACCTGTTTTGGATTGCCAGAGCAATGTTTGACCTGCAGAGAACCAGGGAATATCCTGAGCTGGAAGGGACCCGTAAGGATCAGAGTCCAGCCCCTGGCCCTGCACAGACACCCCAACAATCCCACCTTGTCCAAACACTCCTGGAGCTCTGGAAGCCTCAGGGCCATGCCCATTCCCTGGGGAGCCTGGGGACTGCCCAGCACCCTCTGGGTGAAGAACCTTTCCTGATCTCCTACCTAAACCCCCTTGGCACAGCTCGAGCCCTTCCCTCAGTCCTGTCTGTGCTCACAGGGCAGAGATCAGAGCTATCTCTCCCCTTGGGATGAAGCTGAAAAAGATTCTGACCTGAAATCAATTATTAAGACTCCGACACACTCATATTTTACTGGCAAAGGAATAACCAATGAATCCATCTGTCAAGAACCAATTCCAAGCTGAGGATCACCCATGACTGTGGACTCACTCTAGTTCTGGAGCCCAGCTTCCCATCTAACATTTAATTATTGGTTTAGCCAGGTAAACAGACCTGAGTGTCAGCAACTGACCTCTCACTTGTGTTTTCCAGCTGGGCCACACAACACAACAGAAAAACAAACAACGAATTAAGCCCCATTAATGTTTTCTGGCCCAGACTGGCCTTTGAAGCCCTTTCCACACTTACTCCTAACTCAGGCAACTCACACACTACTCACGCCCTGGTTTTCCACCTGTAACTCTTGGACAAGCAAAACCTCCCCATTCAACAGACATTCCAGAGCTCTAATTAGACACCAGGGAGGTGACACGGATTCAGAGGCCCTACAGAGCTCCGCTGCACCCTGTGGCCCTGGGATTCCTGGGACAGGGGCACTGCAAGGGCAGAGGGAGCCTGCCTGCCGTGGTCACTTATGGGTGGCACATTCCCAAGGAGCTGCTGTTTTTGGGGCAATTCTGATGGCACAAGACCAAGAGACAAATGGAAGCCATGTTAAACACCTAAACAACCACCGGAGGATTTGTTTTACAGCTCCCTGAGGGACCAAACCAAAGCAGAAGGGCTGTGTCAGGTTTTGGGGGTTTTTTCTTCAACCTAATGAGGCTTTCCTGGTGCCTGATTTGGGAGAGCTGCAAGAGAGAAATGAAGTGAATTTTAATTAGGAGGCCACAGGATCTCTGCTCAGCCCAGAGCTGCCTCTTGCTGACAAATCTTTAAGGCCTTGAGTGGAAGTTCTCAGCCTCACTGAAAACTACAAACACAAACCCCCAGAACTAAAAATCTGATGTATTAGCTTTCCCAAGGAACACCCTGTGGGTGGCATATTAAAAAATTACATGCTGGGAAACAGCCAATTCATCCCAAAAACACATCATGGATCTCCTGCTACATCTCTACTGTTCCCTCATGTGCTGAAGGGTCTAAAAAATTAAATAACTCAGGTCCTCAACAGTGTGAAGTATCAGCATCACAAAATCAGAGATGGTTTGGGCTGGAAGGGACCTTAAAGCTGATGAGTTTAAGCAGTGCCACCCTGCCATGGGCAGGGACACCTTCCACTATCCCAGGATGCTCCAAGCCCCGTCCAACCTGGCCTTGGACACTTCCAGAGATCCAGAGGCAGCCACAGCTTCTCTGGACACCTGTGCCAGGGCCTCACCATCCTCACAGGGAGGCATTTCTTCCCAGTTTCCCACCTGACCCTGTCCATTCCCTCTTGTCCTGACACTGTCAGAACAGGACGTCTTTGAAGCTGTTCCTTGGTGTCTCTGTTCTATTGCAGCCTCCTCCTGATCACCAACCACGACTGCCAAGCCATGTGCCTTTATGTTGGGATCCATCTTGTGCTGTCTTGGATGGGAGAAAATCACAGAATCATGGAATGTCCTCAGCTGGAAGGGACCCACAGGGATCAGAGTCCAGCCCCCGGCCCTGCACAGACACCTCAACAATCCCACCCTGGGCACCCCTGGCAGCGCTGTCCAAACACTCCTGGAGCTCTGGCAGCCTCGGGGCTGTTCCTGTTCCCTGAGGAGCCTGGGCAGTGCCCAGCACCCTCTGGGGGAAGAACCTTTCCCTGATCTCCAACCTAAACCCCCCTAGTACAGCTCTAGCCGCTCCCTCAGTCCTGCCCCTGATCACAGCAGAGATCAGAGCTGCCCCTCTGGAGGCTCTGCAGTCACTGCTGATGCTACAGCAGAGCCTCCTCTTGCCCTCGTTCCTCTTTCCCCCCCTGCTACCTCCTGTAGCTGTGACTTTGGGACACCTGAATGTCCCCAGCTGCACCAGCATCCATCAGGACCACAAGAACCATGGGACAAGGGGGGGATGGACTCTTCTGCGTGCCATCCTGCTCAGTATCCCACTTCCTGCAGGCATCACCAGCAGCTCCAGGGCTCCTTCCTGCCAGGCACAGAGTGAAATCCCTTTCCTGACCCCCAGGGATGGCCCAGGGCAGCTCCCACCCCTTCTCCCCACCCTGCACAGGCAGCTTGCTTCCCACAGCCCTCCAACTGCTCCCACAGGCATCCAGAGCCCAACAACTGCAACAGCAGCTGCTCCTCTTGCCAGGCCTACAGGGAGTGGCTGAGGGAGCTGGGAAAGGGGCTCAGCCTGGAGAAAAGGAGGCTTGGGGGAACCCTCTGGCTCTGCACAACTCCCTGACAGGGAGGGAGAGCCGGGGGGGTCGGGCTCTGCTCCCAGGGAACAGGGACAGGAGGAGAAGGAACAGGCTCAAGCTGTGCCAGGAGAGGCTCAGGTTAGACATCAGGAGGAATTGCGCCATGGAAAGGGTGGTCAGGCCTTGGCAAGGGCTGCCCAGGGAGGTTTGGAGTTCCCATGCCTGGATGTCTCCAAGGAAGGCCTGGACACGGCTCTCAGTGTTCTGGGACATGGTGGGGATCTGGCACAGGGTGGAATCGATGATCCTGGAGAGCTTTTCCAACCTCAAGGATTGTGTGATTCTCATGGAATCTCCGTGCTCCCCAGCACAAGTACCATTGACGTTATGAGCATGAATACCCAGCAGTTTGGACTGGAAAAGGGTGTGAGGAAGGACAAATAACAGGGATTTTTCCTTCTAAGGAAAAGCACTTGAGAGGTACCAGCAGGAAGGACAAACTGGGAAGACACTGCATGGCAAGATTGGAGCAGTGGGACCATTTTAAACTATTACTCAAGGCCACAGTCATCAGTTCCCAAAGCTCCAGCCGTGTCCCTGCATGGAGCGGTTTCGGGAGCGCTGGAATTAACTCCGACGCCGGGCATGAGGCTCCCACCGGGCACACTCCCCCAGCCTTGGCAAGAGGAGCGAGCAAGCGGCTCCGCTGCCAGCCTGGCACTGGCCCCTCTCGGGCGTTGAGTTACAGGTTCTATTTTGCTCCCCTGGCTTTGGCCAGGTGTAATCGAATCCCTTGCCCGCAATCCCTTTCAGGCTCCTCACCGAGGCCCTGTCCGGAGGTCTTTCTGCCCTCTGATCCTCAACGACCCCGAGGAACTCATTAAAAGCAAAATTTGCCTGACAGAGTTTCCTCTCCCTGTGAACATCCTTTAGAGCACCCGCCCACACTCCTGCTAAAACAATCACTGTATTTGCAAGCACAGCACTCATAAATCCCCGGGGTCTCTCAGCGTGACGGACACGACGCCAATTCCAGCTCCTGAGCCGCTGTAAAAGCAGGGGCTCAGCTCCACGGGGCCAGGCTGGGACTCCCCCCGTTCTGCCCGAGTGAAGGAGCACGTTCCGATCAAGGGGCAAAAGGCTTTTGGGTGTGCATCCACAGCCCCCGAGCTGTCCTCACAGCTCCGCCAGGGTCACTGCCACGCTGGGCAGGCACATTTTGGCTCTGCTCGCCACCCTCCTGCTTCATCTCCCCTGGCAACCGGGGCTTTCTACGGAGCTGGGCCGCGACCCCGCCGAGCCCTCGCTGCCACCCCCGGCCGCAGCCCCGCCGGGCCGAGGGGGGTTTGGACACCGAGGAGCACACGGGGCGCCGGAGGAGGGGCAGGGAGTTGGTCCAAGGAGGGACCTGAAGGAGGAGTGAACAACCGGCGAACAGCGGGGCTGGGGGCGGCCCGCAGCCCTCCGCGCCAAGAGAGGCCGCGGTCTCTTTAAGAGGCCTAGCAGCGCCGCGGGGCCGCCGCGCCACCGGACGCGTCCCGCCGCCTCTTCAGGCAGCGCCGCGCCGCCCACCCGCGCACCCCCGGCCCCGCCGCGCCGCCGCCCTCACCCCGCTGTCGGCCGCCTCCTCCCAGCTCTCCGCGACCTCCTCATCTTCCATTTTAATTCCCGTCCGCCGCCGGGCCCGCGCCACGCGCATGCGCGCGCCACCCGCCGGCCCGCGCCCGGTAACGCACGCGCAGCGCGCGGAAAGGGCGGGAAGCGGCGGCGGGGGCGCGGCGCCATAGTGCCCCCTGGTGGCGGGGAGGACCAAGCTCAGGGCAGGTGAGTAAGCGTTAAGGCGTTTTCCCTCAATTTTGTGTTTTCCTTAAATTTTGAGGTGTTTTCCCTTTGAGGTATTTTCCCTAATTTTGATGTGTTTCCCCACAACTTTGAAGAATTTCCCCTTAATTTTGAGGTGTTTCTCCTTGATTTTGGGGTGTTTTATCTTAATTTTGGACTCTTTTTTTTTTGTTTTTCCTTTATTTTTGGGCCTCTTCCCTTAGTTTTAGGGAGTTTCCTCTAATTTTGAGGCGTTTTCCCCTAATTTTGGGTTATTGGACAAATCTCTCCCAAAATTGAGGCTATTTCAGCCACCAATCCAACCTCTGATCCCTCCTGCAGACATCCAGGTGTCCGTGTGTCCTTCCATCCTCCAATTTGTGCCTCTTAATTTAAACCCAAAGTTGCTCTTATGGAACACAAGGATCAGCTCCAGCCTTTAGAAACATCAAAAATTCCCCAAGACCCCATAATTTCTTAAACCTTTCTTATCTATATCCAAGATATTCACCACTCCAGTGTTCTCCTTTGAGCTCCAAGCCATACAAAGGTTTTTGGGGTGGGTTTGCATTTCCTTTTCCTCACTCAAAAATTAACTGCCCCTTCAGCATCCTAAAAAAAATCCCAATTTTCATTCAGTGAGTTACAGAACTTGCCCTTAAATCCTTAACTTTTCCCCCAAATTCCCACCCAAGAGCCAGGGTTTGCCGGCAGATGGCGACTGGATTCCTAAAAATAACACAATAAACCTCCAGCTAAAAGCAAGCCTGATCCCTGTGGTCTGCCCCGACTCTGAGTCTCCCGCTCCTCTGCCAAACCCAAAATTTGGGCAGGGAACCTCCGGACATCCCCCCAGGTGAATTTTGGGGGGCTGTTCATCCAAGGTGGAACTGTTGAAGGGGATCTGGGGGCTGTGCAGTGCTCCAGGAGTGTTCAATCCTTGGATTTCAACTCATTTGGCAGCTCAGTGGGGTGGAATACAGCATTCCCCCTCCTTGGGAATGCTGCCCACGGAGGAAAAGTTGCAGCAGTTCCTGCCCATCCTCCGGAATTTTTCCAGAAGGCAACAGGAACTGAGTTTTCCAGCAGCCAGTGCCTGGCATGGTTCGCTTGATCCCTTCCAGCGTTCCAGCGATGTTTCCTTGGACGTTTCCTTCCATCCTGCTGTAAAAATGCCCTTCCCAGCCATGTTTGACCCCGAACATTCCAAAAAACCCCGCGGGATCCCGCATTGATGGCTGTGTCACACCCCAAGGGTACTCACCTGGTGGGGGACAAGCCCCACGTGTGTCCCCAGGTTATCCCAGCCCTCCACAAAGCACCTGGGACATCCCACGGCTCCTCCCGCGTTCTCCCAGCCCTTCACAAGGCACCTGGGACATCCCATGGCTCCTCCCCGGCTATCCCGACTCCCCATGAAGCTTCTGGAGCATCCCCTCGGGCAGGGCGCGGGCCCGAGGTCCTGCGCAGGCTCCTCCATGTGGGATGGGTGTCTGCGGGAGACAGACAGGGTGGCAGTGATTACCTTGTCTCTGGAGAATAATGTCCCCACTCAACCCGCCAGCAGGATCTGATGCCAAAACACAGTCCCGCCCAGGGATATTCTCCCACGGAATGGGCTGCACTCCCTCCTTTCCTCACCTCCATGGGAAGAGGGGCACCACAGCCCCCCAGGAACAGGTCACATCCTGCCTCTCAGCTGAGCCCTCAGAGGCTCCAGGTCTCTGAGGAGTACGCAGGGACATGGCGGGGCTGCAGCAGGCGCTAAGAGGCACCCCTGTGGGCAGAGCGGGTCCCCGTGCCCCAGCTGCGCCTCCCGGGGGCTGTGGATGAGGATGGAAAACCGGGAAGGAGCGGAGAAGGAGCGGGAAAGGGAACGAAACCCTCTCGGGCGCCTCCGCCTCAGCGCCGACCTCCCTAACATGGTGGCCTCGCCCGCCCGCCTCTCCCAACATGGCGGCCCCCACGCAGCACCACAAAGCGAAGACTTGACCTTCTCATCATGGCGCCACCATAACGCCACCCCCTTCCCGCCCCGTCACCACGTGATGCAAGAAGGCGGTCCCGCGCCTGCGCAGTGCGTGGCCGGCGCGGCCGGGGCAGCGGCGGGAGGGCGGGGAGGGAAGATGGCGGCGCCGGTCGGAGCCGTCACCGGGGCGACGCAGCGGCCCCGTCGCCCGCAACCCTGAGGGCCCGGCCCGGCTCGGCCTGGCCCGGCGGCAGGTGAGAGCGGCCCCACGGTGCGGCTTCCCTGGGCGGGGCCCTCCCCTGGGGAGCAGGGCGGCGGGACGGGCCCCTCAGGGCGGGACAGGCCTGGTGTGGAGGGGGCCACATTGGAGGGTGGAGGGAGCCCTTGTCCCAGCCCCTGTCCCAGCCCCTCACAGCGTTTTGGAGGGTCGCTCTGCGGAGGGCACAGCCCACGGGGGATTGTAGCCCCTTCTGGGAGGGGTGAAGCCCCTTCCCAGCTCTGGGGTGCGGGTGAAGGTGGCCCAGAGGCTTCCTCAGGGCGGGGAGAAAGCGAAGCCTGCCGCCCTGGAAGCCGTGTTGTCCACTAAAAAAGCCATGTTTTCCCCCGAAAGCCGTGCTTCTTTCCCAAAAAGCCAAGCTTCCTCCCGAAAGTAATGTTTCTTCCCCAAAATGCCATGTTTCCTCCCCTAAAATCCATATTTCCCCCATAACGAGATTTCCCCAAAAACCTCGTTCTTCCCCAGAAAAGCCATATGCTCTCCCTAAAAGCCATGTTTCCCCAGAAGACCTTGTGTTTCCCCCCAAAAGCCACGTTTGTCTACTAAGGCTTGTTTTCCACCCTGAAAACCACGTTTTCCCCAGAATAGCCATGTTTCCCCCCTAAAAGCCATGTTTGCCCCCAAACTCCATCCTTCCCCCAAAAAAAGCCATATTCTCTCCCCCCTCTACACACGCACAAAAAAACCCCGTTTTTTCCCTAAAAGCCCTGTTTCCCCAAAATTCGGTGCTGGCATGGGGTTGTGCCAAGGCACAGGTTGGCAGTGCTGGCGGTGGGGGGAAATGGCTTTTTTGGGGGAGAAATATGACTTTTAGGGGGAGAACATGGCTCTTCGGGGAGAAAACACCTTTCGGGGAGGCGGAAACATGACTTTTCGGGGCCAAATATGGTTATTTGGGGGGCAAACATGGCTCTTTGGGGGGCAGACATGGCTCTTTGGGGGGCAGACATGGCTGGGGTTGCTGGGGGTGCCCCCAGAACCTCAGCCCGCGTTGGGTACGAGTGAAAACAAAGGTGAGGCTCAGTGTCCGCTTGTTCTCCGTGCGAATCCGCATCTCCCCTCGATCCGCGTGCCGGGTGTGTGTCAACGTTTTGATTTCGGTCCTGGAATCGCGGTGTCGGAGCAGCCGAGATGCCCAGCTTGGCACCCCCGGGGGCCTTGGGGTGTCGCTCCCCATTGTCTCCGCTGCCGATCTCCGTTCGGGGCTTTGGGAACGGCTTTATTTGGGATCCTGTTCTTGTCACGGCAGGGCTGGGCTAGGCAACCGCTGCAGGGCTCGGCAGGAGCATTATCTCATCCTCCCGAACCTCTTGGCTTTTCCAGTCGCGTTTTCCAGTCGGGTTTTCCAGTGAGGTCGGGCGTGTCTCAGGAGGAGCGAGAGCAGGGCCGGGGTGTCTCGCTGAACTCCCAGGAATGCTCGGAGCAGGAACAAAAGGGGAGCGGGAGTGTTCGTCTGCGGAACGGGGAAGGGAGATAACCCCGGAATCGCCAGGAATGTCGTTTGTGCTTGGATGGCTTTAATCATCTCTGGGAGCCGGCTCGGGTCAGCAGCTGGAACTCTTCCCCTTGGCTGAAAAGGACGGGAATTGCAGTGAATTCCCGTGGAGGAGCTGCTGACCCAAATCCGCACCCTGGCTGGGAAGGGGCCTTTCCCCACCTGTCCTTCAGGAGCGGAGCCTCCCAGGGAAGCCGCGGCTCAGAGGCGGTGTCCTGACAAAGTGCTTTATGTCATGACATAGCCCCGCAGCCGGGGCTTGGCCCTTCTGGAGATCAAGAGCCAGAGTGTGAGGTTTCCTTATTCCCACAGCCCTGGGTGTTCCCTCCACCATCTCTCTTTCCTTTTCCTTATGCTGATGCCAGAGAAAGGCTGAAAACTGGGATTTTTTCCCTTAGGTTGTGTCTCCCTGGGTTTGGGCTTTCCTTGGTGTCTCAGCTGGGAGAGAAGAGAGCAGAATTCCAGCTGTTTCATAGAATCCAGAAGGGTTTGGTTTAGAAGGGCTTTACAGACCATCCTTGCCATGGGCAGGGACACCTTCCCCTATCCCAGGTCTCTCCAAGCCCCATCTAGCCTGGACACTTTTTTCCAGGGCAGGGTGGTGCCTGTCTTGCACACTGTGTTGTTCCATAGTGCTGGATTCCATCCTGTTCTCCGGGAGTTCTGTGTCTCCATGCTCAGGCAGCGGCAGAGCCACATCCCATGGTTGTTTTGGCATGGCAAGGATGTTTGTGCGTGTTTTTCCTGCTGTGCTCCCTGGAGTTTTCCCTGACAGGTGACTCCACCCAGGCAGCATTGCTTTTCCAGGGTGGTAGGTGAAGCTCTTGGACTCGGAAAGGCTCCAGACAGTTTTATCGTTTTCTCTCGTGGGTTTTTACAGGCAGTGTGTAGGATTTAAAATTTTAATTGGAGTTTACTTCAGCCTTTATTCCCCGGGACTCTGGTTTTCTCTGCATTTAGCTGCAGGAGCAGCCCCTGAAGGAAGCTCACCTGCAGGACACGTGTTCCTGCCCTGCCTGGGCTTGGAATGAAGGTGGGGTTGGTTTATTCCCTCTGCTGAGCATTGTGTGACCTTTGATTTGGGGATTTCAGCCACTACATCGGGCACCTTCTGGAGAGGTGTTTGCTCCCAGAGAGAACTGGGATGTGCTCCTCATCCCGTCCTTAATCCCGGGAAATGTAACGCATACAGCAATCTGCACGTCTGCCAGGAGTGACAGCAGCAGCAGGTTTGGAGTGGGAGCATGGGGATGGTCTGGTTGTGCATTCCCAGCATGCGGCTGATTCGTGGAGTTCTGTTCCCAGGGCTTCCAAGAGGTGCTGGGTTTGGGCACAGCCCGCTTCCATCCCAGCCACTTCCACAGGATGTGAGCAAGGGCTGCTGGAAAAGGCTTCCCACTCTCTGTAAACAGAGCTGCGCCTCCAAGGGAAGTGATTTTTCCCTGTGTGTTCCGTCAGGGTAGGCTTTGTTGGAAAACATCCATTCAGGATTTTCCTAAGGCTGGAGGTGGGTAAGCATCGGGCTTTGATTTGGGAGAGGCAGCATCACCTGGAGATGGCTGTGAGGGTTTAAGAAAGGTGTTGGAGCTGGAGCCAGGCTCAGGTTTGGCCCAAACCTAGATAAAAGCTGGAAAGAGGCCTCTGGGAAGTGCTGGTGTGCTCCAGGGGTGTTTCTCCATCCAGAGCATATTTCCCGCCCCAGGTGGTGCTGCCGGCGTCTCTCCAGGCTGTCCCCAGCAGCATCCAGGCTGTGCTGCCAGGAGCAGCCAGCACAGCTTGTGATGGAGCTGGGAAATCCAGGTCAGAATTCCTTTTGAACTTACCTGTGTCACTGCATCAAAGCAGAGCGGGGGTGACACATCCACGTGAAAATCGTGGCTCATGTCGAGCAACCTGCAGGAATCAGAGCTCTTCCCGTCAGGAATTTGCTGTTTCAGGAGCTGCTCTGGACTATGTCCTCTCCCCCATTTCTATGGCAATCTTTAAATATTTATCTTTGCTTACTGAACTCCCACTGCAACATCTGTGACTGAGAATCCTCATTTTCCCCCCATGGGAAACATGGATGCAGTTCAGGCACCAGCAGTTGGCAATTCCAATGCACTGCATCTCTCCCTGGGTTCCAGACTCCTTTGGAAGCATTTCCCTGGCTCATTTTGTCTTGTACTTGTGCAAGTTTTTTTATGATTTGGGGTTTTGGAGGCTTAAGGTAAGTTGGCAGAGCTGCTTTTATTTGTTTAGAATTTCTCTTTCCAGGCCAGGTTGGATGGGGCTTGCAGCAAATCTAGAAGGTGTCCCTGTCCATGGCAGGGAATGGGATGAGCTTTAAGGTCCTTTCTAACCCAAACCATTCTATGATTTTGACTCCCATTAGGTTTCGGTGGGTGGAAGATCATGTCTGGTTTGAGGAGTGATTTGGGGTTTTCTGGGTAAAAAACAGCTCAGAAATGTCAGAATCTCACTGTGAAGTCAGGGGGTCTGCAGGAAGAACTGTCCATCCCCAGACTTCTCGTATCAGGGAATCTGGGACATGGATTAATCATTCCAGCTGGGTTTTTGTCACTCTGGAGAGCCCGCAGTGTGATTTATTTGTGCTTTAGAAGAGACTCATGAACCCTTTGGGTGCTGTTATCCTTGCACTGAGCTTCCAGGGAAGGGGCTGGCCATGGGAATTGCTGGCTTTTCTTGTCCTTGGTGCCGGATGCACACCAGAGCCTTTTGCCACATGCCCAAACACCTGGAAGGAGAGAACCAGGTGCAGCTCCCTCTGGAGCAGCATCACTCACCCATTGTGGAATTACTGCATTCAGTTCCTCTGAGCAGCCACCTTTAATCCGTCCTGCTCTTCCCACAGCTGGTTTTGGGCTGGGTGTTTTCTTTACCAGTCCCAACAGCTGCTGGGAATTCCTGAAACCTGCCAGACTTTCAGGTTTCTGCAGATACAGATTTGTCGTGTCTCAGGAGGGGCACAGGGGATGCTGTAGCCTGCTCTGAACAGGATTCCTGGATGCTTTGAGATGCCAGGATTCTATAAGATGTGATGATCAGGGATTTGCCCCATTCTCCTGCTTGGAATGGCGCTGGTTAATGGTGATTGTTGGAGTGACAGGATGGTAACAAAGCGACATCTTGGGGAGCTTATTTTGTCATTGAATGGTAGAGATGAACTTGAACTTTGCACAATTTCCCTGAATTTTTGCTTGCTGATTCCCATAATATGGATTTGACTGCACTTTTTTGTTGTCTCTTTCTTAGTATTTGATATTTAAGCCTCCCTAAACAGCCAGGCTTGAGGCATGGCACAAAGGATGGAAGGATAGTTCCTGCTTTCCACATCCCCAGTATCTGGTGCTTCTGCTTCTCTGTGCATTACCTTTCCTGTTAGCTGAAGAATAAGAAAAACCTGTACAAAACAAGAACAAATGCTCGTATTTATTCCACTCAAGCAAGTGGAAACTGCACCAAATCCTCCTCCAGCCCATTGGATGGGTCAGACTCATGAAATCTGTTTCAAATGGAATCCCTAGGTTGTATTTTCCTGTCCTGGCTCAGCTGTGGTTGGGGTTTGCCTGGTGGTTTGTGGGTGCTATTCCCAGCCTCTAACACCTCTCTGTGCCAAGATTCCCTGTGGATTTAGTCCCATTTTCCCCTCCTTTCAAGCCTGGGCTCTGAGGACATGCAGACCAATCCCTCCAGTTCTGTAATAACAGGGTTGCCCTGCCACCACCCTGGGGCTGGTCTGCACCTCAGATCTCTCCCTCCCCATCTGCTTTATCCCCTCAAAGATTTCTAGCAATCCTCTGTTGTTCACTGTCTACTGTTTGCTGGGAACTGGTTGGGATTTTCCTCCACTGAGGTGCTGGTTTGGGGGAGAAATGTGGACGGGCAGGTCCAATTTCTGCCCTCTGTGATCAGGGACAGGATCCGGGGAAGGGCTGGAGGTGTGCCAGGGGGGTTTAGGTTGGAGATCAGGGAAAGGTTCTTCCCCCAGAGGGTGCTGGGCACTGCCCAGACTCCTCAAGGAACAGGAACAGCCCCGAGGCTGCCAGAGCTCCAGGAGTGTTTGGACAGCGCTGCCAGGGGTGCCCAGGATGGGATTGTTGAGGTGTCTGTGCAGGGCTGGGGGCTGGACTCTGATCCCTGTGGGTCCCTTCCAGCATTGCATGATTCTGAGCGAGGCGTTCAGGAGGAGTGAAGCTCCAGGAGACCAGCTCCCAGCTCCACTGACAGGGGATCAAAGGGATGCTGTCTGGCTGCAAAGCACCAAGTTCACGCTGACTCCCTGGGATTCTGAGGAAGGAATTGGGATGTCTCAAGGTCAGTCCCATGGTGAAGCCGATTTTTCCCTTTGGCACTGCCCTTTGCCCACACCAACATCTCACCATGGACCTTCAGGCTTGTAGGTTCTTCTCTCCATCCCCCTTGCACAGTATAGCAAGGGTTCCATAGTCTGAAATTTGCAGGGGCTGGTGGGTGTCTGCCCTCCCTATTTCACATTTTCTGCTAAAAAAGCCCAGCCATGAATTCCAGCACCTTTGGACTTCACACACTCTAGCACCTCCGTGGGGGTCAAGGATGCGCTTAACACTGTGTTTGCTTTTCAGGAATATCACACTTCCCATCACCTTTTTAGGTTTTGATTAGGGCAGCAAAGAGTCATGGAATGGTTTGGGTTGGGAAGGACCTTAAATCCCACCCAGTCCCACCCCCTGCCATGGGCAGGGACACCCCCCACTATCCCAGGGTGCTCCAAGCCCTGTCCAGCCTGGCCTTGGACACTGACAAGGATCCGGGGCAGCCACAACTTCTCTGGGCACCCTGTGCCAAGGCTCACCACCCTCACAAGGAAGGATTTCTCCCCAATATCCCATCTGAACCTCCTCTTTGTCCATGGGAAGCCATTCCTCCTTGTCCTGGCACTCCAGGCTGTGGTAAAAAGTCCCTTCCCATGTTTCTTTAGCTCCCATCAGGTATCTGTTTCCAGCTGTCTGCACATCCCTCTGAGCTCAGGGGAGGCAGCAGCTCTGGGCAGGGAGCTGGAAACCTCTGCTCCCTGAATCCCAGTGCTGCAGAGGGTTTGTTAACCCCGGCTTCTCGTGGCTTTTGTTCCTGCAAAATGGGGTTAACTGCTGGAATGTGGAAGGCTGGAATATTTGAGGCATTTCAGGTTGTGTCTCCATGGCCAGACCAGGTGTCTGTCTGTGCTGGAGCTCCTTTTGTTCCATCTGAGAGAGGGAAAATACCTTCCATATTGTTTTGCTGTGTTTAGGAAACAGATCTGCCTTTAAACCCCCTCCATGTGATCCAGCCCTGCTCCTGGGCACTGCTTGGGATGGTTAATCCGTGATTGGGAGCTTCCATCAAAGGCTTCACCTCTGGAATGGCGGGGATGGGCGTGAAGGTGGAACACAGATAGGTTTGATGTGAGACACAGCCAGAGGGCATCCCAAAAGCACTGTTTGGGTGCGACTGACACGCTCCTGTGTCACAGGAGTTCAGATCAGGAGGGGAGGGCAGTTTGTGGTGCTCATCCCTGGTAATGTCCATGTGGAGATGGTGGTGGATATCCTGGTGTCCTGCTTGCTAACAAAAATATTGCATCAGTGCCTCTGCCAAGTCAGCAGTGCGTCTAAAAGCCCTGGGTATCAATTCAAATCAAACCTTGGCCAGCCAGGCTGCAATAAATTTTTTTTTCCAGTATATCCTTCTCTTTTTATGGCTTGAAAGTCAGGAGCCTTGAGCTTGTCTTTGCTTTAGGTGCAAGGTCTGGGGGCCGTTCATGACCTTGTGTGTTTTTGTGGGGAGAGGAAGGTTGTGGTTGGTGAATCTGGGCTGAAGAATAACTTTGTTTATTGAAAAAATAAAATTGTTACCCACCCCAATTCCTCCTTTGCCACTGCCCGAGGCTGGACATGAGCGAAATATGCCCAGGTGGGCAAGAGGCCGATGGCTCCTGGCTGGTCCCAGGATGTGGCACTTGGGGACGTGGTTTAGAGGGGACATGGTAGTGCTGGTGGAGCAATGGCCTCAGTGATCGTGTAGGGGTTTTCCAGTCTTACCAATTCCATGATTCTGTGATGGATGTGTGAGAGCTGCCAATGACCATGTCATGATGGAGAACCAATAGCTGGAGCATGAGCACCCACAGCAGGAAAACCCTGACCTTGACCTAGCTGTGCTTGACTTCATTTTCCTGAAACTCCATCCTTCATTCCCACAGTGAAACATTAAACCTGAGTTTTTCAGCAGTGTTGGACACTGGAATCCTGCCTGATTATCCCACGAGAGATTGCCTGGGTTCTGTGGAAAGCAGTGCAGTGAGGTGTGACTGCTGGTTGTTCCCAGCCTCTGGAAGTGTTGGTGGTTTCTGAAGGGAGTTGTGTGTCCAGCTCTCGATGGATTTTTGGAAACAAGGCTTACACCCTTTACTTTCCCTCTCACTGACTCCTGGTCCTGCTGTCCCCCTCTGCCTGATTCAACAGAAGTAGGAAAGTCTCAAAGATCCTGCTCTAGGATCCAGTAGGTTCAGATGGGATACTGGGAAGAAATCCTTCCCTGTGAGGGTGGTGAGGCCCTGGCACAGGGTGCCCAGAGAAGCTGTGGCTGCCCCCGGATCCCTGGAAGTGTCCAAGGAGAGGCTGGACGGGGCTTGGAGCACCCTGGGATAGTGGAACCCTGCCCATGGAACGAGATGAGCTTTAAGATCCCTCTCAACTCAAACCATTCCATGATTCCACAATCCTCAGTTCCCCAAGTTCCATAAGACTGGAAAGAGACCGGGAGCTTCCTCAGCAAAAGCAAGAGAGCTCAAAATCCCAGAGACAGAGGAGGGAGAGGCCTGACCCTCCCATCCCGTTCAGTGCAGGAGTAGGAAATGCCATTTTCCTGCTCCCCAGCTGCGTGGGGCTGCAGGAGCTGCAGGAGGTGGATGAGCTCCGGGGCTCTCCCAGCCAAGGAAGCTCTGGCACTCGCCTTTCCTGTGGCTCTGCCTGCGGGACACGTGGGGACCGCGGCTTCCGCCGGGTCCAGCACCCCTGGGAATGGTGCTCGGCTTCCCTCAGTTGTGCTGTACAGAGAACAGACTTCAACCAAGTAATCCCACAGGCCTCTAATGCAGCCCGTCAGAAAATCTGGAGTTAAGGCATCCAATATGTTTGTTTTGTTAACAAACCCTTTCCTAAGATATTTCCACGTTTTTCATTTGATTATTTCGCCCAGGCAGTTGGAACTGGACATTGGGCTGGATGGAAATCCAGAACTTGCAGGAGTTGTGTTTTCAGGCTGATTTTTCAGATGAGCAGAAGTGGGCTGGATTTAGGTCAGTGGCTGTGTTTTCCTCGTAGTTCTCTTATAATTTCCCTTCATTTGTGCGGATGAACCAATTTTGGTGACTTTGGGAGGTTTCAGGTGTTGTAGAACTCAGGGAATGCTGTGACGTTCTCACAGGCTGTCCTCCAAACAATTATCCACAGCTTTCCAAGAGCTTGTCTGGGGGCTCCTGTGCTCTCCTAATGAAGAGAGAGGTGACAGCAATTCCCAGGATCTCCCAGTGTGTGTTTGCTTGGCACTCCCGATCGGGAATTTTTGCCAATAAATCATCCTAAGCAGGTTTGGATAAATGTTTTTATCCTGTAAAGTTCATCCTCCTACAGCGGATGTTACACCAGGAGGAGCAGCTGCCCTTTTCCTTGGAAAAAGCTCAATTTTCCAGCCTCAAAGTCTTTTATTTGCTTGATTAGGGGTTATTCCGGGTTTTGGGGCTCACAAGGAGTTCAGTTTGCAAATGTAACAGAATTTGTTTGCTGGGAAAATCTGAGGTGAGGATAATTGGAATTCAGGGCTTGGTGGGGGCCAGCAGAGGGAGTGTGTGAGCCCGAAATCCTCCTCATTTCCTACAAAATTTAGGGGATTTCGGGAGCACAGGAAAAGGGAACAGCTGATTATTGCACCCGAGCAGCTCCTCTTGTGCTGCCAGGGCTTGGCAAGGCAGATTTTGGCAGGTTTGAAACAAATCCAACTCTTTTAAGGGTAATAATATTGTTCAAAACCATGGAAATTCTCCAAATACATACATAATAAGTGGAGAGGTTGGCGGATGGTGGAGATTTTGACTTTTTTCATGGCATTCTGCAGGGATATTTAAAGACTGTCCTTTTTGGTGTGGAAAGGGAAATGCAGAACTCACAGGAATTTTGTTTTGAGATTTGCTTTTCATGTGAGCAAAACCAGGCTGGATTTGGGGTCAGTTGAAGTGTTTTCCTCATAGTTCCATTATAAATTTCCTGCATTTTTATTCATATTTAGTAAGATTTTATTAAGCTTTGGAGCCATTTATGAGGTTTTGTAATAATAATAATAACAGTAATAATGATGATTTCCCTACATACTCCTCAAGTGTGGTGTCATTAAACTCTGCTGCTTTCCCTTTTCCTGTGAACCCCACGCCAAAAAGTCCTTCAAACTCCAGCTCCCTGATTTGTATTCTACCAATAAATCCAGGGTAACCAACCCCCCACATTTTCATTCTGGTTTTCAGTGCATTAATTTTGTGGGAAAACAGATTCAGCAGGATTTATTTGTAGGTTGCTGTGCTGTTTGTGCAATAAATCCTGCTGTGTAATGTCACACTGCTGCTTATTTTTTAACTGAAACCTTGTCAAAAACTGAGCAGGCATCTGGAATAGTGGAAGGTTAGCTCATCCCTAGGCTGGGAAGAATTCCTGGGATCTTGGTACCTTTTTATTACAGAAATATCAACCAAAATTCAGCTGCAGTGATGCTGTTCCAGGACAATGGGCAGCAGTAAAAATGATGTAGTTTGGAATTTTTCCCTAAACCCACTGTCATAACAGGCAAAACCATCACAGGGAGGTTGTGCTGACAGAGAAATGTTGGAATTTTTAGCCTTGCGGTTGGAATTTAGGAATCCTTTCTTTTCCTGGGTGACTTGTATGAAAGAAAAACAATTTCCTGTTGGAAAAAAAAGTGGGAAAAGCTGTTCTTCGAAGAACTCTTGGAATTGCCTGTTTTGCAGGGCTAAGGAGCATCTGTGGTGCCAGTATTCCTGAGGTCTTGCTCTGCACAGACAGGTCAAGCTCATCCCACAGCTTCCCAGAGACTTTATTTTCTTTTTTTGGACTAAAATCTGATTTTTTTTTTTTCCCCTATTGTTGAGCTTGCCCAGCAGTTGATTTCAAAAAGGATCAGTTCCAGCTGCTGCAGGTTTGGACGACTGGGAACATTGTTTTATTTAATGGTGTTTATCCCAATCCTGAATCCCGTGGTTCCCACGGACATTTCACACCCTGTGCTGCTGCTTTTATAAAATATCGTGCTTCCCCTCAGAAATAGTGCTGGATTTTCCTCTTTCCACCCCAGAAAAGGTCTCAGGGCTTCTTTTAGGGCAAAACCAGGAGCAGGGAAAGCTGCAAGTGAAGTCCTTGATGGCACAGCTGGGAACACAAACACGAAAATACTGAAAATGTAGGAAGAATCCTTCCCATAGAGATAAGATTTTTTTAAAGGAAAAAATTTACTGCTTCTGTCTGATGGAAGAGGACTTTTATTTAAACTGGGGCAGAGAATCAGCCAGAAGTGTGACTGTTCCCAAAGTGCCCCTCTGGAGATGCTGGCATACGGAAGAAGCGATTCCAAAGTATGAGGAAGAGTCCAGAGCAGGTTGGAGACAGCTGCTGCCTTCCACCCCTAAATTACCACCAGGGCTCCCGACTGCCAGGTGCAATTAAGTCCCTCTCTCCTGGCAGCCCAGGCCCTCAGCCAGCTGGGGCTGGGTCCTTTCACACACCTGGAATGTTTTGTTCCTGATGGGAACAGCACGGCTCCTCTGCTGGCGTTTGGAGGGAGCATTTCTTGTGGCCTGTGAAAACGAGTGTTCCCTGTGTGTGGGGTGCTCTGACTCAGGACCAGTGCTCAGCCTCTCATTGCCATTCAACAGCTTTCCCTTGGAGGCTTTTTTCTGTAAAATCCATAAAAAGAGTGGGGGGGAAAGGCAGGTCAAAAACCCTGCAGGTTCAAACACTTCCTAGAACAGCTGGAAGTTGTGGAGAAGAGGAGCCAGCTCAGGATGGGAGCCACCAGTGCCACCCACGCCTGAGCTTTGGGGTCTGTGGGACTGGGAGAGAGGCCTGCAGGTAGGAAAACTTCTTGGATCAGGAGGGGATTTGCAGGAGCAGGTTTTGAGTAGTGCTTCAACCCGGTGGGGTTATTTTTGCCTGCGTTTAATATTCCTCAGCTGTTTGTTCCAGGTAGTTACTTTAGGAATAAATAGCAGATTCTTAACTAATTTCAGGAGGGGAGGGAGGGAAAATTGAAGTGCTCTGAAAGGAGGAAAAGGATTATGAAATGTTTTGCCAGCTGGCAAAGACACAGCTTTTAGGAAAGGGCGGGCAGATTCCATCAGCACCAGCAGAGCTCCACTCCCGCTGTCCTTCCAGCACAATTCCTCCTTGCTCCAGCTCTGAGCTGATTCCTGAATGCCCCAAAACCTTCCTAGTGCTGGAATATAAAGGCATTTCTCTGGGACCAGGAGGGCTCTGGGGTGCAGAATGTCATGGAATATTTGGGGGTTGTGTTGGTGTTTTCAGGGATCAGTCCAGTCCTGGAGTTAATTGGATTGCAGCCACTTGGGGATGAGACACAGCTGCTTAAATCTCTTGGTTGCAGATTTTGAGTGCCCAGAGATTCATTTTAGCCCAGGCACAAAGTGGAGCCCAGCACAGTGCAAGCAGAGAGCACCTGGAGAGCCAAGAGGAGAGAGAAAGCACCTCTTGCATCACCCCTAAGTTTAGGAATGCTCAGTTCTGCTCCTGGAATAACCAGTAAAACCCCAGGTGTGGGATTTTCCCCCATGGATCTGCTGAATAACTGGCAGCAGGAGCTGCTTGGGATGCTTTAGCTCTTTCTTGCCAGCTGCCTGGGTTCTTTTTCCTTTTCCTGTATTGGAGCAGGGTTTTCGGACAGGGCTTTGCTTTGCATTCCAGGGGTGGTTATTCCCAGCCCGCTGATCCAAACAAAATCCACATCCGTGGCAGGTCAAGCTTGGAGGGCTATTTTGACAGTGAGCTGCCTTTTGGGAGCTGAGCTTATGGCTGGCCTTGTTTTCCTTCCGAAAAGGAACATGGCGTGGGTGTGAAAACTCTGAGGATAGTTATTCCTTATGCTCAAACGTTTAGGAAACAAGGACTTACCAAAGGAGGTGCTTTGGAATATTTATAATATTAGCAAGTGGCTTGGGAAGAGCAGGCAAAACTCAGTGGAGCTTCTCTATCCTCAGATATACTATTTGAGGCTCCTCCCACTGCTTTAAAATCGGCCTTAGAGATGATTTTTGTTGTTTTGTGCCTGGGATCACCCTGCCATGTTGGATTATTCCCAAGCCTGCTCCAGAGGATCCAAACTAGGATTTACTAGCTGGAAAACACCTCTTTCTAGTGGGTGTGCATTCCTGCACTTCCCATTACTCCCTCCAGCAGGATTTGGACATTATTTAGAGCACAAATAAAGGACAAACAAAAGTTGTTGGGGTCACACTAGGTCTTGACAACCCCCAGCCCATCACCACAGAGTCCCACTGTCCCTGGGCCGGAGGCAAACCCTGCTGCTCGGGGCTCTGGCACAGCTTGAGGGTGTGAAACTCTGCATCCTGGGGAGCTGCTCCATGCTCCCAGGCTGGGAGCGAGGGAGGGAGGGACCCTCCTGCCCTTCTGTATCCTGAGCTGTATCCTATCCCGAGCTGAGCACAGCCCCATCCCAGGCTGGAGCACGGCCCCCTCCCAAGCAGGAGCAATGGCAGCACTGGCTCCATGCTGTGTCAGGATGGAAACTGGCACAGGCACTTCCCAGCCATAGATGCCTTTGCTTGGAAAAGACCCAACCCTCCATTCTTTCATTATTTTTTAGCACAACTCCACTTTTCCTTCCCCCCGCCCACTTTCCATCCCTCAGCCCCTGGGAATTCGTGCCTGTTCTGCTGCATAAGGCGGGTTCCTGGCGGCAGCAGCAGCAGCGCCCATCACAGCATTTGGGTTCCAGCCTCCCCTGTCACAACATTGACTCCAGCAGGGATTTCTGACACAGGAAAACGTGCGGAGCATCTGCTGGGATGCAAGCTCTGTGCTGAGTTCTGCCGTGGTTCCTCCCAAAGATTGACAGCCCTGTGGATTTTCCAAAGCTGCTTCATCAGGGAACCTGACAGCAGTGGGGGCTGATGCTGTCGCCTGTCATTTTCCTTGGCATGAATTTGTTGCCATGGAAAGCTTTCCCACTCCATGTCTCAGCTGCCTGCCATTCCCACGGCATGGGAAAACCTTGGATTAGTAACAACAGCTCAGGTTATTCCTGATAAATAAACCACGTTTATAAATCAGGTCGATGACCCAAGCTGATGTGGTTTAACAGGATTTGTTTACCAGGGTATTTCCGTATCAGGATATTTCTATATCAGGATATTTATCCTGCTAAGTAACCCATATTAAACTATGACAACAATAACTTAAATTCCTTCCAGACGTATTTTCTGGGATAGTTAGTGTTTGGAAAAAAATAATGATAATATTCTTATATTGGAGAATGTTAGGGAAAATCTATGTCTTTTCTTCCCTCTTGAGGAGCTGGTTTGCTTCCTGGCTTGCTGCAGATTGGATTTATCCTATGGACTGTGTGGATCTACCTCCAGTAATCCTGGTCAGTTTAGGACTGGGGGATGGCTGGGCAGCCTCTGCTTTGTGGACTTGGGGAACTCAGGCTGATCTCTCCCTGGTTTGGGTCCTTTCCTCCTGCTAGGAAAGGATAAAAAGGGAATTTCTGGAAAAGAAAGCCTCGTGTCATCCCTAGGAGCTGTTACTGTGGTTTGGGCTGTTGATCCAGGAGTACTCAGGTAGCAGCTGCCTCCCTTGGTCCCTACTCAGCCACCTTGGAAGGGAAAAGTGCTGCTGCTCTCCTCAAGACAGGCTGGCTGCTTCCCAGGAAAGGGAGTCAAGGGGTTTGTCTTGCAGTGACAGGCGTGGATTTAACCTCACATGGTGCCAGCTGCCCAGATTGGACACAGCCTCTTGTTAAGGTGGATTTATTTCATGATTTCTGTCATCGAAGTGTCACTTTACACTTGGGATGTTGGGAATAGCTGGAGATACAACCTCTGATATCCCAGCCTTCCATCAGCAGTAAATCCCAGGGGGATTTGCTTTCCTCACTTACTGCCAGCCTGTGCAGGTATTTCACAAATAAAAGGAAAAGGGGGGTAAAAACAAGGCAGGGAATTTTTCCCCCTGCAAGGAGTTGTTTGGGGTAAAACAGCCTCACTGGCAGAACAGGTTCCACAGGGTGGAGTGACTGTAAATGTCGCTGTGATCCTGTCTCACCTTGGGTGAGATTCCACAGGGATCCTTTCCCCATCCCAGCTGGGCCCCACGGTGCAGGGCAGGGCGACGCGATGTCTCCTCGTGCCCAGTGAGGGAGCGGCAGCTCCAGGACTTTGGCTTTGTCTCTCTGCTTCCCACTGGAGGCAACAGCACAGTGGGGAGAGGTGGAGTGACCTGGGAAAAGCTGTTCCTAAACCACCCTCAGCTGCTGCAAAACTGCAAAACCCATGTCGTGGACTCAGTGCTTGCTGTGCCAGTGCCCTCTGGTGTGACACACATGTCTTGGTGCATTTCTGCTGCTCCTGATCCTCCCTGTGACCTCCCCATTATCCCTTTTCCCAGCTGTGACGTGGGATGCCATGGCCAGCTCCTCAGACAGTGACGAGGATGGGTTCATGGCTGTGGATCCAGAGGACGCCGTGGTGGAAGGGACGATGGAGCAGGAGGATGAGCCCCATGCTGAGCTGGAGGTGGAGGAGCCCAGGCCCAGCTCCAGATCAATGCTGGAACTGCCAGAAGAGGTTTTGGAATACATCCTGTCCTTCCTCTCTCCCTACCAGGAGCACAAAACCGCCGCCCTTGTCTGCAAACAGTGGTATCGACTGATCAAAGGTACAAGTGATGGCAGTGCATTTCTTTAATTGTGGGATTTGGAACCCAGCTGTCTTTTACCTTTGCCTCTTGTTTTCCCCTCAAACTCTGAAATCTAACTTCTGTGAAATCCCAGAGAAATCCTAACAGTCATGGTCACTGGCTTTGCTCAAAGCAGGCCTGTAGCTGTGCAGAATCGAACCCCTCAGCCTCTCTCAGGGTAGAAAACCCAGAGAGGCCATGAATTCCCATCCTGGATGTGTCCAAGGCTAGACTGGATGGGGCTTGGAGTGACCTGGGATAGTGGAAGGTGTTCCCACCCTTGGCAGGGGTTGGAGCTGGATGACCTTTGAGGGCCCTTCCAAAGCCGAAGCCCTACGACAGAACAGCTCCTTTGCTGCCTTTGGATGCTTCCAGTGCTGCACTGGTGACCTTGGATTGCAGCCTCCTCCCCAGGGCCCCTGGCAGTGTCCTATGGCTGATGCAGCTTTAATTGTGCTTCATTTGCGTCTTGTTCAGTAATTAACGTTCCCAAAGCTTCTGCTTTCGGCTGGAAACAACCCCAGCTCTGGTTCTTACAGCTCTGCTGGAGATAAATGGAATATAAAATCTGCATGAATAGAGATGTGCATATTCCACCTTCCTGGAAGAGTAGCCCAGAGACACAGATCCTTCCCTTGCCTCTGCACAGCATTCATTCCAGAGCCTCGTGGGGGTATTATAATGCTGCAGAAGTATGATACAGCAAATGAGGGAAAATTTGGGCAAGGATACAAGCAGAATCTTCTGCTTCATTTTATTTTAATACAGTCGGTGATTTCTGGTTCAATTGGGTGCACACTTTAATCAGAAGCTTCATTTAAAAAATAAGGAGTTTCAGAGGAGAGTAGTTAAATCCTAGGAAGTGGGACACGTTGCTGCACAAGGGGAATGTGTTCCTTCTGGAAAACAGCAGTGGGTGTCAGGTCAGGAATGCCCTTGGCAGTTTGTAGGGTGATGGTTCATTTATGGACTTCTCCTCATCTGAAAGCATTCCTCAGATTCCAGGCATTTCCCACTTTGCCCAGAGTTGAACAGGCTGGGGGTTAAAAAAACACAGCTACCCCAGCAGGGACCATGGCCCAAAATTACTCCTTTTGTGCATCAGTTTGGGGCAGCAGCTGCCCACAGCCCTGGGGAAGGGCCTTTTCCAAGTGCTGCAGCCCCGAGTGGCTCCTTGGCTGTTTCCTGGAGTGGCCTGCAAGGGATGCAGCAAGGGATGCAAGGGACAAACACCTGGGATTCACCCCAGAGGGATGTGGGAAACATCCCTGGAGCCGAGGGATGAGCAGCCTGAGGCACAGCGTGGCTTTGGGCTGTGTCACCTCTCAGGGGATGAGTGGTGCTGGCAAATGGGCCCTTCTGGGGCAATTCCAGCCAAAAAGGGGTCAGGAACCACCACCTGCGAGCTGTGCCCAGAGAGGTCACTCGAGGTAAACAACTGATTTGTGTTCTTCTGGTTAATTTTTCCTGTTTGCCAGGATACATCTGCTGTGCAGTCCTGGAGTTCACATTCCCTTTCCCGTGTGACTCTCAGGGATCAGATCCTCAAGGACCCCAGCCTTTATTTTTTTATTTTAAAAAACCCTTCCTGCTTTATATCCCAGAGTGGGATTTCTTGCTGGGGATGTTCCTGGCACAGGGCTTGGGGAAAAACTCTTGGCAGGTTGTGGCATCCTCAGTGCAGGTGCCACTAAGTGTCTGCTGAGCTGCTGCTTCTGCCAGAAACCTTCTTCAGACCCTTTGTCTCCTCAGGGAGCAGCCTCTGGCCCCTCCCAGTGCCCTCATACAGAATCAGTGGCAGCCTTGGAGCATCCCTGCTGATTTTTATCACTGATATCTCCTTTCTGATTTTTTCAGGTCCCTGGCCAGTAGCTGCATTCACACTTAAAAATTGATTATTGCACTGAGGTTCCTTGAGGGAAGGGAAGCTGCTCCTCAGGGTGTGATGAGGGAACAAGGGTGCAACAGAGAGGGCGGAACACAAGCTCTCCAGTGCATCCCAGTGCTTCCTTCCTTTCCCAAAGGCTCTGCTTCCCAAGCTGGAGCTGCCAGGGATGTCGTGACCCGGGCCAGTGCATGCTGCTGATTTCCACATTTGCAGAGTTCCCTTGTCTTTATTCTCTTTAATCCCCCGCATTCCCAGCATAGTTCTAACTCAAACGCAGGGGATTTGGAGCTGCTGTCACCGTGCAGGCACAGTTCGTTCCTGGGTTTGCTGATGATGTTGTTCTCTCCCCAGGTGTGGCCCATCAGTGCTACCACGGCTTTATCAAGGCAGTGCAGGAAGGGAACATCCAGTGGGAGAGCCGCACTTACCCCTACCCCGGCACCCCCATCACCCAGCGCTTCTCACACAGTGAGTATCTCTGGAATCCCGATGGCAGCTGCCTCCCTCGGGGGCTGGCAGTGCCACACGTGTCCATCGCCACCGGTGTTCAAACCCACAGCTGGGCCAACACTTGGCACAAGGGCAGGGATTTGGCAGCTGCTAGTCATGGTGGGCTCGCTGATCCTAGGAAATGCTGATAGAGTGGAAGTGGGGTGGGATTGTGGCTTTCTGGTTGTGCAGGGCTCTTTCTGCAGCTCCCCAGGTTGGACAACTCTCCCAGATTATGGAATCAACCCTTGACCTAAACGTGTCCCCAAGTGCCACATCCACACGCCTCCAGGGATGGTGACTCTAGCACTGCCCTGGGCAGTCTGTGCCAGTGCCTGACCACCCATTCCATAAAGGATTTTTCACAATATCCAACCTAAATCTCCCCTGGCGCAGCTTGGGGCTGTTGTCCTTGTCCTGTCCCTGTTCCCTGGGAGCAGAGCCTGACCCTGCCCGGCAGAGCCCCCCCGCCCCCAATCAGGGAGTTGTGCAGAGCCACAAGTCCCCCCTGAGCCTCCTTTTCTCCAGGCTGAGCCCCTTTCCCAGCTCCCTCAGCCACTCCTGGCACTCCAGCCCCTTCCCAGCTCTGTTCCCATCTCCCTGGCCCCTCAGTGTCCTTCTTGTCCTGAGGGACCCAGAGCTGTCCCCAGGATTTGGGCCTGAGCTTTGTGTCCTCCTCATCAACCCCTCCCGCAGCCTCTGGACTGGAATCGTTCCCATCAAGGGCAGTGAGTTTTGGGAAATGCAGCACTCAGAAATGTGCACCAGCTGCCCACACAGGTCCTCTACATCTGTGAGGAAAATTGGGAATTCTCCGGTGTGCTGCATTCAAATCGAGGGGAGCTGCAGGTGGATTTGCTGGCAGAAGGGAGCGATTCAGTTGACAGCACCACTCAATGTTTGGGTGAATTCTTCCCCTGCTTCCAAGATGCTGGAAGAGAACAGAAAGGGACAAGATACCTAAACAGAGTGCCTTTGAGGGAAAGATCTTGAAATAAACCCTATTCTTTGGAGTACAGTAGTACTGAGCTGCCTCAGCTCCAACAAAAATAAAAACACGACAAAAATTTCATCCTGTGACTCCAGCACGGGGTCTGAGCCCTCTGGGCTCTTCCAGGAAGCAAATTGCATTTTTCTAAGGGCAGATAAACACGGTGCAAACCCTGCCATTCCAAGAGCAGCAGGCATCACATTTTCATCTTCCCAAGCAATAATTTATGAGGCAGCCACTGTGCAGCCTCTTGCCAAGACAAGTCCGGGAGACGCTTTGGGGAGCTCTGGTGAAGTCATTGTGCTCTGCCAAGATATCCTCGCCTTCCTGAAGGATGAAAAGGTTCCACAGTTCACAGCTCATTTTTAGCAACGTTAGTGAAGTGCTTATTAACGACTTCACATTTGCATGTATTTCCCTTCAATTTTAGCAGCGTTTTTGCGACTGCTGAGTGCTCAGGCCAGCTAGAAATTCCCTGGAAGAGGCTCAGAGTTGCCCCAAAGAGTACTGTGTGCTCTTTCCTTTATCAGGCTGCCTGCCACAAGCTTCCTGGCTCCAAAGTGAGTTGTCTCCTTAAATCCATTGCCCTCTGAGCATGTAATCCGTATTAGCCTCGCTCAGTGACAGTGCCCCAGCTCTGCCCGGCCCCTGTGGCCACGGCAGCGTTATTAATGCACTTTGTGGGTACAAAGCTAATCTGGATTAACTTGTTTGCTGACTTAAACGGATTGGTTTGTGAGCAGCTGCCCAGATCTGCAGCCTCTGCTTTCCCTGCAGCAGCGTTCTGTGCCTGCCAGCGAGATTCCAGTGTTAAAGCGAAGCTACAAATCGTCAGTTCCGGAAAGTCAAACTGAATCTCTGAACTATCACCTAAAATCCCAAGGGATGATGGTGAGCTGAGGTGGAGGGAACAGGAGGTTTGGGCAGTGGGGAGGGATGCAGAGAAGACTCACAAAGCCCTTTCTGAGGCATGAGTGATTTGCCAGTTTTTGTGGGAAGGCGTCACCACCCAGACACGAGTCAGTGCTGCCATCAAAGCTCTGTCTGGGGCTCACTCTCTCTTCCAAGAATTATTCCAGCTATCCCAGAAGTGCTCACAGGGAGCGCAAATGGACAAGGAGGGGAATTTTTAACAGTTGGAGGTCAACCTGTCTGCCCTGAGTCCTGAAGGGAGGAATGGCAAAAGTGCTTGATAAGGAAAAATGAATGGGAGGTGCTGCCGTGGGGAGTGCTTGGCAGGGATCACACAGCTGAGAACAAACTATGTATGAGCTGTTGCCCTTCCAGAGGATTTGACTAAAGCTGCAGAACTGCAGGACATGAAATATCAGTAATGCTGTGTGTTAAGGGGCAGAAATCTTCTATATTTGGGGGTTTTTTTGGGTGACGTTTGCAGGAGTCACTGAGTTGTTTTATGTATAAGCCTGCGAGGTCATAGCAGGGCAATGAGTCACAGGATGAAATCACTGCCCACAGTCAAATGTGAGGAGGCTCAGGAATGCAGAAACGGAAAAGCAGCAGAGGAATGCCAATCTTTGTGCCAGGGATATTGATCCTTTACTGGAGGAGTGACTAATATTTTTTTTGATTTATTGTTTTTGTTTCCGAGGAGCCTGGGGTTGGTGGCACCACCAGGATGAGTAATTACAGCAATTTGTGGGTTTGACAAACCATTGGGAGCAGTGAGAGCTGGAATGTTTGTTTTACAGGATGGGTTGCTCCTGGAGCAGAGCTGCAGCTCCTCCCAGCACCCAGCCTTGCTCAATATCCCTGGATTTTTGGCTGAACTCAGGCCCTGCACTGCAAGGAGCAGGACAGTGGCACTTTTGGGAGTGAGGAGATACAGGTGGAGATGAAGGGAGATGGGAAGGCTCCAGGGAGGCCTTAGAGCCCCTTCCAGTGCCTGAAGAGCTGGAGAGGGACTTGGGACAAGGGATGGAGGGACAGGACACAGGGAATGGCTTCCCACTGCCAGAGGGCAGTGATAGGTGGGATATCGGGAAGGAATTGTTCCCTGGGAGGGTGGAGAGGCCCTGGCACAGGGTGCCCAGAGCAGCTGTGGCTGCCTCTGGATCCCTGCAATTGTCCAAGGCCAACACCAAGGGCTGTCATCCTCCCACCCAAGGACCACGTGGGCATGGGATTCACAGCCCAGCAGCTTCTTTCCCATCTCTCCAGTGGGAAATACAACCCTTGAACTTGGATGGGTTACTTTATTTCATGTTCTCTGAGTTTCAGAAGTCAGGGTTCTTTGATTATGGTGAAGGGAATGTGCTTTCCAGTTGGTTTTCTCTTCCCAGTCATCTCTGCTTTGGTTGTCGGCTGCTCTGGGGGAAAATCTCCAATAATTCATTACTCAGGACAGGGGAGTCAGAAGTGTGGTTAGAAACCAGCAGCCTCTGCTCTCTCTGAGCATCAGTGTCTTCAAACATCAGAATTATTGATTCATTTCCAAAGATAAGCCACTTCTGCAGTGCTGAAACTCTGGAGGTCACTGAATTTTGCTGGGACATAAAAAAACCCCAACTAAATCCATTCAGTGTTTTCCACACAAAGAAACCCTAAAACCATCAGGGACATGCATAGTTCCCCCCTGATTTATTCTACACCTGATATAAACTATATATAAACATATCATGGAATCACAGAATATCCTGAGCTGGATCCAGAAGAATCACCGAAGTCCAGCCCTGTACAGCCCCAACAATCCCAATGTGGAATTCCTACAGGCTGGAATAAACCGCAGTTTTCATTGTGCTTGCTTTTTCCTGGTTTTCCCTATTTTTTCTTTCCTCAAGCTGCTCTGCCTTCCTTATCTTCAGTAGCTTAAAATTACTCTAAAAAGAAGTAGGAAAGCACAATCTCAATGATTTTGCTGTGGAGTTATTCCATGTGGAATTACAGGAAACCCAGAATTCTGCCCAGCCTCCAAGGCACAAGCTGAACAAGCCCTCCCTGCTCCATCTTTCCAAAGTTCCCTCTTGCCAGAGGTACCGGGATGCTGCAGACACTCCTTGCCAAAGGCAGACACTTCCATGGATTTTGTTTTGGGGCCAAAAGCTCTTGATTTCCCTGGATATTTTGAGGGGTTGTCAAATGTGGTGTTCCTTCCCTGTTCCCCATCTCGCTGCCTCATCCTTTTCCACAGGGAGCAGAGGGAGTGCCTGTGTTTTAGTGGGGCTTTTTAAACGAAATGAGGTGAAATCCTGAAAAGAGAACAAACCCCCAGCCCTGGATGCACAGAGCAGGGTCTGTGAGCTCTGTGAACCAGCTCAGGGAAGGTCAGTGAGCTGAATGCCTTAATCACAGCTAAGCTAATTAATTACAGGCTTCTAAGGCAGTTTTCTCTGCACTTTGAGGAGCAGCTCTGCCTGAGGGGATAATCCTCTTGGGAAGGTTCTTGCTGGAGTATCACCCTGCTCAGGGATACCCTGTGGTTCCAGGGAGCCAGGGCAGCCTGGTTGCTTTTCTCCAGGGAGGAAAGGGTCTGATGTGTGTGAGGCACAGAGCACTGGCAGGAGCTGTGTGAGGCACAGAGCAGTGGCAGCAGCTGTGTGAGGCACAGAGCAGTGACAGCAGCTGTGGTCTGTTGCAGGTGCGTGTTACTATGACGCCAACCAGTCCATGTATGTGTTTGGGGGCTGTACCCAGAGCAGCTGCAACGCCGCCTTCAATGACCTCTGGAGACTTGACCTCAACAGCAAGGAGTGGATCCGGCCCCTGGCTTCAGGTGAGCCCTGGCAACTCCCCCCACACCTCTTCCCTCCTCCCCATGGCTCGGGTTCAGTGTTTTCATGTGTGTCTGAGCGGTTTCCCACCAGGTTTGGGCTGTGTCTCAGAGAAATATGGGTTTGTGGCAGAATCTGTGTCCTCAGCACCACCTCAGGGGGTTTTCTTGGCAGCAGCTGGTCCCTGTCATGCAGGGGAAGGGACATTCCCTGCAGCCACCAGAGCCTGCATTGATAAAGCTGAGAAAATCAGGATTGTTCAATCTGGGGAAGGCTGAGAGAGTCAGGATTATTCAGTCTGGGGAAGGCTGAGTTGGGATTGTTCACGCTAGAGTAGGCTGAAGATGTGATGATTGTTCAGCTTGGAGAAGGCTCAGAAATTTGGATTGTTCAGCCTGGAGAAGAGAAGGCTCCAGGGAGACCTCAGAGCCCCTTCTAGTGCCTGAAGAGCTGGAGAGGGACTTGGGACAAGGGATGGAGGGACAGGACACAGGGAATGGCTTCCACTGCCAGAGGGCAGTGATAGGTGGGATATCGGGAAGGAATTGTTCCCTGGGAGGGTGGAGAGGCCTTGGAGGTTTGGAACAGGTTTGTTCCTACCTGTTTTCTCAGGGTTCCCAGAGAAGCTGTGGCTGCCCCTGGGTCCCTGAAAGTGTCCAAGGCCAGGCTGGAGCAACCTGGGGTAGTGGAAGATGTCCCTGCCCATGGCAGGGAGTGTCACTGGGTGTGTTTAAGGTCCCATTCTGTGTTTTCATGGTAAGAGTCATTGTCCCAAAGGTGAGATTTTCTTTGCTCACTGGAGTGGCTCCCACTCCAGGTATTTTGGGGAGTAGAGCAGACAAGCCCATGCAGGTGGGAAAGCGTGGGAAAGCAGGTTCATTCCTGCTGTCCAGGCACCCTCAGCCAGGCAGGAAAACATTGCAGATTATTTCCCACACTGATTTTTGTGCTGGAAATGTCACCCATGACAGTTTGGTTTTTCCTTTTAATTTCTGAATTCCACTAAAATAACTTTGAGGAAAGCAGAAGAATTGGGGGAAGCTCTTGGGGAAGGGGTGGGAAATCAGTGTTAAAGCAGCTGTTTTGGGGGGAGGAAGGAGAAGAGGAGCTTAGCATCCACCAGCACTCCTTCTTGGACACAGAATTCCCTGGCCTGTGCTCTAAATATTGTGGGCTACTCAGATATTGTTTGAAGTATTTTCTTGTCTGGCACTGGAAGTCCTCCAGAATCCAGGGAATAAGGAGATAGAGGTGGAGATGGATATAGAGGGGGATAGGAAAGCTGGGGTTGTTCACCTGGAGAAGAGAAGGATCCAGGGTGACCTCAGAGCCCCTTCCAGTGCCTAAAGGAGCTCCAGGAGAGCTGGATAGGGACCTGGGACAAGTCCCGAGTGCTGGTGTCACCTGGGAATTTCCACCTGTGAACGCCTTGCTTGGTGCTTGGATGTCCACCCACACTTCCCTTTGTGTTCTGATTTTTGTGTCACACAGCCTCTGTGTGACTCCCACAGGGGAGAATTAAGGAGCTGTGGATTTAAACAGGGGGGAAAACAAACCCCACCGCTCCAAACGGGCTCCTGCCTTCCATCCTGCCCTGCTGGAGCTCTCCCCGTGCTCAGGGCTGGAGAGGGGAGGATGGTGAGGATCCTGGGCTCTGCAGAGGCCATTGATTGCTGCAGCCCAGGGAGCTCTTCCCCCCGTGCCGAATGCGGGGCACGGCTCGGAGCCAGCGCACTCCGGCCCAGGCGTTCCACAGAGCCACATCCCAGTGCCCTGCTGACAAACAGCGCTCCCAGAGAACGGGTCCTGTGGGAATGCGTGGCGGGGTGAGGTCTCACGGGAAGATCCCCCGAGGAGATGTTCCTGCATGCTGTCATGGGCGAGATGCGATCGCAACTGAAACTGGAGGCCAGGAACGGGGAGCGCTCTGGTTCCTGGTTTTCTGAAGGGATGAGTCACCCCAGTGGGGTCCGACACAGCTCCCGCTCTTCCTTTGCGTGCCCTGAACGTGGGGGTTGGCACTGCCTGCCTGGGAAAGGAGAGTGGCTGGAGGGGGCAGAAGCTGGGAGCTTTGAAATCCTGTGATGTAAATAAGGCAGGAGAGAGTTTAAAAGACAAAAAACACAAAGAGTTGACACTGATTGATTACCACTCGTGTGTGCAGGTGAATTGCTGTGGAGGAGTTCCCACACCTGCCCCACAGACTACAGAGCTCTGGAATAAGACTGGCTCTTTCCCAAGGCCAAATCTTGCTCAGAGAGGTTCCCTCACACTCCATGTGTGCCCTCATTAAGCATCTTCTCTAATGAACCCTGGGCAGGGAATGGGAGCACAGTGTCTTGGACACAGCTTCATCCCTTTCTGAGAGTCTTTTCCAGGAAAAAACACCTTCTTGTTGTTGTTGTTGTTTGTTCCTACCTGTTTCCATCCGGGTTTTCTGGCTCCCAGGCATGAGATGACATCAGAGCTGGATAATTCCCCTCCAGCCCAAGCTGCTTCATCTGGGAGTAAATATTTAGCCTTCAAAGAAATAATTGGCCTGGGTTTCTTTCGTCTCAAAGATCGGGGAGGGAGATAATTACTTCAAAAAACCCTAATTTTTGAGGTTTCAAAGTATTTTTTGCTTAGATCTGAAGCAATAGCTTTGACATGTGACTGATGGGGCTGAAGCAGCACAAGAGAGTTGGTGCCTGTCTCTTCTGGAGAGCTTTTGGTGGGGTTGAAAGCTCTGGAAAGGAGGGTGGCAGGCAGCAGGATCTCTATTTTCAGAAGGTGCCTCCCAGCTCTTCTCCCTCGAGCTTTCCTGGCCATTGTGGAGCTGCTCCCACCCCTTCCCATCCCACGCAGAATCTACTGGAGCAGGAGCAGGATAATTACCACCCCCATGTGTGGGACACCGCAGTGCTGTCCCAGGGTAGGTGGTCCCTGGCAGGCAGAGGCCTTTTCCATGTGTTGGGGATGCTTTTTTTGCCCTCACTTGCACAATTAACCTGGGCAGTTGTTGGAACTTGAGCCTATCTATGCTCAGGGGATCCTGAAGGAGGACTAGGGTGGTTTATGCTGTAATCTGTTTACCTGGCGGTGAGGCCCCACTCCTGTGAGTCCAGCTGGAGCACACTGGGTTCAGTGGTGAGGGTCCCTGGTGCTCCCCAAAAATGGGCTGAACAGCCAAGAAAGAAACCAAACCCTGCTTGAAACATAGAGTCCCAGGACTTTCAGTACCTGGAGGGGCTCCAAGAATGCTGGAGATGAACTTTTGGACAAAGGCCTGGAATGCCAGAGGGCAGCGTCAGGAAGAAAGGAATTCCCTCCTTGGGAAGGAATTGTTCCGTGTGAGGGGTATGAGGCCCTGGCACAGAATGGAAGTGTCCAAGGCCAGGCTGGACAGGGCTTGGAGCACCCTGGGACAGTGGAAGGTGTCCCTGCCCATGGCGGGGTTGGGACCAGATGGGTTTTAAGGTCCCTTGCAACCCAAACCATTCCATGATTCCATGACTTCATGCAATGGGAGCTGCAGGGGGTTGTGGTGAGGCCTTTGCTGATGCCTGGACTTGGCTGAGCCGGGATTCATTCCTGGATCTGCAGCCCTGCTGGCAAGGAAGGTTTGTCCTATTTCCATGCAGGTCTGTGAAACTCTCCTGGTGAGCTCCCACCCATCCCTTTGCAACGGGAGCTGATGGAGGCTCCCAGAGAAGGCCCAGCTGCGCTGGCACCATCTGAGCCTCCTGTCCATGACATCCTGCAGAGATAACTCACAGGCAGAATCGGGAGTGTGTCTCCAGGCAGTCTCCTGCTGCCCTGCCTGGGCTGTTTCAGGCTGTGTCTCCCTGCAGGCTTTGTCCCTCCCTGAGTTCCTTGGTTCCAGTTCCTCAGAGTCCTGCACTTGGCCTCCCTCGGCCAGAACCACACCGGAAAATGCCTTTTTGAATTAGGGAGGAAAAGGCCGGGAGCTTTGCTCTCCCAGGAGCTCATGGCACAGAGGTGAAAAGCTTTTCCTTTTAAAACTGAGCCTGTTGTGTTTATAAAGTCAAGAATGGTGCTGGAACGACCAGGGCTTTGCAGGGAGAGAAACTCCTGCTGGAGTCCTGTAGGATCTGCACATCCTCCTCTTGGGACTGTCTTATCACTTCCTTCTGCTCCCACTTTCCTGCAGCTGCCTGGGGAGGCAGGAGGGCTGGGAAGGGCCCTGTCCCTCCCTGTTTCCCACTGCCAGGCCAGGATATCCCTCTCTGATCCCACAGGAATTCAGGAGCCCTGAGGGTCCACTTTTCCTGTTGCTGGGAGGAGACTCCTGGTGCTGCTATCCTGGCCCACCCTTGCCCCGGCACTTCCCCAGGACTTCTCTCCTGGCGTTTTCTGTCCCTGCGGTCACGCTGGGGAGATGGGAAAGCTTCTCATCTTTCTTAGCATTTCAGGATCAAACCAGGCTTGGAGGCAGAACTCCGTGTGAGGCTTTTATCCTCTCTGTCCCCGCAGTGTTGGGCCATGGCTGATCCTCCCTCCTGCTCCAGCCTGGGAATGAGCAGAGTCCTCCACCCTGGAGTTTGTGCTTAAACCTCCTGGGTGGCCTTAGCAGGACGCAGTAAAGCCCCTCTGCCAGCGGTTCCTCTTGGCTCAGCTCTTCCCCCAGCCCCCTCCGTGCCAGGAGTGGGAGGTTCAGGTTTCCCTTTGTGACTGAGGGGAAAGTACCTTTGATGGTGTTGTGTCAACAAAAGCAACAGCCTGAAGGAGGCAGGAGAGACTTGGGAGAGACTCCTGGTGCCAGATGTGGTCCAGGTGGAGAAACCTCCCTGTCGCTCGTGGGGCAGAGAGGTTTGTCCTTGACAAAGCTGTTCAAAAACCTTGCCCCAAGCTAAAAAACCCAGCCTTGTTTTCATCTCCCCCTTCTAGAAAACAGCGGTGAGTTTTCAAAACAATTTTCCAAACAGTCGGTGAAGTTTCACAGTGCTGGTCCCGCTCCGGAGTGAATTCCTTAGTTGGGATCTCCTCAGCTCTGGGAGTTTTGTGGAGCTGAAGGAGTCACAGGGAAGGACCGAGGGGGTTCCCAAGGAGGGGAGGTGGTGCTGGACCCTGCAGGATCCCACGGGATCCAGCCTTGCACAGCCACAAACCAGAGTGGCACTGGAACTCAGGGAATGAATCCCACTGGGACAGGACCAGGGCTGTCTAAGGGCTCGGGAGGAATCTGAGGAGTAAACAGAGATGTGGGAATAGTGGGAAGCTCCTCATGTGTGGATTTAAACCCTCTGTGACTGCAGATTGTGCAGCTCGTTCAGTTCAGGGCTGTGTTTTGCATCAGCTGTTTCCAGTCCTGAGCCCCTCAACTCAGGGCGGACCTGGAGGGGCTGGAGCGTGTCCAGGGAAGGGAACGGAGCTGGGAAGGGGCTGGAGCACCAGGAGCAGCTGAGGGAGCTGGGAAAGGAGCTCAGCCTGGAGAAAAGGAGGCTCGGGGGGCCCCTGTGGCTCTACACAACTCCTGACAGGAGGGGACAGCTGGGGGGAATCGGGCTCTGCTCCCAGGAAACAAGGGAAGGAGGAGAGGGAATGGCCTCAGGCTGGACAGAGGAAGGCTCAGGCTGGACAACAGGAGGAATTGTGCCATGGAAAGGGTGGTCAGGCCTTGGCAAGGGCTGCCCAGGGAGGTTTGGAGTTCCTATGCTTGGAGGTGTCCAAGGAAGGACTGGACATCACACTCACTGGGCTGCATGACAAGAGAGCATTGGGCACAGGTTGGACTTGATGGTCCTGGGGGGCTTTTCCAACCTCAAAGATTCCGAGATTTTTTTTCCTGCAGAACAGTAACTGAGGTGCTCTGCCCTGACCCCAAACTTGCAGTCTCTTCCCTCACAGGGATCCTGGGCACAGCCTTGCTTTGGGCATTAAAACCCCCCAAAATCCTGACTGACCAAAACTCTGGCTGCAAAATTCTCTTGGTGTCCCCCTGTGCCTCTGACCTTGCTGTGGTGTCCCACGGTCCCGTCTGATTGAAGGCAAAGCTCAGTTTTATGAAAAACCCAGGATCACCTTGAGCCCACTGCAGCCATGTGGTTGCTGTTGGTCTCCCAGGAGCCCAGAGGATCCAGGAGCTGATTCCTGGCATGGAATAACTGCTCTAATTATGCTGTATGTGCCTGAGCCTCCAAAGTGGAGCAGGTTAATGGAGTGGATGGAGATCCCTCGTGCTGTGAGCAGTCTTGGTAAGCCTGGAAGAGAGGAAAGCTTCTTCCATCTCTTTTCCTGATCTGAGTGGTTTTTCCCTCAAAGTCAAAGTCTCGTTGCCCTTTGACTTTGGTGGCAGTAGGGCCTATTCCTGCCTCTGCAGAGCTGCAACATTCCATGTTATCCTCCAAAAATCCCTGGCTTTCCCACCACCATCCAAAGGCTCTTGAAGTCCTCAAGCTAAGAGTGACTTGACCCCTTTGGAAGCTCAGCTTTAATCCTGTGAGCCTCCTGCCTGGAGCTTCCTTATCCTGCACCTGGTTTCTTCCTCATCACACCTAAATTCTTCCTTACACACACTTCATTTCTTCCTTATCCCACTCCTTATTTCTGCCCTTCTGGAGCAAAAACAGGACTTTCCAGGCTTGTCCCATGCTACCCTTTGGGGCAGAGGCTGTCTCAGCACAGAATTGCTTTCTCCAGTTTAAATATATTGATTTTTTCCTCCTTTGGGCTTACAGTTTTACAAGAAGGTGAATGACTGTTCCTGCCAAGCCTTTGACAGACAAACTCTCCATCAATACCCCTGGGTATAGAGTTAGGACTTCATTCCTGCCCTTGCAGAGGGTGGGCTGGCAGCTCTGAGGTGGGAGCAGGGCTGTTCCCAGCCCCTGGATCCATCTGACATTTATTTGTTCCTCTCTTTGCCTGGCTGGTTTTGCAGAATGTTTCTAATGGAATTTGTGGTGTTCAATATGAACTATCTCAAGGGCAAGAGATGAAAAATCAACCCAAATCAAGTGAAGGCTTTTTTTTTTCTGTTTTTCTGTGTTAGCTTCTGGCTAGTTGGGAAGGCGCTGCTGGTTTCCAGGAGATTAATCCCTGGGTTTAGGTTTACAGCACACACCTCCACCCCCTTTGATTTGCCAGGCTCTGTCCTCCTCCAGCTCGTGGCATTGCTGGCTGTGTTTAACCTCTGGAAGGTTTTTGTTGTCTGCATCCAAACCACATTCCACTGGCATCTATCATTGGATGGCCACCCTGCCATGCCTGGTATGGATCAGTCCCAGGGACACACAGGTCCAAAACCCACGTGCAAACTAAGTGTGTGGTGAACTTTTTGCAAGGATTTATCCCACAGGTGCCTTTACTGAACCAGGCAGGAAGAGCCAAAAGATCTGTCCCTGGGATCCCTCCCCTGCCTGGGAATCTGCTCCCCACAAACAAAGGCACCTGCTTGGAGAGCCTGGGGGGGTGAAGGGCTCTCCTGCTGAAGCGTTGACTGTCAGTGTGACGGGAAGTGGGTGAGGATCACCAGCACAGAGGAAAACATTCCCATTCCTGAACCCCAAATCTGAAATGGCCTCAGTTCCCACATTCCTCCCTCACTCCCCTGACCCTACCTGGCTGCATCCTGCCCTTCCCCCCAGCTGGCAGCTGCTTATCCTTATCAATGCTGTGTTCCCACCACTTTTCCAGCGGCTCCCGATATCCGCCAAGGTCACACAGTCACTCCATGACTCCTTTCCGTGACTCCTTTCTGCTGCTCTCTCTCTCGGAGTTGCAGGGGAGGGGGCAGAGTCAGTTTAGCAATTAGAGTAAGGTGTGCCTGGGCCTCAGGACTCGCTGCCTCCCAGGAATGTGGTGCCACAGGCAGCCAGGAGTGGCTTTCAAGAAGCCATGGATTACCTGCCCAGGGTGGGGGGAGTGTGCCCAGGACCAGGGGCTGGCAGAGGGGTTTTACCCCAGGAGGCCAAAGCACTTCCCCTCTCCCATTCCTTGCTCTCCGTGCACCGCAGGACTTGGAAGTTCAGCCAATTTTTATCCATGGGCAAAACATGGGGGAAAACATTCCCTGCTTTGGGAAATGGGCTCCTTGGAGCAGGGCTCAGCTACCTTGGTCAGCAGGGCATGGAGGCAGCATCCAACTCTAACACTCCCTCAGGAAATGATCCCTCACCCTGTGGATGCCCTCCTGCCCTGCCCTGGACAGCTCAACCTGATGTGATGTGGCAGGAGTCCTGTGGGAAGGGAATAGAGGGAAAAGCTGAGGAGGCTGGGAGAGGAGCAGCTTGAAGGGAAGTGGGTGCTTGAGTGGGGATCTGGTTTCCCTCTTCCCTCCATTCCTCTGGTTTCCCTCTTCCCTCAGTACGGGTTTGGGGTCTCACCTTGTTCTACTGGGACACCTTCCACCATCCCAGGGTGCTTCAAGCCCTGTCCAGCCTGGTCTTGGACACTTCCAGGGTTGAGTAGGAATCCCTCCTAGTAGTACTAGCAGGTAGTAGTAGTAGTAGTAGTAGTAGTAGTAGTAGTAGTAGTAGTACCTGGTAGTCCCTCCTTCACCTTGAAAAGCCTGACACTTGGAGAACAATTTGCATTTTAATGATCCCAAAGTGCAGGTCTGTCATCCCTTTAACCTAGACAGAAGTTGGGCTGCATTTTCCAAGATTTTTTTTTTTTTTTTCTATCAGGGATTTCTTTTCTTTTTCCTGACATTTGATTTCCCAGCCCTGCAGAGAATTTAATTTCTCGCTCGTCCGAGTTTGGTTGGAGCTGAGGAATTTGTGAACTGTGGCTCAGACAAAGCATATCCAATTTATTTCCTTTTCAGGAAAAAGGCTCAAAACCCCGGAGCCACACACGGGGTTGTTGACACTGGTGGTGTCTCACATCTCATGAATGTGTTGCACCCCAGAGGGAGCTGATCCCTCTTTCCCGAGGTGTGGGAGGCACCCAGAGGTGATGGTTTCCCTGGACACAAATTCCCTGATCATTTCGCATCCAATTATTCCATTTCCCTGGGTCTCTGACAGTGCCTTCTCTCCTAGGCAGGTACCTCCCTGTCCATTGTGGGGTCAGTGGGATAAAACCCCGCTATCCCACGGCTGCACTGTCAGCTGGGAAGGAAAGGTCATCCTGAGAATTTTGGGCAGGCTGTGCTGACATCTATCGGCAAGAGCTCCTTCCAAAGCAACCCAGCCTTTGCCTTGAGGACTCTATCCACCAGGATTATGTGTGTAATAGTCGGGATTGAGCAGGCAGCATTCCCAGGGCAGTTTAATCCATACCCAGCACGATGTGCCTTCTGAGCCTCTCTGCATCCTGGCACTCCATAGCCTGATTTTAATCTTTCCCCAAAGCATCTGCTGTAAAACTCTTGGAGAATGGGACAGGCATGCGGAATGACAGAGCACTCGCTCGTGCTTGTCTGCAGTCCAAAGGTGGATTTTGGTTTCTGACGTGAAATATTCCGGGAGTTTGGTGCTCAGGGCTGGAATTACCAGAATGAGGGAGAAAAGTGCTTTCCTGGCATGGAGGGAGTGAAGTTCAGGAACCAATGGGTTGAAAATGGGAGTGAAGGGGGATTCAGCAAGGGAGGGGAGTGTCAAGAGCTGGACTGAATTTTCCTTCCTATGCTGGGAATTTCAGCGGGAAGATTCTGGGGTTTCAGTAAATAACTGTTGTCCTTGCAGCAAATATTAGGAGCAGCAAAGCCCTAGTTCTTCCTAGGCTTTTTGCGCTTCCTCCCTCTGACTGCATCCAGAAGGGTTGTGGATTCCCCATCCCCAAAAGTGTCCAAGGCCAGGCTGGACAGGGCTTGGAGCAACCTGGTCCAATGGAAGGTGACCCTGCCCATGGCCGGGGTGGAATGGGATGAGCTTTAAGGTCCCTTCCATCCCAAATCATTCTGGGATTTTCTGGCTGTGCCCAGAGGGTGCTCTTTAGAGGATAGTTGAGGTTTGGAGCCCCGTGGTAGCTACAACCTCACCAAATTACACAGCAGCCATTTCCTGGAACATCACTCATTTTGGGATTCTCTAGCGTCGGGGTGGCTGCCGCCGCCTCCCTTGCACCACGGGAAACGATCCGGGAGTGGAAAGTACGGAGCTCAGCAGGGCTGGGACACAGCACCGCTATCCCACCCCGAGCTCCTCCCTGCCCTGCAATTACCCCCTCCTCAGGGCTGGGGAGCCTGAGCCAGCAATTCCCATGTCTTCCCTCGCCTCCTGCAGCAGCAGGAGCTGCTCAGCCTTTCCCGGGAGCACTGAGCTCTTTAATTGCACCGGGGCTGATCTGGGGTGGTGTCAGGCTGTTAAATCACTGGAGAAGGCTGTGAGGCAGCGTCACTTCAGGGGGAATAAAAACACGAGCGTGGAGGCAGGGAGAGGTGGATGGTGGGGATTCCACCCAGAGAGAGAGGGAACAGCGGCTTTTGCAGGAGCAGCACCTCGTGCGGGGCCAAATCCAAAGGATGATTACGAAGGGTGACCTCACCCTTCGGAGCGCCCGGCACCTCGGGGCGATGCTGCCAGGGAGAAGGGGCAGGGTGTATCCCAATAATGCCTCTCCTCCCGTGGAGCTATGGGAATTGCGGCGGGAATTGCGGCAGGAATTGAGGCGATCCCCGTTCGGGGCTGTTGGGAGATAAGAGGCTGAGCCCGCGGCGTTCTGGCGCGGTTATCTCGGCACTGTTTGCTCAATTGCTGCATGAGGACATTTTTGCCAGGCATTAGCACAGAGTGACTCAGTAAATCCAGTTGCACAGGGTTCAGAGGGCACTGCCTCTCCTTTTCCAGGGCTTTATCGGAGCGGCAGCACCTCACAAATCCGGGGTTAAAAAAATACCCACGGGCACCTTGCAACAGAGGGAAGGTGACTGATCCTCCCCGGGGCTTCTGCCTCCACCTCCCTGAGCTTGCAAGAAGTCAAAACTTCACTTCCACGCCGGGGTTTGACTGGGCTTGTACCACAGTCCCGAGTCACTGCAGGGTGGAAATCCCACACTGGGAGCGCGGTGGGAATTCTGTTTGTGTGTCAGCATTGGGGGGTTGCTGATGTGACCCCCAAAATTGCAGATAAACTCGGGATATTCCCCTCCTTCCTTCCTGAGAGGTTATTTGTGCCTGCAGAGGTTTTGTCTCGCTGCTGAGGAGACAAATCAGATCTTGTTCAATTTTTCCTTAAAACTCCTGCTAGGCTGAATTCCTGTCTGCTTCTCAGCATGGAATTTGGGGTTTTTCTGGAAGGGAACATTAAATTGCCTGTGGTTTTGGTAAGAGAAAATGATACTTCTGTGGCTTTTAAAGGCTGTAAGGTTTGGGCAGGCCTGGTCAGAACTGGTCTAAAACATGTTCATAATCCCAGTGCTCCGTTTTAGACATTTTGGGATTAAAAACAGGTGAATGTCAAATGCTGGATCCGAGGCAGCTGAGCAGAGTCCTCCGTGTTGGGTTTGACTTAGGGAATATGTGGGTGTGCAACAGGGATGTCTGCTCTTCCCATAGGAGTGCTCCTTTGGTATATCCCAAATCCAGTGCTAGTGCTGGGATTGTTGGGATGCTCATCCTCTTCTGGCCTCTGGACTGCTGCTCACCAACTTGTCCTCTTCCCTTAGGGAAACCTGACAGGGATCTGGATGAATCTGCCGACTGCTGTAGAAAATTCCTAGCTGGCCTGAGAAGCAGAGGGATTTATTCTTCTTTCCTTCTCTGGTTTTGCTTCTGGTTGAAGGGGAAAGATTTGGGGATTTCATGCTGTCACACAAGTCTGGGATGGAACTTTGTGAGGTGGGATGTAGTCGGGGCCATCCCTCAGCTAGGGTGGATGATGGTGCTGTGGTGGATGAGGGTTCCAGGTTGGAAACGGGGATTTGAAAATCCAGGTCCAGCCTAAAAGCCAGCCTAAAAACCAGCCGCTGGATGTGGTTCTGCTGCTGCCTGAGCATGGAAACACAGACTTCATGGAGGGCAGGGTTGGATCGAATTTAGGACAACTTATTGTGCAAAATAGGCACCATCCTGCCTTGGAAATAAGTGTCCAAGGCCAGGCAGGACAGGGCTTGGAGCACCCTGGAATACTGGAAGGTGCCTCTGCCCATGGCAGGGGGTGGAATGGGATGAGCTTTAAGGTCCCTTCCAACCCAAATCATTCCAGGATTCTTGTGAAAGGACAGTCCTGAGCCCTTCCTAGGGATGATTTCATGTACCTCTGGAGTGCAGATTGCAGGT
Organism: Acrocephalus scirpaceus scirpaceus; assembly: GCA_910950805.1. NCBI lineage: Eukaryota > Metazoa > Chordata > Aves > Passeriformes > Sylviidae > Acrocephalus > Acrocephalus scirpaceus. The sequence continues at coordinate 7,115,221 of OU383794.1, forward strand.
GGCTTTTGAACCTGGGAATTGAATTTAATTCCTTTGCAACTTGAAATCTGTGGGGTGCTGGACCAGCTCCCTTTAATTCCTCAGCTTTGAGATTGGGCACATGGCTTTGGTTATCGGGGGTTCCGTGGAAATCCAGTCAGCTGCAATGGTGGCAGTTGGCTCCCTGCAGATTCCACCAGATTCAGCAGAAACGGCTCCTGGCTGCAGCTCTCATCTCATCCTTCTCCAGAATTAAAGCTCCTCAGTACTGATCCCCTTGACACAACTCTTTCCGTGTGTTCCCTTGCCCCCAGGCCAGTGCAGACCTCGGCCCTGCTCCAGCCCCTCCTGTAGAATATTCCCCAAACCCCATCGACCTGAGACAATCCTTCTACCTGGCAATCCCAGCACATAACCACAGGGCAGCCATTTCTGTTCCCCACTTCAGCTGTTATTTGGAGTCTCTCAGGGCTGCCCCTTCCAGAGGTAAAAGGCAGGTCTGGCACTCTGTGTCCCACGTGCCCTTCAAGCCAGGCTTTTCCTTTGTTCCCATTAATCTGTGCATGTGCAGCTCCAGTGGCTTTACAGTGCTGGCTAACTGGGCTTTAAAAACTGCTTATAAGGACAGATCCAACACAGATAAAACACCCAGAGCTTGTGTCGGGAGCGATCAGAGGCTGGCATTTCTTTTCTAAACATCTGTGGTAGCCGGAGATCTTTGGCTGGTTGGTTTTTTGGCTTTGTGAGCCAGGAAAATCCATCAGCTGGGAAAAAAATAGCTCAGCCAAGCTTTTAGCTCCTCATCCCAGCCGAAAGAACAGCGTCAGCTGTGCAGGGATGGGACCTGCTGCCCTTAGGAGGAGTGAATTGTGCTACACCATCAGCCTGCTCAAACCTTTGTCTCCAGGAAGGATAACTTGGGTGTTCGGCTGGATGGTGTTAGGGAAGGATAACCTGGATGTTGGGCTGGGTGGTGTTACTGGGGTGGGGAGCTCGGGATCGAAGCCAGTTCCCCACTGGGACCAGTGGGAACCCGTGCAATTCATTAACAAGGTTCTGATGGCTCCTCAGCCCGATCCATGTGCAGTCCCAGAGGGGAGGATCCTGTGTGTTCCTGGGAGTCTTTGAAGGGCCGCTCCCAACTCCCACATCCTCCAGAGGGCTTGGACTTTGAGCAGGTCTTCCTGTCCCTTTGATGTCCCTCTGTTCCGGGCTCCTTTGCATGCCTGAGTGCTGAGGTCACAGAGCTGCCGGTACCTTCTCTATTCAGCAGCTCCCTTGGGATATTCCTGCCCTTCTCGAGGACCCAGCACGCAGCAGCTCTCACCTGCTTTAGGGATAAACAGCATTAATTCTCTAGATTTCTATGCATTCCTGCTCCATCACAAGGTCCTGGAGATGCTTGTGGTGCATCTCATTTGTGGAGAGCATCCACAGATATCCTGGTTTTGCTGTTGGAAGAGGCTTTGAGAGGCCAGCACTTCTTTGACTTGTAAAATGCAGAGTTTTCCTGCATTGCAGAATGAAACTCAGCTCATTTACATATGTACAATGTCCAGTAACAGGCAAAGCTTCCTGAAAAACTGGGGCTGGCCTCTGCCCTGGGCTGTTTGCATGGCACTGACTCACTTGGGAATTGTCTCAGTGGATGAGGCCGGGGTTCACCTTCAGGTTACAGCAGTGGGAGGGTGACTTTACTCAGTGCTCCATCCCAGACCTTTCTGAGCAAGGTGCTAATGGCTTTCCATCCTGGAATGACTCTAGCTGCCCCTTTTTGTTTTAAAATAACCCAATTTAACCCCAGCACCTTGTGGCATCCCTGGCATAATCACTCGGCTGGGATTCATCAGCTCGGGTACAAATATTTTATTGTGATGCCAGGCTTAGGAGAAAAACTTTCTGCACTGTCAGGGAATTATTTAGGCTGGAAACTTGCTGGTGTGGGTTAATGAATTGCACACATGGAACAAGCCAGGAAAACTGGAATTCAGGAACAAGGAGTAACCAGATGTGACCCTCACTGGCGTCTCGTGCTCACCTTGGTACAGCTCTGGCCACACGTTACCTTGCATTAAGTACTTCTGCAGAGCTTTACTCCCATTTTTCCCTCCTCTCCATGAGGCTGAGGGCAGCAGAACCCTGCTCATGGCTCATGGGGAAGGGCTCATGGCCACCTCTGCATCAGGCCAGGGGCTGCTTTTTGCTGGGCTTTTTCCTCTCAGCACCTGGAACCCATCTCGATGGAATTGCTTCCCTCAGCTGCAACATCCTAAAATAGCTGCTCTGGTTTCTTTTAAAAATAGTCTGTTCTGGGTATCATTCCCTGCTAAAATTGTGTCTCTGAGTCCTGCTGGGACAGGGGAGGGGACAAAGGCCAGGTCAGAGCATTAGCTGTTTTGGACAGGTGGCAGTGCCGCTGTGGCCCCGTGTGAGCCATGCCCTTGAGCTGCCCCACTCGCAGAGCCAGGCACGGAGCTGTGGGGCTGGGATGGGGATTCCAGGATTAATTGGAAAGAGTGGCTGTGGAGGTGGAGGAATGTGCTGGGTGCTGGTGACTGCCACGGGAAGGAGGATACTCGTAGTCAGCCGGGCTGGAGAGGCTTTAGCTGTTCCTGGGAAGCAGCTCAGCACCTCACACATCAGCAGGGTGGTGACACAGCATCTCTGGCTCCAGGGGCGGGCAGGCATTGGGTTTTTGCAGCAGATTGTGCCCAATTTCCCAACATAAATTCAAAGGGATCGAATCCTTTGATATTGCTCTTGCCAACAGATTTCTTGCAATGAGGCTGCTTCTGCTCCAAGTGGGTTGAGAATGATAAAATCTCAGAATGGTTTGAGATGGGGGGACCTTAAAGCTCATCTCATTCCACCCCCTGCCATGGGCAGGGACACCTTCCACTGGACCATGTTGCTCCAAGTCCCATCCAGCCTGGCCTTGGACACTTCCAGGGATGGGGCAGCCACAGCTTCGCAGGGCTGTGGTGGCCAGGGGCCACAGGGGCAGCAGTAGGTTGAGAGGTGAGCTCTGGAAAACCCTCAGGATACACAGAATCATCTGAGCACAGCAAATCCCAACGGCACCGAGCCCAGGAGGTCACACTGTCCTTGTGCAGGTCCTGCTCAGGAGGTCCCTGGTCTCCTGTCCCTGCAGAGCCCTTTGAACCTCAAACAGGCCACACAAAAAGGTTTTCCGTGATTTTTAGAGCAGCACTGCATCCTGCAGACTCAAGGAATGACTTCATTCAAATCCAGAGCATTCAGGGCTTCTGTCTCAAACCTGGGGTTCAGTGAGTGCCGCCACTTGTGAGCGCCCCACACATTTGCACAAGCTACTCCGGGTGCCTTGGAATTGTCTCCCTTCTCCCTCCGTCCTCAGGGAGAGATGTTATGAGGTATTTGGAGGTAATTATTGCTTTTATTCAGTGCTAAAGCAACAATTTGGAGGGATATGCTGGAAAACCAGCAATTTCCTGCCTGTGAGTGACAGATGTTTTGCCATGTTTGAGACGTGCTTTCAGGCTCCTATTAATTACCATGACACAAATTGGCAGGAGTTTTCTTCCCAGGCTCCCAGCTCGAATTTTGCCTTTTTTTCTTTTTTTCTGCTATTTTCATTTTTTTGGAAAGGTGGAGTCTTCACGTTGTGATGCTTCAGGAAGAAACGATGTGGAGTTGGGGGCTTGTGTTCAAACATGGTTTTCCTAACTTTTCCTCCCTTCCTGCCAGGTTCCTACCCCTCTCCCAAGGCTGGGGCCACGCTGGTGGTCTACAAGGACTTGCTGGTGCTTTTTGGGGGGTGGACCCGGCCAAGCCCTTACCCCCTGCACCAGCCCGAGAGGTTCTTCGATGAGATCCACACGTACTCCCCCTCCAAAAACTGGTAAGAGCAGGCTTTGATCCTCAAAAAATGGCTCTGGAATGCAGCTGGAGGAATGCCTGGGAAGCTGTGCGTGGTCCTGGTTTCCCAGGTGTGTCTCTAATGCTCTTTCTGAAACAAAAGCCACACAAGCACAGCAGAGCTGAGGATGGGGTGCTGCCAAGCATCTCATGGGTGCTGTTGCTTCCATATGGTTCTGGACTTGTACCTAAATACTCAGGCTGCCTGAGCATCCTCATCCAGGTGGGAAACCTTGGTGTTTTAAATGCCTTATCACTTTGGCTGGGAATACTGAGGTGTTTCTGAGATAAGCCTGAAGCGCTGGAGGTCTTGTTTTTAGTGATGATCCAGAACTCAGTTCCCCCAGGGAGATGTGATAAATCAGATTTCTCCATCATTTCAACCTCTGCCTTTACAGCTCCAGGACTGGAGCATCTGGCAGTGTCCTTGGAGCTGGCAGGAATTTTCCTTTTCCCTTTAAACACCATTTGGCTGATTTGAGACGCAGCTTTCTCACTGACTCTGTGTGTGAGAAGGAGAATGCTGTATCAAAGAGAAGGTTCCTGCTCTTCTTGCACTGAGAACTTTTCATCCTCCAAAGTATCAATTATCCAGTGCACTTTGGGCAGTGTCATTACAACTCTGTAATTAAACCTCTTGGAAAGAATTCGAGGCAAACTTAATTGGAAGGGGAGATGTTCCCAACTTGGCCGTGGGACTTAGTCATGCCTTAAAAATGTTTAGCACATTGGGATTTCTAATTAGTTTCGTTGCTATTTGGATATTTGGAGGTTTTCCCTGTAGTTTTCCCTGTGACATGTTCTTGAGGACTTAGCAGGCCACTGAGATTTTTTGTTTGGCCTTTCATCCAAAATTTTCCTTCACTGGGGAATGTGTTCCTGCCTCTCTTCCCAGGTGGAACTGTATCATGACCACACACGGCCCCCCTCCCATGGCAGGACACTCCTCCTGTGTCATCGAAGACAAAATGATCGTTTTTGGGGGCTCCCTTGGATCCCGACAGATGTAAGTTTGGGCTGAGGGTGACTGACAAGCGCCCCTGTGAGCCAGGAGGGGGTTGGGATGGTCTTGGGGTCACCCATAAGAAATTTTCTGTAGGATTTTGGGGTCTGCCTGCTGCCTTAGCACACCCTTCGCCTCTGGCAGCAAATCCCAAGGCTCCAGCCTGCAGAAATCCCAATTCTGCCATAAAACCCACCCCTGAGCCCAAGTTCCATGTCCCTGGTTGCATCCTCAGCCCATGTTGTCTCGTCTCTGCAGGAGCAATGACGTCTGGGTGCTGGATCTGGAGCAGTGGGCTTGGTCGAAGCCCAGCATCTCTGGGCCCAGCCCCCACCCGCGCGGGGGCCAGTCCCAGGTGAGCTCAGCCAGACAGAGGCCAGGCACAGCCTCACTCCCAGCTCCAGACAGCTCTCCACAGGTTCATTCCCAAGTTATCTGTGAGCCCTTGCCCACCAGGCCCTCTCCATGTGGGCACAGTCCCCGTCTCCCCCAGTGACTCAGAGCTCTAATGAACAAATCCCTGTTTTAACCCCACTCACGCCTCGTGGCACCTCAGATCAATGGAGAAGCAGCACAGCCTGGTTTGGCTCCAGGCCCTTGTGACTGCTCTGCTCTCCTGATCCCAGGATTGACTTGGAATTGCTTCCGCTCCAAGCACGGCTCTGGCAGCGCTTGCCTAGGCAGGGAGCTCATGGCTGTCACCTGGCCTGAGGCAGGTGTCCCCATCTGGGATGGTCAGTGATTCCCAGAGTGCGGCTGGTCCCACCAGGGCACCCAGCAGTTCTCGGATGGCTCATGCTGGAACGTGCCTTTCCATGCCCTGGGAAAGGAGCCTGCAGGGATCTCTTGCCCACCAGCAGCACTGATCAGACTGCTGCCAGCACCTGCCCTCCCAAACAATCCTTCCACCTTCCGCTCCTTTGCAGAGGGATGTCAGGTCCCTGGTGCTTTGGGAAGGGTGATTGTTCCCCTCAATGAGAGGAACTGGTTTGGGATGAGGAGCGGGATGAGCCCTGCATCCTGCTCTGTCCTAGGCCCAGCAAAACCGGCTCCATCCCAGCTCCACTCCTCATCCTGGGGCACACAGAACCCAGCAACACCCGTGCAGCTGAGAACCTGCCTCTGTCTGCCCTTGGAGGCCTGGCCAAAAATCTTTCCCAGGCTGAAACTCTCCTTTGTCTCCTCTAGATCGTGATAGACAACGAGACCATTTTAATCCTTGGAGGCTGTGGGGGTCCCAATGCAGTGAGTACCTGGGGGAGCAGGGACATCAACATCCCCCTGGCACTTGGGGGGCTGGATTTGGGATGGGGGCACTCTGCACATTGGTGGCATTTTATTCTTTGAATCTAGGCACCCACCTGGTAGATTTTCCAGGGAAGCTGTTTAGCTGTTGATGGAGCTATTTTAATTTTTTTGTTTTTAAATCACCCAAGGTGCTCTCTGAGCAGCTCCCTGGGTTCACTGAGGCTTGTCAGGATGAGCCCTGACTTTGTACTGAGATAGCAGATGGGAATGAAGGGATTTATCCATGGCCATAGTGGAGTGGGATGGGGTCACTCATGGGTGATCAGCTCCTGCTCTGGGTCAGCATCCTCTGTCTGGAGCAGCAAAGCACCGCTCCCACCATGGCCCTGATGGGCTGAGCCCAGCGGCAAACCGGGCTAAATCTCAGCCCGGGTTCCTGACTCTGTCACCCTTCCCTCCCCAGTTGTTCAAAGACGCCTGGCTGCTGCACATGCAGGCCAACCCCTGGACATGGCAGCCGCTCAAGGTGGAGAACGAGGACCACGGAGCCCCGGAGCTGTGGTGCCATCCTGCATGCAAGGTATGGACACAGTGGGGTCCCTGCTCCCTCACACATCTCCCTCTCCTCTTTATTCTCTGCCCAAAATGCTCCATAACCACTTCTCCGCAGCACAAAGGGTCCTCCTGATGTCTGTTCCCTGCTCTCCACACAGGTGGGACAGTGCGTCGTGGTCTTCAGCCAAGCTCCCAGTGGGAGAGCCCCACTGAGCCCCAGCCTCAACTCCCGCCCGTCTCCCATCAGCGCCACGCCGCCTGCCCTGGTGCCTGAGACGCGGGAATTCCGCTCCCAGTCTCCCGTCAGGAACACGGACGAGGCTCCCTGCGTCAACGGCCGCTGGGGCACCCTGCGGCCCCGCAGGCAGACGCCGTCGGGCTCGCGGGAGGGCAGCCTGTCCCCAGCCAGAGGGGACAGTTCCCCGGTGCTCAATGGCGGCACCATGTCACCTGGAGCGGCGCCGGCCGGCGGGGCCTCTCTGGACAGCCCCGTGCAGGCCTTGTCCCCCAGCACCCCCTCAGCCGCCGAGGGATTCGACCTCAAGGTGGGGCCAGCCCTGGTGCCACGCCGGGGCTCACTGCCGGAGCAGAGGGATCTGCGCCTGGCCTCCGTGGAGCTAGGCTGGGAGCAGAAGCCCACATCCCTCCTGTGCCAGCTGGACGGCGTGGAGGGCAGGACAGTGGGCACGCGGAATCCCCCGGAGCACACCAATGGCATCCACACCCCGCCCCACGCCGCCGGTGCCCTGCCCGGAGCCGTGTCCCCCGGCGCTCTCCGCCGCAGCCTCGAGGCCGTCAAAGCCCTCTCCTCCAAAGCCACCTCGGCCTCGGCCGCGCTGAGCCCTCCCCTGGCGTCGTCCCCAGGGTCCCCAGGCACTGAGCTGGGCTCAGCACGGCCGGGCGCTGCCCAAGGCGAGGGGCACTCGCTGCCCCCCATCGCCCGGCGCCTCGGGCACCACCCGCCACAGTCGCTGAATGTGGGCAAGCCGCTGTACCAGAGCATGAACTGCAAGCCCATGCAGATGTACGTGCTGGACATTAAGGATACCAAGGAGCAGGGACGAGTCAAGTGGAAAGTGTTCAACAGCAGCTCTGTGGTGGGGCCGCCTGAGACCAGTTTACACACGGTGGTGCAAGGCCGAGGGGAGCTGATCATATTCGGTGGCCTCATGGACAAGAAACAAAATGTCAAATATTACCCCAAAACAAATGCCTTGTACTTTGTGCGAGCAAAGAGATAATGAGGCTCCCGTCTGCCGCTGCCACCCGTCCCCTCTGTCCCCAAGGCTCTTCCTCCTTCCCGAGCCCCTTCCTGACACGCAGGCATTCAAACTGTGAATTAGGGAGCAGGAAACCAATAAAAGTCCAAGCAAACCCTCCAGCGCTGCCCCAGCAGTTCCCAGTAAGACCCCAGTCAAGTGAGTCGTGTTTAGAGGTGGGAAAAGACCTGAGGATCTGAGGATTTGGGATGAGCAGCCAGGGAATCCCACCAGCCAGGATCCTCCTGGGTTTATTTTCCAAATGTTTGCAAGTCTTGGTCTCTCTGAAACTCCTTGTGGGTTGTGAGTAGAAGTGGGTTTATAGGAATAACTGAATTTCCAGCAGGCGGGAGGTTTGTTAGCTTGATTAATTCTATGCTCGACTCTGTCAGAAAAAAAACAGCAATATCCCACTGGGAATCTCCCAGCACTGCCAACCTTTGCTCGACACAAACACGATGCCTTTTTATTTTGCCTCTCACCTGCCATTCATCCCTGTGCTCCAGGCAGGACCAAAAGAAGGAGGAAAGGACATTTTTTTTGTGTCAAAATGCCAAAAATCTTGATTATTAGCATCCCTCCTCTCCCTGCCCTGCTGTATCAGGCTTCAGGATCAGCCCTGATCCCCTCTGACCAGCAAATATACTCCAAAAATCCCATTATTGCCCCAAAACTGAGATATTTGGCTGCCAATTCCCTTCTAAACTTGAGGGTTTCATTTCATTCAACGGCCTAAAACCCATTGAAGGCCAAAGCAGCCCCTTGGAGCCTGGGAACAGGGTGAGTTTTCCAGGGAAAAAGACAGATCCTGGTAAATCTGAGGGCAGCCTCGATGTAGTAACTTCACCTCATCTTTGCACGTGCCTCCTCCCGCAAAGATTAAATACAAATCCGAAGGGATTGAACCTGTGCGTCCTTCTGGGACAACCCCCCTCCTTCCCTTTCCCCTTGAGAGGGGGGGAAAATGGGGCGGATTCTGCCAGGTTTTGGTCAACAACCTCCAGCACCCCAAAAATAGGGAGCCCTCCCCAAGCCGGCAGCGCCATGATGTGGTCCCTTCTTCCCTAAAGTTTTGTTCTCCATTCCCACTGAGCTTTTTTGCCGGTTGGAGCCTTAAATCCCATCCCAGCCGCATGGGGATGGGGAGGGATTTGCTTAACCTGTGTCATTTCCACCTCTGTAAATAAATCCCTTGTTGAATCCCACCTCTCCCGTTCATCCAGGAACGATTTGATTTGTCCTAAGGGAAAGCAAAATGCTATTTTTTACCCCCCAAAAAACCCCAGACCTCAGGAGCACCTTGGGTGAGCTGTGGAATTTTCCTTCTCCAAGTGCGGCCGCAGGGAAGGCGGTCAAGACTTTGGCATCAATTCCCACATCCCCTTTGCATGTTTTTTGTCATCCATCCCCCAAAAAAGTCTCAAACCCAGGGATGGATGGCACCTTGATGTCCTCCCTGCAGAGCATCCCTCGAGGGTGCTCTCCCAGCGTTTACATTCTGCACCACTCCTGGGATCCCCCCGGTCAGGAAACACGTGTTCTGTGCCGTTCACGAGAGATTCAGCCCAAATTTGGATCCCTGCCCCCCGAATCCTGCGGGAGCTGCTGGTGCTGTGAGCGAGGTGTCCCCCCCCGCAACTCAGGTGTCCCCCCACCATCATTCCCGGGCCAAGCGCAGGAATGGGAAGCAATTCCAGTGATATTTAAAATCTTGTGTACATTTTGGGGGGGTTCATGGGGGTCCCTCCCCCCCTTCCCAACGAATTTTTAGTGGTTTAACAAATAAAAAGGAAAAGAAACAGATGGTTGGTGCTTTCGGGGAGGGGTGGAAATGATATGGAGGGGAAGTTCCTGCTGTGCTCCCCAGAAGTTTAGGGGTGAAAGGGGGGATTTGGAGTCTTTTGGGGTCAGAAAGGGGAAATATTTGTGCCAGGGGATGTTGGAGCAGTGGAGGAGGGCAAAGGGGGACATGGAATTTGGGGCACTGAAGCCTCTTTGAGCCAGAAATTGGGGATGGTGACTCAAAGCCTGTTTGGGTTGGAAACTGGGGATCCTAAAGCTTACTGGCACTGGGAATTCAGGGATCCCAAACCTTATTTGGGATGGGGATCCCAAAACCTGCCAGGGCTGGGAACTGGGGCTGGGGAACCCAGGTCCTGCCTGTGCTGGAAATTGTGGACCCCAGGTCCTGCCAGGGTGGGGAATTAGGGACAGGAACCCCAAAGGCTGTCAGCACTGGAAACTGGGGACACCAAACCCTGTTAGGGCTGAAAATTGGAAATGGGAATCCCAAATCCTGCTGGAGATGGTAACTGGGGATACCAAAGCCTCCCAGCGCTGGGAACTGGGGAGCCCACAGCCAGCTGGAGATGGGAGTTGGAGATGGGGATCCTAGAGCCTGCTGGGGCTGGAAATTGGGACCTCAAGTCCCGGCAGTGTGGGAGGTGCTGGACCCCAAAGGATCCCAGTGTCAGTGATTGGGGATGAGAGCTCCAAAGCCTGGAGTTGCAGTTGGGAACCCCAAATCCAGCCAGTGCTAGGAATTGGAGGTGGGGACCCCCAAATCATTCCAGTGTCAGTAATTTGGGATGGGGACCCCCCAAAATCCGCAGGATCGGGGTCGCTCCGTGTGTCCCCAAAGCTCATCCGCGCACGCCCAGCTGTGCCTGGGCGTGGTCCCCACCAGCGCCCCGCCCATTTTCGTGACGTCACGGAGAGGCGGAAGCCAACTCTGGTGAGCGGCGGGGCCGCGTCTTAAAGGGCCCGCGCGGGAAAATTGTTGTGGGGGGCAACGCATGGGAGGGATTCGGGGGCAGCGGGTCCGGGGAGGGGGGAAGCGGGCTGGATTCTCCCGGCTTTAAGTGTTGTGGGGGCACGGAGTCAACTGGGGGAGCACAGACCCTGTGGGCTGGCAGGCACCCCATAAGGGAGTGCAGGGACGCCGTGTGGGGCTGTGAGGGAGGCTGGTGGGGGGAGGAGGGCCGGGATCCCAAAGTGAGGCACAGCAACCGGAGAGGAGCAGGGAACCCATGGGAGGGCGGAGGGACCCTGTAGGGGTTCAGGGACCCCAGGGGTGGGGGGAAGGACCCTATCATGGGGTACTGGGGTGGCGGGGGGACACAAAGCCCCCTATGGTGGGGTCAGGGAAGGTGATGGGACCCCACAGAGAGGCACAGGGACCCCAGAGAGGGGTCAGGGACCCCATGGGAGGATGCAGGGACTCCATAGGGAGGACACAGACCCCATGGAAGGGGGTGGGCACCCCACAGAGGGGTGTCAGGGTCCCCAGGGGTGGTTTTGGGGATCCCATGGGAGGATGCTGGGATGCGGGGGGTGTTTTAGAGACCCGATGGAGGATTTAGGGACCCTGGAAGGGTGCCTGGACCCTGGGGTGGGGTCAGAAGGAGACCCCAAGGCTGCGGGATGCAGTGACCCCATGGGGAAAGGGGGGCTCTTCGCCGTCCCCCAGGTTTGGGGGCCCATGGCAGAGCAAGACTGGGCGCTGGAGCCGGACTGGCTCCTGTCCCCTGCCGGCCGCCCCTACCTGGACTCCATCCTGCACAAGAACGAGCGGAGAGTGTTCGGTGAGTGGCCCCCCTGCGCACCCCAACCCGGGGTCTCAGCCCCAGAATCACCTTGAGCCCCCTCCCCAGGTCTGCTGGAGCGCCCGGCGCTGCCGCCCGCCCTGGCTGTTCCCACTGTCACCTACAAACTGTTCCTGGCGGGAAAAAGTGGCGTCGGGAAAACGGCGCTGGTGGCCTGGCTGGGGGGGATCCCCGCGCCCTCCGCCCACCACGAGACCCTGGGTACGGCCTGGGGGGGACGCGGGGTCCCGCGGGGTCCCGGGGGTGACGGTCCCTCGTGTCCCCGCAGGGATCGAGGCCACCCCGCTGTTCTGGCTAGCCAAGCCCCGTGCCAGCGGCCGCCCCGTCCTGTTCCAGCTGCACCTCTGGGACTGCGGGGACGGAGCGCTCAAGAAGTTCGAGCACCTGCTGCCCGTGAGCAGGGGACGCGTTTTGGGGTGGGGGGCATCTCCAGGACCCCGCAGTGAGGGGGTGTCCCCGTCCCCAGGCCTGTAAGGAGGAGGCAGATGCCGCCCTGTTCCTGTTCTCCTTCACGGACCGCGCGTCCTTCGAGGAGCTGCCGGCGCTCATGGGACGCGTGCTGGGCCCCGGGGACCGTGACATCGTCAGGATGGTCGTGGGCACCAAGTATCCTTTTGGAGGTCCCCCTGAGGGGGCCACGTCACCCCATGGGAGGAGGATTGCACCCCTGGGACTCTCAGCACTTGGCATCACGGGCTGAGAACAGCCACACCTCATTACACTGATGGATTTCTGAGTCCTGCTGATTTTATCGGGGTTTTGGGGGATTTTTTAAGGGGTTCCTTGACCCTGTGACCCTCAGCTCACCCCAAAATGGGTTCACACCTCCAGATTTCTTAGCACTTGGTATCTGAGCAGGCTGAGAACATGCAACACTTCGTTACACTAATGAATTCACAATTCCCAATTCTCTCTAGGTGTTTTTTTGGGGGGGAATTTTTTGGGGTGTTGGTGCCCCCCCATAATCAGGGTTGCACCCCCAGATTTCAAATCAGTCAGTCCCTGGGAAGGCAGAGAACACTCCCACCTCATTACACCGATGGGTTCACAACTCCCGATGAATCTTGGGTGGTTTTGGGGAGATTTTCCAGAGTGTTGCTGTTTCCCTTGACCCTGTGCCCCCACCCCAGATTCGACCTGGCCACACATGCGGCCGTGACGGAGGGGGACGTGCAGGCCTTCGAGGGGACGTGGGGGCTGCGGGTGCTGCGGGCGGGGGGGACCCCGAGGGCCAGCGGGGCACGGGCAGGGCTGGCCCGGGTCGCCCCCATCCTGGACGCCCTGGTCGAGGGGCTCTGGCGGCGCGACCAAGTGACCGCTGGCGTCACCCTGGGGGACACGGGGGACACCCCCACCTGAATCCCCTCTCAGGGCAGGTTTGGGAGGTGGGAGGGGTAAAGGTGTTCTTTTGCTAAAATCAGTGATTTTCTATGAAAAAGATCCATGGGTGGCCTGACTTGTCCGATTCGGGGGCGTGAGAGGTTTGAGGGGATTTAGGGTGAGTGGGGTACTGGAGATTTGGCGTGCTGGGGTAATGAATATATGGGGTACTGGCGGATGTGTGGTACAATGGGATCATCAGGAGTTTCCTATGGGTGCTGCAGGATTTGTAGTGCTGCAAGGATGTGGGGTGCACTGGGATCCTGGGGATGAGGGTGCTGCACCATTTGGGATTCTGCAGATCCTGGGCGATTTGGGGTTCAATGGGATCATGGAATGGGGATGCTGGGCCTGTTGGCAGATCTGGAGCATTGTGGCTTCTGGGGGATCGGGGTGCTGTGGGGTGTCTGGGGGATTTGGTTGCAGAAGGATTATGGGAACAGGGGCTCAGGATTTAGAGTGCCGTGGGATTTGAGTTGCTTTGGGGTACTGGGGGCTTTGTGATGCTAGAGGCGATGGGATTGGGGTGCTGCAGAGGTTGGGGGTGCTGTGGGATTTGGGGTGCTGGAATGGATGGGATTACAGCACTATGGGATTTGGGGGTGCAACGGATGATCCAGAGTTTGGGGTGCTGTGGGATTTGGGGTGTTGCGGGATCGTGAGGACGGTGGTGCAAAGGATTTGGGGCTTTGGGGCCGGAAGGGGCCGGGCAGCCCCCCCCAAACTGGTCGCCCCCAAACCCCTAGTATCGACCTGGTGGGTGGGAGGCGTGGCCGGTGGTAACCGCGTGGCCCCGCCGCCTGCAGCCATTGGCTGCCGTCCCCCGCCCTTCCCACGCCAATTCATGAATGAAAGGGGAGGCGGCGGGAGGGGGACGCGTTCACCCCGCCGGGGCCGGGGCCGGGGCCGGGGGTGTCCCCGCAGGGCTGCGGGACCCTCGGGCACCCTCCAGGGCCGTGCCCCACCATGGCGGGGCTCCCACACGCCCCTCCCCTCCACTTGGCCGCGTCCTACCGTCGGGCCCGCGCCCTCCCAGAGCCGTACTGGGAGCGGCCCCTGCGCCTTTAAGAGCGGGCGTGGCCGGTGACGTCAGCGGGGCATGAATGAACAGGAGCGGGCGCGCGGCCCCACACCCCCCGCACTCCCCGCGGGGCCGCCGCTCGTGGGGCGCGCCCGGGACCCCCCAAAACCGCCTCGCCATGGCGGGCACCCCCCCAGCCCTCACCCTCCTCCTCCTCACCGCCCTCAGCCCTCTAGCCGCCGAGGAAGGTGAGTCCCCCACTTTTTCTGAGGGGTGGAGAGCACCCCAAAATTTCTTTATGGTGGGCACTCCAAAGGGTGGGGTGGTTTTGGGGTAAATTCGGGTGGTTTGGGGGCAGCTGAGGAGTTGGGGAGTGGCGGGGAGCGCTCTGAGGGTAAAGTTGATGTGAGTTCTCCCTTCTTCACCACAGTTTGGGGTGCGGTGGGGAATCCGCATGTGCCGGAGCCCGTTTTGGAGGGGAAAAGGTTAAAATTAGGGCAAAAGTTGCAATGAGGATGGAGAAGTTAAAATTAAAAGGGGAAAAGTTAAATTAAGGGACGAAAGTTAAGGGGGGAGGGAGTTAAAAAAGGGGGGGGGTAAAAATACAAGAGGGGGGAAAGCTAAAATAGGAGGAGAGCTAAAATAGAGGAGAAAAAAATTAAATGGGGAGAAAAATGCTAAAATAAGAGGAGAACTGAGAGATTGAAGCAACTTTTCCCATGCGGAACGTCCAACTGATGCGCCGGGGCCGGATCCTGCCGGGAGCCCCCAAAAGAGGCTGGCAGAGGGGCGAGGGTGAGTGGGTTAAAAAATAAACCCCCCAAAAAGAGGAAAATCACCTGAAAATGGAGCGTTTCCCATGGGTGGTGCAGGGCCGGGTAGGATCCGGCCGGAGAGCTGGAAAACAATGTCAGGAAAATCCCAAAAAATTGCTGGGAAAAAGCAAGCAGCGTCTCGGCCTCCACCTTGCAACCCTTCCCCCAGTGATTTTGGAGCTTAGTTTGGGAGGGCTGAGCAAAAAAAAGGGGGGGGAAATCACTTTTTGTGTGTATACATTGAATTTTTTTTAAGATTAAGTTGCTATAAACTCTGTCTGATGGCTTTAATCCGTCATTTTTCGAGGATAAGATGGAAGAATCCAGCCCCAAATGCAAATAAATCAGTGGCTGGGATGGAAAATACTCCCTAAGGACTAGCAATGGAGTAAAAAACCCTAAAATGAGCATTTTTGGAAGTGCTGGGGGGACAGCAGAGGGGGTCACCCCATGGCAGCTGCGGGATTTGGAGTGTGTTCCCAAAATGCTGTTTCCCAGGAGGGAATATTGGGATTTAGGGTTTTAAAAGTGCTTGGGGGGAGAGTGGTGGGATTTAGGGATTTAGTGGCGATTGGTTTCCCTCGGTGAGATCCAGTGGGATTTCAGGTGAACTGAGGTGGGGAGGCAGTTAAAGATGAGGGAGTGGAGCAAGATTTGGACTGGCATGGGATCCATTTTGAAATTATGATTGGGGCTCAGGCTGAGGTTGAGGAGGGGAGAAGGTTGGGATGAGGATGGGGAGGGGATGGGATTAATTTTGGGACTGGGATTCTCGTTTAGGTTGAGATGGGGATGGGATTGGGATGGGGACAGGAATGGGAGCAGACGGGGTAGGATTTGGGTTCCCTTTGGGAATGAGATGGGATTCGGATTCAGACAAAGGTTGGGATCGAGACGGGGTTAGGGCAGGGCAGAGCAGAGGACAGGGCATGGATGCAGCCGGGAAAGGGACGGGGATGCCACTCCGGAGCGCGAGGGTGGCGCTGAGGGTGGTGGCCACATTCACAGTGGCACTGGAGGTGCCGTGGCTGGGGGACGAAGGAGACTTGAGAATTTGCTGCTGCTGATGATGATGGTGGTGGCGGTGGGGTACAGGTGACTCCCGGGACGGGGCTGCGGCCCCGGCGCTGTCCCGGGAGATCCCGCGCGTGCTGCGCCCCTGAAGTAGCCCCAGCCCCGGGAGTGTCCCCAGAGCCACCCCCGGGGGCACCCGCAGGGAACCCTCCGCCCGCTCCGGCTCCGGCCGTTTTCCGCTCTCCGGAGGTTCGCGGGGGGGATTTCCAGCCTCAGGAAAACCGGGATATCCGCCCCGGCATCCTTCCTGACCCCGGGCACGGCGCGGGGGGGACGGTGCAGCCATCCGGGTTGCCCCCCCCGGCAGTTTTTGGGGTCCCCCCCAGACTTGACCCTCTCGGGACATGCCACGACCTCGTCCGTGCTCAGCCGTGGGAGCTGGGGGACCCGTCTCTCCCGAAATTGCCCCGTCCCGCCGGACCCACCTCGCCGCTGAACCCGGGCGTCCGGGCACATTCCTGGGGGGTGATTCACGGGGGGAGGGGGGGGGGGGGCCGCTCCCTCCCCGGCCTCCTCTTCCTCCTCTTCCTCTCCCTGCGCTGGATCCGGCCACCGCCCTCAGCATGCCAGGGCAGGTCCCGCTGGGCCCCGCGGCTTCCCCGCCTCTGGGGGCAGCCATGGGGGGCTTCTTTCAGCGGAATCTGCCAGGAATGGGGATCCCTGGGTCTAGGGAAAATCTCTGGGGCCTGGGACTCTTTGGAGGTCCTGGGGACATCTGTGGCTCTTGGGGACGAGTGTGGGAATGGGGTGGATCCGTGGGTCCTGGGGGTATCCAGGGGTCTTGAGAACATCCATGGAACCTCCTGGCATCTGTGGGTGTCCAGGACATCCAGGGATCCTGGTGGGATATCTGTGGGTCCCAGGGATGGACACACAGGACCCAGGGATATGTGTGGGTCCTGATGGCATCCATGGGTCCCAGGGATATCTGGGGGTGCCCAGGACATTCATGAATTTTGGGGATATCTGTAGATCCCTGAGTGTTTGCACATCTTGGGGACTTCCATGGGGTTGTCCATGTGTCCTGGGGGATGGACATGCAAGGGCCAGAGGTGTTGTATTGGTGACACCTGCAGGTCCTGGGGCCATGCCATGGGTCCTGGTGGGTGGCATCTCCTGACATCCCTCTCCTCTCTCCTCTCCCACAGTGGTGCTGCTGGACTTCGCCAAGGCACACGGGGAGCTGGGCTGGCTCACCCATCCCTACGGAAAAGGGGTGAGCACCCACGGATCCACCATCCGGCCTCGCTGGCCATCACCAGGATGGGGAACGGGGACAGCCATGGGGGACCTCCATGGGGATGGGGACAGGGACATCGTTGGGGACCTTCTCAGGAATGGGGATGAGGATATCCATGGGGATGGCAAATGGGGACCTCCAGGGGAATAGAGACATCCATGGGGATGGCCTGGGGGCATCCATGGAAGTAGGGACAGGGACACCCATGGGGACAGAGTATCTGTAGGGAGGGACCTCCACAGGAACATGCCATGGGCATGAGGATCTCCATGGGCATGGGGACAGGGACATCCATGGGGTTGGAGACCTCCACTGGAATTGGACTGGGGCCCTCCAAGGGACCAGGAGCACCCATGGGGATGGATGTGGGGACATCCGTGGGGTTGGAGATCTCTGGGATATGTCTGGGGACCTCTGGGGGATGGGGACGGGGGAAGGACATGAAGACAAGCCCATCCCTGGGCAGAGGGAGCCATGCCTCAGTTCTCCCCCATAGCCCTGTTTCTGTCTCCGGGGACAGTGGGACCAGCTGCAGAATGTCCTCAATGACTCCCTGATCTACATGTACTCCGTGTGCAACGTCCTGGAGGGCGAGCAGGAGAACTGGCTCCGCACCAACTGGATCTACCGTGGAGTGGCCCAACGCATCTTCATCGAGTTGCAGTTCACCGTGCGCGACTGCAACAGCTTCCCCACAGCCGGTGGTGGCTCCTGCAAGGAGACCTTCAACCTCTACTACGCCGAGTCCGACGTGGATTATGGCACCAACTTCCAGAAACGGCAGTTCAGGAAGATCGACACCATCGCTCCGGATGAGATCACTGTCCAGGAGGATTTCACTGCCCGCAACGTGAAGCTCAACACGGAGGTGAGGTCAGTGGGGCCGCTCCGCAGGAAAGGCTTCTACCTGGCCTTCCAGGATCTAGGTGCCTGTGTGGCGCTGCTCTCCGTGCGTGTCTACTACAAGCGGTGCCCGGCTGTGGTGCGGGGCATGGCGCGGTTCCCGGAGACCGTGGCCGGGCCGGACTCGCAGACCCTGGCCGAGGTGCGGGGCTCGTGCGTGGCCGAGGCGTTGGCCGAGCAGGCACCGGCCCTGCACTGCAACGCCGACGGCGAGTGGCTCGTGCCCATTGGGGAGTGCCTGTGCCGGGCCGGCTTCCAGAGCCTGGGAGACACCTGCCAAGGTACGGACTGGGGTAAACTGGGGGGAGCAAGGGGTGTGTGAGGATGGGCCAGCTTGGTGCGTGTCTGGGGTGGGAGGGAAGAGTAGTAGGGGGGTTTGGCTCCGAAATTCCCAATCCTGGATCCTCAGCCTTGAGTGAGGATCCTTCAGCAGTGAGCGTGGAAAGGCTCAGCTGGGAGAAGGGTGGGGCAGTGATTGCAAAAATGAGGTGAAATGCCCTAAAAATCCCCAGGTTGGAGTTGGAGAAATGAGGTTTTGGCCCCAAAATTCCCAGCCCTGGATCCTCATCTTTCAGCATCACCAGTGTAGCGAGTGTGGGAGAGTTCAGACAGGTGAAGAGTGGGCTGGAGGTATCCCAATAAAGTAGAAGCTGCAAAATAAGATTAAATACCCTAAAATTCTCCATTTGAGTTGGAGAAATGAGATGTTGGACCCAAAATTCCCCATCCTGGTGCAGCATCACTCATGCAGTGAGTGCAGCAGGGCTCAGCAGGAGGGGGCTGGTTTAGGGGGGGCTCCCCAATGATAAAGAAGCTGCAAAATGAGGTGAACCTCCCTAACTCCTCTCTGAGTGCCTGGGGGGTGCTTCCCCCCCCACCTGCCAGATGCTGATCCTGTGGATGGGGAGCAGGATTCGGGGTCTCACCAGTGTCACTTTGTGTGTGTCCCCCTAGCTTGTCCCCCCGGCACCTTCAAGGCTGCAGTGTCCTCGGGGGGCTGCCAGCCCTGTCCCACTCACACCCTGCCCGCCCCAGCCGCCGCCGCCGCCTGCCCATGCGAGGATGGATTTTTCCGGGCCCCTGAGGACCCCCCAGAACATCCCTGCACCCGTAAGTCACCTCCAGAGGGGGGACACTGCAGTGTCACCTCACTGAGGTGACACAGCACCGCCCTGTGCCCTGACCCCATGCTGTGTCCCCCACAGGTCCCCCCTCACCCCCCCAAGCTGTCACAGCCCTGGGGTTGGGGGCCACGGTGCAGCTGCGCTGGGCCCCCCCTGCCGACCCCGGTGGCCGTGAGGACATCACCTACAATGTAACCTGCGAGCAGTGCTGGCCCGAGAGCAGCGAGTGCCGGCCCTGCGATGGGGGGGTCCGGTTCTCACAGACGCCCCGGGGGCTCACAGGGACAGAGGTCACTGTCACTGACCTGGAGCCGCATGTCAACTACACCTTCACCGTGGAGGCCCGGAACGGGGTGTCCCCCTACAGCCCCCAGCACAGCTTGGCCAGCGCCACTATCAGCATCAACCAGACGGGTGAGAGGACACCGGTAGCTCCCACAGCTTCCTTCCGTGATGGGGACACATCTGTGGTGTCCCTGCCCCCCATGGAAACACCTTTGTGATTTTCCCATTCCCCAAGGGGACACCTCCTTGATGTCCCTGAACCCCCGGGGACACCTCAGTAATGTCCCTGTGTGTCTCCACGGCAGAGCCCCCCCGGGTGACATCGGTGAGCCTGGATGGACGGACGGCCACCAGCCTCATCCTGTCCTGGACAGTGCCACTGCGGCAGCAGAGTCGGGTCTGGAAGTACGAGGTCACGTACAGCAAGAAGGTGACACAGCCTGACATCCACAAACTCACCCCTCCATCCGTGTCACCTCCATCCGTGTCACTTCCATCCTTGCCCTCAGCTGTGTCACCTCTGTTGATGGAATATCCATCCATGTCACCCCTCCATCCTTGCTCTGATCCATATCAGCCCCCTATCCATGCCACCTCCATCCTTGTCCCCATCCCTGTCACCTCCCCATCTCTGTCACCTCCATCCCTGCCCCATCTGTGTCACCTCCCCATCCATGTCGCCTCCATCCGTGTCCCTCCCATGTTCATCTCTCTATCCATGTCACCTCCATCCCTGCCCCACCCATGTCACCTCCCCACATCACCTCCATCTTTGCCCCACCCATGCCATCCCTCCCTGTGTGTCACCCCCGTGTCACCCTGCCATGTCCCCAGGTGGATGAGAACAGCTACTCGGTGCTGCGCTGCGAGGGCACCTCTGTCACCCTGCCCAAGCTGTCCCCAGCCACTGCCTATGTGGTTCGGGTCCAGGCTCTCACCGCCGACGGCCACGGGGCCTTCAGCCCCCAGCACGAGTTTGAGACCCTGCCCGAGGGTGAGGAAGGGCCGGGCAGTGTTGGGTGGGGCTCCAGGGATTGTCAGGAGTGAGGGGTGGGGGCTCCAGGGAGTGTTGTGGGTGCAGGGTGGGGCTCCAGGGGGTGCAGGGCTCACCTGGACAGTCTCCACAGGTTCCGAGGCCATGGCATCAGCTGCCGTCATCACCGGCAGTGTCGCTGGCATCGTCTTTGTTGTCCTGCTCTTGGCCGCTCTCCTCTACATCCTCCGGCGGTAAGAGGACAAACCCATCCCGAGACTCCCAAAAAACCCCAAAATGTCCCACCACAAAATGTGGGCAAGGGATGATCTTTTGGGACAAAATGCTACTTTTCTGCAGGAGGAGGAGGTCACGGCCACGCCAATCCGCTGAGGATGTCTACTTCTCCAAGTCAGGTGAGCCATGGGACAGTGGGGACAACAGGGATGGGCAGGGTTGACAGGGGTGCTGACCTACTCCTTGACATCCCCAGACCAGCTGAAGCCCCTCAAGACCTACGTTGACCCCCATACCTATGAAGATCCCAACCAAGCCATGCTCAAGTTCACCACCGAGATCCCTCCATCCTTCATCACCCGCCAGAAGGTCATTGGTGCCGGTGCGTGGCTTTGTCCCCCCAGAGACATCCTGAAATTGGGGCGGGGCAGGGGGGCTAAGGGTGTCCCATGTTTTTCGGAGCAGGTGAATTTGGGGAGGTGTACAAGGGCACCCTGAAGCGCGGCAGGAAGGAGGTGCCAGTGGCCATCAAGACGTTGAAGGTGGGGTACACGGAGAAGCAGCGCGTGGACTTCCTAAGCGAGGCCACCATCATGGGACAGTTCTGCCACCACAACATCATCCGCCTCGAGGGTGTCGTCTCCAAGTGTGAGTGGCCTCTATGTCCTGTCCCCCTGCAGAAAAACACCCCAGTTTCCCAGCAAAACATCCCCAAAAAAGCAATATAAAAATACGGTGTTTTGAGCCACAGTTCAAAGGGGAATTTGGGGGACTTGGGTCTTTTTGGAGGATGAGATTGGGGATTTTTTGGGGAAGGAATTCAGGTTTATTTGGGAGGTTTTATGGGGAGCTTAGGGGACTTTTGGAGGAGTAGGGGCAGTTATTTTGGGGTTTTGGCTGTTGGGGTTTATTGGGGTCTGTAAGGGAGCTGAAACTTTGTTGTTTTGGGAATGTTTAACAGAAGTGATTTTTTTGTGGAGTTGGAGGTCTGGGTTTTTGGGGGAGAATTGGGAGGGTTTGGGTTTTGGGGGTGTCTGGAGTTTTTTGTTATTTTTGAGGGGTTGGGGCTATTTTGGGGAGTTGGGTTTTTTGAAAGGCATTGGGTATTTAGGGGTTTAAGGACTTTGGGAGGGCTTGTGGGAGGTTTAGAAATTTTAGGGGGAGCTGACTTTTTGGTGGGGCTTGGAGGGATATTTTTAGGGGGTTTTACCTATTTTGGGGTCTTTCTTTTGTACAGGCAAGCCCTTCATGATCATCACGGAGTACATGGAGAACGGGGCGCTGGATAAATTCCTGCGGGTAGGTGACACATAGTGGCAACGATCACAGGGTGGTGGAACCTCCAACACCCACCACGGGAGGTAGGATAACAAGTGGTTTCCAGGCTGGATTCTCCCCTTTTCCCAGGAAAAAGAGGGCGAATTTGGTGTCATCCAACTGGTGGGAATGTTGAGGGGCATTGCCGCTGGCATGAAATACTTGGCCAACATGAATTATGTCCATCGGGACCTGGCCGCCAGGAACATCTTGGTGAACAGCAACCTGGTGTGCAAAGTGTCAGATTTCGGGCTCTCAAGGGTGCTGGAAGATGACCCTGAAGCCACCTACACCACCAGCGTGAGTGTCACTGTGGCGGGGTGGCGGCCAGGGAGGGGTGGCCGGTTGGTCATGGTGGGGTGGTTGAACAAGGTGGGTGATTGTCCATCACGGTTGGTCGTGTTGGGATGGTTGGCCATGTTGGGGTGGTTGAACAAGGTGAGGTGGTTTTTTAGGGGTGCAGGGTTGACCCCAATATTGCTGTAGGGCGGGAAGATCCCAATTCGTTGGACAGCACCTGAAGCCATCTCCTACCGCAAGTTCACCTCTGCCAGCGATGTCTGGAGCTACGGCATTGTCATGTGGGAGGTGATGTCCTATGGCGAGCGGCCCTACTGGGAGCTCTCCAACCATGAGGTGAGTACCCACCCTCCACCATCATCAGCGTTTTGGGAGACATTCAAGGCCAGGTGGGACAAGGCTGGGATCAACCTGAGATAGTGGAAGGTGTCCCTGCCCAGGAGATGAGCTGGAATGAGATAAGCTTTAAGGTCCTTCTGACCCAAACCATTCTAGGATTCTGTGAATGAATACCTTTTTTTGGGGGAACCAGCCCTGACTCTCCTTCTCCTTGTAGGTGATGAAGGCCATCAACGAGGGCTACCGCCTCCCGGCACCGCTGGACTGCCCCTCAGCCATCTACCAGCTGATGATGCAGTGCTGGCAGCAGGAGCGCTGCCGGCGCCCCAAATTCACTGACATCGTCAGCATCCTTGACAAACTCATCCGTGCTCCCGAGTCCCTCAAGGCGCTGGCAGATTTCGACCCCCGGTGAGTGTGGGGAGCACCAGGATGGGGTGCGGGGCAGTTACCCAGAGCAGCTGTGGCTGCCCCTGGATCATCCCATTGTCCAAGGTAAGGCTGGACAGGGCTTGGAGCCTCCTGGGATAGTGGAAGGTGTCCCTACCCATGGCAGGGGTGGAATAGAGTGGGCTTTAAGGTCCCTCCCAACCAAACCAGTCTGGGATTCTCTGATTCTTGCACATCTTTGCACCTTCTATCGTTTTTTGCATAATTTTGTTTTCATCCTCACATTTTCTGCATCATTTTTTGCACTCTTGTGGTGCTGTTTTGGGTTGTGTTTCGCATCTCTGCACTCTCACGTTGCTTTGGTCATCTCCATTTCTGCATCATTTTTTGGTATTTCCACTTTTTGCATCGTTTCATTTTCTGCATCATCATTTCATCACCTCATTTTTGCATTTATTTTTTGGCATTTTCCCATTTCTGCATTGTTTTTCCATCCTTTCATTTTCACATAGTTTTTCACATCCTTCCATTTCTGCATCATTGTTTTAACCTTCCACTTCCACATAATTTTTTTGCATCATTTCATTTCTGCATTATTTTTGCATTCTTCCAGTTTTTTGCATTATTTTTTCACCTTTCCATTTCTGCGGAATTTCTCATCTTTCTGTTTTCACGTTATTTTTTGCATCTTTTCAACCCTGTGTTATTTTTCCATCCTTCCATCTTCACATCTCTATTTGCTACCCTTTTATTCCTGCACTGGTTTTGCACCTTTCCATTTCTGCGTCATTTTTTGCATTGCCTCATTTCTGCAATATTTTTGTGTCCTTGCCTTTCTGCATCATTTTTTGCAGCCTCCCATTTTCACTTTTTTGCACCTTCTCATTTTCACATTATTTATTTACATCCCTCCATTCCTGCGTCATTTTTTGCATCATTTCCTTTCTGCATCATTTTTATGCCCTTCTGTTTTCACATCACTTTTCCAGCCTTGCATTTCGGCGCCACTATTTTTGCATCTTTCTATTTTTGCATCATTTTTCCGTCCATCTCTGCAGGGTGTCCATACGGCTGCCCAGCACCAGCGGCTCTGAGGGCGTCCCATTCCGCTCGGTCCCGGAGTGGCTGGAGTCCATCCGGATGCCCCAGTACACTGAGACCTTCATGGCCTCAGGCTACAGCACCATTGAGAAGGTCCTGCAGATGACCAGCGAGTAAGTCCCTGTCCCTGTGCTGTCCCCTTGATATTCCCAGACTATCCCCACACCACTCCCCTGCTGTCCTTAGGATGTGTCCCCACACTGTCCCCATACCCTCCCCTCCAATGCCCGTGGGACAGGGATGTGCTGGGAACAGAATCCACTTCCGTGGCCTTAGTGGCCTGAGGGACGGGATAAAATTAGATGTTCCTTGGCCAGAGATGCCAGGATGAGCTGTGTCCGTCCATCTGTCCCTTGGGATGAGCCGTGTCCATACATCCATCCCTCGGGATGAGCCATGTCCATACATCCAGCCCTCAGGATGAGCCATGTCCATCCATCCCTCGGGATGAGCCGTGTCCATACATCCATCCCTCGGGATGAGCCGTGTCCATACATCCATCCCTCGGGATGAGCCGTGTTCATCCATCCATCCCTCGGGATGAGCCGTGTTCATCCATCCCTCGGGATGAGCCATGTCCATATATCCAGCCCTCAGGATGAGCCGTGTCCATACATCCATCCCTCGGGATGAGCCGTGTTCATCCATCCATCCCTCGGGATGAGCCATGTCCATATATCCAGCCCTCAGGATGAGCTATGTCCTCCCACCCCGAGGATGCTGTTCCTGGGGACCTCTCAAACCCAGGGTGTGGCTGTCGCTGGCTCCAGCCCCTCCTAGCCCCATTCCAGGCTGGTGGCTCCAATCCTGACTCCCATTTTCCCATTTTCCCAGGGACATCAAGCGGATTGGGGTGCGGCTGCCGGGCCACCAGAAGCGCATCGCCTACAGCCTGCTGGGGCTGCAGGAGCAGGCGGGAGCTGGGGGGGCCCCAGGCTGACCCCAAACCCCCAGAACACCACATGAAGACCCCCCCCCCCTCCTCCCCGAGTGGTTTATTTATTATTTCTGTAATTATTTAAGGGGGGTTTTTATAGTGTTATTGATATTGTCCCCATGCCTGGGGATGAAACGGGTGCTGCCCCTTCCCTCCTCCTTAGAAAAATGGAATTTCAAGCATGTTTGGAGCTGGGGGAGGGATTTTTATTTTCCCCCCACATTTCAAGAAAAAAAGGGCTCAGTCCCAAAACTGATTTATTTTTGCTTTTTTCTCCCTATTTATTCCTCTCCCACCGGGTTTTTGGGTGGTTTTTTCCCCTATAATGCTGATCTGCCAGTGTTGCCTTGTATTTTTTAACCTAATTTATTCTATTTTTGTATATTTATTGCAAGGAATTAAAAGTTGGGTCAGGTTTTGGAGAGAAAAAAAGGGGGAAATTAAAAAAAAACCTCGGATGCTTCCCCCCGCCTTTTTTTAAGGATTTATGGGGGGTTTTGAGGGGTTTTGAATAAAAATATGTGCTTTTTGGTTTTCTAGAATATTGTGTTTTCCCACTGGTTCACAGAAATTAAGGGAATTTGGGGGACAAAAAGGGGGGTTTTCCCTAGATTTTAGGGGTGTTAAGGGCATTTTTAAAGGGAATTTAAAGGATTTTAAGAGGGCTTTAAAGGGTTTTTAAGGTGTTTTAAGGATTTTTAAAGGGTTTGTGGGGCATTAAGGGGGAGTTCAGGCGGTTTAAAGTTTTGGGGTTTTCTAGGCATTTTAAGATTTTTTTAAGGAGTTATCAGCGTTTGTAAAGGGGGCTAGGGGCTTTAAAGGGGTTTCATATTATTTTTAGGGGGGGCTTAATGCTTTTTAAGCGGGAGTTAATGGGGTTTTAAAAGTGGGGGATTAAGCGTTTTAATGGGTTAAAAAGGATTTTTTAAGGGGGCTTGAATTGATTAAAGAGAGTTTTTTAAGGGGGTTACAGTTTTTTAGGGGGTTATCAGGGATTTTAAGGGGTTTCACACGGCTCCGGGAGTGTTTCCCATCCGGGGCCTCTTTCCCAGAGAGCAAGACCCAGGAGGAATTTGGCCTTTTCATCCCCCGCCGCTCCCCTGAAGCCAAAGCCGGGCCGCGCCGGCTGCCCGGAGCCTGCAAATGACTGGGTAGGAAAACGCCGGAAAAGGGGGTTTGACATTTTTTTCTGCCCCAAACCATAATAAGGGATGGGTGGGAGGTGAGGGCGGACCAACATCGTGCTGCGAAAGCCGCGGTTTTTGGGGGGGGTTCCCCCGATTTGGGGGCATTTTGGGCTGTGGCTGTCACGAGTTTGTCGGTCTCAGCGCCGGCCTCGATGGAAGTTCAAAGTGCAGCGGCGCCCGGGAGGGGCCGGATCGGCGGAGACACCCTGGGCTGGGGCTCCTGGCAGCCCCTTATCGCTTGTGTGCCCAGGGCGGGGCCCGGCACGGAACCCACGGGGCTGGGGAAGCCATGGGGAAACTGAGGCACGGGGACAGCGGTGAGTGACGGGCAGGGCTAGGGGTGCCGCCCGTGCGCGCTGCCCCGCTGACCACCCACCCCCCTAAGCGATCTGTGGGCTGCGGGCCCCTCCCGTCGCTCCCTCCGTGGGTGCTGCAGCCCAGCCCCGCTCCCAGCGCCCATCCCGGAGCCCAGCCCAGCTCCTGCCCCACTTTTGGGGTGTCTCCCTGGCGCTGACCCCGCTTCACCCGTCCTGCGCCGGGCCCGGGCATGCCCGCCCTGCCCAACCTGCTCCGCCGCGCCTAATTAACCCCTCAGGCTTAATTACGGCTTCGTTAGCGCCCGATGCGCCGCCGAAACCCGCTACGCCCCAGTCGGGGATTCACCAGAGGCCTGGGGGTCTCGGCCCCCCACTCCCCCCGGATTTCGAGGTCGCTAAACGCCCACCCTCTTATTAACGGCAGTAGTTAAAATAAGGATAATTATGTGCTGATAATTTTAGGAGGGGAGCATAGGGGGGTGTTGCAGAGACTGGGGCACTTCAGTGCATGTCCTGGGCAGTTTTGGGATGATTTGGGTGGTTTTAAGCGTTGTTCTTGGGTTTGGGAAGGGGTGACCCCCCCCAGAAAGAAACCGGCGGGGCTGAAGAAAGAGGAGGAGGGGAAGGAGGGGAGGAAGCATTTAAGGTCGATGTATTTAAGGCACAACATGCTCTGCTGGAGAACCAGCGACCCCAGCCCAGAACTCCCCCTCTTTTCAGAGGGGTCCTCCGTAGTCCCAAAACGTCATCACTTGGGGTTGGCAAGTTCCTCGATTGCTCTCCGCAGCTGGAAGAGGACAGAGGAGGTGGGACAGGGGCCCTACCCCACTTTCTCTTCTCCCTTTCCCCGTTTTCCCCCCATTGCCCCCCTTTTCTCTTCCCTTTTTGGCCCCCATTTGCCCCTTCTCCTCCCCCGTTTCTCCCCGTTTTTCCCCTTCACCTCCGCTCTGCTCACGGCTCCCACCAGCTCCCCAGAGCGGGTCACAAAGATCCGCTGCAGCTTCAGCAGCTGAAAGAGGTGATAGGCCTGGGAAAAGGACAACAGGGACACGTGGGGACTAAGCCACCCTCGCTGAGTCCCCTCAGTGTGACACAGACCTGGAGGGGCTCCCAGGACACGTTTCCTCCCTCAAACCTGGTGCAAGGAGGTCCAGGGGGAGAACTGGAGCATGATGGGCTCAATGGTGCAGTCATCCCCAAGTGTCCCCACAGTGGCCAGCTTGAAGAAGGTGACATGTTAATTTTAGGGTGGAAAAGCAGCTTTTTGGGTGTGGGTAGAGTGCCCCCCGCCCCATTTACCTTCTCCCCTGGGGGGGCCTGGGGGTGCTCGTGGCTCTGGAGGAAGGTGACCAGCTGGGACCTGCTGACGGTGCCCACCAGAGTGGGGGACCCTGGAGAGAGGAGACAGGATGGGGACAGTATAGGAGTTCCAGAAGGACACCAAGGGAACAGTATAGCAATAGCAGGGGGAGGTACTGGGGACATCAAGGGGTCATCCCATAGGGACAGCAGGGTGATGGTATGGGGACAGTATGAGAATATTGATGGGACACCCCATACGGACACCGTGGAGACAGAATGGGAATACTGAGGGAACAGCATGGGGACAGCAAAGGGATGAAGACAGCATTGATACAGTAGAGGGATACCATGGGGATGGTATGGGAATATTGAGGGAATGGCATGGAGACTGTATGGGAGTACTGAGGTGCCACCATGGCAATACTGAGGGCACAACATGTGGACCAATGGGAACAGGACACCCTGGGAATATCAAATGACACCACAAGAGCTGTATGGGGACACTGCAGGAACACCCCATAGGGACAGCATGGGCATGGTATGGAGATAGCATCAGAGTATCAAGTGGGCACCGGGGGGACACCATGGGGACAGCATGAGAAGATACAGAAGAGCTATCACAGGGCCAGGGATTCACTGACCACCCCTCATAGTGACAGTGAACCCCCCAGCTCCCACATCCCACCTGTGCTCTCCACCACGGGGTACTCGGCATCAGCAGAGGCATCCAAGGCCACCAGCACCTCTGGAAACCGTCCCCCTTAGCCAAGGCCACCACCTGGTGCTCCATGAACTCCTCCACCACCACTTGGTAGGAGCTGCAGGCACAAAACCCCCAAAATTTCCATCATTCCCTGGAGAATGCCCTCAGAACATGGATTTTTGGGGTGGGGGCTTACGCAATGTGACGGCTGCGGATGGGGGGCAAATAGGGCAGCTTCTTGACAATGATGGTACCATCGTAGAAGGATGGTTGGTTCTTCTGGGTGATGGCATTGGCCACCAGCACAGCCAGCACAGTGGGCAGGATGTGACCCAGGTGCCCGGTGGCCTCACACACCAGCAGGGCCGTGGACACTGCATGTGTCACCGAGCCCGAGAACGCAGCTGCACCTGCCAGGCAGAGAGAAGGGTCAGGGGATGGGGGTGGGTGTCCCCCTGCCCCTGGGAGTGTCCCCCATCCCCAGACTCACCAGCCAGGGCATAGCCAGCAGGAATAATAGGCCTTGGGGGTCCTTCTGAATGGAGCCCTTGTGGGAAGAGAAGGGCCACCACCTCCCCTACGAGGCGCCCAATGGCTGCTCCTAAAATTGGGAGAGGAGGGAAGGTGGGGAGATCCCAGGAGCCCCCCGCAGAAATGGTGGAGGTAGTGCTGACCACCTTCCTGCAGCCCTCTGGGAGCTGGATGCCCCCATAGTCCCAGACTGGATGTATCCTGCTCCAGGGCTGGATACACACTCAGTATCCCCACTCCAAGGGCTGAATGAACCCCCTGCACCCCCTCCTCAGCCTGGCTGTGCCCCTCATGTCCTCCACAGCTGGGTTGTTCCCCCATGTCCCTCCAGCCCCCAACTCACCATAGATGAAGATGGGCATGAAGTACCCAGCTGGCAGGGGCAGGGTAGTGGCCAGGATCAGCATCCAGAACTAGGGGGGTCAGAGGACACAGGGGGTCACCCCATGGTGACACTGTGCTGGGGGAGTGGGGCCCACCTAGAGATTGGGGCAGCCATGGTTACCTTCATGATCAGGAAGAAGGTCAAGTGCCGAGATGGTGGCAGAGGAATGGCCCATTCCTGCCAAAGCCCCCAGGCTTGACCACCCCTGAGGCATTGGGGACCAGCGAGCCATGTGCGGTTGTCAAAGAGGGAGATGAGATGTTCCTTCATGGTGAGCTGGACAGATGGACAAATGGACATCCTTGAACCCCCACTGGGAGGTTTTGGGGTCCCCAGGGAGCCCCACATTTCCCCACTCACCCTGGAGGCCATGAACTGCCCCAGCCCCGGTGGGAAGGTAATGGAGGCGAGGAGCAGCACCACCAGCACTGTGTACACAGGTTTGCTGCAGGGGGGACACAGGGAGCTGAGCACATGTGGACAGACAGATGGACAGACAGGGGGAACCCAGAGACACCCAGGGTGGATGGGGTTAGTGGGCAGGGTGCACAGGGGGACATTAGGGCACCCAGGGTCGATGGGGGGACATATGGATGCACAGGGTGGGCACATGGCCATCCAGGGTGGATGGGGTGGGGTGAGCAGTGTGCATGAGGGGGATATAGGGACACTTGGGGTGCAGGGAGGGGCCATAGGCACACTCAGGGTGCATGGGGTGGATGTGGAGAGTGTATGGAGTGGATGCATGGAAGGCCAGAGTGCACAGGGTGGACATACGGATACTCTGAGTGGATGGCCAGGGTGGACGGGGTAGGTGGACAGGGTGCGGGGAGGACACAGGGACACCCAGGGTGCTTCATGAGAGGCGTGCAGACACCCAGGGTGTATGGGAAAGACACACACAGATCTTGCACAGCAAGGACACATGGACATCAAGGGTGCAGGGTGCAGACAGACAGATGGACGGATGCCCAGTACAGACTCGGTGGCCAAGAGCTTGGCCGTCAGCCGGTTCTTCTTGACGGCCACCATCAGCCAGCGCTGGCAGAAGAGATAAGCACAGGCCACAATCCCACAGATGATCCTGAGGAGAGGGCAGGTAGAGTGTAGGCAGGGCACAGGCAGAGCACAGACAGCACCCCAAAACTTGGCCCTCCGTACCCCAAAATCAGAAAAAAGAATGTCTCCAGGAGGTCGAAGGGAAAATCAATCCTGAGGTCACTCTTAAATAGAGCGGCGATGGTTTCTGGGAGGGGGGGGACAGGAATGAGGATGTGAGTTTGGGGGTGAGCACCCCAAAAATGCCACCAGGGAAGGGTAAAGGGGAGGAGGGGGCACATCCTGCCCACCCTGCCTTGCCTTGCTCGCTGTTGAACACAGCCAGGAGCCGAAACATGAAGGCGCCGCAGGTGGCGGCAAAGAAGCCGCGCCAGTAATCCCGCACGGCAAAGTGGGGGGACATCACCTCGATGCTGAAAAGCACTCCTGGAAAAATGGGGAAGGGGATCAGGATGAGGTTTAGGGATGCCCAGGGTGGGCTTAGGGGGCGTCCTTACCACTGATGGGTGCCCCGAAGACTGTGGCCACCCCAACGGCTTGAGCTGCCACCAGCATCTCGTGCTGCTTGAACTTGTTCTGTAGGGTGGGGGGGTTAGGCACAACCCCAACTTCTTGGGGATAAAATCAAATCCCTCCATTCATTTTTTGGGCACTCCCCACCTCATACTCCCTCGTGACTGTGGTCCTTATCTTCCCCAGATATACTGCGGCCATGGCAGAGAGGTGGACATAGGGACCCTGGAGGGGGACACAGTGCTGAGCGTTCTCCCCACCCCAGTACCAACTGAAATCACCAGGGATTTTAGGGCTCAGAAGGGAATCCCTCACCACTTTCCCAAGGAAAACGGTGCTGCCGCACGTCAGGGTGCAGGTTAGCCCCACCACCTTGGCTCCAAAGTTCTGGATGGCCAGGTAGTCCTCCAGCACCACGCCCATCAGGATGGTCTTCAGCTCTGGGATGCCGGAGCCTGGAGCCGGGAGCAGACGGGGCAGGATCCAGATTTTAGGGGTCCCCCACTACCAGGAGGGCATTTTAGGGAGCCAGGGAGGTCGAGGTGCAGCTGGCTTACCTCCAGAGTGCGGGGTGATGCTCTGGGAGAAGCCAGTGGAGAAGGCAGCCAGTGCCATGGGGTACAGGGTCCACGAGAGGTACTTGAGCACCCCGATGTCCCCGATCTCTCGGTACAGCCACATATGGGCTGGAGGAGAGGTGTCGAGAGGGGAGATGCACCCCCCAAAAGATCCCCCCCCATATCCTCAGTGAACGCCCAAACACTGGTGGAGCCCCCGCAGGGCACCCCTCATTTACCCAAGTGGAGCCTGGTGACAATGACGTCCATGGTGAAGCTGATGGTGGCCATGAGGACCCCCAGGATGAACAGGAAGTACCAATCCTCCCCAACACGGAACAGCTGCCGCTTCACCCACTGTAAGCATCCTGCAAGGTGGGAAACAGGGTGCTGACCCCCCCAAAAATCCCTGCCCCCAAGATCCCCCTTTTTGGGTGGAGGTCTCACCTCGGACCCTTCTCCGGGAGATGGGGCAGGGTCTCCAGCTGTGCTCCGATACCAGCACCCTCTTCACCTCCTCCTCTTCCTTCTCCCCCCGCAGTCCCTCGGGGACGGGGCGCTCCATCCCGGGGACGTTGTTGGGGACTGCACCCTCTTTTTTTCAGTACTGCTTGACCCGTCCTCCCGCCTCCGCCTCCCCTGCCCGACTGAGTTTGCAAACGCGCTCATTAAAAACGACCTTGACGAATCTGACGGACCCGCTCCGGCCGGAGCGAGCCGGGTTTCCTCCCCCCTCCGCCACCCCCCAGCTCCCAATCCCAACGTACGTCCCGCGGCGGGGAGGATTTAATAAGTGTTTTAATTTATTATCACGATAATGTATTAATAATAGGCATCACATTCCATGTCGTTGAGCTGGGGGGGGGACGAAGAGGGGAAAAATTTCCACCGTCTCCAGCGCAAGACCTAAATTTAGCCGGTTTTACGAGAGGTCTGGCAGGCGGCCGGGAGCCTTAACGAGGCTTTAAAAAGCTCGTCAAGTCGAAATATCCCGAAATAACCGATCCGGCGTCGTCTTCGCCGTGAGGAGAAGGAGGAAGGGGGTTCCACTCTTTCCCCCAGCAGGAGCTGGGGGTCGCAGGTGGGGGCAAGTGAAGGTGAAATCCTCCCCTGCTGCCACCATGGAGCTTTTCGGGAGCTTTGTCCGGCCCCACGGGGAGACCTTGGGGTTCCCAGGTGAGTTTGGGGCGCACCCAGGAGGCATTTGGGGGGGATCCTCAGCAAGCTGTGGCTGTGACCACCCCCCAAATCATGTCCAGCAGCTCGCCCTGGTAACACGGGTGTGGTGAAGACCCTGGGGAACACTTACCAGTTCACGGTGGACGTCAGCGACTTCGCGCCCGAGGACATCATCGTCACCACCTCAAACAACCAGATTGAGGTGCACGCCGAGAAGGTGGGCACTCCCTCCCTTCCCTGCTCACCCCTAAAGCGGGGGACCCCAAAATTCTCACCAGGGGATGTGGGTACCACCTAGCTCCTACCCAGTTCCCAAGCAGCTGCAGCCACAACCCCAGCGGGGTTTAATTCACCATTACTTAATAGTGACTGCAGGGGATAATGAGTCCCCATTCTGCTTGCACCCCCAAGTCACCTCTTTTCACCCTTTTTTTCCCTCCCAGTTGGCCACGGATGGCACTGTCATGAACACCTTCACCCACAAGTGCCAGCTGCCCGAAGACATGGACCCCACATCCGTGTCGTCCTCGCTGGGGGACAACGGGATGTTGACCATCCGGGCTCAGCGCCGGCCGGCCAAGCACTCCGAGCACGTCCAGCAAACCTTCCGGACTGAGATCAAGATCTGAGGGGTCGGGGGGCTCCTTTCCCCCCCTCTCTTTTCCTTCTCTCACTAACTAAATGGTTGATTTGGGAAGGAGGTGGGATGTGGGGTAGGGAATGGGAACGCTCCCTTCAGAGTGGGGTCAGACCTGTGCTGAACGCATCCCGTCACCCACCGGAGAAACTCCGGAGGAGAGTCCCAGCTCCGGCAATTTTTAGCTGGCGCGTGTTGAAGGGGGGAGATCCAGCATGCCAAGAGTCCTGCCGGGAGCCAGGTTCCCTTCCCAACCCTCTGCCAGAGTTTGTCCTTGTATATAGAGCTTGGGATAAATTATTGAGAACATCTGACTTCCGCCTTCTCTGTTTTGGTTTTTTTGGGGGGTTGTTTTTGGTTTTTTGTTTTGTTGGTTTTTTTCCTTTTTTTTTTTTTTTCCTTTAAATGTTTCCTTGATGCTTTACCCTCAAAAAGGGATGTGCGTTCAGACCCGAAGGGTGTCTCGGTAAGGGATATTCTGACATCCTGACAAAAACCCGCACCAGGGCTCGGGCGCCCGCTGCCCTGTTTATTTCCAGCCCAGGGTGACTCATTTCTTCCCTGAAGCTCTATTTCTGAGCCATTCCCTCAGCTGTTCGGCTGCCGACCCACCTGGAAGGGCACCAAACCCTCCTCCTCCCCTCGCCCATCCTTCACCCACCACCCTCGGGATGCCCCACGGCCGTCACGAGTCGGGTTGATGGCCCCAAACCCAAGGGCTTCTTTTTGGGGTAGGGCAAATCCTCCCGCAAGGAAGAGCCTGGCTCCGTGTCCCTGTGTGTACCAACAACAGCGAGGCGCCTGCTCGGGGCGAGCTCCTGTTTATGACTACACACAGCGCCCGGCTCGTGTTGCTGCTCCCGCCCCAGGGCAGCCCGATCCCGCCCGTCCCCGAACCACTCGTGACTGGCATTAACACACCTGGCAGCATCCCAGGCACGGCTGCTCTGGCTGTCACTCAGGGCACTGCCTGCTGCAGGAAAAAGGGTTAGAAGTGATGAATGAAG
Organism: Acrocephalus scirpaceus scirpaceus; assembly: GCA_910950805.1. Classification (NCBI taxonomy): domain Eukaryota; kingdom Metazoa; phylum Chordata; class Aves; order Passeriformes; family Sylviidae; genus Acrocephalus; species Acrocephalus scirpaceus. The sequence goes on from OU383794.1 coordinate 7,149,580, forward strand.
TTGTTTTCGGCAGTAAAAGTTCGGTAAGCTCGGGGAAGGGCAGCGGCGATGCGCTGCCGTCGGGCCCCGGCGATGGGACGCGGCTGCTCCGTCCCCAAATGCACCCCGGCACTCAGCGTCGGTCACTGGTTGCCATCTAGTGGCCCTCGCCCAGGGAGATGCGGAGAAAGGAGGAAAAAAATGGGGAAAACCGGCCTATTTCTGCCCAAATTGCTTTCTGACAGAGGAGGTGTGCAGAAGGCGAAGGGCCGGCTTAGCCCGGCCCCAAACGCACACCACAGCAGCTCGGTTGTGGCAGGAAAACTGGGGAAAAACCCCCAGGGTTTTGGGAGGTTTGGGAGGTTTAAACTCTTTATCAATGATCTGGACAAGGGGATCGAGGGTATCCGTGTAGCCTGATAGAAAACGTTTTCACTTATTCATACATTTTCCGCAAACAAATAAATGTTCATTGGTTCTAAATCACATAATTCTCCTTAATATTTAGCACTCTGTCCTCTGTTGGTTATTGATTTCTGTAGTCCTTCTATCATCTTTTCCTCAGACAGGGAATCCCCAGCTTTCCAGGCCCTAATCTCCTCTGTATTTTCTGGTTACTCACGTGTCCTTGAAGGGCCATCAATTTAAGATCCCAGATGTCCGATCTTTGGCTTTATTGAAGCGTGTCAGGGTTAATTTTAACAAACTTCAGGTTTTGGTGATTTAATGATCTGAGTAACAAGAGTCGAGAACCTTAACTAGTGCTGGCCAAAAGTGGGTGCTGCTTACAATTGATCAAAACAGTTAATTAAAAATTAGTGAGGAAAGTTGTGTTATTTCCAACAACCGGGGACCTTCTCCCTGACAGAAGGATGGAGCTAAGGGAACAAGTGACAGGAGAAGAGGAACGGCATCAAATTCAAGGCAAGGGATGTTTATGTTCGATATACGGAAAATTCCCTCATGGTGGCCAGGCACTGGGACGGTGGAATCGCCACCTCACAGGTGTTTAAACAGGGGTGATGTGGCGAGTGGGAACATGGTTAGCGATGAACACGGCGGTGGCGGTGGCGGTGGCGGTGGCGCCAGCACCGGGACCTTCGCCCCTTTCGGCCCTTCATGGCTCCTCTCGGTCCCTCAGCACCGTCCCCCACTATCATGGCGGCGCCCCTGCGGCCGGAAGGGGAGGGAAGCTGAGCGGCCCCGCCGCGCATGCGCAGTGACGCCACCGCCGCTGGGCGGGCCGGGGAGACGCCGTTTCCGCCCGGCGCCAAGATGGCGGCGCCCTTTGTCTGGTCGGTGTCACGGTGAGGGCCGCGGGCTGCGGGTGAGGCCCCGCCGGGCCCGGCATGGCAGGTGCGGCATGAGGGTCCTGGCAGAGCACTAGAGGAGCTGGGGAGAGGGCTGAGTAGGACACGAGCACTGGAAGAGGGGGGGCTGCGGCCCTGCTCGCTGGCTGTGAGGTAACGGAGCTGGTTTGGGGGTCACTCCAGTGCGCAGCCCCCGGTTCTTTGAGGGCAGGCTGTAGGGGGGGCGGTCCCGCTGGCGGACCCTGGGAAACGGGGGGCTGCCGGCTGTCGTGGGGGGTACGGGGGGTTGTCGCGGAAGGAATGAGGGGCTGCCGGGTATCGTCAGGATTTGTTGGCTGCTGTGTAAGGAGCGGGGGGTTCCTGGTTGTCATGAGGGGTTGGTGGCTGTCGTGAGGGGAATGGGGCTTCTGGATGTTATGAGGGAAGCAGGGTGGGACTCGTGATTGTCGTGAGAGGAACGAGCGGCTGTCATGAAGGCACCGAGGGGCTCCTGGCTGCACCCCCTCCCCAGCGTGTCCCTGTCCGCTGTGTGACCCTCCCCAGCCGTGAGGTGACTCGGGGCGAGGTTGTGAACGAAGCCGTGTGTCCCTCGGGCTCGGGGCATCACTGTCCCCTCGGGCCACTGAAAGATCCTCCCGATGGCGGGGAATGAGGGTCACAGCCCCGAGCCAGCGCCAGACACATCCCCGCACCTCAGGGACGGGAAAAATCGCAAGGAAAACGGGATTTTCCCTTGTTCTGACGTTTTGGCGAGGTAACAGCCCCTCCTGCTGTCCGTGCCCTCTGTGAGCGGGCATGGGTGACACATTTCCTGACTGGTCGCATTTCCTTAGTTTTTTTTCTGCATCAGAGGCTTCTCCCAAGATTCCAGCCCTTAGCCAGCATTCCAAAGGGTGTTTTGCCCCGAGGAGACAAGGGTTTGTCATCCCTGGGCAGTGCAGACACAGAAGGGATTTCAGGGTAGATCTCAGGTTCAGGTGATGTCTTGGTGTCCAGAGCAGCACCAGCACATCCATAAGCCTGAAATCCAAATAACCAAGGTTTCTTCAGGATGTCTGTTCCCTGTGGGTGTCCAGGATGTCCTTCTCCTCGTGTCTTTCTCATTTTATTTCCTTTTCACCACATTTTTTCCTCTTTGTGATCATTTCCCTTCTCACAGCTTGCCTTCTGGTTCCAACCACAAGCTCCACAGCCCTTTCCTATTCCAGGATCCATATTACTATTATATGGAGCTGCTCCGCTCAGATCAGCTCTAAACTTTATTTTTTTAATGAAAAACGTTGCAGGATCCATTCCTGGAAATGAGGACAGACCCCTGTGGGCAGAGGCAGTGAGGGTTGAGGCCGCGTTGTTCCCCGAGCTGACGCACAAGGCGAGAGATGATGGTGGGTAGGAAACAAACCCCCTCTTCCCTTTCATCTTCCCAGGATGGATGGCTGGGTGGAGACAGCCTTGAAAGGCAAGGTTTAAATCACTGTTTTTTCCAATTTAGGGAAGTTTAGGGGGTTTTAATAGGTAGATGTTCATGTAGCAGGGAAGGGGAGAGGTAACATCGCTAATTAGTGAGAGTGCTGAGCAGAGCTCATGTGGGAAGCTCCCTGGGACTGCAGCTGCTGTATTTATCTGTGTGGTGGGCGTGGGTGGGCTCATAATGAATTTTTCCATGATTAATTGGATAATGAGAGACTCAACAGCCTCGTCGGAGAGAGGTCGGGAGGGGAATTGTCTCCCCTGAGGGGAAATCAGAGGGTGCCCAATCCTGCATCAGTGATTTTGTGCCTTCAGCACCCAAGACTGGAGGTTTAAAATTGAATTTTTCATTCCATTTTCCCCAGGATGGCTGCGTAGAGACTGACCTGAACACCTGGAAAAGGGAAATCTCTGGAGGAGAGACACAACCCTCTGTCTCTCAATCCTCCGGATATCTCCATTTCTTGCAGCACAGGGGTGAGCTCTAACACCAGTCCTAGGGGGTGGGTCCAAGTGTTTGGGATTGTAAAACCTCGAAGTCAGGGATTTTATCGGATAAAGGTGACATTGGCTGCTGGGTGTGGGTACAGAGAGCTCATCCAAGCCTCTCCCAAGGGAGCCGGAATGTGATATTGCAGAAGAGACTACAGAAAACAGGAGGGTTATCTGGGGAGGAGTTGAGTTTCCTGGATTTTTACTTCCTTCTCAAAGCAGGGGAGCAAAGCTGAGACAAGTCCAATCCTGGAATATTAAAAATCATTGTTCAGATGCAAAGTGCCTCCCACAAATTGCCCAAAATACCCTTTTAGTGCATCAAACTGTCAAGATTCCTTAGGTCCTGCTGTGCAGAGCTCTCCAAGCACAGAGCACAGCCTTGTTTACCCTGCGGGGAAAATGCTCCCCCTTTTTTCCAGAGCTTTGCAAGCCACACTGGGCCATGCTATGCAGTATTTTGACCTAAGTACTGTTTTTTCCTGGCTGTCAGGGATGTATTTTTGGGACAGGCTGAGGGAGTTTAGAGAGCTGGGGGAAAGCCAGGGCAGAGAGTTCATTGTGAAGACAAAATGGAGTGGGACTTCCTCTCTCTCTGCATCATCTGATGCTGTCAGAGAGGTCCTGGCCTCCCACCCACACTGGGACTGCCTGTGGAGGCTGAATGAATCCCTGGGAGGAAGATCCTTACCCAGGCGTTGCTGGCACCCTCAGCTGACAGGAGGAGGCTCCCTCTGACCACTGATCAGTGGAAGGAACAGGAACTGGAAGTGCCTGGTGTTGTGGATTCAAACCTTTCGCTTTTTCCTGACTAAACTCCTGATTTAAGAGGTGGTGAAGTGGAAAAACAACTTCCATGGGCTGGAAACTTTCAGAGACACTGAGCATGGAATCCAGGAGTGTTCCCCCAGCCATAACCTTCCTGCTACAGCATCCAGAGCTTTAGGGACTTCCTGCATGAACAATAACTGGATAGTCCCTGTTTCCTTTTTCCTCCCTCCTTGCCAATCCCTTGAAACAATCCCTTCAGCACTGGAATCATTGTTGGAAGACAAAGCCAAGTGAAAACCCTTCACTGACCCCATGGATGCAGCTTAGGAGAAAATCCACAGTGTGGCACTTGCCCAAGAAGGACCTGCTGGAAAATTGAGGTTTTTCCATGTTTCCAACTATTTGCAGCATTCCTTAGGCAGAGCTGTGCTCCAAGCATGGAGAACTTCCTCCAAACATATAATAAAATATAAAAATTCCTCAGTATCATGACATGAGCAGCTGGAAAGAGCAGGAGCTGGAAGGTTTGGACAAACACTTCCATGCTATGGCCTTGGCAGGAGCCATGACACAGAGGAGGGACAATGGCACTTGTGTCTGCAGAGGTGACAGTGCTCCTGCTTGCTGCCTGGACCAGCTGAGGAGCAATAGCTGTGTTCTGAATACTGTCTGGGTGGCTAAAAACCATCGTGGCTGTTCCATCAACTCCTTCTAGCCCTGTGTTGGAGTCATGGCTGTTCTAGGAGCGGGTATGGGACAGATTTAGCCAGGAGAGGAGCTGAAATTTACCTTTTAAGGCCATTTTGTTAATCACGAGGCCAGTCAAATCATATTTTGTGATCTCTACGCCTACATGACCCCTTCAGTGGTTTCACCACCCACCTCACCCCGCCATCCCGGGGTTCTTTCCCTCCCCACAGCCATGGATTTCCCGCAGCACAGCCAGCAGGTGCTGGAGCAGCTGAACCAGCAGCGGCAGCTGGGGCTGCTCTGCGACTGCACCTTCGTGGTGGACGGCATCAACTTCAAGGCCCACAAGGCCGTGCTGGCTGCCTGCAGCGACTACTTCCGCATGCTCTTTGTGGACCAGAAGGACGTGGTGCACCTGGACATCAGCAATGCTGCAGGTAGGCCTGGAATTTTTACCCAGGATCCCTCCCAGCTCCTTAACACAATGCCATGTCCAGGCTTCAAGAGAAGCTCTTCAGCTTGTTATTTTGAGCATTTCAGAATGAAAGAGGGAGGGGTGAGGGCTCATTTCTGGTTATGTCACTTTCCCTGCAGGCCTGGGCCATGTTCTGGAGTTCATGTACACAGCTAAGCTGAGCCTGAGCCCCGACAATGTGGAGGATGTGCTGGCCGTGGCAGGTTTCCTGCAGATGCAGGAGATCGTCAGCGCTTGCAACGCGCTTAAGTCCCTCTCTGTGCACCCAGAAAATCCCCCTGGGATGAACCAGCAGCCCCCTGAGATTGGTACGTACCCTTCTGGCTTCCCCTCACCCAGGCAAAGTCAAGGTTTACCCACTTACGCTTCATGCAGTTCAAAATTTATCCACTTATGCTCCTTGGCCACCCTGCGTACTCAGTTCTCAGGTACATCTGGTGCATCTGCATGGGGTTTGATCCTCTTGGGCAGCCACCAGCAGTTGCAAAATTGCTGCTTCTGTGAATTTTGTGGGATTTGGGAATCCTTACAGCAGCAGCTGGATGGCTTCGCCTGTTCCTCGCAGGAGCCGACAAGGTGACGGCTGATGCCAAGACATTGGTGGTGGCAGAAGCTGTGGGGGAGCCTGACAAAGCCAAAGCAGCTGCTCCCGACACTGAGAGCAAGGAGGAGAAGCTGGAGCCCACGGCACAGCCCAAGGTGCCTGCGGAGCAGCCAGCAGGCCAGGAAGGTGAGCCACTGAGGGGTGACACCCTGGGTCCTGCTGTCACCCCCAGCACACCCTGTCCTGACACTCTGGTGCTCACAGGGACAGGCACTGCCATCCAGGAGGATTCCAAAGCCGACATTCCCATGCTCCCACAGCCGTCAGGGAGTGTGGTGAGCAGCAGCAGCCCCGCGGCCATGGACACTGCCGGGACAGGAGGTGTGTTGGTGAGCAGGCCTGGGACAAAGCTGGGCAGAGCTTGAGCCCTCACTTTCTGTGGAACTAATTATGTGAGTGTGAGTTCTGTAAGGCATGGATCCTGTGGGAGCAGTTTTCATGGAGCATAGCGAGGAGAGTTGGGAAATTCTCCTCTGCCTGCACAGGCTTTGGGAATTTAGGGCTAATCACCTGCAAATTCAAAGTGATTCCAGGCAAAGGTGATGATGGATGAGCTTCCACTTCCCTTCCAACTCAGATGTTTCTGTGATTTCCCTTCGGACAGGGGGATGCCTATTGCCAGTATCCTTATGTTAGGAAATACAGGTGGATTTTGTGCCTCTGTTGCTGCTCCCAAATTTCAACATCCCCATTTTCTACCATCCTGCAGACATGAAGCCAGAAAGGAAGGAGGAAGAAGGGGAGATGATAGTGGAGGAGGAAGATGAGGGTAAAATCCCCGAGGAAGAGCCCATCCAGCTGGAGAACGGGGAAAACACTGAGGATAATGAGTCGGGAAGCACGGATTCTGGGCAGGAGAACTCAGGGGAGCCACGCCCACTGCGCTCTGGCACCTACAGTGACCGCACTGAGTCCAAGGCCTACGGCTCTGTCACACACAAGTGTGAGGTGAGGCCGGCTGAGCTCCTGGGCAGCATCTCTGGGTGCCACTGGGTGCCTTGGGGACAGCGGGGTGACAGTGCCTGTCCCTCCATCCCTAGGACTGTGGGAAGGAGTTCACCCACACTGGGAACTTCAAGCGGCATATCCGTATCCACACTGGAGAGAAGCCCTTCTCATGCAGGGAGTGCAACAAGGCCTTCTCCGACCCGGCTGCCTGCAAGGCCCATGAGAAGACACACAGGTATGGGTGGAGCCAGGTAAAAACACCTGAAAAATGTGAGGTTTGCTGGGAATGGTCAAATCCTTTGGAAATCCACTGGTGTGTTGAGGTATCCAGGAGGAGATGTCTTTCTGCCTCTGTCATAGTCACAGAATAGTCCTGAGCTGGAAGGGATCCTCAAGGATCAAATCCAACTCCTGGCCCTGCACAGACACCATCAGAATCCCATCCTGTGTCTGAGAGCATTGTCCAGATTGTTCTTTCCTTTTGTGTTGTTTCATGGACTCCCCATCCCTGGAAGTGTTCAGGGTTGGATGGGGCTTGGAGCAACCTGGTCTGGTGGCAGGTGGGGTCTGGCAGAACAAGATGAGCTTGGAGGTCCCTCCCAACCCAAGCCATTCCATGATTCCTGTGGGTCTGGCTGGGGGGTGATGCACAGACTGGGGCAGCAAGACCCTGGTGCTGGGTGTGGCATTCCCACCTCATTCCAGCCCGCTGAAGCCGTATGGCTGCGAGGAGTGCGGGAAGAGCTACCGGCTCATCAGCCTCCTGAATCTGCACAAGAAGCGGCACACAGGCGAGGCTCGGTATCGCTGTGAGGACTGTGGCAAGCTCTTCACCACCTCGGGCAACCTGAAGCGGCACCAGCTGGTGCACAGCGGGGAGAAGCCGTACCAGTGCGACTACTGCGGGCGCTCCTTCTCCGACCCCACCTCCAAGATGCGCCACCTGGAGACTCACGACACCGACAAGGAGCACAAGTGCCCCCACTGCGACAAGAAGTTCAACCAGGTGTGCTGGAGAGCAGGGAAGCTGGGCCAGTGCGGTCCTTGAAGGGAGATTTGTCCATAGGATGCAGTTCAGAGCTCCCAGAGCTGTCCTGGGATGCTGGTGTATCCATGAGGTGTAGTTGGGGTCCCAGAGCAGTCCTGAAAGAGTGGATTATCCATGGGATGCAGTTCAGGGGTCTTAAAGCTTGGAAAAGGTGGTTTATCCATGGGGTGAATCTTGGTCCCAGAGGCCACTCCAAAAGGGATCCATGGGGATTCGGGTTGCTCCAAAGGGAGACAAGGTGGTTTGGGGCTCTCTCCATCCCATTTTCCATCCCCAGGTGGGGAATTTGAAGGCTCATCTGAAGATCCACATCGCAGATGGGCCCCTGAAGTGCCGGGAGTGCGGGAAGCAGTTCACCACATCAGGTAGCACGGGGGAGGGGGGCTGTGGGGTTGAGTGATGGGACTAAAATGGTGTGGGGGGAGCAGAGAGTATTCTGGGGCTGGATCAGAGCCAGAGGAAGGGTTTCATCCTGAGTTGTGCCATGGTTGTGCTGCATGAATTCCTGGTTTTCCCCATGGAGCCACACCCTGCAAAGGAGCTCCTCATCCAAATGTTGGAGATAAGGATATCTCTTCCCATTTTCTCCCAAACTGCTGCAGAGCCAGAGGGTTGGAATGGTTCCAGTGGAGTCTTTTGATCCCCTCAAACACTGGGTGCTTGTCCTGGCTGTCTCCACTTCCACGTTATTGCCTGATCACAGGCAGGGCGCAGACAACTTCCCTTGATCCCTGCGCAGTCCCTGCTGCCTGAATAGCACCAGGCTTTCCTGAGGGAGCTTTTGGGGCTCTGGGAAGGAGGAAAAGGGGGAGGAGGATCCGGTGTCCTTCAGCCTGCCCTGCTCCCAGGTAACCTGAAGCGGCACCTGCGGATCCACAGCGGGGAGAAGCCGTACGTGTGCGTGCACTGCCAGCGCCAATTCGCCGACCCTGGCGCACTCCAGCGCCACGTCCGCATCCATACTGGTACGGATCTGCTCCTGCCTCCCCGAGAGGTTCTTCTTCCCCTCGTGCTCTGCACCCACCTTCTCCCGTGTTTCCCCAGGAGAGAAGCCGTGCCAGTGCTTGATGTGTGGGAAAGCCTTCACCCAGGCAAGCTCCCTCATCGCCCACGTGCGCCAGCACACGGGGGAGAAGCCCTACGTGTGCGAGCGGTGTGGGAAGAGGTGAGGATTCCCCTTGGGAATACCGGGAGGGGCACTTCAGTGGTGTTGGAATAGCAGGGGGCACCTCCAGTCAGGGTGATACCATGGATTGTGGTGACTGTGGTGTCATTCCCAAAGGTTCGTCCAGTCGAGCCAGCTGGCCAACCACATCCGTCACCATGATAACATCCGGCCCCACAAATGCACAGTCTGTAACAAAGCCTTTGTCAACGTGGGTGACCTGTCCAAGCATATCATCATTCACACGGGTGGGTACCTCCCAAAACCCTGCACCACACCCGGGCATCACCTCCTCACCCACGCCCCCATTCTGCCCTCTTCCCAGGGGAGAAGCCGTTCCTGTGTGACAAGTGTGGGCGCGGCTTCAACCGCGTGGACAACCTGCGCTCCCACGTGAAGACTGTGCACCAGGGCAAGGCCGGCATCAAAATCCTGGAGCCCGAGGAAGGTGACGAGGTCAACATTGTCACAGTGGCATCCGATGACATGGTGACATTGGCCACTGAGGCACTGGCTGCCACCGCTGTCACGCAGCTCACAGGTGAGCTGGGGGGCCCAACGGGGTTCCCAAAGGGAGTTCATCCATCGAGGCAGCTTGGGAGCCATCCAGAAGGGTGGGGTGCAGCTGGGAGGTCTTGGAGTTGTCCTGAAATGGAAACTTACCCGTAGGGAGCAGCTGGCTGGTCACAGAGTTGTCCTCAGAGGAAGATTAATTTATGGGGGTTCAGTCTAGGGGACTCAGGAGTCATCCCAAAAGGGAAATTTACCTGTGAGGATGCAGCTTGGGGGTCTTTGGGGTGCCCTGAAAAGGAGATTTATCCACACGGTGCAGGCTGGACATCCTAGATGCCATCCCAAAAGTGAGATTTTATCCCTGGAGAGGAGCTTGGGTGTTCCATGAGCCACCCCAAAAGGAAAACTTATCTGTGGGGAGCAGCTGGAGGGGCCTGGAACTGTCCTGAAAGTGAGGTTAATTTACCTTTTCTGTGGGGGGCAGCCTAGGGGATGCCAGGAGCCCTTCCAGAGGGTAAACCTATCCCTAGGGAGCAGCTTGGGTGCCTTGGGGCAGTCCTGAAAGGGAGGTTTATCCATGAGGTGCAGTTCGAGAGGCCCAAGAGTCACCCCAAAAGGGAGATTCATTTGTGGGGGGTCAATCTGGGGCTTTTCCATGCGGTGCAGCTTGGAGCAACAGCTGGGGGGTGGCAATTCCTGCCCAGCCGGGCCCCCCCAATATCCCTGTCCCCTGCAATGTCCCTGTCCCCCGCAACGTTCCTGTCCCCCCCGTTCCCTGCAGTGGTGCCCGTGGCAGCCGCGGTGACGGCGGATGAGACCGAAGCACTTAAAGCCGAGATCACTAAAGCGGTGAAGCAGGTGCAGGAGGCAGGTGAGACCGAGAATACCGCGCTGGCTCCTCCCATCCCACCACCCCAGCCCCTCCTCGAATATCGGGCTGGCTGCTCCCATTGCACTACCCCAGGGCCTCCCCCATTTTTGTGTGTGTTTCTCTCTCCCCCGGCAGACCCCAACACGCAGATCCTTTATGCTTGTGATTCCTGCGGGGAGAAGTTCCTGGACGCCAGCAGCCTGGCGCAGCACGTGCGCATCCACACGGCCCAGGCGCTCGTCATGTTCCAGGCGGAGCCGGACTTCTACCAGCCCTACGGCGCCGCGGGCTGGCCGGCAGAGCAGGTCATCCCCGCCGGGGAGCTCCTCTTCCGTCCCCGCGACGGCCCAGAGCCGCCCCCGGCCGCTGCCCCGGCCCCCCCGGCCGAGGGGCCGCCCCCCGAGTGACCCCGCCCCCGCCCAGCCTTTATTTAACAGCTCGGAAATGGTGTAAAAAGCGTATTTCTGGAAGGAAAGAGATGGAATAAAATGCAGTATTTTGTAAGGGTTGGTGCTCGGGGAGGGGAGGCACTGCAGATTCCCCCCCCAGGGGGTGTTCTGGGGCTTCTGAAGAGCTGGAGCCCAGTGAGGGGGGACTGAAATACTCCAATCACTGCTGGGAGTGTGATGTGTTAAGAGCAGGGAAAAATGAGTTGATAAAGGATAAAAACCGTGGTTCAAGGTTTTCAACCTCATCCAGAACAGCCGATGGGGATTTTTGGTGTATAGCCCGACCGTTACCTGCTGACCCCCACCGAGGGAGGGGTGTGGAGTCAGGGGAGATGCCCCTGTTTGGGGGTAAAAACAGGAGAAAAGGTGCTGCTGGATGGAGGTGGGGGGGTGGGAGCCCCCAGGGTCTGGGAGCTCAGCTGGGCACACCCACAAGAGCCCCCCAGGCCCTGCAGCTGGGAGGGAGGGCCTGGGGGGTCTCAGGGGCCATGTGTCCTTTCCTGTCTGTCCCTATTCCAGGGGGGGGCAGCATTGGCTCCAGCCTTGTCCCCGCCACTACTGGGGCTGGGAGGCTGCAGGACCCCACACACAGGCAGGAGGGGCAGGAGCCCCAAGGTGTGCCCCTGTCTGTGTGTCCAGCTGGACACTCATCCCCTCCTCTGTCCCCTCAGAGCCCTCCCAGCTCTCCAGGGCGGGGAGGGAAAGGAGTCATATGGACACAGCAACAGGCGCATTCAGCCAGGACAGGTAGGACACAGAGATGGCTGCAGGTCCAGTTGGACACGTGGAAAGCTCTGTGGATGGTTGGACAGTAGCAGAGACACATGGACTGGTCACCTTTGGCCTGGATACAGTTTCACGTCCATTTGGACACCTGGACATGAGTTTGTCTATCCATTGTGCCCACCTGTGCCACCATCCATGTATCCATCTGTCCTTATCCCTGCTCCCCAGCCTGAAGGGGTTGGAGGATTCAGGACAGGCTGCGCTGTCCAGCCAGACACATGGACAGGGCTGTGGATGGTTGGACGTTCAGCTGGAAATGGCTGGAAGAAAAGATGGATGGAGGGATGGACACAGAGATGGTTGGACAGGCAGACACAGGAACAGTTCTATGGATGGACACATGGCTGGTTACATTCACAGCCAGACAGAGGGACCATTGCACATCCAGTCAGACAGACAACTGTACGTCCAGCTGGACACATGGACATTTTACATGCAGGCAGATAGACGGGCAGACACCTCCCCAACCAGACACTTTCCTCCTCCACCTATGGGCATAGATGTCCCAAAAATGCACTTTTTGCCCCCAAGGCCCCTCTCCAAAACCAGCAATTTCACCCCCCCCACCCCCCTCAGGCCCCAGCCTCGCCCCCACCCCATTCCCCACTTCCATGGATTTGGGCCCAATCCTGACTCTTCCCCCATTCTCAGAGCCTGGGCTAGGAGATGGACACAGGGATGGACCCAGACAGATGGACATGGGGCTGTGGGGGCAGGGCAGGGGTGTGAGGGGGGTGGGGTAGCGGTGTAAAATTACTCGTTTTCAAGATGCCTTTGGGGCAAAAAAAAAAAAAAAAAAAGCATTTTGGGGGCATTTATGCCCATGGGTGGAGGAGGAAAGTGGCTGGCTGGGCATAAGCATGTCCAACTGATGGAAATGTATTTGTCCAGTTGGATGTCCATCATCCATCCATCCATCCATCCATCCATCCATCCATCCATCCATCCATCCATCCATCCATCCATGTCTGTGTGTCCAGCTGGATGTACAATGTCCATGTGTTCAGCTGGATATACAGTGTCCGGCTAGACATGCCCCTGTTCTGTCCATCTGACACATCCATGAGATGGGTGGGTGAAGGGGTTGGGCCTGGATGGACAGACAGGTCCAGGCCCAGCTGAGTAGACAGACATTGCACAGACACCTGGACACACGGACAGTTTACATCTGGCTGGACACACAGATAGTGCCCCCCAGCCCCCCCTAGCCCTTGCACAACACCCCAAAAATGCCCCTTTTTACCCAAAGGCTCCACTCAGAAACCAGCAGGGTCAGACTTTCCCTCTGCCCCAGTAATCCAATGTGTCCATCTGTCCAAGCCCCATCTGTGTCCAAGGTGTGTCCATCAGTCCCACCTCCCTGAGGATGGGGGAAGTCCAAGGTCCCACCCTGACCCCCGCAGTGGGACATGAGGGTCACTGTGAGGTGTCCCTGGCCAGGCTCCCAACACCCACCTTCATCCTGGGGTACCAGCAGCACCTTTTTGTCCTGGTTTTACCCCAAAACAGGCTCTGTTCTCTCCCCTACCTGAGGGGTGCAGGGTGAAGGTCTCTCCTGGTTTTGGGGGCCACCCCCCCAAATTCTGCCCTAAACATCTGTTTTTACCACATCTGCTTGATTTTAACCCATTTACACCAGCCTTGATTATAGGCTTCCCACTTGAAACTGGCAGGGAATTGGGTGGAAAAAGCAGTGAAAGTCTGGCTCTTATATTTCAAAGGATGATGAATATCAGTAATCCAGGGATAATTTTCTGTGACGAGTTGGTGCATAGTGAGATTTGAAGTGGGGGCAAACCCTGCAATTGCGTTTTTCACAAGTATATATGACACAGGAGGGAAAATCAAGAGAAATTTGGTTTAGTGTGATTAAAAGATCTATTTTTCCTGGCTGTTTTTAAAAGACAGGTGGGTGACCCCTCCCTGGCAGCCCTCAAACCTCCCCTTCCCTGCTCCCCCTCCCCGTGTCGAGGGACGAGGTCAGGGCACCGACATGTTTTGTATTTTTTAATAAAGTTCGTAATCCAATGGACACACAAAACAAAACTGCGCTGAGAAAAAAATAAACCAAAAATAAACCAAAAAAAAAACCCCCAAGTTCCATAAATTAATTGTTAGGGGAGGCGAGGGGGGCCGGGGCAGAGTCTTTGTACAAGTGTATAACACTTCCACAGCTGATGAGACGAGGGGATGTTTAAATGAAGCGCACTTACAAATGAGTGACAATACAAAGTCTGAGTATGAAAATAAGATTTTTTTTTCTCTGAAAACACATTTTTGGCACAGATTAAAAAAAAATGTATGTTGTGGGGATTTGATTTTTTTTTTTTAAAGTCAGTATTATATATATTTATATATATTATATATATATTTATATATACACACACCCACTGAGTTCTGCATATCCCACCAGGAAGGAAAAAAGCTCTCCCTTTTTGTTTTGTTTGTTTTGTATTCTCTTGTTTTTCAGTGTAAACTGTACATCCCAGATGATGAGAAGACGGCTGCAGCAGGGGCCAGGTGGAGGAAGAGTAAGGTTCACATCCAGAAAAAATAACGCCCCCCCCAAAAAATAAACAACCCCAAAAGAAGGAAAAAAAAAAAACAAAACCAAACCCGACGAAACAACCAATAAAATAAAAAATGACTGTGAAATGCTCCTTGACCCACAAATCTCAGCAGAGTCCCTGCGGAACGTCCACGGTGCGGTCAATGTGTGTCAAGACATCCAGAACGTCACAGCGTCTCCAACTGTGCAAAGTCCGAGTCACTAATTTAGTGCAAAGGCAGTTCAGGTTCTTTTTTAGTTTTTTCCTTTTTTTTGTTAAAAAAAATAAGCCATCCTTTTCTCTTTTTTTTCTTTTTTTTTCTTTTTTGTGTGTTTTTTTCCCCAAAAAGGAGGCATGGGAATCCAAGCCCAGTCCACCTGCTGAGTGCATCAGTTGTCCATAAGCTAAAGCAACATGTAAACATCCAAGGTTTGATCGAGGCCGGTCGGGCAGGAGGCTGGTTTCTGGCAGCATTTTTTTTGTTTCATAACCTTCTCTCCTTCTTTTGAATTAGTTTAATTTTAAAATGAATTTTTTGTGTGTTTTTTCTGTGGGCTTTTTTTGTTGTTGTTGTTTGTTTTTTGCCGCAGGGCCTTGGAAAAATTAAAATTAAAATAAGAAAAAGTCAGTAACTGGTAAACAGCTCATACCGACGCGATGACAATCATCAGGTGAGGAGAGATGTTGGAGATGCTGGCGAGGAGGTCTGGGGCCAGGCGGGACAGGTGGCTTTCCGAGAACTCACAGGGTGGGAAGATCTGCAGAACGTAGGCAGGCTGCAGGGAGGGAAAAACCACGGATCAGAGACAACCCACGCCTATAGATGTTTAAAAATGGGACATTTCAGTGATGTTCTGGGTGCTTAAAGGATCCTAAATCTTGTCTAAAAAAGAAGCCATTGGGTTTTGTTGCCCAGGTGGGGAGTTTTCCACACCACAGGTGTAGGAGCTGGCTGATTTTGCTGGGAAAGGCACAAAACTTCCCATTAATTATCATTTCAGTGGTTGCTCTGAGAGCTGGCTGCTCATTCTGGGCTCTTTACACCGAGAATTAAATTACATACAGGTTAAATTGCATTCAGTGCAGCAACACACCTGGAACACACCTCCACGGCACCAAATGCATTCTGCAAGAAAACACCAGCTGTCCTGGAAAAATCAGGATATGGGGAAGAAATGAGGACTCTACTTCAGACATACAGAGCTGGGAAATGAATTTGGTTGTTTTTCAGCCCAAGATGATGAACTGGGATGAACACCAAACACACATTTAGGGTTTTTTAGGTTTCGGGGTCACTTTCATCAATTCCATCGATGATTATACTGATCCCATCAATAATTTATGGATCCCATCCATGTGTTTGATGGGTGATGGAAAGGAGGGAGTTGTTTGACCTATAACCCCAGGCAGCTCCAGAGCAGAAGCCCGAGCCACCCGTGCTGTTAGGGACTTGTTTGATGTCCCTGTGGCACTGCAGGGGTTATGTGCCCATACCTGGTTGGAGCCAGGGTTGGGGACATTGATGATGCCTGCAGCCTGCTTGGCCTGCAGGTAACTGATGAACGCAGCCTTGAGCGACTCCGTCTGACTGACCACGTCCTCCTGGTCCCGGCCACAGGGCAGGGCCAGCAGCAGGCAGTAATCGCTCTCCACCTGCAAGGGAAGGACATGCTCAGGGAAATGCTGGATGAGTGGCTGTTTTCCAGCCTTCTATGCACTATCCAGGGGGGAAAATCCTCACTTTAAACTCCTTGATGTTACAATTTGTACCCTGGAGAAGCTGCCCCATCCCTAGAAGTGTCCAAGGCCAGGCTGGACAGGGCCTGGAACAACCAGGGATAGTGGAAGGTGTCCCTGCCCATTGCAGGGGGTGGGATGGGCTTTAAGGCCCCTCCAACCCAGACCAGTCGAGGATATTGTGATTCGAACACTTGCTGAGAGCACAACCATGGTGGAAAGGACTAAAAACGAACTCCCCTTCCCACCCTACTCAGACACATTGAAGCCAGCAGGAGTTTGTCCCAGAGCTGAGAGTGACTTAAGGGTTTCCCAGCTCTCATTGCCTTTTCCATAAATGCAGTGTAAGAGCTATTGCTCATCACCTGCAATCTGTGTTACACTCTCTGGGTTGAGAGAATCAGTGTTAATACCAGAATCCCAAAACAGAATCACAGGGACCTCCTGTATTGGAAGGAATCCACAGGGATCACCAAGTCCAACTCCAGGCCATGCACATGATCCCAACAATCTCACCCTGAGCTGTCCAAATGCTCCTTGGGCTCTAGCAGCCTTGGGGCTATGCCCATTCCCTGGGGAGGCCACGTGACAGAAGCACAGATTTCTACAGGCACTGGTGGTTCTCAGCCCCGCAGCTGGTCAGACCAGCCTGGCTCTGAGCACAGGAATTCCCAAACTCCCTCTCTGCCCCACCCCAGGCCCTCACCATCATCCTCCGTGCGACCCCCTCCAGCTGGGAGGCCTCGAGCCGCATGCGCTGTGCGATCCGCAGTGGGGGCCCTCCCTCGGGCGCCGGCAGTGACCGGTGCGCCAGGACATTGTTCCCGGACACAAAGTGCAGCTGCACGGCCGCCGTATCGTTCTTGAGAGCCAGGAGACCCTGCCAGACAATAGGGTATTTCTGGGAAGAGAGGGAGAAGAGTATTATTGCACGCAAAGCAAGGAGAGTGGGATCTGAAATCCCAGCTGAGCTGCTCGGCTGCCACCCATACTTCCATCAGAGGTTTAAAGGCTCAGCAGAGATGTAACACCAGATCAACCGTCTACAAGCCAGGCTTGGGTTACATCCTGCTAAATCAGGAATTCAGTCCTTTTCCTTCCAGCTGGCCAGCCTGCCTGGGTGGATCTCGTCATCCCAATTCCTCTGCCGCCCACCCAAGGCTGTTTTCCCTTTTACAAATGGACAAATTGAGAAATAACAACAGGATAAGAACTGCGCGAGATTATATGGGAGGTATTTGGTGCTGAACACAACTCTCAGCTCCTTGTTGGTACCTGTTCCTCACTGCCTCCCTCCTTTTCCTCATTTTCTACACTTGTGGGAGTGTTTTTTCCTTTTTATTTAAATAAAATACAGCAACAATCTCCCCTGCCTATGAGGACACACTTTCCAGAAAAATGCTGACTTGTGAAACTGACTTGGAACAGTAAACATGGCTAAAATCCATCAGGGACAAAACACTGCAAAAACCAAACAACGCCTTTTCCACATCTGAAGTTTTTGATGCAAGAAAGGTCAGATTTGCTGCTATGGCTGAGACAGAACCAGGTGATTTCCCCCCCGGATCAGGAGCATGACACTCACTGTCAGGAGCTGGACCATGTCCACCGGTCTCTGGGACACGGGGTGAGGGGATGGCTCCTGCTTGAGCGTGGACTGGGGCTCTGAGCGGCTGAGGGGCGGCCCCGAGGTCGTGGGGATAAACATGGATTGCTTGGGAACCGCCTGCGGCTGATGCGGTGATGGAAGCTCCTGCTTCATGGAGATGGCAACAGGCGAGGGGTAGGAGTTCTGGCTTGTGTCCCCTTGTGCCCTCTGGAGGTGGACGTGGGGATCCATCTGTGCCGTGTGCCTGTTCACAGGGGGGTGGTGACTCTGCTCTGGCCCTGCTGCCGACGGGCCCTTGGGATCCTGCGGGATCTGAGGGGTCTTGCTGCGGACTGGCTGGCTGGGGTGCGAGTGCTCACCCTCCGGCAGACCCTGGGAAGAAGGCAGGGGAAAAAAGGGAAGATGTTTAGGCCGAGAGTGTATTCAACCCCACTGTAAGGCTGCCAGGACACCATCAGATTCCTGGTGGTGGAGACATCTGTGTCACAGCTCCAGCCCTGCTGTGGTAGCACCTGGGACAGTTGCCCACTTCCAAGCCCACCTGAGCTGAAGCACCCCTCCCTGAATCCTGCCCCAAGCCCACCCTTAGCTTGACCATCCATCCAAAGATGCCTGACCCACGCATGACGCCTTGGTACTGATAATTATTCCCCCGACACCTCTACATCCAGAAACTCCTGGGTGGAGTCCCAGAGGAGTTCAGGAAAAGGGTTGTTTTGGCTTCCTCTGATGCTAAGCAGCATTTGAACCTCATTTCCCACAAGAAAGAGCTCAAAACCCTCCAGATTCCAGGGAGACAGATGAAGGCTTTTCTTTCTCACCTGAGACGGGGTCATGCTCCGGGAGGGCAGCCCGATGGGTGAGGCGCCCGGAAACTGCGGATGTCCAAGCTGTGCCGTGTGGTAATTCCTCATGTCACCATACACGGAGCGGTAATCATGGAAGGAGCTCCCGGCAGGATGCATGATCTGCACCCCATGTGGGACCACCACGGGCTGCGTCAGGGGCAGCCCAGACAGCTGGCTGCCCGAGGGCACGCTGAGCAGCCGGGGCTCACTGTGGGGAGAGTGGGCCATCTTGCCTTCTGAGGATTTGGGAGTCTCTTTCCCAGGCTGTGGGGTCTTACTGACCGGGGGAGTTTTGACAGCCCCTTCAGGTGTCCGGGATTGTCGCGTTTCTGAGTGGTGCTCGCCCACAGCGGCCATGTGTGGGTGCATGATCATCCTGACGTCCCGCGGGACATTGTACTGGTCCAACCGAAGGCTGCTGGGGTGCATGCGGTAGTCGGGCTGCATCACCAGCACATCAGACTGCACCGGGGCTGGCCCGCGGCACACGGCGGTGTGGTGGAAGTGCAGCTCCTCCTCGGGGGGATGCTGGGAGGACAGTGGGGGCATGACAATGTCTCGGATGGGTGCTGGCTGGGGCGTGCTGGATCGCTGAGGTTTGATCTCCATCTGGGGTTGCAGAGCAGCTCGAGGGGAGTGGAGCGCTTCTGGGCGGATGCCATAGGGAATGCCGGAAAGAGGAGGGGTGTTCATCCTCACCTCACCTTGGGAGAGATGGCCCAGGGACACAGTCTGTGTTACACTGTGGGGGGGCATGATAACAGATTGCTCAGGATGCATGCTGGATATGTACTGAGGAACAGGAATTCCCGGTGCCAGCATGACCGGGGTGCTGCTGGATAAAGCCGGAGACGAGGTACTGCCGGGATGACAGGCCCGGGGGAACGGCGACGGTGAGTGCCCGCTGGTACGCGGCGAGTGCGGCTCCTGTTTGGTGACCCCCAGGTGGGAGATGGCCCGGTCAGTTGGGGTGTTGGGGCCCGAGCTGACATGGTTTGCTTCCGAGTGCATCTTCCCAGAGAGGGAAGGGTGGTGAGGACTAACTCCAGGACTCAGGTTGGAGGGTTGCAGAGTCTTTGTCTCCACTTTCAGAGCAGCTGGGTCAGATAGTTTTTTGTTCACGACCATCTGGTTATGAACCAGCACGGGTGGAGTGTTTACCGTCTGTGTCAGGACCTTGCCGGGCTGAGATGCCGGAGTCTGGACAGCGAGGTGGGATGAGTCGGGTTTGTCCAGCACAGCACGCTCCTGTTTGACAGAGGAGATGACGGGTGAGGTGTTGTAGGGCTGTGTTCCCAGTACCAATGAAGAATGAGTGGAAACAGTCCCGTAGCCCGCCGAGGTCTGGGAGCCTTTCGGTGCTGGCTGGGATGGTGTGATAGGCTCCTGTTTAATCTGAGACTTGGATACAGACTGCTGGAACTCTATGTCCACAGCGCTGGCTGGGGGAATCTGGCTGATCTTGGCACTGATTCGCTGAGGGCCTTCTGTCTTTTGCCCTGAGTAACTCAGGAGCACCACACCTTCTGAGGTGTTCACCCGCAGCCCTGGGCTGGACCCAGTCTCCACCGGCCTCTCCTCAATAATAGACATCGATCCTGGATGAAATCTGCTGTTATCATTTGTACTTGATCTCTGCTTAAATTTTGGAGAGGGAGCATTGACAAGGCAGGTCTGGGTTTGGGGAGCTTGTTTCACCAAGGTGATCCTCGGAGCCTCCTCCAGATCCACGCTGTGGGGCATCCTGCTGATGACAGAAGTGGCTTTGGGAGCAATCACGGTGTTGATCTTCTCCTTCTCACTGAACACTGGCGCTTCAGCCACCGGTGGGTCCAGGGTGTTGGTGACAGGAACAGCAGGCTTCTCCTCAGAAACCGGCTTGACAGCCTCCACAGCAGGGTGGAGAGGTGCCTCCTCCAGGCACGGCGCGCTCACTGGCTCCGCATGTGTCGTTGTCACGTGTGTGGTTATGCTCGTCGCTGACACATATTTGGGCTCCATGAGTATCTTCCTCAAAGTGCTGGAGTTTATGTCAATATCTGACGCCTTTGTGTCTGGTGGGAGAGCGGGCGGGGGTGTGGAATGGGCACGGGGCTCCTCGTGCCTGACCACCCACTCTGGCACCTTGGCAGCACCAGAGTGAAGGGGGATGATCGTGGTGGGGACTGGAGTGGGCAGCTTGGCTGCTGCCGTGGAGATGGCAGGAAGGGCTGCATTTGGGACACTCGGCGGTGTGATGGGAGCGCTCTCCAGGGGTGACCGGATCTTGAACCCACTCTGACTGCCCTCATCGAGGGGGACTGGTGGGGCACCCAGGTCCAGGGGAGCTGGAGCAGGCACCTTTGGAGAGGTGCTGCTCTCAGGGGCAACCTCATGTGCAGCCATGACATCAGCAGCCATAGCCTTGGTGACATCAGAAGCATTTGGATCCATGGATGCTGTGGGTTTGATTTGCTTTTCCTCCTTTGAGCCTTCTTCAGCTTTTGTCTTTACTTCATTGGTGGGGGGTGATTTGCTCTGCACCCTCTCTGGCTCAAAGGTGTTGACTTCAGTAGCGTCGCCCTTCCTGCTCGTGCTCTTCTTGCGTCTCTGCCGTGTGCTTTTCTGACGGCCCTTTTCCTTCCGAGCAACTTCAGCCTCCTGCAAGGTCTCGGCCTCCTGCGCAGAGTTGGAAGATTCGCTGAAGCTGACTTCAGACTCCTTGCTCTCAGTCTCCAACGCTGACGGGACAGAGCCAGGCACCGGCTGCACCACAGGCTCGACAGCAGCCTCAGTTTCTAGGATATTGTTCACTGCCTGATCTGTCTCAGGCTCCATCTCCTCCCGAGGGGACTGCAACACCAAGGACTCTGTGGGGATTTCAGCCTCAGATTCAGCAGGGTATGTTGGCGGTGCAGGGAAGCTTTCTGTCTCCCCAGAAATATCATTGATGATGGAGCCAATGGCTGCTGCCAGCTCCGTTTCACTGGCCTGGTGTGCAGGTTTATCTGCCTCCTCCTCCTGACGGACTTCAGCCACATCTGCCGTTGCCTCTTTGTAGGCAGCAATTGTTGGAGGAGTTTCAGTGAGTTTTGCAATGTTTTCCACTGCCTGCTCGAGCTCAATCTGCTTTGCTAACTGGGCAGCCTCAGGTGACTGCTTGGGCTCCCGCATCACTTCCTTTTCCATTTCTGAGAATGAATCTTCTACCTCATTCTTAGAGAAGTGGGGTGGCAGTATGTCCTCTTTTGGAGGGCTCTTCATCTTGGGTGGTGACACCGCCACCGGCTCTGCCTCCTCTTCGGTGGGCCGCAAGGCACCCTTGACTTCATCAACGTTGAGGCGTATTTCTACATTTTTGAGACACACAGATGCCTTATCAACAACGGTTTTGGTATTTTTGTACCTTCCCCTTTTGGATTTCGTAACCTTTTCCGTCACTGGCTTCTTCTCAATGATCTCAGCTGTGGGGATTTCTAGCTGATTTTTCTCTACATCCAGTTCCTTCCGATCACGTTTCTGCTCACTTGCTGCCAGCTCTTTCTCAGCGGCTTTTGCTTTATTGCTGTTGTCACTAATGCTCGATTCCTGACCGCTTCTTTCAGCAGCATCTTCGGATTCAGCCGTAGTATCAGCTTTCGGTTCATTCTTCCCTTTCTTCCCCTGTTGGCTGGTAGCAGCTGATGAGTGAGTGTGTGTGAGCTTCTGGGATCTAGGAGACCTCCAACCCTCTGCAGGTTTAGGAGCTTCCACAGTATCTTTAGTTTCAGCCTCCTCCACCTCCTGTTGTACTGGTTCAGTCTTTATCGGAGATATGTCCTCCTCTGGCTTACGGCGGGTTTTGGGAGGTCTTCCCCTCCTCGGGGTTGTGGGAACAGTTGTCACTGTTTCCTGTGGTTCTTTTTCCACTCTCTTCCTGGTGGTTCTAGTGACCTCCATGGAGTCCTTCACTGGAGATGGGCCTTCGTTGTCCCCTGTGGTAGCATAGACTGACCTCACATTTCTGCGCCTGGTCCGGCCTATTGGCAAGCTCAGCTCCACGTTTTCCGGTTCTGCAGCAGAACTCGGGGATTTAGCAGCATTCCTTGAAACCTTTTCTGCCTCCACTTTCAATTCAGAAAGCTTCTGGGTCTCCCCACGAGGAGAGCTTGACCTTTTTAGTTTTTCTCGGTCAATTCTTTCGCTCTTCCGTGTGACGGGCTTTTCCATGACATTAGCTGCAGCGGACTGCACGGGAGTCTTGGACCGTTTACTTTTGTAGGATTTTTTATCTTTTACAACAACTGGAGGTTCCACTTCCATATCATTGTCGGAAACAGGCGGCAGGACTTCCGCAGCTGTCTCCACCTTTTGACTCACACCGGCATCGGTATTGGCAGACGGTGGAGGATTTTCCTCTTTGGGTTCCACAGTCTCATCTGACTTCTGAACTAGCTTGGGCAGAGGTGGAAGCTGCTGGGCAGCCTCAGGTTCTGGATCTACACTGATGTCTGCATCGGAAAATGAGGCCCCAGGAGTGGGAGGTTTGGTATCCAAATACGAAGGATGCTCTGTTGCCACAGCATCTTCCTCTGTTGCCAGGGTTGTAGTAACACTTTCTTTACTCGCTTCTACAACCGGTGGAGGTTCCGTTTGCTCAGGAGGTTCCATTTTGACAGGACCAGCAAGTTCAGGAAAAGGTTTTTGTTCCTCTGCTGCAGTAGCAGGTTCAGAAGGCTTCTCTTCTTTGACAGAAGCTGGTTCTACCAGGATCTTTTCGCTCACTATTTTCTCAGGAGTGATGGAAGCTGGTTCCTGCGGGAGGACGGTGACCAAAGAAGGACCAACAACTGAACAAGGTTTATGTTCTGCTTCTTTACTATCAGGAACCATTTCTGGTGTTTTTGGCCGGTTTTCTTTATCTTCTTGTTTCTCCACTTCTTTTGGTTTCTGATCTTTCTCCTTTTCTTTCTGCTGCATTCGTGTCAGCTCAACAAACCTACTGTGGAAGAGAACCACTGGCTCTTGCACCAAATCAGCTGTGCTGTTTGTCCCATCAGAGGAGGACTGTCTCCCGTACAACCTTCCAGAGATGAAGTCCAGATCATCATCCTTCCTCTCTAAATGCTGCAGGCGTTTGGAGTCCTGTTCAAAGATTGAACTGTGCAAAAATCGAGAAGCAAACAGTTCCTGTCGCTCTTGCTCCTCCTCTTTATGATCTTCTTTCTTATCATCCAGTTTTCCACCTTCGGAATCAGTTCTGATTTTTTTCTTTTTCATATACCAGGATGGAATAGGTCTTGGAGCTGAGTCAACCTTCTCTTTGTCTTTATTGTTTCTGAAACTAGCAAATCTTGAATCCCAGTCTAGAAAGGACCAGTTTTCCTCTCTGGACGAAGAGAGGGATTTAGCCCTTTCAAGCAAGGCCTTTGTGTCAGGTGTGATTGTCTTGTCCAATGCAAAAGAGTAGAATTTGTTTCTTTCTAAGGAACTGGACTGGAGTCTTTCCTCTCTTTCACGGAACTTCTCTTCTCTGTCCCTTAATAAAAAAGACAACCTGGAACTCTCTAACAAGGACGAGGCTTTTGGGGAATGGGGCTTGTTTTCGCCATCGTCATCTGAATCTGAAGGAACCTCCCCAGGTTCCAGGTCTCGGACAGACCGTTTCCGTATGCTGTCTCTTTTCACAATGCTGCTTGGAAAGCTGATATCCACTCTCCCAGGCTCCTGCTTCACTTGGGTTTCCCACCTACCCGAGTCTTCCTCAGAACTCAGAACAGAGAGTTTTATTTTAGCCATTTCTGCCATCTGCTCCCTTCTGCTGGAATCGTAAGGATTGAACTTCAGTGAGTCCTCCCTCACAGTCATGCTGGAGTATGAAAGACCCTTTTCTTCTATTTTAGGTGACTCCTTGGTTTCCTTCAATGGCATTAACCTTGGAGAATCGAGCGTGTCATCGTCCTCATGGAATGGGAAGTGCCTGATGCTTGGGGAACAGGACATCCTTTCGGAGTCCTCACTCACCTGACGAGAACTTCGGTAGTTCCTTTCTCTCTTAGTGCTGATTTCAAAGTCAAACTGGTCAGTCTTTTTCCTTTTACTTGGTGGAGAGTCATCGGTGACGTCTTGTGGAGGCTTTCCCACCTCGTGAACCAGACTCCGCTTTTCATATTCATCCACATCTTTCTTTGGACTGCCAAACTTCTCTGACTTTGCTATCTCCATTTCCAGCTGCTGTTTCAACCTGCGACTTTGCTCCATTTGTTTGCGGTAGCTCTGTGTGTGGTCAATGTCAATGCTGATTTTCTCTTCTGTATCAGCTGTCTGAGGTTTCTCTTGGCCAAGTTTATGGTCTGGTGTTTCTTCAGGAAGGCCAGAGTAGTTCTTCCTTGTGTCCTCTCTCTCCGTTCCCTGCTCATCCAGCAGCTGTACCTGTTTATGCTGGGGTTTTATCGGGTTCAGTTTTTTAGGAGGGAGTTCCTGAACTTCCACAGGTTCATCGGGTGCCTCCATGACCCTCACCTGCAGATCCAGGGTAGGACGCATGCCAATCCCACCAACATTAAGAGTGTCCTGAATTTCTTTGGGACTAGTAACAGGAATAAGTCTTTCCAGTTTGAGTTTTTTAGATTCCCTTTTAAGCATATCCTTCCTCAGGGGTTTTCTCTCCAATTCTCCTTCCCTTAACACTGGTGCTTCTCTAGATGATGCCGTTGCATCAAGCTGCTTTTTCAAAACCACGCGTGCATCCTCCTCATCTTGGCTGCTCCGTTTTACATCCAGTTTTTGCCTGTCGGGTTTTGGATTTGCATCAGCAAAACGCCTTTTACGAGCCTCCAACTTGTCTAAATCAACTGCATTGGCACCCTCAGAAGTTTGTTCTGTCTTCAAGTGCTTTTTGGGTTTCATTTTTCCCTCTTTGTCCACCACTTCGATGTGACTGGCAAGGGCTTTCTCCTTCTGTACCTTGGTTCTGACAGGTTCTAGTTTAGACTGCTCAGACTTGGCTTGCTCAGCCTGGGATGTCTGGGTTTTCTGTTCAAGCAGTGGGGATTTCAGAGTGTCGTTATCCAGCTTTGCCCTCAGTTTCTCCAGCGCAGGCTGATCTATCACCTTCCCCTCCTTTTCCTTCACACGGGTTAGTACAACACAAGGCATCAGTTCCAGGCGGTTCTTTGCTGCCCCTTCTTTGTCACCCCTCTCTTTGCTTTGTTTACTGTTGCCCTTCTGTTTTTCTGGGCTGGGCTCTCTCTCATTCTCCTGATCTGTTTCTGAGGACTGAGAGCTGGGCGAATGGATTTTTGCTTTACGTTTCTGCTTATCTGTTTTCTCCTTTTCTATTTTTTCCAGCTTTTCTTTCCTCACCAAGCGCTTCTCCTTGTCCACCCTCTCCTGCTCGAAAACACGCTCTTTCTCCACTTTCTCATTTTTTGCATATCGTTCCACGCGGGCTTTGTCAAGCTTCTCGTATCGTGGCGGGGACAGTGAGCTGCAGCTGCCACTGCGATCTGAGGACCTGCTGTAAATCCTCCTCTCTGAATCACTTTGCAGCCGTTCCGACTGCGAGGGGGATGCTCCAGGGCTCTGTGGGCGCCGGGAATGTGTCGGGCTCTGGCTCCGCTCGATTGGTCTCCGTTCATGGTCTCTGTCCCGATCGGATTCGAACCGTTCCCTCTCCCTTTCCCTCTCCCGTTGCCTGTAGCTGTACTCCCTGATGTCCTGCTCATACGGATCTCCCCGGTAATCCCGGTACTCGCGAGGGTCATCGTAGTATCGTGGATCGTAGTAGTCTCCTTGGTAGGGATCCCACTCGGCATAGAATTCTCTGCCCCGAGCTGGGTATTCCCGCCGCGGATCTTCGGGATACGTCCCTGGGGTCCGAACGGTTTCGTAGTAAGTACGGTCAGGGGCGTATTCATAAGATCCTCTTCGCTCGTCTCTGCTAAACGTAAGAATAAACAGATTCTAGTTCTCCTTCTCAGCCATATACTCTGTTACCGTCATTTTTTGCTACGTAAAGGAACAATTTTCTGATCTTTTTTCCTATGTGCATCAAGGCAGCTGCACACAGAGGTTTGGCAAGAAATCTGTGTGCAGTGGACTAAATACTTTGTTAACTTACCAAATACCAAGTGCACTTTGTGAGTAGTATCATAACAGCTCTTCCAAGCATTGTTTCACCACCCTCACTCCTTTGTTTCTGTCAAATTCAAATCTTGCATGGAATGAAGGTAAAACTAATACAGCACCTATGCATCCACACAAAGCTGGCAGGGTGAAGACACCCCCTTATCCAGAACGTGAGACTTTTATTTGACTCTGAAAACATGAGTCAAATCAAAGTGCAGGCATGGAATCTCTCCATTACTAAGCAGCAAAGTTATGGTAAGATCTCTTTAAAAATCCTAAGCCCTGCAAGTGATCTTTTAATTCCCAAATTAGCTCTTTCACTGCATGTGACTTGCTGGCATTGCCTCTTTACAGTAAAACCAAGTCAACAAGTATCAGGTTGTTTATAAGATCAGGTGAATTCATTCAGCAAAGTAAGTCAAGCAATTAATGTTATTTCAATACCCCCAAACAGTAAAAATAAGTCAATTTTAAGACTAAACATGCAATAAAGCTGGAGTTCCAATTCCCCACCATTACAGAGTGTTTCGCACACTCTTTACTAAGGTGGGGTTGGGCCCTGCTCTCAGGGAACAAGGGACAGGACAAGACAGAACGGCCTCAGGCTGTGCCACCAGAGGTTCAGGCTGGACATCAGGAGGAATTTCCTCATGGAAAAAGGTGGTCAGGCCTTGGCAAGGGCTGCCCAGGGAGGTTTGGAGTCCCTATCCCTGAGGTGTCCAAGGAAGGCCTGGATGTGGCACTCAATGCTCTGGGCTGGCTGACAAGGAGGGGATCAGTCACAGCTAGGACTCTACGACCTTGGAGGTCTTTTCCAACCTAAATGATTCTGGGATTCCTCATAGGTTTACTTGGCTTCATAGTTAATATTTTATGTTAAAAGCTGGCAACTTCCACCTTTTAAGAAAAGTACAAAATTGAAAAGGGACAAGACATGGAAGACAAAAACCTCATCCTGCAAGTGAAGTGGGATGTTGTGAAAAGCAGCTGTGAAGTTAAAAATGTTGACCAGGGGTTTTATTTATTCATGTTTTATTTTCCTTTTGGGTCCTATTTAGACTAGATCCAACTACAAGCTTGAGAGAAGGTGGTTTGTGCACATCTCAGCACCTCTGCAAGGAGGAACTTGGAGGGGCACCAGAAGCTGCAGAATTACAGGAGTCACTGCAGAGCTCACTCCCCACTGCTCCATGATCCATTATACCTATGGATCTCCTAATGATATGTGAGCAGAGTGACAGAGAAACAAAAACCAGACTAATGGGTGCCCAAACACCAAAAATCAAGGTCCTGCTCAGGATTATTCCATGGCAAAGACAAGCCCACCTGAGTCCTGTGTGATAAAAACCATCCAAAAACGTCCTTCTCTTGCCTGAGTCCTACACAGTTCTGAGGAAATGCTTATTGCTGGCACATCACAACATCTGGCAAGGCCTGGGGAAGGCACACTTGTATTTCCATTATGCAAATCCTGACTGTCAATTTCGAAACCCTGCTCGCCTTTAAATCTGCTCATTTTGCATTATGTCAGACCAATCTATTTTGCTGCAAAACACTATTGGGTTTATCCCGCTCCCAGGTACAACTGGCATCACACTAGCCTGACTCCTGGGCAGGCAGAGCCCTAACAATGAGCCAGACTCTGAAGGGATTAAAACATTGGTGTTTTTTCAGTCAGTGAAGGTAAAAAAGCCCAAAATATGGAGCGTTTCTGTGTCAGGTCTTCAGGGATAAATAAGTGGCTGTGCAGCATGTGGTCCCAGCTGCTGCCAAGGGGCAGCCACACAGGACACAACTTTACTCAAAATAAAAATGCATCCTTACTCAAATTGTGTTATTTTATCAAGTTACAAACAAAACTCTTGGAAAGAGGGAGGTGGAGGATCAGATTTTACTCTTTGCTCATGGGCTGAGAAGCAGGAGTTAATCAGACTTTATGTACACCCACCAAAACACACATTTCTCTGATACAGATAAGCTGCTCTTTGCATTCCTAAGGCGTGATGAGTGACTCCCAACTGTGTCCTGGTGACCCACCAGAGAAAACGGATACTTAAATATGGATCACGAAACAACTGAACCCTCCACCTCAGCAGGAATTCCAGTAACTGGCTACACCTCGGATGTGTGAGATCTTGCCTGCTCCAATCTGCACAGCATAAGTTTGATCACCTAAATTTAATTTAAAAAATACTGAAGAGGTAAAAAAAATGCTGGGGTGTTTTTAATAAAACTTTAAAAATAAGGATAAAGTTGAGAGGGGAAAATTTTTGTTTAAGAATTGTGGCCTGAAGGAAGTTTGATTGTATGATGAGGAGGACAATGATTGTAAAAAGATTTTGTAAGATTATGCTGGAAAACAAAAAACTGAATAAAGATATTGATACATGCCTTCTTTCTGCCAGCATTTCGTAGAAGTCTCTGATATCTTGACCCGTTTTCTCCATGGAATGATAAAATGCCAACTGACTCTCCCGATTTGCAAAGTCCACCTAAAAAAGAAAGGGGAAATCATATTCCATCACGGAAACATCCCACTCTGCCAACATTTCCTTGTCTGCTGAAGGTGGGAGCAGAACTTGAAAAATTATCAAACACTTCCCAATTCTGGCTCTGCCTATCCCTAGGAATAAAGATCAAAGATCCTTCTCAGTGGAGCTGTGTAACTACCTCCTTACTATGTTGTTGTAGCTGCCATCCCAGAGGCTTCTGTTGGGCAAAGCAGCAGGAAAAACACACTTTACTATCATGGTATTGATGTTTTTATTGCCAGGATAGTTCCAAAGTCCCTTCTATCTCAGGGCAGTGCTACAGAGGGTCAGGATTATGAATCCATTTTGGACTCCACTGTGTCTGTCTGGGTTTATAGAGCAGAGAAAGAACCAAGCCTCCTGAACTGCAGCTCCCTGTTCCAGCTACTCCAACAATTGGTGTTTTCTAGTACTAAGAAGCTAATGGTATAGTGAAAAAAATTAAGGATTAGAACGGATTTCATTACGTGTATGCCACATAATGGAATATTTTTAACATTCTAGTTCCTGCTATTTTTTAAGGCAGCCCAGTCCTGCGTGTAACTACAGCAATGGAACACAGGCCCACGTAAGCGGTGTTGCTTATTCCAAAGTCATTGAGCAACAAGATCCACATAAGATGTGAAAGGACCACACACTTTCCTGCACAGGAAGGTGACTGATATCCAACAGCATGCTCAGAAACTACAGAATATCCAACTCCAAGCCCTGGATGAGGTGGGAAGCTGCTGAGATCATGCCTGACAACACTGCCCACTCTTTAAGAGAGGAGAAAGAAGGAGGAGGAAGATAATTCAAAGGGTTGGCTGACACCTCACGTCCCTGGTTAGTGGGACTGATGGGACAGTCAGAACAGGTATCACCACATTCACCCAAATCCAACATATCCCCGTAAATGTTAAGTGTTGCTCCAGGAAGAAAAGTATTTTCTGCGTATTTTTTAAAGTAGTGTTTTCAATTATTGTTTAACAACTGTTGCAAGGAAGGACAAGACAATCTTTAAGGTCTTTTCCAACCCAAACCATTCTGTGATTCCATGACTTCATGTTGAGGTTACTGTACCCCAGAGCCTGGACATCAGCATGGAGCAACTGTATGGAGCCATCTGTTTTCCTGGAGGAACTCACACCTTCTGATTTCCTTTTTTTAACATGAAAACAGACAAAAGTTCACCTTGGATTGGGGTAAACAAGGCAGTGACACGGACACCAACACTCAGGAGCTCAGAGAGACAAGTTCAGCGAAACGAACGGTAGAATACTGGAAAAGGCTTTATAAGTAACAGTTTAGGATTCCCTGACATCTTGATAAGCCGAGTATAAAAATATAATTTCAGCCTTTGATATGTGGGACGTCTGTGTCCCACCATGTATTTCTTGAGCCTGGCAGTCTGCACTGCCAGCATTTAACGGGGAAGGCCTAAACACAAATTGTTCCTTTTTTTTTGCCTGTTTTGCATTGGTTTGGAGGTCATTCTGCACACCTTAATTTTATTCCCACCGATTTTCCTCCCCTTGGTCTCTTTTACAGCTGCTTGTGCATATTCAATCTCATTGTAGAGAACCAGGGCCATGCCTTTTAAGCGGTCAAACACCACCTGTAAAAAACAAAAAAACAAAACAAAAACTAAATAAGAGCCTCATCCACAGGACTTCATGTCAGTCCCAACAAAATCCTAAGTCATGAGGATACCAGGAAGGAAATAATTTTTAATAAGGTGAATTTCCAGGCTTTTCTGATGAGGCATATTGGAATGAAGAGACAATAAAAGGACACGGGACTGCTTTGAATTGTGGATATTGTGGCTTGAGGTATATTATGCCTTTATTTTGTTTTTCTGTATTTTACTTTGAATATTTTTTCTTTGTTGACTGAGTTTTGTAGCATTTCTTTGTTAACTTTTTTTTTTTTTTTAATTTCCAACACATTTTAGGGGGGAAAAAAGGTAAAGGGAACATTTAATCCCAAAGTGGAACCAGCTTTTATTATCAGTCTGCAGTACCACTCACCAGTTGTTAAACTCCCAGTTTCCACATATTGCCTTCCTTTAGCAGCATAAATATATTATTCAAGCAACAACAGCTACAATAAGGAATGTCAAAGCTGCAACACAAACCCTCAAAAATCCTTTGGGGAGGCCAGACCCTGATCCTGCAAAGATTTACACTCGTTGCTTAATTTTAAGCACATCTACGTCCAATAAAAATACACAGGACAACTCCCATATTGAAGTTTAAGCACGTGATAAATCACTCGCATGGGAGAGGCTCCCACTGAGTGACATGGGTGTGTTGCACCATGTTGACTTTCTCTTGTCTTCCACATACTTTTGGCGCTGTGATTGTCCTGACTGCTTTTAGAAAGTCTTTTTTTTCCCCCTTGGTCTGATGAAAAAAAACAGACTTATGTCTAATTATGTAATTAACAACTATGAGTAATTACATAACTTGACTGCTGTTCTTCAACTAACATTTAAGAAGTTTTGCTGGGGAGAGACTGTACTGCACAAGAGCAACAAATGGTTTCCAATACCCAACATCTCGGCTCACTCATAATACTTCTTTTTGGTTGCTGTCTATGTTGACAGAGCCCTGTCAGCCGAATTCCACCCCAGAGAGAATTTTTTCTACCTGAGCTATAAAGCCCTGGACAGTGGGGTTGAAAAGACAGGATGGGAAGAAAGGAAGACAGTAACAACTTGGAAGCACATGCCAAAGCCTCCCACCTACCTTCACCACAGGCCCGTATCGGCAGAAATGTCGGGTCAGATACTGATCCGTAACGTTTGTGGAAAGCCCATCTAACCACACGCAGTTTGTAGGCATGCTCTTCCCAAAACCCAGCTGGACACAAAAGGGCAAAACTTCCATCAGTACAGTACAAGGGTTAAACTCACTGAACAGAGCCTGCCTAATGAAAGACTTATTTGGAGAAAGCTGATGTTTATATGGATTTTCTAAAATTAGCATGTGGTGCAGGTGCAAGACAAAAATCAAAGAGCAATTAATGAAAATAATTCTGCTTGTTTAAACAAATACCGTGTTTGACAACACAGGGTTCTTCTACAGTTTGAATGTCTGAGAAGTGACAGGTTGACAGCTCTGGGGCCTGACAGGTCCCTTTTGCCATGGGGATGGATTCCTAGCACAGCCTCACCAGACGTGGCCTGTCCAGGCCAGGGAACGTCAGTCTCTGAGTGCTCAATCCCAGGACTACATTTGGACAGCGCCAACAAAAATGCTGATTAATTTCAATCAGGTGATGGTTGAAACCATCACACTCTGATATGATTTCACGTTAAAAACCATCTTACTTCCATTAACTACCGTGCTGTGTGCAACACATCCCACAAGGCGGCAATGGAAGGCACAAGAAGGATACGGTCCATGGGAGAATTACTTTACCTTGAGCCGGTTATTTCCAAGATATTCCCCATCCATCTTCTTAATGGCTTTGCACACACTGGCGATGTCGCAGTACTGCAGGAACGCGTACTGAGGGACACCGTTCACCTTCTTAATGTCGATGTCCTGGGGACAAGCACAAAACACAACCACCTACAGTCAGCAGTCAATCCTATCTAAGAGGACTGTTTTTTTTTCAGGGACATGTGGCACAGCAAGCTCTTTAATTAATATTTTCTTCAGAGAGAGGATTTAAACAATAGTAGACAGTTAAAACTTTGCTGTTCTGCTGCATCTCAAAACCAAATCCTTACTGAGCAGGGAAAACTCTTTATCCCACAGATTTAAAATCCAAGCCTGCAGAACTAAGCCTGACCTGATCAACAAACACCAGCTTTAGGCTGTTAATACTATATCAAGAAGAGACAATTCAGGATCAAAGATTAATTTTCGCTCACAAAGACTCAAGAAAAAACAATCTGCTCTGACCCTCATCTCTGAGCCAAGCCAGGTTTCTTTTCCAAATAATCATGATCTATCCTCTTCCCAGAAACACAAAGTGATGCTGGACTCATCTCTTGAACCAGCCTGACTCATGGCAAAGGCAAAAAAGATCCTCAATTTCAGCTGCTGTTGCTCTTTAAAACAAGTCACCATGGGCTCATTCATTCACAAGTACTGCCAGAGGCTCACAATGCCAAATAAAGGCTGATTTTAATCAATTTTAAAAAGCCCAGCAAGCCAGGAGTTGACATTTGGTTAACAAACAAGCTCAGCACTAGCACTGGAAATGTACCCAAAGCCTCTGACCAAACTCATGATATTATGATTCATTCCACGCTGAAAATAGGAGGTAGAGCATTTGGCTTTATTTGTTGGAATAGCAGGAGCTGCCTTTGTAAGCCACACATGGATCTGAGCACCAATGTTCCAACATCCAGCACAGGCTAATTTCATGGTTAATAAATTTAGGGACAAGGCAGCAGTTTGATATGGTCTCACCCAAGAGCTCTTTATCTGGGAAAACAGAAGTAAACAGGGAGATTTACACAACTATTAGACTCCTACCGCCCTGGCCTAATGATTTAAGTGGAATATTAATAGGAAACTACACTTACAAGTGTCTGAAGTAGCACAACTGCAACCACGGCAAATTATACTTGACCACTCATCCTGGGCAAGCAATTCCTTGTGACAGGCAAATAAAATATCATTATTGTGCTCATTATGCCTCAGAAAGGTTATAAAGCTGGTCCGTTCTGCACCTGAGCTAGCAAGTTTTCCTGGAAATGGCGAGGCAGCGCTGCCTCCCAATTCTGAGCCATTAATAATGCTGACAGGGAGCACCATGGCACACAAAAGCCAATTTACATTACCACTGATAAGCATCTTTATCAGGAAAGCTCTGCTGCTGTAACACTGGAAAAGGGTTCAAGCCACAGACAAGGCATGAATTCATAAATCAGTGTTGATGTCAAGGATACAGCGGAGTCTGGATACATGAGGGCTGCCAGATTATCATAAAATGAGGATTTTATATTTGTCCACACTGTACATGGAAGCAACCTCCTCTTCTTTTTGGGGGGGGTAGCAGTGATGCAGTTCCTGGTATGTGTGACTGATTCCTCAGCAGTGATAAAAATATGTTGGAGCAGAGTGAAGGAGGCACAGCACATTCACAAGCACCCACAGCTGACAGGGAGAACATGAACCATTTGAAGCCCCAACTCAACAGGAATCACAGAATGAATTCCAGAATGGTCTGGGTTGGAAGGGTCCTTACAGCTCATCCAGTTCTACCCTCTGCCATGGGCAGGGACACCTTCCACTATCCCAGGTTGCTCCAAGCCCCGTTCAACCTGGCCTTGGACACTTCCACAGGGATCCAGGGGCAGCCACAGCTTCTCTGGGCAACCTGTGCCAGGGTGTCCCCACCCTCCCAGGAAGAATTCCTTCCCAATATCCCATCTAACTCTGCCCTCCTTCAGTTTAAGGCTTGTCCTGTCACTCCATGCCCTTGTGAAAATTAATTAAAATTGGACAGTTGCACAATTTTAGTGAAAAATTTCCCTTAAATGTAATGTTGATGTGGATTGATAGAAAAGTCATGAGCAGAGGAGAAGGGGCTGTTCTACCTCATCTGGGTATTCCCTCTCAGCTGAAAACCCAAATCCCTTGTGTGCCATCACTGGCCCATCTGCTCCAATCCCCTCTGCCTGCACACGGGGCTGCTTCCACATGCATCGACCAAGCCCTTTGTTTCAGGTATCAACAGGAAACTCAAGATTCACACAGTTGTAGGAGTCAACATGAGAACATCACATCCCTGACACATTTGCATCCCAACTACCCAGTCGGCTTCGGAGCTACCAGGAGAGAATTACCAGGAGAAAACAGCAGGACAGACGTTTGTTGTAAACACTCCTAGGACTGTTTTTCCTGCTAAGTTACCCCTCAACATTCATATGCTGAACTCCAAATATAAAGAAAACCTTACAGGTTTTTTTTACAGAAAGACTGAATTATCTGTTGTTGACAGATTTAGCACCACTCACAGCATTTAACAGGTCTGTACAGAAAGGGGGGAAGTGCCACCCCACACAGGACACAATTCACATACCACTATTCCCCCAAAGCGCTGGAAGATGTTGCGTAGGTCATGGTAGGTAGTTGTCTTCTCCAGGTTGCCAATGAACAGAGTTCTCGTTGCCTTTGGGTGAAACTCATCTATCCTTTCATCCAAAGGACGAAACTCATTCTCACTTTCGGTTTCTAGGATAAAAGAGAGGAAATTTGTAATGACTGGAGGTTTGGCTAATGTTGGTTTATTCAGGTCTCTTTCTTGATCTGAACAAGAGCAACCGCTGTCTTTGAGAAAAATACCCACTTCTGCCCAAGACTTGCTATTTATGTAGGATTGGGAATCTTTATATTCCATGGAGGAATCTGAACATCCTCAGGTGAAAGGGAGCTGCATCTTTCAGCTCCTCCTCTGGAAATTTACTCAAGTATCAATGCCTGAGTGCATGAATTCCAGTAAGGCTTCCCTGCGCTTGGGGAAGAGCACATGGCAGGAGTTTGTTTTCAGGAATCAATTTTTAAAGAAGCCATTGAAGTGCAGTCTGAGAACTTCACCGTGTGCTCAGGGCTGCAGCTCACACTGGTCGGTCATGTGGGCTGTGCTGCCACAGCCTCAATATGCAGCACTAGTTGTCTGTTTTAATTAAAAGGAGACAAAACAAGGCTGGGAGGACTCAGTGCTGTGCTCGCACCACCCACTGGCAGCTGCTCCACCAAGACGTGGCAGATGAGATCTTTCCTTCTAGCAGATCCCACTGTTTGGAAGGATGGCAGGCTTTCCTTCTCTGAGGCTTAAGACTGGAATCTCTCGCTGTTTGATCCAAGAGCATCCACTCTTTTTGCCTTGGAGTTTATTGTGGCATTTTCCCCAGTTTCCTTAAAGTATGTTTCCTACTTCTATTCTGCCACTTTACAACAGCTCCTGAACATACCCAGAGCAGTCCCATGGGAGAACGGCATGGACCTTACCTGGTCCTATCCAGGCTGTGACTTCAATCTGCATGCCAAAGAAAAGCTTTCCTTTGGAGGCATTTAGTGCTTTCTCCTGGTCCTCCTGCTGCCGAAAGAACACAAGGCCATACCGTTCCTCGGAGGCGCCGTGGATCTGCACCGACGTCACCTTCCCATACTTCTTGAATTCGTGGAAAAGTCCATCTTTAAGGCTTGTATCTAAACCAACAAAAAAACATTAATACTGCAGAAACATAACTTCTACCAACTCAGTAGCACCACAAAAGACACGAAGAACTCTGTCTTTCTGTGACTTCATCCCATTTACCTCAGTGCTCGCATGAGTGCCCTTTTTAATTTGCGATAATAATTTTGCCAGTGTCCAAAGTTTCTGGCTGATCTTCCTCTTTTAAACTCAAGAAACTATACAGATGAGGTTTTACATGGCTAAAGCTGGCAGTGGATGGTTTTTGCTTCTAAGAGATGCCCGCTTCCACGTGGAGATGAAGTAACAGGGATACTTGATTAAAAATCCCACAGGGATACTGCGCACAGCTGGGATGAGATGTCTGGAATGGAGGCTGGAGTCACACAACGTCCAGTTCAGTCAATTTAGAAATACAACCAGGCAGATTCATTAGATTTTGCGGAATCTGACTCAGGCCCACACAATCTGTCAGAGATTCATGGGATATTGACCTCAGCATCATGTCCTTTCAAAGAATATGACAGGCACTAAATCTATAGGAAGATACCAACACGTGAGGTACTCTGCTCACAAGATTGACACATATTATGTTAGCTCAGCCAGTGCTTCTGCATCCATGAATTCTGTTAAAACTGTTTCACAACTGATCGCATGCTGGTTTTTCCTGTGGGATCTCTCTCCTGTGCCCAGTGCAGGGGAACAGGGAGTAATCATGGGTGCTCCTCAGCACGTGGTTTCCTGGATTATTTTCCATGCAATATGCATTGCCTTTACAAATATGCTCAGCAGCATTTTAAAGTGCTCAAACTGCAACAGAAAAACCTCAATGTTTTGGGTTAAAAAAGAAATTGAAGCATGATGAGATAAAACAATCAAAGTTTTAAGTTAAAAATGGAGATGTGTCAGTTTTTTCACTAGGAAAGCCCAGATTACTGTTGGAAGCACCAGTTCCAGAAGGTGGAAATGCCCAATACTTGGAGCTGGGACCAGCAGGGTGTCTCACAGATGGTCACTAATTAAGCAATTTTCCCACTGTCACACAAGAACTGAGGCAGAAGCAGGGAGAGAATCCCGTCCTTGGAGGCAGCACATGGCTGCTGTGTGTCAAAGACTTAGTACAGGTTATTCTACCAGTCCCACTCCCTTTTTTCCCGTTCCCCTTTCCCGAGTGAATTTACCTGTTGAGCGCACTGGAAGATTTTGCACCTTGATTCCAAAACTCTTCCGGGGTTCATCCTTCTCCAGCGACGGGAGCAGCTGGGACGCAGGCGCAGGGACAGCCGTTGACTGCACTGAGCGCGCCGGGGACTCGTCGCTCGAGCTGCTGCTAGAGTCACTGCTGGGAATGGCATGGAAGGAAGGATAGGTGAGTGCAGGGAGCAAAGTCACCTGGGAAATGGTTATCTTATTAAAAAAGCAAAATTTCAGAGCTTCTGCTTGTCTACAGGCCTTCCTCCCTTTTGTGCCTGATTCTGTTTCTGTGCTGCCACCCGCTACTCACATGAATTTAAGAAACTTCCTACCAATACTCCCCCAAAGCCCCCAGAGGAGACAGGCAGGGAAGTGCAATATGGTTAAAATGTCAGCAAGATCCTGTTACCCACCCTGACAATGGTGGAGACTTAATTGAGTGTAATGCAGTGTTGGACCAGCTCACGAGCTGTGAAGGAAGCGTGGAGAAATACAGGGAGGATGCGCAGGTCTGACAATGCCTCAAAATCCCTACCACCACTCTCATGTACAGGCAAGAAATATTATTGTTCTCTCAGGCATCTTCCCTGAAAAGATCTGTACTCCAAAGAGACCACATGTGAAAATCACGGCAAGTATTTTGGTCAACTGCTTGGGAATAACCTGGATAGATGGGGATGGTCCATGTCCCTGTCCCAGCCCAAGGCCCAGGGTGGGACAAGATGATCTTTAAGATCCCTTCTAGCTTAAATCATTTTAGGATTCTCTATGAACCAACAAACACTATTTCCAGGTTCAGCCTCAACCTCCAACTTCAGGATATGAAGAATTCAGACCCAAGAACGCCTTTTAGAAACAATAATTACAGTGGAAGAGGATTTGCATATTAGATCACAGAGGTAGTCAATCTCATTCACGAACTCAGGATCATTTGATGCTTCGAGGAGAGGCAGAAATACCGAGAATATAATGTTATTAAAGCTTGCCCAGTGGGGACACGTCATCCTGCTTCAGTGGCTCATTTCTTCCCCGAGGCACGAGGGCTCAGAACAGCGCTAAAAATAATTTTGTCTGACATAACCCTGGAGACTCTCATTCTCCATTACACGAGCAGCCTTCGAAAAAATTCTGCTGGAATTTTAACTCGGAGGCTGGAGGGAGGGAGATGTGCCACGTACTAAAATAACCCTGTCAGTCTGAAATTTGCTGCTTGATTGAATTTTTATATTCCTCTCCACATCATATTAGAAAAATGATATGCAAGTTTATCTTTTTCTTATCTTGAATATTTCATACCCTTCTTACAAACCTTCTTGCCATTAAACCACTTAACTTTTCCATTTCTTTTCTCAGGGAAACCATTTCAGGCTTCTAATAATTTCCAAGATTTGATTTGGTGAGCTCTTCTACTGCTTTTGTGTGGGTGTTTTTCTTTAAATGTTCAAAAAACCTGATTTCCTTTCTGAACATCGTGGTGTAGCAAGCACCGTGGCACATTCCCAAAAGCCCTTGGGCTCTGTCCCCATTATATTTGGAGGCGCAGAAGGCAAGACAATCTCTGCCCCAAAATACTTACAAACAAATCCAGAAGGATATAAAACAAGCCAGACCAAAATAAAACACAACAAAAGGGTCAAAAATGCAGAAGTAATAATAAACATGAGAAACTCTGCTGCTGGTCTCATCCTCTCATTACAACCCTCCCATCCCATTGAGCCACTTCACACGTTGGTGCCTTTCCCATACATTCTCCTCCTACTCCTCCAACCCGCAGGGAGGAAGTTCAGCATCACTCTGGGAGAAGAGTGAAAATAAAACCATGCCAGGAAAGGAGTGAAGAAAAACTGAGCCCTTCCTCCTGCCCTGCTCTCCCCAAGGGCTGCTGCCCTGCATCACCCACCCCTCACTTCACAGATAATAAACATTTCCCTTCCCAGCTGCAGTCCCTTGTGTTTCCCAGCAACAAATCTCTCACCATCAAGATGTCCCTTCACAGTTTCATTTTTCTGCTGAATTGGTAAACTGCCATTATTTCTGTCTCACCGGTGCACCCTCCTTTTGTGCCCTCTTCATTAATGAACTATTTAATCACTGAAAGTGAAGAGTGAAGCATTTCCTACTCATCTTTATCCCATTCCCTCTGCCTTTCCACTAAATCACCAAACGGAAGTTCTTCTCTATCTACAGCATTTTGGGAAAACCCCACAAGAACAGGCCCTCAGTGTTCTCCAGGGGTAACATCAACCATCGCCTACTACTGGGAAATAAATTGGTAAAGAATAGAGAAACTTACTTAAACACACTAATATAGGGCAGAGAAAGTGTGTGGGGAGAAACTGAAAGTAATTCCCAAGCTGACAGCAGCTCCACGTGGTTCAGCAGCCCCTGGGCAAGGCTAAAATAGGACTTTAGGGCTGCAGAACCCTCTGCCCTGTGCACACTTCCACTTTCCCTTCTCATATCTTGATGCTCACCCCCATACTCCCAAAGCCTTTAGAATTTCAGTGTGCTGAGATCATATCTCTTGAGCAAGAGGCAGCGCTGAATTGATTGGAGCAGTGCTTCAGAATGGAGACAAGCTATTTTTACAGTTCAGGGGTTTTTTAATGAGGATGTTAAAAATATGGAACATACTGTTAAAATCACAGCATTGCACTGGAGAAAAAGTATTATTTCAGGATAACACTGATACATTATTAGATATCCAAGTGATGACACAGCAGTGCAACAGGGTGATAAATTCAACAAAGGAGCTTAAATTCTGTGCAACTTTGGGAAACAAGGACTATGCTGGTAACTGCCCCAGGGAGCTTTAGGAATATGTGTCCCTTAGCAAAGCAAGATTTTCTGAGACATTCCAGAAAAAAAGATTCATTATTTCCTGACTATTTTTAGACAAGAAAAAAAATTATTGCAAGAACAATCCCCCCTTTCTTTAGGGAAATCCCCATCACTTTTCCAGTTGAAGAAACACGGACATAATAATTCAAAAGTAAGTCAAAGGTTTGATGTTCTGTGAATGGGAGAATGATGGAAGAGTTAATTATAGCTGCTCTGTCACCCAGTTATAGCTCACAGAACAATCAAAATAAAGCATCTGACAGGGAATTATGTGGAGTCTTGAGCAGCAAAATACAACTCTTTTTCAGCTTTAAAAATATACAGATCTGAAGCCTGAAAGCTGCTCAAGGACAAGTTCCCAGAATATTAAAATGAGAATATGGCTTTGCTTTTCCCTGTGAGTAATTTTGAAAACAACCACCCGTTGTCAACGCAGAAAATAAGTTATTAAAAATTATTCTGGCAAAAGTGAGTTCATAAAGATTTTAGAATGAGCAAGGGAAATTTTAACACGAGAATGTAATAGGATAAAACAACAGCTCTGATAATCTCCTACTTAAAAGTATTTGAAGTATCCACAGGTTTCGGGGCAGGTCAAAAATGGCACAAAATTAGCTTTTTAACTTCATTTTGGGCTTCTGCTACCAGCACTCAACCCAGGGTGATTTTTTTCCAGAAGCAGAGCGTGCTCTGGCACAAAGCCTTTTCCCAACATGGGAAAACCTGCTCTTCCACATCCCTGTAAAGTCAGTGGAGCAGAATGCCAGCATGCTGAAGAACTAACCTCCTGAGCTGTCACAACACACGCGCTGTGCCGGGAGGGAGCTGGGAACGGCTCCTCCGACATCCTCCGCCGTGCTCTGCACTACTCCCAGGAATGTGGGATCACTGGGGAAGAGTTTGAGTATTTAACCAGGATTTCAGATGCTCTTTTGTCCAGCCCTGATACTTCTAAAATCAGCTCACTCTACAGCATCACAGCATTGAAGAAAAATGATTTTTCCATTTTACTGTCAGCAAAATCAGATGGAAAAATAGAGCAGTAAGAGAGATTGTTCTTAATTAAACAACGGGTGGACACAAAATCTTTCTCTTACACATGCACTTTACTACAAGTGTAGTTTACAAGCCCTTTTAAAACTCTTATCTGCATTCCATAATTACTTATGAGTATGTAAGGATGTGTGTTCTTACTCACACTATGTATCCATTTATCATCAAGCATGATAAAATCTATTCATAACTTACAATATTTATCTATGTATCCATTTTCCATTAATCAAGATTAAATTTATTCATAATCCAATCTAAATTTTATCCACATGGGCTGATTCCTAAAGCCTCAACATGTAAGAATCCAGCAATGGGGTTCAGATCCAAACAGATCTGGTTTCATGGAATCATGGAATACCCTCTGTTGGAAGGGACCCACAAGGATGATGGGCCCCCATTCCTGGTCTCAGTACACTGCAGCTCATTTAGCACACAGAATTTTCCTTTGCTCAGTTCTAAATGCAAAGACAACATTTGAAATCCTGGCATCCCACAAACCACTTCTTGTTTCCAGAGAAATTTCTCATTTTCAGGCAATTACAGTTCACAGGGTCTAGCGGCAATGAAGTTAGGCTGGGTTTACGTGTGAAAAATGAAAGCACTGTGCAGAGAATACAAAGTCAGCTCTCCTTTGTTCCCACAAAAAGGAGATAAAAGAGAGCCTCCAAGCCAGTCGATGGAATGGGAGACCCGCTGCTTCCTGTCAATGGCAGCAGCGCTGAATCAAGGGATCTCACAACCTACTCTCCACCCTCCTGCAATTTTAAAATGTGCCACAATTGTCATTTCTGCCTGTTGATTTATTTGAGTACAGTGAGTCAGCTGCAGGCTGGGGACTCTCCGTGAGTGACAGGTGGGAAACAAAGCTGGAAACACGGCTGGAAACACGGTGGCAGTCGGGGAAAATAAAGCAGAGGGAAGCTTTAACATCCTACAGGTGCTGAGCTGCCAATACAGGTTTAAAAAAGTCAAACAAAACCAACCTGTTGTTGCCCAGAAAAGCTGTGACTGCCCCATCCCTGAAGTGTCCAAGGCCATGTGGGACAAGGCTTGGAGCAAGCCGAGGTAGTGGAAAGTGTCCCTGCCCATAACAGGGTTGGAATGAGGTGAGCTTTAAGGTCCCTTCCAACCCAAACCATTCCAATGATTCTGTCATTCCATGATACTAACCTCTGTTGCTGGAGCAAGTTAAAAACGAAGCCACCTAAAACCAGTTTAAAACCTTTGAGTTTTTCATGCCAAATTTCAGCTGTGAAAAAATTAATACTTCAAACTTTTTTTATAGCTGCCTTCAAAAACTGTTTCACCAGACCTGGTGAAGAACCCAGGATTTTTTTTTTTTAAACAGGAAATATGCAGAATGATCACTTTTTCCCTGCCAAAATTAACTTGAAATCAGGAATGCTGCCTGACTCAGCTCGACTCAACACCCTGTCAGAATAA
The DNA here is from genome assembly GCA_910950805.1 of Acrocephalus scirpaceus scirpaceus. NCBI lineage: Eukaryota > Metazoa > Chordata > Aves > Passeriformes > Sylviidae > Acrocephalus > Acrocephalus scirpaceus. The sequence continues at coordinate 7,192,184 of OU383794.1, forward strand.
TCTTCAAGTGAAGATTATCTACTAGAAAGATCTACTGAGGACAGGCTCCGTCCCCGCTGAAAGCGGGTTTTTCTCATGGCTGATGTCAGCAGCAGATTCTCAAGACGGGTCAAGAAATCCAAAGTTAATGTACAGTCATGTCTGAATAGAAGCAACAGGAACCCTCGGTTTTTCTCCCTGTCCCTCTCTTTCCAGATCCGAGTTAAGTCACCGTAGATGACCTTCATGCACAAAACACCAGCAGTGACAGTGCTGTATGATCAGCTCTATCCAGAAGACACAAATCCTTGGGATACTTTATAGGCTTTGGAAAAAAACCTGCTGGTTAGATTTCCACAACTTGGGAAAACAGCACCAGAAAATTACTACAAGTTTCCTGAATGTACCGATGTATTGTTCAGGAATAAAAATAATTTAAAAGACCTGACTACTGCCAACACCCAGAAAAAACTGATGGCAACTGCTTAAAATAAAAGCTAAAAAACTGCACTGTATTCCGTTCTAGCAAAGGACTAAAGGATCTTTGCCTGTGAAACACTTCGACTTCTGGATGGAAAAACGATATATTGGAGCAATATATGCACAGGGCTATTACAGACTGGTATTTCTGACCTACTGATAAATATAACATGAACCTAAGAAGATATTAAACCAGAATTTCCCTTGTTCTCTACACATACCTAAGTCAAAAATGCACGTCAAATCACACGTTCCTTCCTAAGAACAGCAGTAGCCCACTCCCACAAAACTCCTGACACCATCCCATTAATCCAACAATCCAGGTGGCTGTTCTACCACACTCAAGCAGGAATCATAAAATCCCAGAAGGGGACTGGAAGAGACCCTAGAGATCATCTCATTCCAACACCCTGCCATGGGCAGGAATAACTGCAATGAAAATTCCAGAGGTTTGGGCACACAGTGAGCAACTCCTTATCAGAGCGGATTCCAACAGTGACCTAAATATCCAAGCAAGCAGCAGGCAGTTGTTCTGTACATGTGACGTGTCCCACACCAGGGTATTTGTATGGGCAAAAAACATTTCACACACCTGCGGAAATAAATACACAAGGTTTTTCCCTCTTTCAAATGAGTTGTTGAACCTGAAGTTGAAGACGTCAGAAAACTTGGTAAAACCTCTGAGGCTGGTTTGTATGAAGAGATCAAGAGGTAACAAGCTGTTGCCGCATTTTGCCAACTGCAGGTGAGCACTGAAGGGGCTCAGTCCACACAGGGAAACCACAAAGAACCTGAACCCCGCTCCTCCATGTGCAAACAAGGTTTCCACTGGAAATATGGATGTAAGAGGAAGGGCAGAGAAAGCCACCTAAACATTCCCTCAGTGTAATCACCCTGGCCTTGGCCCCTCCAGAGCAAGGCTTGCCAGGATGCGATTCCGTGACATTCTTGGCACCCATTCAAGCCACTGAGAACTTGCCACCCAAGGAACTTCGGTTTGTGCATGTCACACACTCTGCAGTATTTAACAGCACTCAGCTATGATAAAACAATCCACTGAGAGGGGGAAAAGGCCAGACCTGCTGCACAGAAACAAAAATAGCCACAAAAAGCACACAACAGATAAAACCAGCATTTACAGCTCTGAAGAGAGATCATTAAATACTGCAGACTAATGAAACAAGGACATTCTCCTTCCCTTAACTTTTTCTGCTTTACCAGGGCCAGAGAGAAGACTTCAATGATCTCCTGCTGGGCTGGAATCCTAAAACCAAAGAAATGAACTTAAATGATGTTTAAAGGCCATGGGAAAACAACACAACCACAACAACTCCATGTCCTTTATGTGACCAACTAACACACACTGTTGCAGTATTTATTTCAATCTCTGACCAGCCAATTTTTGAAGACACAGCCTCCAGGTACTATTTACCATACATTTATCCCAAGTCAAGTGAGTGGCTTATTAACATTCCATTTGCATTTCTGTGACAGGCCATGTATAAATATATATAAATATATTTACATCACTTATTTTATCCTGATGTCTGACACCTGATCTTTGATGAAAGTCTGAAATGAATCATAGAGAAGATGGAGATGTTGCTCAGAACGATGGACTGCTCCCACCCCCACAACCACCTTCCTCTGCAGCCCTCAAGAGTTTCCAGACAGCCTTGGGCTCCTTTTCATTTTTCCCTGCAACTAAATAACCCATTATGATTGCTAAAAATATATACATTTATATTAATCCCCATCTGGCTGAGGACACTGTTCCCAACCCACAGCTGGTGTTGCTACCTCACACCTTGACCTACATCCCACTGTCCTTGGGCTTGAACTTCATACAGCCAAGAATTAAAAACACTAACCTGGGGGGGGGGGGGAAAGTGTTGGTTACAAACACACTGGCCTATCTCTGGAGTAAAGAGCTGACTCAGCACTGACAACAGCTTCCCACTGCTGGGAAGAAGCTGCTCAATCTCTGCACTCCCTATGCTGGCCGGTGGCTTGGATGTGGATGAGTTTGGTGCTGAATTTGGGAGCAGCTGGAGTTACCTGCCTGTCCAGCCAGTGCCCCTTGGAACCATGGATGCTCCCTGGGAACATCCAGCAGGATGAGCGGGATTGCTCATGCTCCAAAAGAAACCCTGGGAAGCCAGAGGAAATGCTTTCTCAGCAAACGGCCACAGTGACGGAGCTCAGCGCTGGGAAAGATAAAAGTCATTGAGGCCTTGAGGGTGAAGTACAAAGCAGCTCTTCAGCTCTGCTTTCCCATAATTAAACTTCCACTGATGCAAAGTGGGAAGAAAGGGTGGGTGTGAGAATGGGTGAGCAAGATGAGCCTCTGTTTAACATCACCTTCACAGAGGGAAGTCCTGGGTCAAGATCCCTTGTGAGAAGTCCTGCTGCAGCCACCCAGAACTCTCACCTCCTCCAGCCATGCTCCAAATTATTCCAAGCACTGCCAGGACATGCCTGAGGAAGAGCTGCTGCTCCAGGCATGGATCAGACAACAGCTAGCCAAAAGCAGCATAATTGTGTTAAAGGGAAGAGCTTTTGCCACCTATCTGATGCTGATGTAAGTTAGTATTTTCTAACTGACACCTCAGAGCACAGGAGATCTTTGGACAAAAGCCATATTTTAGTATCAGATTCATGGGAGGCTGTCTTAACATCCACTGCAGATGGAAAAGGAAGGTATGAAGAGGCCAAGGGCTTTGCCCAAGGTCATTCCATGAATCACAGTGGTGAGGGAACAGTCTGAGGAATTTGATCTTCTGGCTCACAGGTGGCCAAGTCTTTTCAAAATACCAAGAAACCAACACAGAATCATTTAAGATGGAAGAGAGCTCCATGATTATCAAGCCCAACATTTAAAGGCAGTTTCCTAAACAACAGCCCTGTTTTCATGAGGGGACCTACCTGGCATCCTAGGAAAAACCACCAAACTACTCCAAGTGCTGCCTGTGAGCCAGGAGAGTGAAATGCCATTGAAAATACAACCACCACTGCATCCAAGTAGGCTACTACACATTTACTCAAGGAGCAAAAAGTAACCTCTTCTGCCTTAAGAGCCCTGTCAAGTGAATTCCTGGGAATAAAAACTTCTAAATACAATTTTAAAACCATTTGGCATTGACTAAGTGTTGAGCACTGGGCATCTTTCAGAAGAAAAACTTTTTTCAGACATATGCTAGAACCAAAAAAGCCCTAGCACTGATTCACCTCCAGGTCACTGCAGTTACTTTTTAACATAAAGCTGCCAGAAGATCATGGTGAACAGCCCCACAGAATTAGTTAATGGTGTCTTCATGTTTTAGAAAAGCATCCCACCTTGCCTTAAAAAAACCAAGCCAGGCACTATTTGCATGGAATGCCTCCTCCGAACCCAAGGCACTGGGGTTTTTTTTAAACCATTTAAAACACCATTTGTTGAATATCCTGATTTGGAGCAGTTTTGAAACGGTGCATCCTCTCCTATAAACAGAATTGTTCCTGGGATGGGAGTTGCAATGGAAGGCATGCCAAGACACACAGCTGAGCTTAAGCAAATTTGGGAACATGCAAAGCTTAATATAGAAATTCCCTTTATGGCAGATAAACCGTGGAAGTTTAGTACTTCTAAAAATGGTCACTATTGTCCAAAGAGAGAAATACAAATGAAAATGGACAGAGCCTCCCTAGCTCTCCATCCAAAATAAATCCATTTATCAAGGGTGTTTTTCAAAGAGAATTTCTATTCCCTTACATCTTAGAATCATAAAATACTCCTGATCTAAGATTCTAACAGAATCTTCTACAGCCTTTCAAAGAAACACCAGAGAGATGAAGGGAAGAATCATTTTGGAGGGTTTTGTTGGTTTTTTTTTTGATGTCCCTTTTAGATCGACAACAGTGACTGGAGGAATCACAGGAGAGCTCTGTAAAACCAGAATAGGAGCTGCTGTTCTGGAGTAAAAGACTACTTAAAATGGAAGGCCTGGGAAAAAATAAAATGATTTCTGTGATCTCAGGCAGCATAAATTATAGAGAGAAGACATTTGATGCATTCTATGCTAAGGATTAATTTGCCATTTAAAAATGCAGGGAACAGATGGATCTCTTGGCTAGGGCTATATTTGGGGATTACTTCATTTTGCTGCCCACATGCAAATAAAAATACAACTAAAAGTAGAACTTTTTGTGAGCTTTCAAACGGGTAGAAAACACTGAAGTAATGAAAATAAAACCAAAAAGAAACTGCCTGTATGAAACAGGTAAAGTGCCACAGCATTTACTGTGGATCTGCAGTAGGCTGGGAGAGAGAATGTGATTTTACTTTGTTGAGCAACTATGGAGAGTAATGCCAGGCTAGGAAACTAAATTTAAAAAAAAAACCAACCCAGCAAAACCTGTAACATATGACGTTTGCCACTGAAGAGTAACTTCTGAAAAAGCACCTTGCTGTAACTTAATTCCATGGAATTTGTTAGGATTTAGCAATTACATCACCGCACATAGTCAGAAGTCCAGGGATTCTCTTTCCCAAAAGCCTGGGCCAGTTCCATCACACTGACCAGGGATCACAAAGCAACGGGTCAGAATTTCATTTGTGAGAAAAATGCGAAAGTAGGGGAAATTCCAGAAGAAAATGCTTTACACCTCCCTGGACCGAGTGCCTGGACAGCCCTGGCTTCCAACCCACACGGCAGCGGCTGGGAAAGGAGGAACAGTGGCTGGGAAAGGAGGAACGGTGCAAGGCAATCCTGCTGGCACAGTGAAGACAAGGGGACAGAAGAAAAGTCCTGTGAGGAATTCCCACAAGCAAAACCCGTGCACTTCCTTACAGGAGCCAGTGCTTTCAAATCCCCAAACCATGGTAGCCACACATACAGGATTAATTAAGCACCTTCCTTTTTTCCATGTGATTTCTCCAAGTTCAAGGGAAACACTGCATATTAAAAAGCAAACCCAACATCAACTCCCAAGACAACTGTTGGATACCATCTCTTGTTTCTCCTCTAGCAACACAATGAGCGCTTCCTCCCTCTCTCCATCTCAAAACAAACAAACTGAAAATTTCATCCAGCAAAGCCCTGACCTGCGCAGGAAGTCCTTGACGTATTCCCAGACTGCGGAACAGCAATAAGCACATCTGCGCACGCGTTTAGAAAACGGAGAGGAATAGAAAATCTCTACTAACCCAACAGCTTCCTTCCTGTGACTATTCATCCTTCACAATCCAACAGGACACACCAGCCAGTAAACAAACGTGGAAGGGAGGGACCAACTTCAAAGCAAGTGTGTAAATCTGACATAATTTGAGGGTTTGAGATCTTGCAGCAACCTCTTACCCAACGAGGTGTCAGATGATCCAAGGAGGTCAGACCTGTAGCAGCCACAGTAAGTAGGACACTGTATCTCTGTCCAGCCCAGCACCGTTTGTCCACAGGGACCTGTGGCCAAGCATTCTTGGGAATTCACTTTCAGGAGGAGAACAGTCCCTTTCTTTCACACATTATCACACCAGAAAAGCTCTCTGCTCTCAAATGGACGAAAGATAATAAATATGTGAATGCCCTGAGAACCGTGATCTGCTGGAGATGTGTCTTAGTTATTCTTGATTTTTAAACTGATGAGGTTCTCATATTTTTGCCCAGGTAGAAAATCGATGATTTATGGACATCTGCAGAGAACATCCTGCAATCATGGAAGAAATGAGGATACAGCCCTGAAACCCACTTCCCTCTCCTAGAAAGGATTCTCCAAGAGGTACTTTTCCCGCCATCCTGGATTTCCAAATGTCTTCTAGCCAAAACCATGGTTTTGAGCTAAATAAAGTAACTGAGCGCTGAAGCCCAGACATTTCTCCCAGAGAAGGAATTATAAGACTCCATGTCTTGCTTCTCCAAACAGCAGAGTGCACTCATGGCTGGAAGGACCCGGAAACAAAGGAACAGGTCCCCTACCTTTGTTACAGGCCTCTTGCAAGGAGGGATCACAGAGAAGTCCTGCTTCTTAATGTCAAAGCTATTTTTGTTCTTATATTAGGCACTTAATGAATAATTACGCAAAGACTTAATTCACATGGCATCTACATCGTGCATGTCTCCCTGCTCCTCCTTTTGGAAACTCAGCTTCCCTTCAAGATTTAAAAAAATTTGGACCATGTCCCAACACATATAAACTTTTCCTCCTCTACAGAACACATCAAAGCCCTCACCTCTCTCTCGAGCCTGTGATTTTCCACTCAAGAGCCACACTGCCTTCTCCTCTCCAAGCTGACTGCAAGGATCTGGAGTGGGATCCCTAATCTCCTGCTAAGAAGCTTTTGCACTTAAACCCTTGATGCCATCACTAGTGGTTTCGGCATTCACGACGTCACGGCTGGACTGCACTCAATGCCGGGACAGTAAGGGCAAAGCTAAGAGCATCAGGTATACAGTTAATTCAATGGGCAAAGATTAGGAGATGATACTGTTTTTTATTTTTTCCCCAATAAGGCTTATTTGCTATTAATTCCCATCCCTGTGATCTTATTTAAGTACAACGTGTTCCACCTGAGATTGTTTGTAAGGTTAATGCCCAAGCCGCACTGACACGCCTCGAGGAGACCTGTTCTCCCAGCCCTTAGGTTTTACAGGGAAGGTTCTCCTTCCTCATCCACGCCTCTGGCAGAGCCAGAAACATTCTCTTTGTGAAAGGAAAAGAAAAAACAAATCAACAAACAAAAAACCCCAACAAATCACTGTATTTGCAAGTCCGAAGGGACATGGCGTCTAGGCTTTAATGGGAACATGTATGGCTGAGCCCAGGCAGTGGCTAGATTTTCCCTTTGATCTCCATAATGACTGGTAATTTTTCAAGAAGTGTTCAATACAGCCTTCCTCTCCTGCTATTCATCCCTCCACGTGAATATTCATTAGAAATTATTAAACTGCCCTTTGTTCCAAAGGTCTGTATGACAGGTATTCTCTCTCCCACCTCTGGTGCCTGCGGTGCCTGTGTCTCCATCTGAGCTGTCTGACTCCATCACCACTGCAGATAAGCACCACTTCCAGACTACGATCCCTCTAATCTATTTTAGTCATGATTCACATCAGAGCTGTGTGTGTCTTCTAAAGAAAGGGGAGACACTCGTGCAGAGGGAAGGAGCCACATGGCACCACACATTTTCCTTGGCTTTCTCGGGGTTGGTTTTCCCTTGCTTTCCCAGTGTTCAGCAGGAAAAGAACACGAGGCACATTTCTTCCTGCCTCCAGGGTCCCTCGACTAAGCCTGGCTTCTGAGCAGTAACACGGGCAGCTTCAACTTCCCTGACCTCAGCTAATTCTTTCCTTCCCTCAGCCTACTCAAGATGATTAAGCAAAATACTTGGAAGGAAATCAAAGCCTTAAAAACGCAATTAGAAGTGACCATTTTGTTAATACGCACAACCCCAAAGTCAAACCCAATCCAACAGCACCTGACCTTTGGGAAAACAGCAATTTTTAGCAGCTCCCACAGACTTAAGGAACAGCCCAAAGACTCCCACAGTGCTGGTGGGAGCAGTGCCATCCACATAGCTCAGGTTTTCCCCACTATTCCTAAAAAAGGAGGTTAAGCAGACATGAAATTGCAAATTCTCACACTAGACACTGGCTCCCACAGACCTGCAGTTGTCTAGGGGTGACTTAAAAGTATCATTTTTAACACATATCCTTCCACACACCAGATCTTCTTCCCCAAGTTGAGGAAAAGGCAAGTTCACCAGAGGGTCTAGAATCAGCTGCCAGAAATCCTTATATTCTCTAACAAAGATTCTGATCTCATTGCAACACACCTTTAGAGCACTGAAATAATAATAATAATCTCTTTAACAACAATAAAGTAGTTGGAAATTATTAAAATAGTTACCATAGTAATAAAACAGAAATATTCTTCTAGGGCGATTTCCACTTCACCCATCCACAACATATTTTTAAAGACTCCTTTCTTGAAATTAATTTGAAAAAATGATTTTTTTTTTTCCTCTGCCTGTAAAGAATCAAATGCACTTTGAGAAAGCAGCAGTTGAGCTTCTGGGCCTTGAAAGAGAAACAAAGCCTGACAGCCCAGATTTAGATAAGCACCTACTTCTGAACATTTAGGAAGAGGCTTAATTGCTTTGTCATTTAGAGCCAGCAATTACCAACTATTACTGGGAGTGGCAGCGGTGGTGGGGGGTATTAATTGCAGCCAAATGTCCACTCTTTTTTGGGCAGCTCATGCCAAAAAAATTAAGTACTAAATAAAAAAAGAAATTAAACCCCCTCTTGGTTATAATGTTTTAAAGTATTTTATTGTCTATTTATATGCAAAGGGTGGGGGAGGGGTGGGTTCTCCCAGGAGAGCCAACAAAGATAGAATATCTATTTTATTTTGAAATTGTGTCCAATCACAGCAGAGGTGGTATTAGGATGTTGCGACAGGCTCCAAAATCACCCATTTAGGGAATTTTCGGGATTGATTCCTCCAGCAAGGAAACCTGTAAACCAGTGCTTAACTTCTAGAGCAAACAGAGCATTTACGGTTTAAAAATAAATAAATAAACTACCTAAAATTGCTTGAGAGGGAGAGAGGGTGGTTTTCCACCCTCAGAGCCGTCTCTGACATAGGCGCTGCTACTTCATTTCCCTGCGCTGTGTGAAGGGAAAACCTTCACGCAGGAGCGAGAGCTGCTCCAGTGCTAAGGTGGGGGAGGGATTCTATTTTTTTATTCTTATTATTGTAAAGGCTTTTTTTTTTTTTTTTTTTTTTTTTTTTTTTTTTTTTTTTTTTTTTTTGTGGCAATCGCGGTGTTTTTCCACGGGGCTCCAGCGGCCCCGCCCCGAAGGCGGCGCGGCGGCCCGGGCCGGCTCCCGCCGGCTCAGACCGGTTCTCAGCGCAAACAACCGCCCCCCGCCTGCAGGGGCCCCGCGGCGGCGGAGCACCCACTTTTCCTCCAGAAACACCCGCTTTCCCCGCACAAAGCACCTGGCTTTTCACTTAGAAACACTCGCTTTTCCCTTAGAAACAGCCGCTTCCCCCTCCCCCCCCGAAACAGCCGGGCGAGGTGGCTCCGCGGCCGCGCCGCCATTACAGCGGCGGGCGCGCTCCGCCGACTGTGAGGCGAGAGAAAGCGGCGGGGTTTCGGAGCGAGACAAAAATCTTATTATTATGCAACGCACATTTTTAATAGATTATTGCCGAGTCCAAGGCTGAGGTAATGCGGGCTGTCAGCAGCTGGGGCGAGAGGCTGAGGGGACGAGCGGGCTACGGCCGCTCCCTCCCAAGGGCCCCGACGCACCATTTCTTCACCATCCGTGAGGAGAACTTTTTGATATATCACGTTATTTTGTTTTCCACAGAAGGATCTATTTATGTGGTTACACATGCACAGGTACGTCTTTTTCAGCATATCTCGTATATGTATGAGTATAAAGGTTTGGTTTCTGTATTATTATCTCTCCAAAGCCATCTAAAATCGTTCTGCCTCTGCTCAATCTCAAGAAACCCGATACAGTCCCAAGGGTAAAAAAGCCACAGTTAAAGGATGGTCTCGGTTATATTTAGCTGATCAGCAGCCCAGGCTGACACGAGCAGAAACACAAGAACAAAGTGAAAACACTCGACAGTTGGTAACAAAAACCGTCGAGATCTGAGGTGGATTTTTTTAAATTTTCCTTTCTGTAATTCACATTTTGTCGTGCAGAGAGAACATTAAAGCATGGACTTCTGTGAGCAAAAGGTAAGGATGAGGTGTTTAACCTGACTGACAGATTTACTGTTGCCTTTGTGTAATGGAAAAGGCTTCCTACTCTAAGAAATTCTTTAATTTTCTTTTATAAATCTTAACCTAATTCTTTTCCCATACAAAGACGAGCCTGCTCAACCCTGTCGTTCTACCAGAAGAGATTAAAATTTTTCAGCTCATCTCTACAGTACCATATGTATGTAGAATTACTGAACTTTGACAAAAGCCATTTCACAGATGCTTCAATAAAGACTAAACAGCTACGTTTAACCTCATTTTTCCTGATTTTTCATCTGTTCTCAGCACAGGCATCTCCAAACCCACTCAAAATCCCAAATCCCAGCTAAGTCAGTGATTCATCACCTCTGGCAGCAAACGACGCGGGAAGGAGGGGATGAAGACAGTGGTAGAGAAAGGTTTGCATTATGTAATGGAACTAAAACTCTTTTTTTTCTACTTTCACTTCAGTTGTTGAAACAGGGTAGGAAAGTCCCTGACTAAATAAAATACACAGGAAGTTTCACGGAGCCTGTTTTTCCCATAATTAAAATTCTCTTGGCAGTATTTTTCATCAGTTTATTTCAATATTAAGACACACAGATATTCCATTCCAATAGTAATTCCTTGCTCCAGAAAGAATGTCATCACAGAGAAATCTAAAAGTAAAACCAATCTCTAATTACTTTACGTCTTGCCCACCTGTCATGAGGACTTTAAATACAGCTATCAGAATTACAAAAAAAAAAAATCCCTTTTCAAATATCTGTAAGTGCAACTTCTTCCCATTCCTTGATTTTGGGAAGACTGGAGTAACTATGCTCCTGTAGACCTTGGTGAATATAAAGCCAGTGTTGCATCTAAGCTGAAAATGCTCTTTTAATTTCACAGTATCTATTTCATATTACAAGCTGTAATAAAAGAAAAAATTCATCTAATTATTCATCCAACTCCAGCATCCTGGAGATGAGACAATCAAATAAACGCTCTTAAAAATAAATTAAAGGTGACGACATTACACACTATAGGAAATTATTAATTTAACTGGTAAATCCCCCAGCATCCTCCGCATCAGACAACTGAATAAACACTCTTAAGAAATAAATTAAAGGCCAGGGGAAATCTCGGGTTGCTTATCTGTAGATTGAACACATGAGGTGTTCACGCTTTCACAGCCTGGACATCACCTACAGGAAATCAAACACTTCTGCCTGGGTTTTTGTAAATTAATTCAAACCCCATCCCAACAAGGATTTTAGGAGCAAAATACTCCACTCTCAGCACCAGGTGGTTCAGCACACTACTGCAGCAAAGCTTTAAAAATAATCACACATGGAGTGGCAAGAAACGTGTCAGGCCATTTGACGTTACAAAATTGAATCAAAAAGCCCAGAAATTATTTTTAGCACATTAGAGCACCTCAACAAGCAGCCTAAAAAAGAGCTTTTTCTACCATAAAAAAAAAAAAAGCAGGGGGGATGTTTCCAAGAGGTTGGGCAGAGCACAAACAAAATCAGGTTTGCTTCCTGTGGGATCACCCAGCTTCCATCCAGAGCCAGCTTCTTCCGTGATACAGTGCAGAAAATATGTTTGCTAATGTATCATTTGTGGTGTGTGTCTGAATCACCAAAACCAAGAAACTGAAGCTTCTGGTGGTGGCAAATTATCATTTTCAAGGGCTTTTATATTCTTTCAAGGCGATAAAAAAATTCCATCAACCCTTTTCCACAATATGGGTGGGGAATGAACAATCTCACACTAGGAAGTCTTCAAAACACAAATTCCTCCTCAAATCCACGCAGGAACCATCCACATCCACCAGCTTCCTCAGCTCAGCAGGCAACTTCTAAGAGGCCACAAAATACCCCAAAAAAGCCTGGCTTCAGAGAACAGTGGTTATTTTTAACTTGTTCTTTCTGGGTTTAGTTTCTAAATTACTCGCTTGCAGCTCCATTACCTGCAAAGGCCTCCAAAAAGCAATTTAAAGCCAAGTTTAGTTGAGATCCAACACAGCAAACTCTGAACCTTTACAAGATAAAGGCTTTTTTGGTTGTTTTTTTAATTTTTAAGCAAACAGATCATGTTTCTTCAGTATTGTCCAGGAAAATCAGCTCCATTTAATCAGTTCATTCACACAGCTCTTGAAAACCACAAGCAAGGAAACCCAAACTTCTCCTTCACCACCTTTCTGCTGTTTTTTTTACAACTCCTGAAGGACAGTACCCGGGACAAAGTTCCTAAAAGTGTTGAACACTCACTGTGTGTCCCACACACTCCCCAGGGCAGGGAACACAATTCTGCCAGCTCAGACCCACAGGACGAGACTTGAGTGACCAAGTTCTCAAATTTAAGAAGAATGCTGTGTCAGAAAGACCTTAATAATACCATGGCCTCACAAAATTGGCCATTTCCACTTACAAAAAACTGTAAAAGAATCTCCACCTTGCTAAAATCCTCCAGACCACCATGGAAATTGCAGGCAATAATTATTCTCCATACAATGAAACTCAATATATTACACAGTAAGTGGGAGCAACAAACCAGGAAGAAAGGGGTAAGGCAGCATTTGCTCACCAACAGGGTATGAGGGGCTTAATATTTACATGGCTAAATTCAAAGTGTGTTGAAAATGACACACTTGTGCTTTGAAAGACTTCAAGGCCAGGTGGGGTTTTGCTTCCCAAAGTAAAGAGAGGGTTAAATGTTTATTATTATCTAACTGATTCCTGAGAAACATGTAAAACTCTTTTCCGATCCTTCAAAATTAAATATACAATCCACCAGATTCCATTACTTGCTTGACTGAGTTTGATTTTATTGTATTAATAAGAAAAACATGTTTTATTTCCTCCCAGAGTATCGTCTACTTTTCCATTACTACAACTAGAAATTACCAAGAAAATGAAATGCTCAAGCACAGCAGACGCTGCTTTTCTTCTCATTAAATCTTAAAACTTGATTCCAGTGGGATCATATTCAGTCCTCTCAAATTCAGAACAGGATTTCATCCTGCCTCGACATCCCAACAATGACATTTTATAAATATTATGAGTTTCTTGGACACCTTTCTCATTCCACAAGGAGCAGAGAAGCACCAGTAGAGATTTTTTCTTCTTCCCCTGCTTGAGATTTTTTTATTAAACTTTAAATGTAACCAACCTGCCTTTCAATCCATTTTCTCTAGGATTTTTTTTTAGACCTCTGGAAGTCTCACATATTTTTCTGAGCTGTAATAAGTGTGAAAAATCTTTGACAAAGGGTTGTCTTTATCCAAGCATTCAGCTCTCATTGAGAGAGGTGTTGGAAATAAGCAAGTGCTTAAAGCAGCCTAAAAGTTGTTTTAAATCTTCACCTGCTCTCCAGACTAGACAGGACCTGGATTTCTAAATCCAGGAGGACAAAACAGTAATTAAAAAAGACATAAATAAATCCTTGATTCTTTAGACATGAGGGGGTGGAGCAATCAGAAGAGGAGACACTGATTTCCTCCTCTTCTGTACACTCTCCATGGGAATCAGCCCATCTCACACTTCCAGAAGATTCAACATGCAAGGTAAGATTTTGTGAGAGTTCTGCCAGTGGTAAAATTCCATTCCCAGGGATAATCGCAATAATCACACAATCCTATAATGGGTCGGGAAGGACCTTAAAGTTGACCTAATTCCACCCCCTACCATGGGCAGGGACACCTTCCACTATCCCAGGTTGCTCCAAACCCCATCCAACCTGGCCTGGGACACCTCCAGGGATGGAGCAGCCACAGCTTCTCTGGGCGCCCTGTGCCAGGGCCTCAACCATCCTCACAGGATTCCTTCCCAATATCCCATCTAACCGTGGCCTCTGCCAGTGGGAAGCCATTCCCCCTTGTCCTGTCACTCCAGGCCTTTGTGAAATCCAACACTCTACTGATACACTTATTTACTTAATGAATATTTTCAGTTTTAGAAAAGACCTGGTATGCAAAGGAAATGCTGCCAACTCTGCAAACCCTCCTGAAGAACAGAACTCTTCGCCAAAGAGCATAAAACATTTATGGGTGCAACCGTAGCTTTGTGGTTTCCACTCTTAGGGTGAATTTATTCTTAAAAGGCCAAATATCAGAGAGGCACTTTGAATTTAAAAATTATTAAAAGAAATCGGTGATTTTCTAACACCTTTTCTCCCCCGTAGGTATTTTGTAAAGCCATGCGAATACAGAGCTATTGCAGAACCAAGGACAAGGGAAACACATCCCCAGGAACTGCAAACTTGGATTATTTTCTTTTAATTCTTCCAAGTCTACAATTTTTGCTGTGAGGCAGCAGGGGGAAAAATGGGAAGGAGACAGATCAACCTTGTGAATATCAGTGGTGTCAGGAAACAAGAAGAAACAGAACAATAACACTCCTCATTTCCCAATGTATGTTGAAGTGTGGTCTGTAAAAAGTAGCTGACCTTAAAATCTGCTTTTTCTCACTGAAGCTAATAAAAGTGACCAATTCTCCAGGCACACAGGCGGCAAGGCCCTGTGTCTGTACATTCTTGCTCTGCCCAGCCATCATCTTACAAGATGCTGCATGGACCCACCATGGAAAATAATGAACAAGAGCACCAGAGTTCCCTTTGGTATCCTTGGTGCCAACTGAGCCCTTTTCCATTTCACTCAGTTCACTTCTACATCAATGACCAAAGCTTTGCTATGGAACAACTCCTCAGGCTCACACCTCAGGAAACGACCCACACAGTCCATGGCACAGGGACCTACCTGTCGCTGCTGGTACTGCTGCTGCTGCTGAGGGAGTCGCTGCTGGAGGATCTGCTCCGGGAGCCGCTGCCGCTGGGGGAGCGGGCGGGCCGGGCAGCCTGGCTGGCCAGGCGCTGTGGGGACTGCGTCCTGGACTGCGATGAGTGCGGCGACCGGCTCCGGCTGTGCTGGTAGTTCCGCTCTGGCCTTCTGCCTCGTACCTCCCGTGTAATGTCATCCCTGTAGATATCCCTGTGTACCACACTGGGCAATGTAAACTGCTCCCGGGCCCTAGGTTCGTATCGGGGGTCGTGAGCATCAAAACGGTTTGGACTTCGGCTCCGAGAAGTGTAATAGAGCCCGTGTTGTAAGGTCCGCTCCCGAGGGTCTCTATAGTAATCCTGATCGTAATGTCTCGTCCGATCAAATCCGCCCGTCCCCCGCTCATGGTGTCCATAGGCACTATGTTCATAAGCACGCTCCCTGTTATCTGAAGCCCTGCATTTGGGAAGGGGGAAAAATATTGCATCAGAAAGGGGCAGGCACAACTGAAAGCAAATCATGCAAACATTCATGGCAGCACTCGACTTATTGTTGCAACTGCTTCTTCACTAACCAGCAATAACCTATCAAGCAAACAATGACAAACTTCCAAACATTTAATTTGACTCCAAAGTTATATTTGTATACAATCAAGCTGAGCAATCATTTTGGTTTAATCACAATATGGGGCTTTCATGACCAGCATCTTGCCTGCACAGGAAAAAAAAATTCTGCTTTCCCATGCAGAATCCTCATTTTAGTTGTTCTTTTTTAAAAAAATTCTGTAAACAAGAAAAACTTCATGTTTGTGGACATCATCATTAACTTCTTCTTTTTCTCTCCATTTTTGCTTAGGAGCTTCCAATTTTTTTTTTCAAAATTTGGTAATTACTGGAGCTCTTGTAATTATCCTTCTGCAAAAATGGCATCACAAATTCGGCTGTACCCATGAAAGCCTCCATGCAAAGCGTGACCCAGAGATAAGAAGCCGCTTTCAAAAGGGGTGGCATAACCCATAGGGAATTCTCAGAAAATGAGGGGGTTTCTTGTTGCTGTTCTAAAATATTTCACCCTTTTAGAGGGAATTTTTGCTTTGAGCAGATTGCTACACTCATTTCTTGTAAAAGCTGTGGATGCTTAAGAAACATCTCCATTACTAATGCTGGAACTGCCAGGATGCAGGTCCCCAGAACATACTAAGACCCTACACATGGACTGGGAATCCAGTTTTTAGGCAGTGTTTTTTATTGCAACTGCTGCTGGTGCTGCAATCACAGAATTTCTATCTGCACAAGCTGCTGCTTTCCAGCAGTAAAAGTTCAGTTCATTTCAAACATTTTAAATTGAGAAAGCCTCAATGATGTTCTGAGTTAGTGTGATCTCTCAAATAAAGAGATAGTAAAACTGACAGATAAAGGAACACTACAAATAGTTGAGTATTCCAATTTAGACAAGTACCAGGATGGTACATCTTAGTTACATCCACAAAGTGGAAGATCCAGAATGGTTACGTTGAACATTTAAAAAACACTTCTAAAATTCTAAATATGTCAGGGTAGCCAGTTATTTTAAAAATTAATTATCCATCTTATGAAGGACATTTCAACCTTTTTTTTCAGCCTTCTCTCTCAGATTCTTCCTTCAGAATCTGTTATGAGTCACTTCAATCCCCTGAATCCTGATAACCCAGTTCTGCCTTGTGCCTCCTCCTCCTCTCCTGCATCACAGCTCTAGTTCGAATGGCAGAAATATTTCAGGGATCTTTTATAAACTGAAAATGGGATTTGAATCTTTTTCGATTAGCATCTCAGGAAGTTCCTTCCATTCCTTCTCCAATGAATCACTAGATCCTTAATCCTCTCAATATATTCACTCTCTGTTGTTAAATTGTAACTCATATCAAACCTTCTATAGGGCTCCCTCACATCTTGCCTGCATTTTTTTCTCTCAAATTATATATAAAAATACTTAATATAAAAACTACTTAATATAAAAAACTACTTAACCAGTGCAAGAGAATGTCATTAACTTCTACATCTGCTTGAAATTCATTGTTGCATTTCTATTTCCATTACCTCTTGCTTGCAACAATGGAATTTTGAAAGCTATTTCAGAATCTGGCAGAGAAACGTGTCTCTGTTTTGGTTCTTTTTTCCCCCTTTTGAAGGACCAAGATCAACAATTTTACAAACGATTGCATTTAGCATCCTATAAAGTGTTAATCAGTGAGAGCTGATTTAATAAGGTCAGAGAAAAAGCAGTATTTTCTAGCGGGTTACTGCTACAAAGCTGACAGAAAAGAACAAATCCTTATCCATGAGAAGGACACAGAAGACAGACAGAGGAAGCAGAGCTGAACAGCTACTGGCTACAGTGCTTTCTGCATTTATCTATTAGTACTAAGTGCTACTGGAGTTAGTGGAAAGAGAGGGTTTGACTTGGGTTAGGAGAGGGGCTAATATACACAGGGCAGGACATACCAACCTTTTCCAAGTGTGGAAACACGACCTATATTCCCAATTAAATCTAGGGAGAGAATTGTGAACATAACTTCCCCAATTTTGGCCCCTCTTACAGGGGTAATCCACCTTCTTAATGGACAAGGGTGTCAAATGACATTTTAGATGAACCAACAAGAAAAAAAAAAATCTTAGTGACAAGACACAAAAAAAAATTCCACTGGACGGAAGTAGTCCCAGACTGAAACTGTAACTCTGAAACCCCCAGACTTCTTTCTTGAGACAGAAGGCACTTATATAGATCCATAATTTTAATTTCCAGCCCTAAGTCTGAATCAAGCAGCTGGTAGAAGAATCCCCGAGGCCCAAGGGCCCTCCTCATGCTGCTGCCAGCAGGCATCCTCTGGCCGCCTTCGTAACCATCCAGCCCAGTCACTTTTCACTGGTGTATCCACAAACGGGTATTAGCACCATGTCCTTAAAGCTAAAGTATGTTTATTGTGGAGCAGCAGAGAGCTTTTTAAGAGACTAGACAGTAATCCACTCCCCACGACTACTGGCGTCTTGACTGTATACCATCCAATAAATTCAAGGCAGTAGTTCTTATCCCAGCTTTAAAAAAAAAATGAACTATAATTTCCAAAATTTAGTAATGTCCGTCATCTCTTTTTGCCAATACCATCAGAAAGAATAATTCCAATAATTTGGAAATGATGTAGATCCAAAATGGAACCATCACAAGCTGCCTTCAGTCTTCTCCATCCAAGTGTTATTTCCATGGCTAAGTGTTGTCGGTAGAATCCAAGGGGCTGCATCATTAAAGTCTACTATGAATTTTGTGGTGACAATCCAATTAACATACCCGCTGCATATAGTGAGAACTGAGAGCTAGGCATCAAGCTTTCACCGAATTCTAGGTTCTAGTATTCCGAAGATACTCCACAGAGAACTTCACCACATGTTGTAGAGTAAGATAGCTCCATCTGGCAGCAGGGATACATCCAGCAAGGCCTTAATATTATCCAAGAAATGGGATCGCTACTTCTAGAAAAGAGTAACTCCGATATCGATGCTGGCCAAAGGAAATCTTCCATCTTAAAACCACCTTATTTCAAGTGTAGGTAGATATCCAACCAGCTGCAGGACACATCCTCTATCGATCCACAAGCCACTGGGATAGAAATCACTTCCGTTTCCAACCCAAAATAGGAAACATAGATAATTCCCAAAATTTTAAATCCATCTGGGGGCCCTAGATACGAGTTTGTGTTTCTCACCATATCAAATACAAAATACCTGCCTAGAGAAACCTTGGAACTTACCCATCAAGTCTCCGCTCATAACGTCCTTCTCGTGCATGAAGTGATGGTGGAGGGCCATAAGCGGGCCCCCCACCACCTCCTCTGAACCCAGAAACCTCTCTACTACGAGATGCTATGGAAACTGTATCATCCAATCCCCGTGCAGCACTGGGAATGGTTCCTGGCTCATTATAATCCGTCCGTAGGTCTCTATCTCCCATTTTGTTGACAGAGTTGTGTGCCTTCTGGGCACTTTTGATGTCCACAAAATCCACAAATGCTGCCACTCCACCTTCCGACCCCCTCTTAGGGAGGATTTTGACACTTTCAACACGTCCATATCTGGAAGAGAAGGAAAGCAGAGCACACACGTTAGTGCTGGCGGGAAAAGATCACGTTTAGTAACATTGCCTCCTGCAAAATCAACATCCAACCCTTCACCCTTCCCCTGTGCCAGGAAAATCAATCACTGGGAGACAACAGGAGGGGAAAAGCCATTTGGCGAGAGGAAAAAGCCATTTAAACTTTCCATGGTTACATTTAAACTCCTCTCTCAAAGTGTGGGGAGCCTACCATGGGATCACCCTTTTTATAGCAACAGAGCAGCAGTAGCTGAAGAAATAGAAAGGTGTTCACAACCAGAGCACCCTACATATCATTAGTCTGACACAATTAAAAAGGCACAATTTAAACAAAACTGTGTCACAAGGAAAAATATAGACAGCCAACAATTTTCTAAGGAGACAAATGACCTTGACACAGCAATTCTACTACTTCAATCTGTATTTAACCCAGTCTCCACTGTGATCCTCGTTCCTGATCTCAACCTGCTGACTTCTACACCTCTTAGGACACAAGGGCGGCATGGACCCCCCAGACCCAGGAGCTGCTGGGGTTCAGCCTCCCAACCCCCACTCCAGACTCAGCTGCCCAACAGGAGCTGAGAAATGCTGGAGGGAATGTGACACCACCCTACATAATGTATATTGAGTAACACTGCAACACTGGTACTTATGGATGAGTAAATGTCTATACAAAATAAAAATAAACCCAAACATGTTTGTGTACACAAGGAAACAAGATGTAAAAGCATATTTAAATAACTTGCATCCATTCACAGCAGAAAGGACAAGCTGGGCGGGATGAACACAGTGACATTTTAACAGCCAACAACTGCAGGGTTTGGGTGCTCAATTCTCTCAGCCAAAAGATTCTGAGCAAACCAGGGAAAAGCTTTGAACTGCAGTTGGTAATCCAAGAAAAGAAAAGGCAAAAAGTGTATTTTTGAATGTGCCGACATAGAGGAAAGGGACGCATAAATAAAAAACCTAATCAGGAAGTATTTTGTAAACTCCATGAAGAATTATTGTGAAAAAATTTCTATGTACAAAGGCGGCACAAGGCAGGGCAGATGTAAACAGACCTTACACAGGCAAAACTGTTCTCAGCCACACACGCAGGGAAAAGGGAATACAACCACCAGGCTGAGGCACACACGCTGTCAGATCCCGGAGCTGCCTCGGTTAGATGCCTGGCTTTTCCTACACCTTACAATTTTATCATTGTTGTTAGATGACTAATCCTTAAATACGATCTGAAAACCTGCCTCACTGACTGCTGCCTTCTCATTCCAGCCTGACCTACTACACTTATATATAACCTGGTCTGGATTTAGAGCCTTTTTTCCTCTGGTTTATACTCCACTGAACATGGCCGTGCACAAACAAGAGCATCTTCCAAGAAGAAAAGGCCTTGTTGGGCATAAAAAGACGTGGTTATGCACGAGACACATTCCTACCTCTCATTCAAGGCTGAGCTTGTCACCCTTGTGCCCCTGGGTACAGCACAGGGATGTTAATTCTTGGGAGTTTCCTAATCTGTGATGCTCTGGTTATTTTTTTTATTGTTTGTTATTTTATTTAATTAAAAGCTTCAAATAATGGCAAATGGAACTGCAGGAAAGCTGCTTCTCAAAGCATGCTCTCTTTGGAAGCTGGGTTTGGTTATCTTGCTTTGAAAGCAAGATTTAGAAAGCCCAGAAAAGTAGAGGAGATGGTTAATAAAACCTGTGTGAGGGAAAAAAATGGCCTATTGGATGTGGCAGATGTAGACAGAGAAGGAGAGGGAACAGGAAAGGAAGGAGAGGGAAGGAAAACAGCTAAGAGCCTATTTGAGAAAATGTTCGTGCCACAAATGAATGTGACAAAAAATATGGAAAGTAATTAGGAATCCCAGTTAGGATCACCCTTTAACACATTTCAGTGCCAGTTCTCTGCAAACAAAGATGGACTCCAACCCTCCACACCTAAGCCATGTAGTTCCCAAACTGACTGGTTAGAATACATGCTTTCCTTTTGCTCACTGTGTTTACACATTCAGTTTCTGGCAACATGAGCCATATTTGCCTTCAATCTTCAGGGGGGAATAGGATT
Organism: Acrocephalus scirpaceus scirpaceus; assembly: GCA_910950805.1. Classification (NCBI taxonomy): domain Eukaryota; kingdom Metazoa; phylum Chordata; class Aves; order Passeriformes; family Sylviidae; genus Acrocephalus; species Acrocephalus scirpaceus. The sequence continues at coordinate 7,213,333 of OU383794.1, forward strand.
AAGATACTATTGATAATGGTATCAATATCCCTAAAATCCTACCTGTCCTTTGACTGCAGCCACCATGGCCCACCTCCCATGAAGCGCTGCCCGCCAGTGACATCAGAGCTGGGGTCTGAACAACTGCCTGCTCCCCACCTTGACAATTACTGCCTAATTCTGAAATCCTAACACATTCATGTTATTGTACATACACAGTCAGAACTCAGTCATTCTTTTGCTGCAGAAGATGCAGAATGTGTTTAAAATGTTCAAATATCTGAGCTCATGCTGCCCAGAAAGCAGAGAGGTTACAAAACACCAATGTAATAAATAAGGTCCCCATCTACCACAAAAACAGCCTAACAGAGGTGTGACTCTTCCCAATATGAATTTTTATACTGGAAGAAGTGCTTTGGTTATTAATTTTTTTTTTCCTAAATAAGAAATGGATTGGGGAGGCTACTGCTGTATTGCATTGCAGCCATGGTGCTAAATCACTCCACTACAAGACAGCGCCTGTTAATTCCCCCGTTATCCAGATACATAAATATACGCTGTGCTTTGGTGTCCTGCCCCGTACCCTTGACAGGCCCTGAGGATAATCTGTGGCAATCGCCTTTGCTGAAAGCAAGGGAGGCAGGCAGGAGGAGGAGAAAGGGAGCAGAAGGGGCAGATAAAAGAAAACCGAGGAGGAGAGAGCCCTAAGTATTCCAGGGCAGCCGCTGGAAGAGGAAGGTTTGCCTCAGTCCTGTGACTGCAGACATCCTTCGGTCCCCACCGCGAGGATGAATGTGCCCAGTGATCCGGCCCGGCCGCACCCATTGGCGTCTCTCCGAGCTGCTTCTGTCTTGGCAGATGCTGCCGGGAGGAGAGAGACCAGGGGGAGAGGAGGGAGATCTGCAGTGCTGCATCACCACACGGCTTCACTGCAGCACAGTAACGTTACAAGGAAAAAAACCACGACATTTTCTGAAGGGCCGGGGGAGGAGAGGTGGCAAGAGCACTGCACTTCCTTACATAGAAGCAAGGCAAGATGGAGGTGAACATGCTCTGAGAAGCAACCTTTGTCCTGGCAGAAGGCTGGGAAGAGGGGGCAAAAGGCCAGGGGAGGCATGGTCGTGACCTTTGGTAGCACTGGCAGAACAGCTCCTCTCAACCTTCGCCTCCTATCGCTACACCTGTGCGTCAGCCCTTCCCAAGGCTGCGTTTTGCAATCGCTGCCAGATCAACAGAAACAAAGAGGTGCCTTTGCTCGGCTCCCACTCCACAGACTCCAATGAAAACACGGCCTTTTGTGCCTCTTCCCATCCACAACTCCTGCCGATTAACCATTAGCTCCACATCGAAAGAAGGTGGCCAAGGCGGGGTGTTTACAGTTCTACCTGAAGCAGAGGAGATGAGGAGGTGTGGGAGCTGTTATGTCACCAAGGCCCTCCACCAGCACAGCACGACCAAAGCGCCCGGCTGTAAACACACATTGAGCAGCCCTTGCAGAAAAAAGTTGCCCAATAATCACTGCTCGAACAAAGCCACCGTAATCCAGCTTTTCAGACAAAGAAAAGGAATTCATAATTTAAGCATTATCGGTTTATTCACTGTAGATCAAAGCACCTCTATATTCAAGCAGCTGAAATGTCTCTGGGCTCTTGGCACGGCTGCTCAGCATGTTTCCCTCGCTTTCCAGCCCTTCCTCCTCCCCAGCTCTACCTTCAAAACCAGGAGACAGCACAGCCGGGCTGGGAAACGCAGCCTCCACCAATGCAGGGCTGGGCTCGTTCCTCCTCCCCAGGAGCAACGTGTCACCCAGGCACAGCCAAAGTCATCAAGCACCCTACAGCCTTCCCTACTCTGGGGATCAGCACCCTCGGCTTTCCAGCTCTAATAAACCATTTCAGCTCGGTTGCTCATTCTCAACACTCCTCCTGCACAGTCCCTGCTGTTACAAGCAAAAGCATTCTAAAGGAAGCATGGGCTATGAGAACGCCAGATAGTAATTGTGCAGTAAGGAAACCTTACTGTTTAGTTGCAATATTCTATGAACTGATTAGGATCTTTATAGGGTGATCTGTACATGATAAGAAAAGGTGGGTTGAAGTGACTGAGATTTGTTTTGAATATAAACCAAATCCCACTTTAAATCATGGTATCTTCCTGTTTCTCTTACTGCACTCCCCACAAGCTTGTGAAGACTTTTCATACCCAACCATCTTCACCATTGCAGAGTTCTGCAGGTCAGCTACATCGTGGCCAAAGAAATTTCACCACATTTTTAATTAGAAGCTGGCACCATGCTTCATTCCACATACTACTAAATGTAGCAGACACTGCAGGACTCAAAATAATGCAGGACCTTTTCTGTACCGCCCATTACAAGCATGATTTGACAAGCTGCTCCAATACAGCAGGACTTCCGAGTATTTTGTATTCACTCGGGTTCCCTTTGACTGCAGTTAGGTATCTTTAGCCATCTGAAAAGCTCGGCTGATTTTGCCATGCCACACTCAAACTCCTTCCTCCTCCATGATTATATAACCCCAGCAAGCCCCAGCCTGCATTATTCAATAAAACACTCGCACAGCTTGAAGCTTTCCTTGGCCAATCACATTCCTCTGGCTTTGTTGTTATTTCTTAACAAAATAATGTGTCCTGGAATAATACTTCACCAGATGTTTGTGCCTCTTTTCCCTATTCCTGACAGCAAATCAGTCCAAATACCCAATGCTAGGGGTGTTCCAGCCCTGCATTCCTCCTGCACAAAGCAGGTTCACTCTAGGTATAGGGAAACCCAGGATGTGCAGATAGTAAACCTACATAATGCAGGATGCCACCACCCTCCACAGGGGTTTTTAGCCAGTCTAACGGATGTCTGTTGAGTCCATGAACATCAGTTCTAGGCTCTTCTGTTATCATGGATGTTCATTTCACAGCCTGAGAAACTTGGCCCACCAAAACAGCACATGCAGCCACTTCCCAGCCAGAGAATACACAAAGTAACACACCAAAGAGCAGCACAGACCACACTGGGATCTTACCGGTAGCAGGACACCGAGCCACAGGGACAGCTATCCTGCAGAAATCCTGTTTGGAGTTAAGCACCAGCCTCCATTATCACCAGCTCCCAGCAGGAACCGCACAGTGAGCGTCTCCTGCCCGCACCGCTCACAAAAGGTGTTTAATATTCACCACTGTGAGAGTTCCTGAGCCAACAACACAAAGGGAATTTGTGTCTCTACATGGGCATTTGCAAAGATTACGGCACTACAACTGATCACAACAAGGGCAATGATACAATAACTGAAATACACAGCAGTTCAAACATGTTTATCCTAAGGAAATTACATGTTCCAAGCTCCATATTCATTATAGCCATGTGCTTTATTGTCATAAAACTTATATATACACTTATAATTTTTTTTTTTTTTTAGAAAGGGAATTTCATATCTAGAGTGCTATAAGATGGTATTTCATCACCTTCACACCTGAGCAGCACAAGTCTTTGGTATTAAACCATGCTTCAAGTAATGCAGAGCATTACCCAAAATTTGACAGTATCATCATGTGCCTGGTATGGAAGGAGGAGACAAAGACTGAGAGACAGAGAAAAATCAAGGTATCTAAACAAAAGCCACTCAAAATTGCATTGACTGTTTCATACAGTAACTAATGTGCAGCAGACAGCAAAATCAGGGACAGACTATTGAGGAGAGCATGTACAGGGCTGGGATGAAAATCATTCTGATTCATTGAGATGGATCTTGACAGAAAACAAGCAGAATTCCACCATCCTGGAAAACTACACTTAAAAGCAAGTCCAACAAATGTAGGGAACTGTCACCTGTTGAGCCACAATCATTTCACTTCATAGGACTGCCTGGGCCAGCAACTGCACTCAGGGCAGACCAGTATTTACTATGGACAACTCGATACTAAGTCCTGGTTGGGTCCCTCACCAATTGTGTCCTTCACACACTCCACGAACCTCCCCGACTCCTTCCTTTCTGCTTTATTTTCAGCAGATATGTGGTAGGTTTAAGAACAAAGGACAAAAATTATCATGAGACTTCTCCCAGTTGCTTAGAGAATATTTCATCTATCTCTTCAGATGAAACTGGTCTCCTGGTTGGGTGGTCTAGAACAGACTCCCATTGGGATATTTGCCTTGTTAGCCTTCCCACCAATCTTTCCCATAAACACTGAACCCTGTCACCACCATCATTGAGCTCTAGACAATCTAAACACTTCCTAACACACAGGGCTAACCCCACCACCTCTCCTTCCTTGCCAATTCCTTCTGAAGAAGTCACAGCCATTCACTGCAGAGCTACAGTTGTGCCAGCCATCCCCACCATGATTCCATAATGGCAACTCATACCATCATCTCCTATTGTGCAATGGTTTCCAGCTCCTCCCATTTCTCACCCATGCTTTGGACACTGGTGCAGATAAATTTAAATTGCTCTGTCTATAAAGACACAGTGAGTAGCTGGGACAGCACTCCAGACAAAGTAGGAAAGCTCATCCATGAGTGATAAATCCAGGAGATGTGCAGCTTTGAAATCCTTCAACTTCCCAGTGCCAAGGAAAATAAAAGCTCCTCGTATCAAAAGGAGCTCTGGTTTTTGAGCCACACCAAGAACAGTCCTTGTGACAACAATGAATGATTCAGAAACATGCCTTAATTACCAAGCTCCCATCATTTTCTAGATTACAATCTGAGATGCTTTAAAACCTGTTTAGAGTGATCTTTATTGGCTCTGTGACCTTTGGGGGGAGAAAAACAACATTCTTCAGGGCATTCTCTGCAGCTCTTCTTCTAGTAATAAAGATCTTCAGGGAAACATCAAAATCCAGGAGCAGAAACAATCAACCAGGTTACGGAGCTCAGCCAAACAATCCTGGGGTGAATCCTGAGCACAATGCTCATACTTCTACCCTCCTACCCCAGCACCAACCACTCGAACCCAGACCCCTCTGGATTTTGCAGCTCCCTCTGGCCCCCAGCAGCACTCAACGGGAAATCTCCCAACTCCCAACTACAAAAAGAGGTTTTGGTAATGATACAGCACATGTTCCTGCCACGCACAGAAAACAGCCAGAGCTTTGTCTGCACTTGTAATCCCTCCCTAAGAGATGACAAAGTAGGAAATTAAAAAGCTAGCATAGGCACATTCACCGATACTCCTGATGCCTCTGGTATTTAGGAGCAACACACTCAATAGATCAGATCGTCCAGAGATAATTCCACGCTGGAGCAAGTGCTTGCCTCTTGCTTTCCAGCTCAATCAAATGCTCCATTTTAAGACCCCAAGTAAGAGTGTTTCTAATGAAGACGTTAATTTATGTCCTCATTGCGAAGTGACCTTTTGGATACTGCTGAAGCATTAATATACAGATGGAATTATTATGTACCATAGCGGGGAGAAACAGAATATTTAAACCTGTTTTTTTATAGTTGCCACTTTCAGTAGCAACTCTTGTTGATCCAAGAGTCAACACGCCAGGTAATTTTCCTGCAACCCCTATGACAACCAGTTCTGCCATAGATCAGCTGTTGCAGCCAACATGCATCAGGTCACATGTGCATCCATTCCTTAAAATATTGACCAGTCCCACTGCAAGAACCCCTGGACATGGAACAGCCCCCAGCAGGAGTCCTAGCGACCTTTCAAACTAGGGCAAATAGGGGGGCGGGGAAGCTGAACCCATGCTTTGGACATGGGGATTACATGAAGCTGGATGAATAAAAACGCCTCTTGGCACTCCATGCAACATCTCACTGGGCTACATTAAATATCCTCCTCACCCCAGTCAGCAGTTCCGCTGCTGGCAGCGTCAGGAGAACCCAGCATTGCATCAGCCCAGCCAGAGCTCGACCGCGCTGCGAAGGGCTCAACACAACATCAGCCACTTACAGCTGCCAGGGTAACCAGATGAGGCATGGCCACCTCAGCCAGGCAGGACAGAGAAATTCTCTTACTAAGGCACTTTTCCTAGTAGTTTCTTTGGAATAATCAAGGAAAAGCATGGGAGCACCCATAGCTTATTGGTATATATATTATTAAAAAAAAAAAATCAAAGCAGCTTTGTGAGCAGAACTAATGAAGACTCATTTCTTATGGATGCATGTCTTGAGGTCAAATTCTCTTGGCGTCCAATAACTGCCAGTTCCCACTGCAGCTTTTCCCACGGTCAGGAACACCTCTCTCCCATGTGGATTCTTTAATGTCTAATAAGGGCTGTGCTTTCACTGCAGCTTTTCTCTCCATGGGGCCGCTAATCAGGTCTCTCTCCTCTATTAAAACTGCTTGTTTTCACAAAACTCAAAGGAACGTCGTGTCTCTGAGACTGAATATCCCCTTCGCCCTCAGGTTTAGCTGAATCTGGCAAATAGGTTCAAAATTGATTACGGAAGATATATATACACATGGCAGGAATACCTCAATCTTGCTCTCCAAGCAGATCAGAATAAATATCACTATTTGTAGAAGCATGGAAAGGTTACAGAAATGTGTAGGAACTCTGTATGTTCAGCTGTGTTGTCTCAAGCACAGCAAGCTGTGATTCTTTATCCTCAACCTACATAGATGCGCACCTACACGCTAGACACAAAGCCACCGAATTCCATCTCCAGGGCATTTTTTTCTTCCAACTTAAAGCATAATCTGCAGATTTGCTTCAAAAACACCAGTGGTGACAGGCTACGTTCAACGCTTTCTGCAGGGGAATTGCTCAAGCCTGTTCTTCTGCGTGACTGATTTTAGTATTTGTTTGGATTTGATGTTAAGAATGTGCTGCATCTCAACTTTGGGGCAATCTCTTGATTAATCAAGTTTTTTTCATTCTTACATGAAAGGGTAATTCCTCATCTCACTTTTGCTTCTCCAAGCTCTGCTTTGAATGTATTCAGCAGCAGATGGAGGAAAATGCAGAGTCACAACATTATGGTCTTCCTGCCACACTGCATAGCACTTGAGATGTGGATCATCTTGAAGCTTTAGAAGTCTTGGTCCCACTGGTACAGACTTCTCTAGCAACAGACATTTACCACCTCTTCTCCAAGGTTTTGTATGCTTTCCAGAAAATGATACTTCAGAAGACAAAAAATGTTTATCTGTCTGCGGTCTCTGAGACCACTTTAAGTGATGGAACTACTCTTCCCCCTCAAACTTCAACTAAGTTTGAACAACTGACTGGTTTCAGTTCAGCCTACAGGTCTGACAACTTTAAATTCATTTCTGACAGAACTCAGCCATGGATCCAAGGACTCTCAGTCAAATCCCCAACCACAAAAGCTTACCAATGCTAAGAGGTTATGATCTTGACGCTAGGGAGGAAATCCAGTCAGTTCCCAGCCAGTCCAGCCACTCCCGCTCTGCCACACCAGCCAGTCACCAAACACAGATGTGCAAATGTCGTTTCATTTCTTTGTGACTCACCGCTTCCACCGCCTTGGAGAAAGTGCTTGTCCCTGTGACTAAACCAACTGGCAGCACAGTCCTTAGCATGAGCCAGGTGTCAGCCCACGGAAAATAATATTCCCCACTGACAAGCACACAGCAAGAGCCTGGCACACACTCGGGTGTGTTTTGTCTGCAGTGACTACCTGCGCTCCAGGCATTTTCTCCACAGGCGAGCCTGGGACTTTCCAGAGCTGAACTCCTGAACCAGCTACACTTTATGGCTTTCCTTTTAGTGCAACTCAAAGAGTCAAGGTTTTGCAAAGCTGAGCTGGAAACTTGAGTTTCATCACAACAACAGGCGAGGTTTCACACCTCAGCTTTATGAGCTGACTTAAAGGAGGCCTCACCACACCAAAGACTTGAGCAGAGCTGTATCTGGAGGTGAACACCAAGAGGGCTCCTCCTGGGATTCAAGGATACATCACACAACCAGATACACCAACACAACTGCTGGGAAAGCTGCTCCCTCATTTTATGCTGTTTACGTGATCAGCTTCACCTTTAAGTTGAAAAATCAGACTGACACAAGCTAGGCAAGAGCATTAACTGCAGCCAACCCAAGGGCTATAAACTCTGAAAGGATGTAGAGGAAGAGATGCTTCCTGAGCTCAACTGCTGCCAAAAAATCTCACCATATTTGGCTCACATCTGCCAAATGTATCTCACCATACCCACAACTAGCGTTATCATCTACAACATCAATCTTGAAGCCACTTTTATTTTTTAAATGTGGCAAAGCTTCTCTGCTACTAATTCTTCCAATAAATTGTTTCAGAGTTAAGAAAAAGCCCAAAGGTTTACTGATACTTTGATTACAAGGTGGTAACTGTGCTGGCCGTTGGCTAGGATGCTAATGAGGCCGGAAGACTTCTTTCTCCGCCAAAGATGACTTCTTTAACCATACAACTTGGCAATTTATTTTTTTTATTTTGCCCTATTAACTATTACAGGTCACCCGCAGCTGCCACAGAAAGCTTAAAGAGGGACATTTAAACGAGCCTCTAGTATCTCTTTGGCAGCCATCACTGTTAATGAGGATGGGAGGTATTCACCCAGCAGCAAGAGCAGATGGACTACACTGTGGAGCTTCGTGCCATGCAGAAGCAGTGAACACCTCATTGGAGACACAGGGAAAGCTGTGACAGGGACACCAAGTTACTCTCAATGAATGCCATGGATAGCAAACACAACCAGGCCAGTTTTCTTCCTGGAGAAAAACTGTAGATGATTCACTACTTGCTTAAATAAAATCATTTACAATCTGGCCGTTCTTTTTGTTGAGCTAAAAGATGGTTTCAAATCCAGCTCTGACTGGGTACCTGACTACCTTTTAGACAGGAACTTTGTCTGAACACAGCTCTTATTTCCTACCACACTGGGAATAAAAAAAGACATGGAACCTCCACCATTTGGACAGAGGGGCATCCAAGAGGAAAACACAGAGGTCAGAACTCTCTCACCAGCAGTATCGAACAGACAGTCCTGCAGATCATCCATTCACTCTCCTTCCGGAGACATCTGGACTCCTCTGGCTTTTCAGTGGAGAGAAGAGAGCATGCTCAGAGCATTCTGATCAGATGCAGAAGCTCATGCTCCAGATCTAAGTGTACTTATACAAAAAATGTCCTTTCAGTTTTAAGTTGTTGAGACTGATGAAAAAGGGGAAGAGAAAGGAAGCAAAAAAAGCTCCCTTTTGTTCTTAAAAATGTCCAAACCTCTAACCACAACACGGTTGTTGGGATAGACTGTTGCTCTCCTCCCACGATCAATTTGTCTGAACGGAAAACTGATGTTCTTTTCTCATCCAAACTCTGCTCCTTCTCACCCAAGTCACTACGAACATCTGGACCTTGCACAAGGCACAGACACAAACTCTAGTCCAGAGCCAGTCACATGCAACGGCTACAGAATGCATTTCCAAAAAATTCATCCCAGGAGGATGTTGTTTCCACCAAATTCAGAGGTGCTGCCTTCAATCCTTCCTGCTGACAGACCAGGCTGCAGCAGGCCCTGGGATATATGGTGTATTTATGAAAAGACTGGAACAACGTTTGTTCTTTTACTGAAGGATGTTATCTTCACACTGCAGGATTTTACAGATTGCAGGAGACATTTACAAGAGTGTCAGCAGGTTAAACAATAACTATGGAAATACACAAACCAAAGCACTTGCTGTGTTTTATTCATGGTCAAGGAGCCTTCATCACCTCTGAAAGCGCTGCTGCAGAACAGTGATGGAGATCGGTTTCAGGAGATCTGAGCTGCCATTATTCCACAGGCATTAAGGTGAAACCTCCAAGTAAGTGTGTGTGTACAATCACCAGGTGGGAAACACTGCTGACTTGTAGCCTGGGTGATAAAAAAAGCAAGTTCTGTCTGATTTTCATTAACTGTCAAGGAGTCTTCAGAACACCACAAAAACTTGAGCAAAGGAAAGCAGCAAGGCTGATTGTACACTGAATTTCCATCCTCAGGTTCCTGTTCCTCCCACAAGATTACTAAATCAGCATGCCAAACATGCAGCTAAACTCAGAATCTTATTATGGAGAAAAATCATTTTTCTAGTTTATTTCTCAATTCATTGATTAGGAATGTTTGTCCTTGGAGTCTTTGGTTTCAGGGCATTCTCAGACCTCAGCAAGTTCAATATACTTAATAAAAAACACACGTGAAGTATCTCACTGGTTCTTATTTTTGGTAGCTTCAAATCCAGAGCGTATCCAACCCAGTGGCAGCTCCACAACTCACACCCACAGCAACTCTCCCAAAACCTTAAAGCAGCCAAAACCTTAAAGTGACCCTAAGTTCCACCCTTTGCAAACATCCTCAGAACACAGTTTTGGTGTTCATTATTTCTCAGGTGCCTCTTCACATGCAAAAGGGAGTCTCTTTCTCTTCCTCACAACTCAACAGCAGCATGAAACCACCACAACAGCAACACAAGCTGCAGTTGTGACACATCAGCTCAGAAAAACAAAGCTCCTGAGGAGCCCCAGGTCCACCCTGACTCATTGCCTCATCCAACATCTGCCTTCTACTCATTTGGATATTTACTTCCTTTTTTATGGAAAGCCAGTGAGTGCCTCTTCGCCCTCAGCGAAGACAAGTACCTAATTTTGGACACACCTTAAGACATCAATAAGGTCATTTGCCAGGAACTTGACATGACTTTCTGGCCTATGAAAAGCAAGGAGGAATAAAAATACAGTCAACAAGGCTATCACAAAGTGAATTTAAGCCTTTATTCTTCTCCTGTTCTGACCTGATGAACGGATTTAATACCTCTGTACACCTCACTGGAATGGTAAATTCTCAACATATGAATCTGTTTTCTTGTACTCTGCAGGGATTATTTTACTGTTGTACCAAAGGAATTTACAGTAAGGGCAAGAAATACCAAAAGCCAACATCATTCTTGAGCGGCTCAGTGACAACAGAAGCTGCTCACATCAAATCACAAATAATCACAACTAAACACAGCCTGGATCTTTGAAGACACTTCAGAGAATAAACAATGCCAGCCACGCTCAGCAGATGACAGAATTTTGTGACCAAGTGACATCAACTTATCTTTCTACCACAGCTCAGCATATAAAACCACTTAATAGAAGCTTAGTCCAAATCTGCACTCTTTGTGGCTTTTCATTAAGTTTCTTTGAAATAATTACCCAGCCATTTCCTCGGCCAGTGTGGTGTCAACCAGCTGCCACCTCAAGTGCAGGCAAAGAGCAGAATCCAGAGCAGCCATGGGTCTCAGCCAGCTTGGGAGCCATGCTCCGGGACTTGGCCTGGGGGAACCAGGAGGCAGCTGCAGGTAGGCACTGCTGGGTAACAAGCCGGGATGCCACGGAGGTGGTGCCTGTGCTGCTTTAGGGCACTTGTGGATCAGTTCTAGGAATAGAATTATTAAAGATCTGATGGTAAACCACCACCAGAACCGGCACCACCATTACCCTAATGAGCCACCTGACTGACCAACCAATGCTCCGTGCAAGGCCAACTTTCACTGGAACCCACCGAAAGAACTTGCTTCCCCTTCTGATTCTGGGCAATTATTTTAATCCCCCTGCCCCAGTCTCCCAACCAACCAACCTACTATGGTCTCTGGATTACATTACTGGAAGTGTTTGTAAAACCAGCACAAACAAATTCTGATGTTGCCCATTATTCCAGACTGCACTCCAGTAAAACACAAATGCAAATTGTATCCTCCCCTCCTTCAGAGCTCTGAGCTGGAAAAGGCAGTATTTTCATCTGTGAAAATACCTGAAGTGACACAAATTGAGAGACAAAACAGGAATAGTTCTTTCTGTGGCCTTACTTCTGTATTTTCCTACAATAAAAATACACTCGCATAGAGATCTGTATAGGCTGAGCTGAGTTAGGATAACCATCCATGTGTTTGCATCCCAAGTGATATTCAAGGATTTACTAATCAGTGATCAAAAAAAAAAAAAAGGCCAGGGAACACATTTAAGAGCTTTACTAGAAAACCATGAGCAGAAAAAACCTTGCTCCTTCTGACTCAAGCCAGTTCCTGTGGAAAGGCACTGCAAGACCTGCTGGTGTCTGACGTGAGATGTTTTTCCTCCAAGTGTTCCACACCAGCAGTAGCCATCACCATTCTTGCCAGGTCACAGCCTGCACCAGAGCTACCAAAATTCCCCTACACCACCTCAGTCTACAGTGGTGACATGGAGCAGAAGGCACAGATTCCAGCCTCCCAGGCCAAATTTACACTCCAAGCCATCACAAACTGACCAGATATTCTCTAGGAATTACTGAAAACAGACGCTCACTGTCACAGCGGGTTTTTTTGCAGTTATGTTTAAAATGCCAACCACACATCCACTTCTCTTTGGAGGTTTCAAAAGCACCTCCTGAGAGACAGACACTGGAACATGGCAAAGCCACACAAAGCCCATATCCCACCCCTAAAAAACCCTTAGAAGTTATTTATCCCCTCCAAGATTGCCCTGATCTGCAGTGTATCCCACTGATTTTCAAGGAGTACATTTGTTTCCTGAAATTCGAGGTTTCTCCTGGACTTGGTTGCCACTGTGAATGTCTTAATTCTCCCTCAACACAGGAGATTGCACACGACAGTCACATGGTTCATCACTGAGAGGCTTTTACTCCTCTTTGCCCTTTAAAACACCAGTAAAGGGACAAAGCCAAGTTCTTTCAGATAACTGAAAGAAAACACAGGGAAGGAAAAAAATATGGAAGGGCAGCACTTATGTCGGGGACAACTCTTACTATATTTAGTCGCCTTGTTCTGCAAGCTGCTGAGCATCTGTTTCAGTGATGGTGAATGACGGGTTTTTTCCAGCATTAATTAGGTGAACCCAAACCACTGCTCCCAACACTTCCCTGAGCTCACATCTCCCAGATCATAACTCCAATTTGCTACTTATTCCACCTGAACAGTAGATCTCCAATCCTGGCACTGGTTGCTTTTCTATTTCAAGGTGCCTTAATAGCTCAGTTGAAAGGAAATATAGAGCATTAGTTTTTGAAAAGGGAGTATTTGGGTAAGAAACTGAAAAACAATTTCAATGCATTTAAATGCATTGAAAATTTCTCCTTTGCAATCTCCTTTAATATCAAGGAAACATTTTAAAAAGGGCTTCTAAGGAAAAAAATAGCACTGCTCATGCAAGCCAGTGCTTCTTGAGACCAGCTTCAGTATTCTCCAATTTGAGAGAAGAATTCACAGTAGGGAGTGTTATTTCCATTCACCTCACTAAACTAAACAAACCTATCAGGAGCATTTGGGGGAAAATAATAAAAACATCTATTTCTTCAAAATTCTTAATTCATTCCTTTCTGGAATTCCTTGTGAGGCTGCAAATCCAAGCAAGGTTCCCACAGTCGGTGGTTAAGTGAAGGGGATAGGAAAGGCAGCAAACCCTCCAGACTCCTGCCGAGTTGTAAGTTTTAGGAGTTTTCCCTGAATTTTTGATTCTTTGGAAACAAGATGGTTGTTTCTCAAACTCACCCCCAGCAGGGACTGTGCAACAGCCCTGCGAATGGGCTTCCATCTGGGAAGGACAGAGGAAAAACAAACACTCCGGTGAGCTGCACAGAGGCTCCGGGAATAAGGCGATTCCCAGTCCCAGCCCAGTTGAGGTTTTAGGCGGTTTTTCCTCCAAACCTTGCCCCGCTGCCACGGCTCCCATGGTTCAGCCTCCCCGCACACGCTTCGCCCTATTCCCAGGCTGGGGGATGGGTGGGAACTGGGTTCTGCCAAGCCCCGCTCCATCCGAAAAGACTTTGTCTCCCAACTACAGTGTCCTTTCCAAGGAGGGAGCCTTCCCTTTCCCACCTCCACGGCCGGACAGCCGCTTTCCTTCCTTCTGGATAAACCCACCACGCCGTGCAAGCCTTGTGCAGCGCGTGTCCCTTCCCCCCGGCGAGCACGGGCATACAAAGGAAGCCTTGCTCCATTGTCCACCTACAGCACCTACACACCGAGCCTCGGCCCCGGCTCCACCATCACCCCCTCACCCCTTTTCCAGCCACAAATATTCCGGTGGTTACACCTCACTAGCATTCAGAGGCGGCGTGTCGTTCCCTCCTCCTGCTTTAGTACCTACAGCCAAAGGGTTGAAGCCTGTTTTAAACTGTTTACTGGCGTCAGATCAGCCTCATCCAAACACACAAATCCCAGGCAAAAGTCACTTTGGAAAAACAGGGAGAAATGCCTGGCTACAAAGCTCTTTCCCAAACCTCCGATCACAACTTGCTGAGGTAAAAACAACCAAAAAAAGGTAATTAATTCAGCGCCTGCCATTTTTCCCAAGCATCTCCAAGCAACAGTACCATAGCAACTTTTTCCCTGCTTTAATACATCTTATAAAAGGAGGACGACTGGACAAAATAAAACCGAGGAATGTCATATTTCCACCGTGGAGCACTTATTCCCTCAGCTAGTTACAGATGGAATTAACTAACCCTAGCTTTTTCCCCCCAAAAGCAGGCTTTGTACAGCCCTGGGTCACGTAACCTGGACTTGACGGACGCGACAAACCACCCTGGATACACATCCACCATCCTGCGCCTTGACGAAGCAGCAAATTCTGGGCTCAGGGTGATGATAAAGGTAAAAAAAGGTGAAGCTTGATTAAAACAGGGCAATTTCACAGTGATGAGGATGCAGAGATGGGGTTTGTCTACTGCAGCAGCTGAGGCCAGGAGGATGGATGCGAGACCCCTAGTCCTTCCACAACAGACGACCAGAAAACAGGGAAGAGGCGGAGAGACCTTCCTTTTTCCCCCCTCGGTGTCACCGCATCTATTTTTCCCATGGTGACTCATTATTAAGGACGCTCCATCATTTTTCCAACACAGGAAGATTAAAGGAAGCCTCAAAATCCATTTTTTTCTGCTGCTGGTGGGATTAAAGCAAAGAGCCTGGAGGGGCCATGAGCTGAGCAGAGATTGTTACTCTCTTTTTCTTTCTAAAAACCAGCTTCCAGCGTGGGGTGCATCAACTTGAGAGTATTTCCACAGGAAAAAGGTGTTGCTGAGGCGGCGGGGGAGAAGCCTCTTCCTCCTCCTCCTTGCAGGGAAAGACGGAGAGAGGAGGAAAAAAAACCCAACCATGCAAACAGCTAGTACTTCCTTATGAGCGCAGTTAACCTATGCAAAAAAAAAAAAAAAAAAAAAAAAAAAAGAGAAAAAAACAACCCAGCGCTATATAAGGAGTCCAGAGCGCTTCCCGCGTGCAGGATCCCGTGTTTTCTCCGTGGGTTTGTGTGATTTTTTTTTTCCCCCCCAGAGTCACGTTTTCTCAGCTGCGGGCGCTTCGGTTCCCACAGCTCGCTACACCTCGGGAGAACACGCAGCATCCTCCACGGCTCCAGGTGGGAGGGAAACGCAGTGAAATGGGCGAAAATAAATAGAAAAAAGTCCGAGCGTTGAATAATTAAAAAAAAAAAAAAAAAAGAAAGGCATGGAAAACAAGTCGGCCAGGCTTAGCGCTGCCTCCCGACATTCTCGGGATGGGATCCGCTCCGTGCCGATCGCCGAGCCCCACTTGCTGCTGCTCCGTCGTTTCGGGTCCGTTTTTAGCCATTTTTGTATTTCCCCGCTCCGGCCGCGCCGCCGATCCCGCCATGGCGCGGGTTATTTACAGGGCTGTTTTCCTCCTCTTCTCCACGGGAACCGCCGTCCCCGCGCACTCCTCCACCCCTTTCCCACGTTTTTCCCCTCGTTTTCCCCCACACCGCGGGTTGCGCAGAACGGGCCCCCCTCGCCACTCCCCGCTTACCGCTTGAAGTGCTCGATGATCTTCTCCTCGCGCACGTTCTCCGGCAGGTTGCCCACCCAGAGGTGCCTGGTTTCCCGGACCATGCTGCGCGGCGCGGGGCGAGCCCGCCGCCCGTGCCCCGGCTGCCGGCCGCCGCCTGCCCCCGCGCCGCGCCGCCGGCCGCCGCTCGCCGCCCGCCGCCGCCTCCGCCTCGCCCTCCGCCCCTTCCGCCGCGGGGCCCGGCCGCCCTCAGCGCCACCGGCCGCCGGACCACACCATCCCCGCCGGGGGGGCCCCCTGCCCGCCGGGCCGGCTGCCGGGCGCCGGGCTCGCTCTCCGCCGCGGCTGCGCTCCCTCGCCGGCTCCCCCCGCCGCGCCGCCCGCTCGCTCGCTCCCTCTGCCTCCTCCTGCTCCTCCTCCGGCAGCGGCAGCGCGGCGCCGCCGCCGCCGCCTCCTCTTTCCCCCCCCCCGCGCTCCCGCTGCTCCGCCGGCCCGGCCGCGCTCGCTCACTCAGCCCCCCTCCCCTTCCCTTTTCCCTTCCCTTGCCCGCGCCTCGCGCAGCGCCACACGGGGGCCCCCGCGCAGGCGCACTGCGCCCCGGGGCGCGCGCCGCGGGGCCGCCGGGGGGGCGGGGCGAGAGCGCGCACCGCCCCGCGCCGGGGCGGGGGGGGGGCGGGCGTGACTGCGCGTGCGCGGGGCGGGCGGGGGCAGTGGGGGTGTGAGAAACGGGGGGATAAGAGCATTGGGGTGGGGAATGTGGGAATCGGGGTTGTGAGAAAGGTACTGGGGGGCTGTGAGAAATAGGATGGGGGTGTGAGAAACTGGAGGATGAGAGAATTACGATTGTGAGACAGTGGGCGATTCAGACACACAATGGGGGGTTGTGAGAAAACGGGGGGCTCTGAGAGTCTTATTGGGGGGCTGTGAGGATCATTACGGGGGCTTTGAAAATTGTCATGGGGGCTGTGAGGGTTGTGATGGGGGGCTGTGACCTAACAGGGCTGTGAGAGATGTAACAGGCTCTGCAAGAATTGTAATGAGGTGCTGTGAGAAATGTACCGGGGCTCTGAGAGTCATGATGGGGCTGTGAGAAACGGGGCTGGGAGACTCACAGTGCTGGGGCTGCGGGAGTTGTAATGGGGAACTGTGAGAGACAGAGCGGTTTGCACTGCAAGGACAAGGTCCCGCTGGCACAGCTCAGAGGGGCTTCACCCAGCCAGGGGCCCCGGCTGACTCCCAAACCTACAGCTCCCCCAAATCCCATAAGGATTCCAAAATCCTAGGGCACAAACTACCTTCATCCTCAGGTGAGCATACACGCAGCCAGTGGCTGCTGGGCAGACAAGTAAAAATTAATTGAGGTGATGGCAGCGAGTGTCCTGCGCTGCCTGTGGCTCTGGTGTAATGGCTGCAAAGGTCAGAGCAACAGGAATCACAAGCGGGGCTGCAGGGGGATCACCAAACCCCCTTGGCTGCTCCAAATGCTTCCCTCTGCCGAAACAGGGACAATGTGTCACCCTGAGACACTTCCTCCACCAAAGCAGGGTGCTCGTGTTGTCCTGAGGCACTTCCTCCAACAGAACAGAGACCACATTGGCGTGAAAACCACACACGAGAAACTTCTGCTGTGGGAAGGATTCACCTCCCGCTCCCCCACGGGGGTTGGCAGAGCTAATTAACACGGAGTGCAGAAATTGCCCGTTGCCAATATCGTCCATCTCTAGTTGCCTGACGGGTCACACCCCAGCCCTGCAACATAGAACTAGATATTTTTTAACCCACAAGATCTTCTTTTGCACCAAAACTTGCCACTGCACTGATAAAACACCTGTTTCTATGTCCCAAAAGGAAAATGCCCAAACACTTCCCACTATGAGACTCCGAGCAGCTTGAGGTCAGGATAAAACACACACCCACAGCCACAAGTGTTGGTGTTTAAAGCCTTCACTGCTTTCACCACAGAGCAAACCCATATTTTCAGTATTTTTCATGGCCAAAGTTACCTGATGACATTTTGATATTGATCAAACCCATGTTTTATTTGTCAGAGCTGCCTCTTGCCACCCAGTCCGGCTGGACACCATAACCTTCTGGCAAAAGGTCTACCTTGCTACTGGTCAAAGTCATCAAGCTGCAGTAGCTTAACAAACATGCAAATCTCCTGATTTAATCAGATCTCTGACATATGTGAACTCGATCTGTGGTGGCTCTGAGCCTTATCCTCAACTCAGCAGCTGCAAGCTCATCCTTTGGCAGCCCCATGCCTCAGTTTCCCCAGTGATGATGGGCTCTACTGATTAATGAAAAACCCCAACAACTCCTTGCACGCAAACCATCCATTATTTAAAACATGTGATGGAGCCACGTGTGCGCAAGGAAATGCACTGCCAACACATTTCACCAGTGCTTCCACTGTGGAACTGGTCTCAGCTTTCCACTTTACCTGGTGGGAAGCCCAAGGAGCAGTTTGTACATGTACCTTTAATGGGCGCTCCATTTCAGAGGGGAAAAACCCAAACCAAAACCGCCAAAAATCAAACAACTTTTCCATGACAAATTCTCCCTCGCTGATGAAGTTTACTTGCTGCAACTGTAATTCCAACTGTTCTTCCTCCCTGCTTGGTGGCACCTCCGAGGGACACGAAACTACACTAACTCCCAGGTCCTTCCAGGGAATCTCACGTGGAGTCACTGCTGTCACCCAACCATCTCACAGGACATGCAGGGGCTGGGAGCTGTCACAAACAAAGCCGTCGACTCTGTTGACAGGAGAGGGTTGAGATGAGTGCCAGGAGGGTTCCATTTACACAACAGCCAGCTGGAAGGGGAGCACAAAGCTCAGCTGGTGACGCAAAACAAAGCTGTGGACCATAATGATACTCTTCAAATGCTTTGCAGTGAAACTGTTCCTAGTTGCAACCGCACCAGTGATGTTGCTGTAAGCAGATCCCCCCAGCTCAGTTGAAGATTTTAAAGAACACAGACCCAGGCTGGAGACCAGAGCAGGTATAACCCTCCCCTCAGCAGGCCAGAGAAGCTGTGATGAAGGACCAACACCATCCTTGTGTCTGCAGAATAGACACACGTTTGTGCCAGCCCAGTGTCCTGCCATGAGCAACAGCATAATGACCACCCAGGGGCAAGACACGGATGCACTGCCCTGTGTGCTGCCCTTCCCAGGGGCCAAACAGCTGAGGACAAGGGGACTTGAGCTGTTCTCCTTGACCCAGTGGCCCTCAGCCTTTGGGATACATGCTGCAAGGAACAATTTAAATTACTCCTGGGAGGGTGTAGCTGAGAGCCCAGCTATCTCTGGACATCTCAGCCAACCCCGCAGTTAAAACGTTTGGATGTTTCTTATCGGTTCTTGGAGACAATTAAAGTGCCAGGCCATTTATTAGTGAAGGAGCAGGTTACAAACCCATCTCAGCTTGAACACCATGTTCATGTCAGGAAAAGCAAGGCAAGAACAGGACAGATCAAAAGAGAGCTATTAAAGGCGTGGGAAAATGGGGCTGCCGTATAAGGAGCTAATAAAGTTAGCAGCTCTCCAGTTTGAAGGGAAAAAAAAGGGCAGGAGAAATGGAAAACATCCTTGGGGTCCACATAGCAGCCTCTCTTTGAGGAGGAAAGACCAATAAATAGAAGTGGGTAGACACAATGCTTCAAAAGGCAGGTTTATTCAATTTGAACACAGCACCTTCCTGAGCAGCAGAGCTGCCACCCATCACTGAGACAGCTCACTGAACATTTCAAAAAGCAAAGATTACATACTGAACAAGAACAGCAACAGGTCTCTCCTTGCTCAGACCGTAACTTCCTACTCTGAGGTGTGGCTCAGCAACATTGTGTGTTGTGCTGGGAAAAGGGGACATGTCCCTGGCTCCATCAACTGGGATTCACAGGGATCTGAGCAGGAACATGAGGATTATCCCCACCACCAGTGCACAGCCAGTTTCTTTGCTTTTTGTAAAAAAGCAGGAGGTTTCCCAGCAAAGAGCCCCAAAAAACATTCAGAATGTTCCTTTGTTTGAGCCAGCCAGCTCCAGCCACCATCTTGTCAAGGTAAAATGCATTTACATGCCTTCCTTGCTCATTGATTGTATTTATTAAAAGAACACTATGACAGCTGAATATCAAATTCCCAGTTAGGCTATCTCCTTTTTAAGCCAGCCTGAATTATTGGCCTAATTTTATAGCTTACCCATTCTGCTTTATGCTCATTTTCTCCAAGAAAGAATTGGTGCTGTTTGATTTTTAGGCCCATTTGTTGCCAAGACAGAAGCTATCAGTTATGGGGCTGAAAACACTTGGAGCACAGAGCAGGGTTCTGGAGTCTTAACCAACGCAAAGGATGGGATTTATACTAATAAAGCTATTGACTTTGGTTCCTTTTGAGGGTTAGTGCTCCAAATCTTCCTGATGAGATGACTGCAGAGAACTCCTTTCATGTTTTTGAAATGCAGTATTTAGTAATTTATTTTCTGACGCTCTTCCCTGTGATGTTCTTAACCACAGTGCGGGGATGGGAGCTGCCACAAAATGCCACCATTTTAAAAGTCAGTGGCTTAGCACCAGTCACATCCCACAGCCCAGTATCCAGGCGCCCCTGGACTTCAGTTGACATTGAACCCATTTTTATATCTATATTAAAGCACATTTCTGTTTTTTAAATTCCTTCTACAAAGAACCAGAGTCTTCTTCAGCAGCAGAACCCAGTGTGATAGTTGAGCCATACAACCAAAACCCACATGCCAACATAAGACTGGAGAAGAGTTTTCTCTCTCTTATGGTGTGGTAGATATATTAGAAATAACACCTTTTTTTTTTAGCCTGTTGTTGAGAAAAAATGGGAATATCACAGTGCCAATTTCTGCCCTGCTTCCCCTTGCCCACAAACTCCTGTACAACCACGTGCCAGAGAGCTGTCTGCTCACCCCACAAGGGCTCTACCCAAACACAGGGCTTTCATCACTAGACAGGACTATGGCCTTCCAGTTTGCAAAAGATTACATTTTAAGGGAAAACCAAAGAAAACAAACATTAAAAAAGACAGTTCCATGTGATTTGATACCCAAACAGGACAACTGCAAAGGATATAAATCCCCTAGGACTAGTTAGATCACTGAATCCTGAACTTTTCTATTTTTAACACCTAATTGTTGTATTAACTCTATATCCAGATGTGTTTTTTACCAGTGTGCAATGCCCAAGAAAAACAAATCTCAGAAATTTGAGACACTGGAAATGTTACAGGACAAGGCTTTAGCACAAACCCCACAGTCCAAACCTGCAAGCTACAGGCTGCTCTTCCCACATCCCACATTGGATTGAGCAGCACACCCAGCACAAAATAAACACCAAGCCACCACCATCTGAGCTTTGGTTTCACCAAACACCACTTTGATACCACAGCAACCTGACGGTGTTTAAACAAAGAGGAGTGACCCCATGTCTGTGAAGTTACTGCTCCTTCACTCCAGAGAAAGCACAGAGAGAAATATTCGTGCATCCACACTGGCTGCGTTCTAAAGCCTCTCCTCCAACACGGCATGGGAGAAGTTTCTTGTCTGCCTTTGGCTTTTATTTTCACCTCTGCAGATCTCACAGTGCAGCTTTTTAACTCTTTGGGCTAAAAGCAAAGCTTGAAGACCACGTTTTTCTCCTGTACAGAGGAGGAGTGGAGCTTTGTATTGTTTTTTGGCACTAGAAATTCAGGTTTTGTTTAGCTTGGAAATATCATGGATGTCACTCGAGTAACACTTCAGGGTGGTAAAAGTTCAGTGTTCGCAAGGCAATTCTCAGTCATTTATCCTAAACTGCCAAAGGAAAGTAATTTAGAGGCCCACAGGGTGTGCCAGCCTGAAAATGTGGAATCATCCCAACAGGCAGCTTCTTGCTCTGCCGAACCTTCCTGTCAGCAAAGGCCTATGAACAGTAGAAGGTGCATCTCAAAACTAACACAGCCCTAACGAGGGAATAAAATCCAAATCCCTGTCCACAGTGGCTTTTTCCAAACAAGGCTTTAGGCACAGGAGCTACAGCCACTGTTCACACAGCTACCACAGGGAGCAGGGTATAAAATCTGGCCTGACCACCTCATCCCCACCCTGTGCTTAATTTTGCCCAAAAAGAAGGATAAAGTCGTAGCTATGCTAGAAATCCTTGCAGCAACCAGTCAGTGAAACAATTTCTCATAAGGGACTTCTCCAGGGCTGGGCCAGCCAGCGGCATCCATGGAATCCCAATGCAATATCCTCATTAAGGGTGGCGAACAACCCCCAGCACTCTCTGTGCACTAATGACTGCAGGAAGCTCTGGCTCCAAGTTATGTGTGACCTGGTGAAGACCAACACTGGTGCTTTTTATTACCTTTGCAACACAACAAAAGAAATGACACCCAGTAAGGAAGTGGCATTTCCCTTCTTCCCTGCGAGTGAGCAGGACTTTGAGGAATGGAGTAATAAAGCAGCTGCATCTCATAGGAGCAAGTTCACAGAGAAAAAAAAATGTAATTCAAGGGGACCCTGATCTTCATCAACAGCACTTAAGATGTTCAACGCTCCCTCCAACCTCCACTGCCTTTGCCTGAGCAAAATTAGGAGGAATAGACTATCCCACTTAGGTCTGTAGGCTTGGAGGGAAAGGGGCCCCACAGTTTTGCTCCCTGGAGGCACCCGCTCTCCCCACCCCTTTTGTGTGTATTTTTTTAACGTGCCACACAGCAGCACAATGCTGACAAGGGCTTTGTATGTTTTCTGCCTATGCAGCAGTTCAAGACACACAACTCTGGATTTTTTGAAAGGGAAAGGGGGAGGGAGCTGCCCTTTGCTGTACTGTTTAATTGCACCGCTTGCTCTTCTGCATGACCACAGGGAAGGGAAAAAGCACTAAGGTTTAAAAACAGAACCATTTTTAGTAGCCAAAAGGGTCAAACTCAGTCTTCTCACAAGATATAGTGGAGCTCAGAGTAAAACCTAGCAGAGACAAGACAAAAATTATAAATCACCAGGGTTTCTTCTCTGGAGTTGGATGTGACCCCAGAAAACAGCTCATCCATCCTCACTTGCTGCTGTTACAGTCTCCACATTTGTACACCTGCCAATGCAGATTCCAGCACTGAAAAAGGAGGGAAAGGTCTGGAAAGCTGGACTGTCAGTTTTTCCACCTGCCAGGAGCAGCTCAACGAAGCCTGGGTGGCTGAGCTCCAAGGAGCAGTGAGCAGAGCATGTTACCAGCCTTCTGGAGTTCCCATCTCACACACACATGCGTGATATGGACAGCTCTGGCAAACAGCTTCCTTCAAAAATAAGGATGACTAATCCACAGCAGTACCACTTTATTTATTTATTTTAAAGGCCACAAGGCAGAGCTTTTTCCAGAAGCATCAGGCTTTGTGAACCAGCAAGCCATGGGAAGGGGAAGCCCTGGGACCCACTCATGCTCTGCAGACAGAAGTAACCACAGGAACACTGCAGGTTTGTGTGGCCCACATGTGACACAGACGTGGCTGGAGCCTTGTCCCTCATGCTTCTGGCAAGGCCAGATTCCACTGCCTGGGTGACTCCTGGATCCCCCTGCATAGTCTGTATGGATCTGCCCGGGAGAGGGGTTACATAAACAATACATTGTTTCCCTTGGAAATAAAACAAACAAAAAACCCCAAACAAAAAAAAGGAGGGAAAAAAAAGAAAAATGAGAAAAAACAATAGAAAAAAAAAAAAAAAGGCGTGAAACAGCTTTAGCCCACAACTGCAGCATCCCCCCTGGGTGAGGGGATGTTGTGCTAGAAAAATAATGGGGTGCGGGGACTTGGGATCAAAGCAGAGCACCTGAATCGCTCGGGGGGCCCAGTCCCCCCAGCAAGGTCACTCTGGCTCACAGGGACACACATTAGTGCTCCAGTGCAAAGCTGTGGTGGAACTACAGTGGAGGTAGTGCTGCAGGAGGCAACTTAGAGACTACAAAAAGGGAATGGATTATAAATAAATAAATAAATAAATAAATAAATAAATAAATAAATAAAATCCATAAGCAGATGTTTACTGACATGCAGCAAATCCACAGCTCAGCTCTGGAAAGCTGCTTGGTTGGAGGGAGAACAGCCCAGTTCCCAGGACGCAGCAAATACTCTGCATCTACAGATTTAGGTTACAGCTTTTAGCCAGACCCACACCCCACCCCACCACCCATCCACCACCCCGCACCAAAAAAAACACCAAACCAAATTTGTCATCTTTTTAAGCACTCAGAAATTGAGGTTTGCCATCAAGGTGATTTTGGGTGGTGGCACCTTTAAATACTTACCCACCTCACAGCCAAGGGCTGCACAATCTGAAATTTGTGAGTGTTTGCAAATGGTTTGGAAAGCTTTCCAAGGAAAGTGCTGTACGATTATAAATCCTTCCCGTTATTAATAAAAGGGAGCTATTGTTCCAGCTCTAATCAAGCCTTGTCTCCAGCTGGGCAATTTTAAAACGCAATTCAAAACACATAGAGAAAAAAAAAAAGATCATGAGGAAGCTTCGGGAAAAAAAAAAAACCACAAAACAAAACAAAACAAAAAAACAGTGAAGGAGAAATGGGAGGGGGGAAGGAAAATAAAAAAAATAATACTCCTGCTATTTAAAATTAATTCCGAGCAGGAGCATGCTGGGGCGGGGGGGAATCCCCCCTCCCACTTCCTGGGAAAGGTCACTTATGCCATCGGTGCCATGGCCACGCCGGAGCAGGGCTGCGGTGCTGCCAGCCCTGGCTCATCCATCTCCATCAGCGACAGCTCTGCTTTCCATTTATTTAGAAAAAATAAAATAAAATATAAAAATAAATTAAAAAACCCCAAACCCCTCCAAGTCGCAAACACCTCCCAGCTCTCTGTTTTCAAGGCTGGGGGAACGGAGCAAGGGGGAGCGGCTTGGAATGAGGCTCCCAGCCAGGGAGAGGTGGCGCATCCTCCTCCTCCTGCCCGGCGCTGCGGCAAAGGCGCCGCAGTGGGGGCTCCCCGCCCCCGTGGAAACTTCTCGAATGAGCAGCCAAGCTGGAGAGAGGCAAGAAACCTTTATACCCGCAGAGGGGAGGGGAAAAAAAAAAAACCAAACAAACATGTAATAAAAGGGAGAGGATTGCACAAGGCCGGGAAAAAATAAGAGATCTCTGTAAAAGTGAAGCCCCCGAGCAGCTCTGGCAGCCCCGGCACGGGGGGTGGTGCAGCCGCCTCGGCTCGAAACAAAACCCCCAACAAAGCATATTAAAAAAAACAAAAAACAAAACAAAAAAAAAACCACGAGAAAATGGTGGTGTTTGTAGCGCGAGATGGTGGGATAAAGGAGCTGATCCCTCCTCCTGGATCTACAGCAAAGCCGGCCATTGCAGTTCCATTTATCCTTTTTTTGTGCAATGAATTGTCTGATCCAGACTATTCGGTTGCATTTGCAGCTTCACTTACTGCGGTTTGGTTTTGTTGTGCTTTTTTCCTTTTTGTTTCTTTTTCATTATTTGTTTTGTTCTTGGTTTTTCCTGGGTGTATTTTTTCCTCTTTTTCATTAAAAAATAATCCTTCCCAAATCTCCCAAGGAAAATCTACATCTCTGTGGAACAAATAAAACACTCAGGCACAAACTTCCATCATGGACTGTAAAAAAAGAGATGGCTTGATTTTTGTTATTTTCTTCTTTTATTTTTATTTTTGATGGCATTTTTTCTCCTGCTTTTAGGATACATTGTAGTAGGAAACCAGTGGATGAAAACAAAGGTAATATATATATAAAATCAAAGATATATATATGGGCCAAAGTTATAGTGATTATATATAATTAAATTATAGTTTTTAGGTGTGTGGGCTTATTTTATATTTTAGCAGTCCCTGAGAAAAGGTCATATATGTCTAAATATTAAATATATAGCAGCATTTTTATATTTATATTTAATAAATATATGCAAGTATTTATGTATCCGTAGAAATAAAAGAGCATCTATATGGGCCTAAATCTGCAATTCTGTGGAGTAAAAAGCAGTATTTTTAGGGACCTAGCTTTTAAGAAATAAGAGGCAATGTTATAGCCTGTAGTAACACTGTGATGCAGGAAAAAAGGGTAAGGCAACGTTAAAAGAATACTTAAAACAAAAAAAAAAGCGCGTGGTAGCTTGGCTACAGTCTCCAGCAGCGTGTGGATAATACGGGATTTGGGGGTTTTTTAATGGTATTACCACATCTGATCACACTAATACATGATTTTAATTAAGCGAATGGTGGGCGAGCTGTCGTGGGGAGCAGGCGACCAGCGATGGCTTCTTCCCATACCACTCCGGCTCCGATGATAAATCAATCCTCGGGCGTTTGGGACTTTTTTTTTTTTCCTCTCTCTCTCTCCCGCCCCCCGCCCCAAGAGCTTTTGGGGATTTTCCATGCCGTGAGGAGACCGGGAGATGGCGGCTCCAACCCTTCCAAAGGAGAAAAGCAGTGGAAAAGCATAGAATAAGGCATAAAACTACCCACCTTGGGGGTGCGTGTGGTGATGATGGAAGGGAAGGGTGGGGGGCTTGTGGAAAGCGCAATTCTGGGCCAAAACCCCTCAGCTATGACGAAAAACAAACAAACAAACAAACAAACAAAAAAACCCAAAACATTTTAGGAGTAACACTGGAGGAGCGGAGGAGGGAGCTGAGGTGAGGGAAGATGACCGGGGGCTCCGACATAGCCGAATAAAAATGCGCATTTCTGGTCATTTTCACATCCTTATGCAAAGGTGGCGAGGAGAAAAGGGCAGGAGGGAGGAGGAATAAGAAGAAGGTCAGGTTTCACCCTTAGCGCTTCTGCCGCCCGCCTGGAGGGGATTCACACAGGATCAGAGCCGCTCCGACCCCGCAGCCGCTCCGTGTCCGTTCTTCCCGCTGCTCTCCGCCCGCCGCCATTTTGTCGCCTCAGTGCCGCTCCGGCGGCCCCGCCGGACGGCCATTTTGTGAAGCGAGCGCGGGGGGGCAGCGCTTGTGAGGCCACGAGGAGCAGCCCCGGCCGGCGCCGCCTTTTGTCAGCCCAAACCCTTATATTCCTCCTTACTTTATATTTTTTTTCTTCATGAATTTCTCTTTTTCCTCACAAAACACTTTGTCCTTAACTCCCCATCTAGACCCCGATCGCTTCAGCAAAAAAACCCCAAAACAACAAACCAAAACCAACCAAACACCCCAACAACAAACAAAAAAACAAACAAGCCCCATACGCAGACGAAGCAATCCAATAAATGTGATTAAAGCATATTCCCCAGCTTGGATGTGAAAAAAAGTTTAGTCTCATGAAGAATTAAGGGATATATTATATTAATTATATTATTCCTCATCCTTCTCCACCTTTCTTTCCCCAGTGATAAATCCCTGAGGTCAATAATCCACCTTTACAATGGGGATAACCTCTTCGAGAAATATCCGTGTTTTTATTTCAATAAAACACCTCGCTCACACTGCTTTACTGGACATTCCAGCAAAATAAAGATATAACTGAAACCACTTGAAGTCAAATCTGGGTGAAAATCGGTAATTTTCAGGAAATAGGGCTGCTGGATGCTTAATCACTGATACAATGAAGGAAATCTGGGATATGAAATAGCAAAATGCTGCTCGCAGGTGTGTGCTGTGTGTCTGTTTTCAGAAATAGGGTGGGTTGGGCTTTTTATCCTGTATTTTATAAAGAAGCCAGTATAGCACTTGCAGCCTGGTAACGCGCTTGCGCACTTGCCTCATCCCTTTTCCCTCATGCTATCAAAATCAATATGTTTTAAAACTACATTGTGGCAGTGGGTGGTTCAGTTTTGCCAGGAAAATGGGGGAAAGGAGAATATTAGCATACAGTTGTTTGTTTGTTGCTTTGTTTTTTTTTTTTTTAATATATATCCCACCTGTGCTGCATGAGCTGGAGAAATCCAGGCTTGGGCTGTTCCTGGTATAATCCCTGCAGGTTTTTGCCTCTCCCAGAATCGGCAGGATAAGACTGCTTTTCATTTAAAAATATAATTTTTTTTTAGGCTGTGTCAAAGGAAACTGCAGAAAATAGGTCTGAATGCTCTGTGGGGAAGAACGACGCTGCAGGGAGCTGGCTGGGATGTGACTGCCATTAACCTGGGATCCAAAGGAAAAACCCAGTTTTCCTGCAGCTCTATCTTATTTGAGAAAAACTATCACCATCACCCAGCCTTGGTCCTAGCACCTTTTCCAGCCCCTTTATCACCCCACTTTCCTTGCTCCACATTACAAATATTCCATTTTCCAAAGGAACCTGCAAAAACGGGGTTTTTTTTCATGAAGCAACGCTTTAACCACTGATTTAGAACCACTACAGCTGTGCCTGGTAGCTAGCTCCTTCTTCAATTTAGAACCTCTTTTTTAAAAATCAGGTAGCCCTTTGTAAAAATATAACCTTTAGGCTTTTTTTATGGGATGCACCATTGTATTCCTGGGAGCAAGTTGGCCCCACAGCAGAGCGAGAGATCAGATGCCTTCGCTGGGAAAGCCCGAAGAAATATTATATGCGGGCCGCACCCAGCCTGAAGTGAGGAAATATTTGCATTTGCTGCTCCTTGGAAGGCAGCCAGGTCCTTCCCTCTCTCCTCAGCCCGCCAAGAGGGATTGCAAGAGCTGACCGGTGTATTGCAGCAGCCAAGGGAAGGGCTGGAGCCATTCGGTGCACTGAGATCGTCTCTGCCCTTTGGCACTGCCACGGGGACAAGAGGAGGGACTTCAAATGGGCTTTACACCTGGGTGGTCCCGGGGGTCTCCACAAGGCTTTGGAGCTCAGCCCCCCCAAATGTTATTTTTCAAGGCAGGATGTGTGGTTGGTTTATTTTTGCAGATCTGGGTGCTTGTGACAGGGTGAGGAGCCCAAGCACAGGCTGAGCCGTTGCAGCTGATCTGCATTTGCTCGGCAGCGGGACAGGATCCAGCTCCTGCAGCCTCACCCGTGCAGGATCTCCTGAGTGCGGCTCAAAATTCCTCCAGCTCCTCCCAAGGGACAACACGGGACTGTGCTTCTCAGGCAAAGCAATGCTCTCCACGCCTCGGCTCATAATGTTTCTCCCTTTATCCGGGAAGAAGACAGCTTATATCAGCCTTTTTGTCCTCTTACCTCTGCCCATGTATCCCTCCATGTATTCCACTCCTGAAAAATCACACCAAATCTGACCACAGCACATCCCTTCACCATGCTGCCATACTCTCCAGCAGTGCCTTTCCTTTCTCCTTGCTTTCCAGGACCTTCTCCAAGGCTGCCTGTAAATAAAAGCATTTCCTTACCTATCTCCAGCCAAAAAATCTATAGTCCCAGTGCCAACAGCCCATGCTAGAAGGCTCCAAGGGGGATACACCCGACTCCTTCCCACCAGTCCTCTGCAGAAGGGTAGTGCAGCTTGCAATAACACATTCAAAACACCACTCAGCATTGCACTTCTCCCCAAAAGCCTTGAGCAGAAATATATCCATATCACAAAAAGCAAGCAGCCCTTTGCCCTCTGGGCCTTCTTTTTCCTGCTCCCTTTGGCCACTGCCAAATCCTTTTACTTTTTTAGCATCATTTTGATGCCAGATTTTTCCTCACAGTGCAAGAAGCTTTGGAAACTGACTTGGAGCACAGGAATTCCTTGGCATGGGACAGGGAGTTCCCACCCAGCCTGACCCAAAGCCACCAACTTATGAGGCCGGGACAGACCACAACTTATTTATAAATATGTTTAAAGAAAGTTATGACCTGATTGATGGCCTGGGTATGCTCAATAACAAACACTGAGGAATCAGCTTTCTAGACGGGGAAGAGTCATCAGGAAATAGTTATTGATATGATTAATTAACCATCATTAACCCCTTCACTCATAAACACAGCACACACTGGAGATGTATGTGATCCAGGAGCTGCTGGTCTGGTGGTTGTTTTCTTTGTTTACAGCTCCCATTTTCCATCAGGAAAGCATTAAACATCATCTCACATGCTCTTGCTATTTTCTGCTCTTGATTTGCGGCTTTTTAAACACTTTCGGTTAAAAAGAAAGTTTAAAAGTTTCTTTGCCTGGTTTGCTACGCCCTCGCAAACAAAACCACTAAGCACTGGCAACATCGGTTGCGCAGATGTTGGGCATGCAGAAAAATGGCCTAATGTCTGCTGTTTGAGGCCTGGACTGAGAGGAGATCAAAAAGCTTCCACTGGCAGAGCAATACAATCTTGGATAGCATGCAAAAAGCGGGCTGTCCATATTTCCCAGCGTCCCGGCCCTGCGGGATGCTTTTAGCTGGAGTTTTGCTGCCTGATGGAGGAATTTGTGCTCCGGCTGCCCTCTGCCGGCTGCGGGATAGATGGTCAGCAAAAAAAAACCCCAAACCACACCAAAACCCCTTTTACCAACACCACGAAGCATCGCCAGATCCCATATCCACCCCAAAAAACAACACTCAGCTCTCCCCCTGGTGACAGTACCATCTGCCACATCGCTACACCCTAAATTCAACTGTTATGAACCTGAGTGACCCAACTCTTGCCACACTGAGAAAATCCAAAACCAGCTTTTCTCCCTTATTTTTAAACTTGGACTTGATAGCTTTGGAATGCAGGGTGGATGAAAGGAACGAGAGTTTTTAAACTCGGGGTTTTATTTAACTGTGAGTAACTAAATCAGAGCCTGCTCTCCACAGAAGCATTTCAGTGAAACCCCAAGGAAGCTTGAAAAGAAAGAAACACCACCCAAGAAAACCAAACTGGCCTTGAAACAGGAGTTTAAAAAAAGAAATAAGGAATAAAACATCCACTCTTCATTGCTGCTCTGTCAGGACATTTTATATTTGTACTGAGCACAGAGCTGTGCTGGGATATATTCACAATTCTCCACCCTGCCAGCCCACCGGGTCAGGGTCCGTGGGACATTTTGGTGATGAAAACCCAGTTCTGCAGTAATTTGGGGGTGCAGCAGGCACCCAGGGTCAGCCATGGGGTGCATCCCACTGGGGGTACCCCCTTTTTTGGTGCCTGCTACTGGAAAAGGTTGATGAGCTGCAGGGTCTCAGCAGGATGACTCGTTGCGCCAGCGGACATGGCAGGATTTGCAGAGGAGGTGGTCATCCAGGGGGTAGCACCCATTCTCTGTCAGCTCCAGCGACAGGGGCATCCTGCAGCTCTGGGGGCAAGAGGGAAAAGGAAGCCACCTTTTAGGGGTCCCTGTGTTGTTACATCCTATTTTCTCCACAAAACCCACCAGCACTCCAAAAAAGTGACAAACTACATCAAAAGCATGCAAAACTGAAGTTCTCCAAACACATTATCATCATCATCACCACCACCATCCAATTTATTTATTTTCCCTCTCCCAATTACTTGTAAGATAAACTGGGGGCTGAAAAACTGCCGTGGGTGCTGCCATCCCAGTGTCCATGCTCAGCTAAGGCTCACTGCCACCCCCTTTCTTTGGGGGCTCCCCAGCCTCTGGGGCTTTACCTCACAGCGGTAGCAGCTCTCATGGAAGCTGCGTCCCAGGCACTCGATCTTGTAGGTGTCCTCGTCTTCACGGGGGACAATGGGACACTTGCAGGCGCTGCACACTGTGGCGTATTTCCTGTTGGAAGCAAACGGGAGCGGCATGAACCCTGCAGGGTGACAGGGATGAGCTGAACCCAACTCCCAGTGTGGGAGACATGCTCCCATTGCCAACCTGTAGAAGTCAGGCACGCAATACACATCACCCTGCCCATCCACGGCAAAACTCTCAGTGCCAATGGCCTGGCTGCAGGCAGTGCAGGAGAAGCAGCTGGGGTGGTAGCCCTTGCCCAGGGCACGGACAATGTGCTCTGTGATCAGTGCCTGACACTTGGCACATTTCTCCAGTGTGGCCTGGAATTTAGGGAACACATGCCATGAGACACCAGCCCACACCCCAAGGGATGTTCTGAGGGTGCTGGTTTTCCCTGAAGGAGGATGGGTACCTGGAAGCAAGTGTCACATGTGGGGCACCCATCTTTCTGGAAGTAGCGCTTCCCAGCCAGGAGTCGGTGGCATGTGCGGCAGGTGAAGCAGTCAGGGTGGTACTGCTTCCGCATCGCCTCCACTGTCAGCTCCTGGGGCCCCAGCACTTTGTGGCAGAAGGCACAGATGTCTGCAAGAAGCAGGGAGAGCAGCTGGGAGCTGCATGCCTCACTTTCCCTAAGTGGGGATGAGCCCATGCACAGCTGGATCTCCCCTTACCTCTGGAGCTGTCTCTCTCTGGGTACCCATTCACGTCCTGCCACTGCTGCTTGCCTGCTTGGTCTTGGCAAAATGTGGGCAGCTTCAATTCAGCAGGGAAGGTGGAAGGGGCCTGGCAAGTGGGAAAGGGCAAAGCCATGTTAGGTGGGGAAACTGAGGCACTGGGGAAACTACACTCTGTTATCCTCACCTGGAGGGTGGTGGGTGCTGCAAAGTCCAGTTGCTGCAGTGCCAGACCCAGCACAGACAAGGGCTGGGGCGCTTCACAGAGGGGGAGGACTGGTGGGGATGAAGGTACAGGGGCGACCAGGTGGGTTTCTGCAGCAACAGGTAGACATGGGGGGTTTAGGGGATCAATAATGTCCAGTAACACTGAATCGCAATAATGCCCTGTCACAATAACACCCCAACAGCTTTGCAGCAGCACTCACTGACCTGCCCCAAAACTAAACGCCATCAAGGCAAGAGGGGACAAACAGCACCAATAAGTACCTAGCAATGGAGAGCAAACACAGTCCGTCCCCAGGAGCAGGATCCATGCTGGGATGGGTGCAAGTATTTGGGGAATAACTCCCCCAAAAAATAGCCCCACACCCCCCTTCCACATGCGTAACCTTTGGCAAAGCATCTCCACAGCCTCCTCAGCCCCATCACCATCCTTTCACACTGCTCGCAGCCCCTCATGGACACCCCTCACCTCTGCTGGGCAGTGTGGGGGGTGACAGTAGGATCTGGGGGTGATGGGTGCCAGGGACCTCAGCACCATCTGGCTGTGGCTTCTGTTGGGTTTTCTCCTTGGTGGCCACGTCCCTCTGTGGTGGCACGAGGGTGATGAAGACAGACGAAGCGATTCTCTTCTCCACTTTCCCTGGCAACATCACTGAAGCCGTGGAAGAGTCAGTTTGGGGGTTGATTCTAAGGAAAATAAGAAAGAAAGAGAGTGAAACTCACAGGCACACTGGCAGCTCCTGCAGCCGTGTTGCCCTTTGGCATCAACCCACTTCTCTCCTCCCGGAAAGGGAGAAGGAACAAGCGTCCCCGTCCCACGTCACAGCAGTAAACAGTCTCATGCTTGGAAGGACACAGGGTACAGAGTCCAGGTGAGGCAGCAGCTGATATCTCCCATTTTCACACCTCTGTGGCCAAATCCCACCTTTTCATAAGCATTTGAATCCTCTGTATTTCCTCTTATTGCTCCCACCCAGCTGGGATTAAACTCCCCATGCACAGCAGGAAATACTCTCCATTCCTTTTAAAAAACAGGGCTGCAATAGGATTTTGCTTTTGCAACCCCTTTTTTGGAATCTTTCTACATCCCCATTCTCTCCCCCTCCTTGTCCCCAATTCCCTGCCAATCACTTCCAGCTCTGTGCATCCCCCCATTTATTTTTCCAGGTGGGAAAACTGAGGCACGGTGCTGTGAATCACCACATCCCCGACACTGACACATCCCCAGAGCAGCACCCAGCAGCACAGGCAGGATGCACCTGACCCCGAGAAACCCTACTCAGGAAGGAAAAGGGCTGTTTATGCAATTTCCCAAGGGGAAAAGCAGCTGGGGTGAAGCTTTTCCTTCCCAAACGGAATGGTTTGGAGCGGGGGGAACCTGCGACTTTAGTCAGGGTGTTATGTTGGTGAAGCAGGATTCATCCCTGAGGTGAATTGGCAGCTGGAAAAATACCTGTGTGATGAGTTCCTGGTCTCAAGCGGCTCTGCTCCCCCAAAATCCCACTCGTGGTGCTCAGCACATCCTTTTAGGGGCAAACAGACTCCCCGAGGTGGGGGGAAAGCTTCGCGATGTTCCTGCCGGTGACTTCAGCCTCTGACTTAAGCAGGGAATGGATTAAAGAGGAGAAAGAACCCCGAGAACTTCGCTCCCTCTTTCCCTTCCTCCCCGCCGGCTACGGGCGCTACCGGCCTCCGTCCAGCTCCTCACCAGCCGGAGCCACCGCTTTTCCTCCTCCCCAGCGGAGCTGCGGAAAACCCAATCTAAAAAAAAAAAAAATTCTCCGGGGTTAATGGGAACCATGTGCTCATCTCATTCCTCTTTGTGCCGGGGCCGACAGGATCCCAGCGGCCCCTTGGCGGCACCCCCCAGATCACCCCCAGCCGGGAGCCATCGGGCTGATCAAGGCTCGAGGGGTGCATTAATGGGGGTACCCCCTTCCCCATTTAGCTCTATCCTGGTTTGAGGTGACCGAGGCCACACTGTTAAGGAACCCCCCTTGTTTCCCTAAAATCTCCTGGGATGGGAGCTCAGGTGGGATTGATGGGAATAGGGCCACTTATAGGGTAGCCCCACAACCCCCAAAACTGGGATAGGACACAGTCCTCTAGAGCTGCAACTCAACCCTACCCCAGGGACCTCTCAGAGGGTGCTCCAAAGACGCCCAAGGAAAAAGGGGTAGGGTAGGGGTACACAACGTTTGGTGTCCCTTCTCCCCTCACCCCGCGTGGTCCCAGTGTCCTCTTGTCTCTCACCTGGGGGGTGGCCTTGCAGCGCCCCCGGCATCCCCTGTCCCCTACCTGGCAGCCCCACAGCTCCCTGTCCCCTACCTGGCAGTGCACTGTCCCCTATGGGGCGGTGGCCCCTCCGTGTCCCCCTGCTGGGAGCCCCCCATCCCCTCCCTGGAAGAGTCCCCAATCCCTTCCTTGGGGATGGCTCTTGGTCCCCTTGTCTCATCCCAGGATGACTGCGGTCCTTATCCCATCACGTGTGGGCCCCGTGTCCCATATTGGGGTGTCCCCTGTCCCGTCTGGGAGTGGGTCTCAATCCCACACCTGGGGTGGTCCCTACCTGAGGGTGGTCCCCGTTCCTCTACCTGGGCGGGTCGTACCTTGCGGGCGAGGTTCCCCGCCCGGGAAGTGGTGGTGGTGGGGGGGGGGGGTTGCCTGCCTGCAGGTGACCCTGCAACCCCTCGAGGGGTGACTCTGTCCCCGTCCCCTACCTGGGGAGCCGGTGCGGGTCCCTCCGTGCGCTCCGCGGGTGCGGCGGGGGCAGCGGGAAGGCAGAGCCGGCCGGCATCACCGCCCCTTCCTCCCTCCTCCTCCTCCTCTTCCACCTCCCTTCCTCCTCCCCCCTGCCTGCCCCACAGCCCCGGGCGGAGAAGAAGGGGAGCATATGTCTTTAGGCTGTCCCCTTCACTCTCCGACTGCCCCACGCTCCCCAAAGTGCTCCATGGGTGCCCCGTCTCTCCTCAGAGTGCCCCATGACCCTGTGGGTGCCCTTATATGCTCTGCAATTACCCCCTCCAGGTTTTCCCATGGACCCCCCTGAGAGCTCCACATAACCTCAGGGCACCCAACCCCAAGGGGTGCCCCGTAAGCCCCCCACACACTCCCGGGGTGCCTGTGTACCCCAATACAGCCATAACATCTCCATATAACCCCAGGATAACCCCTATCCTCCAATACAGCCCCAGTTAACCCCCATACAGCTCTATCCCCAAAATGCCCCATACGTCTTCTATGCACCCACAGGACACCCATGTGCCCTCCTAGAGCCCCAGCATGCCCCATAAACCCCTATAGGGGTCCCAGTGCCCCAAACATGCCCGGACCCCCTCCTGCTCCTCCCATGCATTGGGGGTCCATGCCTAGGCAGCCTGAACCCCCCTCTTCCCAAACTGCACCCCACCTTCACGGGGTCCATTGTCCCCTGGCACAGCACAGGGGCACTTCCTAGCCAGAGAGTTACCCCACTCCATGCCTCAGTTTCCCTTCCCAAGGAGGAATTCTATGCACCTCCTTCTAAAAGCTGCACCACCACCAGCCCAAATGCTTTTCCAGTACAATTTCCAGCTTGCTCTGCCCATGGATTTTGCTGGAAAAAACTTTATTTCCTGAGATTTACAACCCCCTTGAGGCCCCTGACAGTGTGGCCCTGCAGCCAGCAAGGATGGAACATCCAGCAGCATCCCACAATCCCCCTGGGACCAGAGAATAAACTCCAGTAGTGCTGCAACCTCACAGGGTCCCCCGAAAACCAGGGGCAATGTAAGCCTTCTCCCCGACCTCATCCATCCCATGGGATGGAGTTGGATGCCTTCCAGGAGCCCATTTGTCCTTAGTCCCCATGGGGGATCTGTGATGGGGGGATTCTGGGGATGCCCAGTGAAGCCACCCTGAGTTTCTGCTGTCTGGTTACAGCCCGCGGCTCATCAGGATGTCTCCTCTGATCTTGATCCCGACAAACTATCCAAGCGAGGCTGCTGAGCAAAATTCTGTGGAGGATGGAAAGAGAGAAGCTGAAAGGCCTCTCACCATGGCCTCGGGGCTGCCACCAGCCCCTCACCATGGCGTCGCGGCAGGGAGGTGTCCCCCCTCTCACCTGCCTCCAGCAGGACTCCAGCAGGACTCCGGAGCGGAGCAGGCACCAGAGCTCCCCCAGCAGTGACACGAAGACGTGCAGGATGTCGGTCCATCGGCCCACGGTGAGGAGGAGGATGAAGAGGCCACCCATCCGCACCACCACGGTCCGGAACACCAGCGCCCTGCCCGTGCTCTGGCGGGACTCCTCTGTGAGGACACAGCATTGGGGAGCCACCGCGGGGACACTGGGACCTCCGCAGCCCCACAATGGGGACACCAAGCATGGGGTGGCTTCACATATAGCTCATGTAGCCCCTATACACCTCCAGTACATCCCATGTATCCACTATACAGTCCCAGGGTGCCCCATGTATCTCCAGGACATCATATGTACTCTCTATACACCCCTAGTACCCTCTGTGTACACCTGGGATATATATACACACACCCCCTACAGACCCCCAAGATGCCCCATATACCCCAAGAATGTACCATATACCTCCTTACAGACCCCCCAGAATGCCCCATATGGGCCCTATACAATCCCCAGCATGTACTATATATAACACCTATACAGCCTAAGGACACCCTACGTACCCCCTGCGTACCCCCAGGACACCCCATATACTATGCATACATCCCCAGGACCCCCCATCTGCCCCTATACAGTCCCAGGTGGCCTCTAGTGGCCCCATACAGCCCAAGTATATCCCACATACTGCCCATTACACCCCCAACATACCCCACGCAGCCCCACATGCCCCTCAGAACCCCCTGTAGTGGGCCAGCCCCACACCCACCCTGCATGTAGATGACCAGCAGGGTGTAGCAGATGGTCAGCGGGGTCCAGAAGCGCACGGCCTCGCCCGTGGAGAGGAAGTCACGGTTGATGAGCTCCACGGCAGCCAGGTCGGCCACAGCGAAGGTGAGGGCCAGGGCGTTTCGCAGCAGGTGCGGGATGCCATGCCCTGCGGTCAGCAGCAGGATGCAGATGCCGCAGTAGTGCGCCCGGATATGCAGCTCATACAGGGTGCAGACATGCCGGGCCAGGCGCCGAGCATGTAGCGCCAGCAGCCCCGCCAGCCCCGCCGCCAGTGCCAGGTTCCAGCTGCGGTGTGGAGCCCCCTCCATCAGGAAGCTGAGGCCGCAGGACACCCCACAGCCCAGCGAGTACTGGCAGAGCAGGTAGAGCTGGCTGCTGTGGGTGCCCTGGAAAGCAGTGTGGGGTTCATGGAATCATGGAATCGATGAGGTTGGAAAAGACCTCCAAGATCAATGAGCCCAGCTGTTCCTCCAGCACTGCCATGTTCACCTCTAAACATGTCCCCAAGTGCTTCATCCAAACATTTGTTGAACCCTTCCCAGGACAATGATTCCAGAACTGCCCTAGGCAGTCTGTGCCAGTACCTGGGCACCCTTTCCATGAAGGCTTTTTCCCAATATCCAATCTAAACCTCCCCTGGCTCAGCTTGAGGCCATTTGGGAGCAGAGCCCAACCCCCACCAGGCTGCCCCCTCCTTTCAGGGAGTTGTGCAGAGCCAGAAGGTCCCCCCAAGCCTCCTTTTTTCCAGGCTGAGCCCCTTTCCCAGCTCTGTCAGATACTTCTGGTCTTCCAGCCCCTTCCCAGCTCCATTCTCATCTCTGGACACACTCCAGCCCCTCAGTTACACCCCTCACCACAGAGGTCTCAAAACTGCCCCAGAACAGGAGATGTCCCACCAGTGCCAGCACAGGGGACAGGCACTGCCCTGGACCTGTGCCCACACTAGGACCAGCCAGGGGCCATTGGCCTCTTGCCCACCTGGGGGCAGCTGGATGAGGTGCAAAGGGACACATGGACCCCTCCACACCACAGCCCCTCCATCCCCTGTGGGTGCTGAACAAGTCCCCAATTTCCCAGCTCCATCCACACCATACCCCACCATGCCTCAGTTTCCCCCATGCCATCTCACCTTGCCAAGGGAGAGGATGGTGGAGACGGCGCGCAGGGAGAACTCCAGCACCACCAGCGCGGCCACACGGGAGCCCACCAGGGCCAGGACGCCGGTCAGCACCAGCACATGCAGTGGCTCCAGCAAGGGCCACTGTGCCGCAATCGCCTCCTTCTCTGCCTGCCTCTCCGGGTTGCTGGGGACAGCACAGGAGGAATGCTGAGCCAGGGGGAATGTCACCCTAAATGGGGTGACAAGCTTTAGTGACATCCCCTCTGTGCTTCGCAGCAGATACTGCAGGGGCACCCTGCACCCCTGGGCGCCAAGAACCATCATCCAACAGCAGATCCTAAAATCAGATCCCCAAAACCAACCTTCATCCCCAGAAGGGACAAAGGGCTGGTGCTTACTTCACACACTGGATGTAGAGATAAACCTTCAGGAGGCTGCAGAGCACCGAGACCGCGCAGGCACCCACCAGCCCTGTGGGGAAAGGCAGCAGTGGGTCACTGGTGTCCCGTGGGCTATCCCCAGGCCACCCTCAGGGGATCTCACCTTGCAGGAGCGCATCCAGCAGTGCCCAGCCCCACGCCAGCCCGGGCAATGCTGGGAGCCAGGACCCAAGGGAAAACATTTTCGATGGAGAGAAGCCACAGTGTAGCCAGGCCCTGGCTCCAAGGTCCGAGGGGCGGAGGCGGGGAGTGGCTCCCCCGGGCTAGTAAATCATTACTGAGGCAAGCCAGGGCAGCTGGAACCCCGACCTGAGATGAGCTCCAGCTGCCCCGTGGAGGTGAAAATTAGGAGAACAGGGATGTGATGGACATGGAAGGGCTCAGGGACCACCAGCATCTTTAACCTCCCCCCACACCAGCAACTGCCATTCTCCTCTCCGCCCTGAGGCATTGCAGCATTTCAGGTCCTGCCCCCCATCTGCACCACCCCAAAGACCCCAAAACAACACCAAAAATAGAAAAACCTCTTTATTAACATCGGTGGTGGTGGCAGAAGTCTGTCCTACAGCCCTGGGGGCTGCTAGTGCTGAACCATGTTCCTGAGCTTGTCCCAAAAGAAGAGGCTGAGGACGGTGTGGGGGCCGAGGCGAAAGTAGACAGCACCAATGCCCTTGTACAAGCCCAGCAGCCCCTCTTTGTTGGAGATTTGCAGGATACAATCCAAAAAACCTCGGTAGAGCTTGCCCTGGGGAGAGAGGAGCCAGCTGTGCACCCCTGCCAGATGTAATCCTGGGAAAAGTGGTGTGTTCCCTGTGCCGTATATGGAATGGCCTTACTGTGCCGTCGGCATCCACTGGCTGGTTGTAGAGACGGGTGCTGATCACATCAAAAGGTGTCATTGCCACAGCCACAGCCACACTGCTCACCATGCCTGCTGCCAGCACTGCTGCCCAGCTGCCCTTCCTGAACCACTGCAGGAAGCGCCAGCATCAGCTCTTCCCAACAATAAAAGGGAGCACAGGGCGGGGAGGGCCAGTGGTGGCTGGATCTGGCACATTTCCCACTCACCTGGTGCTCACAGACCCAGTCCTTGGCGGAGGCAAAGGTAGCGAGCTGCACGGCTGAGCCCACAGTCACGCGGGGCACGGCACCCGTCACCCCCCGCCACAGCCCCACCACGCCATGCTGCTGGTAGATGCTCTTGAAAGCACTGGAGATGCTCTGGGGAAAAGAAGAAAGTGGGAAAAAATGGGAATGGTGCATCCCACCTGGCCAAAATTTCCTACCACGGCTGGTCATTGGTGACATGAAGCTTTGGAGACATTGGCTTTGGAGAGATCTCAGGGGGTCTGGATTCTTCAGATTCGTTATCACAGCCCCACGTGCCTGTCACACCCCCTCTGTTCTCACACTGTTATTTATAGCATCATTACGGGGCCAAGCGGCCAAACAACAGCTTTAAATTCCTGCTGACCAAAATAGCATCGTCCCCACTGGGGCCTGGAGCATGCACGGACAAGGTCCCACCAAATCCTCTGTGTGCCCGCCCCCCACAACCCTGTCCCCACTCACCTCATGGTTGTGCTGGTGGCCTACAGCCATGGCCGATAGTGTCTGGGCTTGGAGGTGGGTCTTGACCTTGGAGGGGACAATGCCAGGTGACAAAACTTTCCAATGTCCCCGCTGGGACCAGCTGTGGTCCCCCCATCTTCTTCTCGGCAGATTTTGAGGGGAAGTTTCAGCCCCTCCGACAGAGGTGGGGGACACAGCTGAGTAGCCAAGTGGTAACTCCCGACTTTGAATCTCTTTTCTTTTACCCCCTCACCCATGGCAAAGGGACCCTGCAAACACCCACTGCTGAAGATCTGCAACCTCAAAAAACCGAGGAAACCCGCTAAAATAGGAGGGGGGGGGGGAACCCCCGCAATTTCTTTTGGGGTCCTCCTTATGGAGGAGTTCTCTGCTGATTTTCTGAGGGGGATTTGGGGGAGAAAGCAGGGGAAGAGCATGCACAGCGCAGCCCCACATTTGGGGGGGGCGGTGTGAAGCGAAGCAGAGGAAGCAAGCCAGTGTTGATAGGATGCAGCCAAGACGCCGAACCTTTTCGGGGGGGGTCCCCAAAACACCCCCCCACACACATACTCCACGGCCTTTGGGGCGGAGCAGCACTCACCAGGTACGCGGGACTACCCACGATGGCTCCCACCGCCCCGGCCACTGCCCCGGCGGCCACAGTCCCGCCGGGATACCCGGTCCAGCCGGCGTCCTCGGCGAGGGAATAGCAGTAGAAGCGGACGCCGTTCATGAGCCCCTGGTAGAGCAGCCCGGCCGCCAGCCCCTTCTGCAACCCCCGCAGCCCGTCCGCCCGGCACACGGCCACGGCCGCCCGCAGCACCCCGCGGTAGGGCCGGGGGTACGTGCCCGGGGCCTGCAGCTCGCCCTGCAGCTGCAGCCGCGTCTTCACCACCTCCAGTGGGTTGGTGAGGAAGCAGGCCAAGCACCCGGCCGTGGCCCCCAGCACCAGGTCGGTGGCCGGGGGCACTCCCCCGGCTGGGGGGCTGTTTTGGGGGGCGTACGGCAATTCCTGCAGGGAGTCGGAAGGGCGGGGGTCGAGGGTCCCCGCCGCCATCCGGCACCTGCCCGCGGGGGTGGCCCCAGGCTCCACCTTCCCGAACAACCGCAGGAAAAAAAAGCCGGGGGGAGCGAGAGCGAGTGAGCGCCACCTCCTGTAAACTAACCTCCCCCCCCCCCCCAATCCAGCCTCCAATTTGGGGAAGGGATGTGAGGCAAAGGTCGGACCTGGGGAAGCGCGTCCGGCACCAACCGACACCGGCGCGCCCCCGGCAACCGCGTCCAGCCGGGCCCGGTCTCACGTGATGGTGGTGCCCCGGGGCAAATAGGGAAAAGCAGGCAAAAAAAAAAAAAAAAAAAAGGGCGGGATAACATTGAAACAGAAACGGAGGGAGAGATTTTGGGAGGCAAACGCAGTCACCTCCCAACCCCAGCCAGCCTGGGGAGGAGGATGATGACTGGAAAACTCGCTGCACTCGTGGCCGCGGTGCGGGGGGGGACTTGCACGGGGTCTCGCCCGCCTCTCCCAGTGCTTTGAAATTGGAGCTTCCCGCGAAAAAATGCTGCGGGGGGTGTTGGTGTCCCGCCCCCCGCCGTGGATTCCTATTTTTAAGGCAGCGCAGGGACCTCCTGGGACCCGGTTCACCCCATGTCCGAGGAACTTCGGTGGTTACTGAGGAGGAGGACATGTGAACCGCGACCCCCCCCCCCGTATCCCAGACTCCTCCCCGTGCCAGTGGCTGCCTCATCCCCAGTATCTTCCCCATGACAGTGGCTGTCCTAGTCCCAATATCCACCAACACTTTCGTTTTGATGTCAGAAGTCAAGGAGGCTTCATGGGGACAGTGGGTGATGCTGGGAGCTGCCTCCATGGCTGTTTCTTGTCTAGACTGGACTAGATCGCCCAGATCCAGGGGACTGGGAATATCTCCTCGATCCAGGGATAAGCGAGGACAAAACTTGAAGACTCTGTGTACTGATGGGTAATTCCCAGTTGAAGCCACAAACATGTCCCACCACAGAGTTAACGCTCCAGGGGTTCAGGGAGAAGCTGGAGGTGCTTGTCCTGCCTCTTTTCATCCAAATTCCCCCTTCTCCTTGACCCAGAGCCATTCCACAGGCTCCAAAGTGACAGCAGGAGCAGCCACTGGTGGCAGAATCTGGCATAAGGGCCAAGGCTGAGTTACCAAGATCTGTTTATTTCAGGAGGGGGGAA
The DNA here is from genome assembly GCA_910950805.1 of Acrocephalus scirpaceus scirpaceus. NCBI lineage: Eukaryota > Metazoa > Chordata > Aves > Passeriformes > Sylviidae > Acrocephalus > Acrocephalus scirpaceus. Next base: position 7,255,717 of record OU383794.1, read on the forward strand.
AGGAAGCAGATGTATGTACATATACATTCAGTCACGTATGTTTCTTCCCAGAAAAAGGCCCCATGAACGTATATTACATGAGAAGGTCTCCAGGTTATTATTATTATTATTATTATTTAAAAGCTGGGTTTGTGCCCCAAAGTGCTCGTTGTGGAGCACAAGTGGCGATGGGTCCTCGTTGGCCTCGGATGCAGCGAGCTGAGGAGATGGGGATGTGTTTGGTGGCAGCCACGTGACAATGTCCTTCAGGACACCTGAAGAACGTGGGACTTCATCTCTTCTCCCCCAGTGCACAGGGCCAGCGTTCAAACCACAAACGGGCTGCTGAGATCTCCTAAAACCATGTTTAAAGCCAAATATTTGGCCCTGTTCCTTCTTCCTTAGCCTCAAATCTCCTGGACAGGCTGAGAGTGATTCAGCAGTGTCTGGAAGCCCCGGGCGAGCGCTCCAGGAGGAGGTGGACAGCGCTGTCCTCGGTGATTGTATGAGCAACAAAACATGCACAGTAGTGATTGAGTGTTCCCGCCTTGCCCTGATCCTGTTCGAAAATGAACAAGTCCTCACTCCTGCTCCCCACCAGAACAGAGATGCTTGTCCCAGCCCATCCCCCTCCCACCCTCTCCCTCACTACTACTGGGATATTATTCTGTGAAAGGCAAATTATTTGCCCCATGGCAGCTGGACAAAGAGGAAGGCGCAGGTGGTGAAGTGTCTCGCTGCTCCCCAAACCACACCGGATGTCCCTGACTTGGTGGAGAGTGCGGGGTCCATGCTGCAGGCATGGCCCTGGTGGAGACCAAGCGATGGCAGGAGGGTTTGGGGTGCCAGTTGGCCACATACAGGCCCTGATCCCCAAAATGGGCCCCTGTGAGCTGTCCTCCCCTGGCCAGGGTTAACACCAGGGGTCCCGCTCAGCCCGTCCCCGGCAGAGGCTGTCGCTGCGCTGCCAGGCACTGTCGATGAGGCTCTGGGCATCCTCACATTTCTTCTTCACAGCAGCATCCAGAATGGCCTTGTGCTGGAGATCGACCTGAAACACAGGTGTGGGGTGTCAGCAGGGGAACAGACAAGTCATTTCTCTCACTGTAAAACCACCTCAAATCCACATGGGAAAGTTGCCTGTGTCATGGATATGGTCATAGTGGGGATCACCCACATTCCTCCCACTCCCCTTGCCAGCACTGGATGCTCATGGCTTGTCTTGCCAGGCTCTAAATCCCACATCCTGTGATTATATGGACCCAGAGGAGCTCCCTGGCTCTCCTACCCTTTGTGGGAAAGCTGGGTTCTCCCTACAGCGACAATTCATCCCTCTGCTCTCCCTAACTCGATGAGGGTGTAAGGCAGCCCCACATGCTCACCTGGTAGATGTTCCTCCACGCAGTGTTCAGTGCTGACAGGAACCTCTCCAGTTCCATAGTGCAACTAAAATAAAGGACCCAGGGAGGCAGGAACTCTTTGCTATCCCGAGCAAACTCCTAAACACCAGGAGAGAGGCCAGCTGTCAGCACTGCATGTTCACCCAGACCTGGGCCAGCTGGTCCAAAAGCCCTGCACTCACCAGGATACAGTACTCCTTGCCTGCCTCCGTGGAGACGGCTGTGATGTTCGTCAGCTCTGCAGTGCCCAGTGAGCGGAAGAAGCTGGTCTGACAGTCCTCGTGGCACGTGAAAGCCTTCTCGTCCGTCAGCACCAGGCAGCAGGGAACACACGGGGTTGGGGCAACACCCTGGGGGATCACCTGCATGGGGTAGGGAAGAGGTGGTAAAACCTGACATGATGCAGCCCCATCTCCATGGGGTGCCCTGAGGGGAAACCCTCCTGGGCTCAGGATAAAGCTGCCTGCTCCATCCTGCCACATTCCTGTTCCCTTCAGCAGGGCCAAAGGGGCTCTGGGCAAGGGAGGGGTCTGAAGCACCCACACTCAGGGCCTGTCCCCCCAGCTCACCCCTTTGGAGACAGCCTGGCAGAAGTACTGCATCCAGTCTGCCATGTCCTCCTCATTCTCGGCGCTCAGCTCCAGGGAGGGCCGGTCCGTCAGGATCACCTGGAAGGAGTGGGGCCGGTCGGTGGTGTTGGAACGCCGGCATCCCCCGCACTGCTCGCCGCTGGGAGAGAGGGGGAGGATAGAGATGAGTGGGATGGATGGGCCAGCACAAGCCTGAAAACAGCCTCTGACTGCCCTCCCTGGGCAGCACCTCACCCCTGTTCCAAACAAACACTCATTTCCCATCCGTGACATCCCCTGGGATTGCTCTAAGGACCACCTCTGGGCTCTTCACATTGCAGGAGAGCTGGAGTTGAGCACAGTGGGTCTCCCAGCAGGGCTCTTGTAGGGATGCATCATTCTTCAGAGGCCAAGGCCCCATCCAAGGAAGGAAATGAGCCCATTTCCAGTGCATGCACTGGAGCCAAAACAAATGGGCACCTGCCCCCAGGCAGGAGCAGCCAGGATTCCTGTGCCATGGACCAGGTCGTGATCCAGCCTGGAACCCCTCCCTGGACATCCCAAGTAGCTCCTGCTCCCCAGATCCCCATTGAGTCTGGGTACCATGTCCTACCACCTACTTACCCCATGTTGATTGAGAGCAGAGGAGTGACATCTGTGCGATCTGGGTACTGGTATAAGATCCCATTGCTGCCATTTGGGAAGATGAGAGAGGGGGTAACTGGAGTCAGTTCAGATCTGGTATCCCCTGCCTCTGGTCCCACAGCCACCCCTGCCCTGTCTCCCACACACACAGCCCCGTGGGATCACATTCCTGCTGCTGGGCACCCACAAATGGTGGCTTTAGACACCAAACTGGTGGCTTGGCCCCTTTAGGTGGCACCTCCCAAACAGCTCTTGGACAGCAAACTGCTCCCAGCACCTTCTCCCAAGAGCCCTGTGTGACCTCAGCCCTGACCCACTGCCCAGTGCCCACCTGAGCACCACGAAGCAGGGCTTCCACTGCTCCTTGCCCAGGTAGGAGGTCCCTGCCTTGTAGTGCAGGATGCCGTCCTTGGTGATGGTGTTTTCTGCAGAGGAGTAGCTGCTGCTGGCAGGTCCCAGCACCTCATCCATGGGGTCTTCCCAGTGAACAAGGCCATAGAAACGCACAACCACGTTGCAGGCCTGTAAGAACCAGGAGAAATCAAGGGAGTCTCCTGTGAGCCTTCATCACCTGCAGTGATGGTGGTGATATCTAAACTCACCTCACACTTGGACTCCTGTGCCACAAACTTGGCAAGTGCCAGTTTCTCCATGGTAGCATCTGTGAGGATACTAGGATAAGGGGGTTCCCGGCACCCTTTGATCATGGCTGACTTCAAGGAGATGAGGAAGAACCTGAGAGGGCAGCAGAGATCTCTGACATGGCTGAGGCAAACAACCCCTCATCTCCCTCATACACTCTGTGCCCAAGGGGCTCCCCTTAACTGTGGGCCTCCGGTCTTCCAGACTGAAGAGTCACAAAGTGAACCTACAGACTGAAGGTGATGGGAGGTTGCAAAGTCTGAACTCCAGAAAGGAGATGGTTGACACTGGGAGGCGGTCATTCATCCCAGCACAGATCCCAGTATGACCTGATGGTCACCTCCCTCAGCTGCCAACACACACACACGTGGGGATATGCCTTGGAACACAAGAGCTCATCCCTACTTATGCCAAGTGACACAAGTGACACATGGTCTGCATTGCCCAGAGCCCCAAAGCTCGGACTGCGGGATGGGGTGACAGTTTATCCAGGGAAGATACTAAGATACTTTGGTTATATCCATGCCTGAGGTATTTTCAGTTGTCAGCTGGGTTCAGCCAGTGGCATCAAACAAACCCCCAAACTCCTCACAGGTGGCAGGACTGTCATGAAGGGCTGTCTCTGGAGTCTCCCACTGTCCCTAAGTCCAAGTCCCACTGTCCCACTCCCACTCCCTAAGTCCAAGAATTCAAGAGTTCCATGCTCCAGTTCCCCACTCACTCGGTGAGAGCCACATCAGCAGTGTCGAGCAGGAACTGCTTCCTCCGGTTGGTGCACACCAGGGTCACCGTCTGTTGATCCAGCCCAACCTGTGCCACACAGCAATGCTTAGGGAAGAAAGCACGGGATGAGGGGCAACAGAGCAGGGCTGACCAGGCTTCTGGTCCCAGGGAGAGGGTCAGTGGTCACTGCTGCCCATGCAAAGACATGAGCAAGGTGGGCACCCACAGAGGTGGCACTGGAAGGGGCATCACTGCCAACTCTCTCAGTCTCAAAGGTTCACTGCCCAGAACACTCCCCAAGGATACAAACACACCCCACTATGATGCTCCTGACACCTTCACCCGTGGACAGGCAAGAACTGACCCCCCACTCGCCTCTGGCTCCCCTGGGCAGCCTGCCCTGGCCAGGCTCACCGAGATGTAATCCAGCTCGTTGTAGGACACGGCCTCCTCCACCATGTACGGCTTCTCCGCTGCCCCTGGCACAGACACAGAGAGCCACGTGAAGGGGGGCATAGGACACCCTCTGCAGCAGCAGTGATGCACCTGCAAACCGAGCCATGTCCCAGGCAGCACAGAGCCACAGGACACATGTCCTAGGGCTCCTGGGGGACAAGTCAATCTGAGCTCCCTACTGTGACCACGGGACTCAAAGGAACTGGTAGTGAAGGCAATGATGGCCTAATCCATGGACAAGCCATGGATGAAGCCTCCCTCCCTGCCACTGAGCCCAGAGGCTGTTGGGATGAGATACCTTTCCGGATCAGGTACACGTAGCAATCCGTCAGCAGGACGTAGATCAGGTGCAAGTTCCCTTCCATGTGCCCCGTGCTCATTCGGATCATCTGCATGGAAAGGAGCTCTCAGCCCTGGGCTGATGCAGGCACAGAGCTGATCCTTCAATTGACGGAGATCCCTTACCCTGAACAACTGCTCCTCGTTCTCCCGGAAGACATGGATCATCAGCAGAAGGAGATGGTTGTTATCCACCCTGTGGAGAGACAGCAGAGGATGAACATGGATGTAAGGCTGGGTGAGTCCAAGAAGGGCAATCCCCTTCCTTGTTGAACATGTCCATGATTTGGCCTCTTCTTAGCTCCCCAAGACCTTCTCTTCCTGACCCTTTGTGCCTCCTCTTCATCCTGGAGAAGGATGGGCTTTGCCCCCCAAACCGAGGACAAAGGGAAAGGCATCAACTTGAGCTCAAGATTGTTTTGAAGATGCTCTCCCTGCTGAGCAAACCCATCCTCACCTGAACTCGGAGGGATGGGTCAGCTCCGAGGGGCTGCCCTGCCCTTCCTCCACCCCAGAGTCCTCAGCACTGCTCGGGGAAGGGCTGGGCTGCTCCTTCTTGGGCTCACAGAGAGCCTGTGGGTTGGTGGTTTCTGTCTGGCTAGTTTGAGGTTCATCACTTGCCCTTTCAGACTCCTCTACTGCCCCAGCTGCTTCTCCCTCTCTGCTTTCTTCTTCTTCAGGAGCCTCAGGGCTACCAGAAACATGTGGCGGTTGGCCAGGCCTTGGAGGGTCATGGTGGCCACCACCTGGTGCAGCAGCGTTTGGACTCTCGATGGTAAATCGGTAGAAGTCCATGGGGGCTGAAATCCCCTCGCTAAAGTCGCCAGAGGACGATCCATCTGGGGTCTCCCCTGGCGTGCTGGTCCGAAAGGGCTGCCCGGGGGGCTCCAGAGCGGTGTGCCAGCCCCTGGGGTCCAGCTGCCCGTTAAGCCTGTCCATGACCTTGCTCAGGGGCTGCCCCACACTCTCCATGGACGTGTCCTTCATCTCGGGGATGCACAGGGCCAGCGGGCCAAGGGCAGCGCGCTCCCCTCCCTCCTCCGGCCTGCCTGGGGCAGTGGGGCCCCCATCTCTCGGCGCCTCCTCCCCATCACTGAGCCCGTTGACGCCGCTATCCCCGCTGGCCTCAGGCGCTGCGGGCACTGCGCTCTTCACCACCTCCTCAGGCTTCACCTTCTTCTTCTTGCCTATCTTTTTCTTCTTGGCTAACCTGTAAGAAAGAAGAATGTCACCCACTGTGCCTGTTTAGACTCTGCAATATGCAACTCTTTCCCAAAAACATTCTTTTGCAATTTTCCCTATTGCAGAGAAATCCTTCTATCAAGAACGTTGCTCAATGTGCAGTCATGTAGTGACCCTATCTCTGTGCCAGTTTTCATGAGACAAGGTATGGACACTTTTTCCCATCTATCCCAAAAAGAAGTGTCACTGCTGACACAGCACCTTGGGCTTTCTTTCAGCTGTAAAGGGATCACAAACAGTTGTGAAGCTGAAGTGGCGTGGCAGAAATCCCTGGCTGAGATAAAGAAGCTGGGAAGGGAGGAGGTTTCTAGAGGTGGGAATGCTGTGTCCCCACCTGCCAAAAGAGGGAGATGCAGGTTGGAGCACACCAGGATGTGCTGCAGAAGTGTTCTGGCACCCACAGTACCCAAACTGCTGGCAGGTCACCCCTGTTTGGGAAGCGAGCCCAGTGCTCCCCTTCCCCTTGTCTCCCATGTGGGATCATGCATAAAACCCAGCTTCTCTGCTCCTTCCCTGGGCAAACTGGGCATGAGAACAAAGCACAACCCTGCTGGGCAGGTCTGGGGAGTTCCCATCGCTGGGTGTGCCCAGAGCCTTGGGCTCTTTGTCTGGATTGAGGGCTCTGAGGGATCCCTTAGGGATCTCCCCTGCAGAAGTCAAACACCCGAACACCAGCCAGGAGCTCTGCAGAGGATCTCCCGTGACAGGGCTGGCCACAGCTCACTGGCAAACAGGAGAAGGGACAGGATGGGACAGAGGATCCAAGCCTCAGAGCTTCTGCAAAGCTGCCACCAGCTGGAGAGAGCTCCAAATAAACCCTCACGGATTACTCTGAGCCCTCTGACACACACTGGCAGGGTAAGGGGATGATGTGGAACCAGCCCAAGGGACCCAGCCCAGCCCCACGGGGCTGAATAGAGGCTGCAGCAGAGACTGTCCTCACTGAGACAGAAGAGGTGGCACATCCTCAACATCTGCCACCCCTTCTAAGGCCAGCACTCTGTCCCTACCTGATGACCTCCAGCTCTGTGCAGCTCTCAGACTGGTCCGTTCCTTCGGGGGTGGCCTCTGCCTTGTCCCGGGAAGCTGTGTGCACCGGCGTGGTGTCAGTAGAGGACTCAGCCTTGTCCTCGTTGAAGGGGTTGTGGCGCTGTGTGGGGCTCCTCGCTGCGGCCCTGCTGCCATTGGCCTCTGAGGCGGTGGAGCGTGGGCAGCTGAGCGTGTCCGTCAGGTCCCCGTCTGCAGGGACAAGGCAGGAAGAGTGGATCAGTGCCAGCTCGGGCTCCTGGATGGCGCCAGATCAAGCCAAGCTGTGTGCTGGGGGCTCGGGGCACTGTGTGGGCACCACGCTGCTGGCAGTGCCAGCAGCTCCTGGTGAGGAGGGACAAGGGAGGCCAGTGTGAGACTTCTGCAGTTCAGAGAATGCCTGAACACAACAGCTTGGTCACCCAGAAGCCGGACAGAGGAGCAGAAGTGGTGTCTGTGGGAAGAGTCTGAGGGTTCTTAGGGCCATTGTCCCTGAGCAAGGTTCCTGAGCAAGGTGACAGTGAGCAACAAGGCTGCTGCTTCTCCCTGCCACAGGGCTGTGGGAAGGTGCTTGCTCAGCTGGAGCAAGCCCATGGAGCCAGCCCATGGAGCAGCCATCCTGATGGAGCTGGCTGCTCTCCTGTGCTCACATGAGACACATCTGGGGGTTGGAGTGTGCTGGAGAGGGGACACAGCATTCACAGGGGTCCAAGGACAGCAGATGGCACAGACAGGGCGGAGCACAAACAGCTGGGCCCGTGTTAGTCTTCAGAGGGAAAAAGAGCAGTGGAAAAGGGCTGCAGGAGTCATGCTCAGACTATTATTATCCATCCAAAATCATGGTTAAAGGAAAGTGATCCATGCCTTTCTCTTCTCCAGCACCATTCCTGGTCTAGTGGAAAGTGTCCCTGCCCATGACAAGGGACTGGAACGAGGTGTCCTTTAAGGTCCCTTCCAACCCAAACCATTCCATTATTCTATGATTCCTTTCCACATCCAGCTAAAAAGACCCCTTGAAAAGAGAATCACAGACCTGGCAAGACTCATTTGGGGTGTAGGATTTGAGGAGGAAAATTAAACCTCTTGTAAAACTCTAAGCCAGACAGTTTGAGCTGGATGATTCCAAAATGCCATTTTGTTCCCACTGAAAAAGCTGCCCCAGATCAGGGAGAGTATGAGCTGTACCAGGGAAGTCAGTCAGGTTTAAAATCCTCAAATCCAGAGGGATCTGCTTTCCCCCAGCACCCCTGGGCTTCAGCCTCCACCCAACACCCACACTGGAGCTGTTTGCTGCACCTTGGATTTGGAAATGTGGTTTGTACCGTCCAGGGACAGGTTAAACCACCTCTGTGACACCCCTGGGCGTGGGGTAAGAAGGAAGGTAAGAGGGAGCATGTTAGAGCCTGAGGGCAATCCACATGGAATTCAGGCAGATTTGCCCAAATTTTCCCCAAATACTCAAGTGGTACCATCAGGCTCCATCCAGCTTTGAGCTGCAAAGGATGGAGTATGGGGGTGAAGCAGAGAGGATGCTGCTCCAGTGGAGGATATGCACAGGGGCTGCATGTGGAAGAAGAACAAATTCCTTTGAACTGGGCAAGTGCTCTTGGCCATAAAGGCCAGAGGTAGCTGGTAAGTGGATTTAAAAAGTAGTAAAATCAATAAAAATAACAAATGTAGTGACCCAAACTGAACACGGCCATGTGCTGGATATTGTGGCTTCATGGGAGAAGTTTTGACACAGGACAGGATGATCCAGGAAAAACAAAACCTCCCAAATTAATCTCTGCAAAATGCCCAAAATTAAAGGCAGCAGAATTAGTTCAGCTGTTTTCCAGGGCTTTCAGGAAACCAATGATGGTGGATCAGTCTTTCAGTCAGCACCCTGTGTGCTTTACCCCAAAGAGGAAATCCATGGCATGAGGGCAGCTGGCACATCCCACATTTTGGGCCTGTACTCCATCAGGACAGGGCAGTTGGTTGTTAAAGAAACAAACATGGGAACATGCAGCAAGCTCAGGGGGCAGCAATACAGAGAGAAAACCAAAATGCTGTAAGAGATGAGTGTGTCCCACCTTCCCAGTCTCTGCTGGGCATGGTCTGCATTGCTGGAAAGACATCTCCAAAATCATAATCTACAAAAATGAGGGATAAAACTCAGGATTAGAAAGGAAAGGACAGAGTGTGAAGGGGATTTGGGGACAGAGATGGGAATGGGGAGAAACAAAACAATCATCCACTGCTATCTGAAACACATGAGAAAATAGGGAATGTGGATGTGAATGGAAACCAGCTGCACTAATAGTTGTTCATTCTGGAACAACCACTGTTATGGGAGTTACAAAGGGACCAGGGAAGGGTGAAGGCCCCATTATTCAAGCTGCTGGGAAGCTAAGCCAGATAAACAGTGTCACCTAGGACTTGATTCTCTCTGGGAAGCAATTTAATTGCTCTGTGCCTCAGTTTCCCCACTTCACACTTACCTCCCATAGATACTGTGATGTTTGACTCATGAATGTTTGCAAAGCCAGGGATCTGATTAAAGGAAAAAACTTGTCCTCTGATCCTACAATCCCCAGCTCCACCTATCCTCTCACGGTAGAGACATACTCCTGTTGAAATGGTGAGCAGAGTAACAGTTACAGAGAAAAGTTAAACTCCTCCACACCAGAGGAGCAGCAGCAATTCCTGCCCTCCTGGGTCCTGGTCCAGCATTCCTACATCAGCACCAAACCCCTCTGTGCATGGGGAGACTGAGACACAGAGCCTGGACACATGAAATAGGCTGAGATGATGCCAAACCCAAAATTCATCTCCAAAATCTCCTGGATCTCTACTCCAAAGCCCTCTTCTCTCAAGCGTTAAGAAGCCATGTACCATAAGGCTGGGGACACCCAGTGATAGGGACAGGCATGAGATGTCTGGCACAAGACATGCTCTGCTGAGGGAGAAGCAGGAATACAAACCCAGGGATACAGTACAACAGCTGCTTATGCCAAATCTCTGAGAGAACCTTCTTCCTGTGATTTTTATTTCTAGGTTCCTTCTGCTGTCTCCAACTTCCCTGGGACGCTAGAGATTTGGCATGAGAAGTCCCTAAAATCAAACCCTTTCCTGAGTGCAGATGTAGTAAGCCCAAACCAGTGCTGTGCTTCCAAGTCCTTCATTAAAACAACTCTAATGCCCATCCCAGGCTGCTCCTTCTCAGCATAAGTTCTCCTTCTCGTTCATAAAAGGCAACTGGTGACCCTTGTCTCAAGGAAACCTATCTGTGTGTGGGCTCTGTCCCAAATTCCCTGCATCCACCTAACAGTTCATTCCATTCCAATTCTATTTCAGAATTCCCTTTGCTCAAACTGACATAAAAACCAGGACAGGGCAAATGCATTTTGGATTATCAACAGCATCAGCAGAGCTGCTGCTTCATGTGAACGTGGTGGGTGCAGGACAGGAGCTCCCTGCACTGGCTGCAGCAAATTCATGGGGCAGACACAAGGTACGTGTTTGCCCAGTTCATCAGGAACAACATCCAGCATCTCTGAAGGGATAAGGGGGTGAGCAGGACAATTTATCAGGCTGCTCAAGACATATCAAGAGAAAAAACCAACATCTCTGAGAACACTGTCTGTCTTTCTCCCAGACTGCAGACACAGAGAAGACTCTGGAAACTATTCCCCATTAGGGCCAGCATGTGGGTCTCTGGACTGCGAAACAAATAAAACCTCCTCTGCAGCCCTGCATCCCTGCTCACCTGGAAGCCACATTCAGATACAGGCATGGCCTTCACTCTGTGGGGAGATTCCTCCAGTTCCTGCTAAAACCCCCAGGATGGGAATGTGGCCTGGGGTGTCTGCAGTGAATGTCCTTCCCTCCCAGTCTGAGGCATAGAATCAGCACAGAATGGTTTGGGTTGGGAGGGACCTTAAAGTTGACCTAATTCCACCCCCTGCCATGGGCAAGGACACCTTCCACTATCCCAGGTTGCTCCAAGCCCTGTCCAACATGGCCTTGGACACTTCCAGAGATGGGGCAGCCACAACTTCTCCATGCAAACTGTGCCAGGGTCTCACTACCCTCACAGGGAAGAATTTCTTCCTAATACCTGATATAAATTTCCCATCTTTTCATTTAAAACGCTTAGTTTAAACCCTTTCCCCCTTGTCCTGTCTCCCAATGATGTAAGACGGGAGAGATTCCCAGCCTAGCTGCTGGGTCTCTTGCTTAGGTCTCTCTTCTAGTCTAAAATCTGCTGCCTTATCTGAAGGCGATATGGGAAGAACATAGCCCTGCCCACACTGTCCCAAAACCCACTGACCCTCACTGGATGGAGCAATGGCACTGTCATCCCATTCCAAGTTGGTGGAGGTGACAGAGTTGAAGGAGTTGAGGGAGAGGCTGTCGGAGCCGTGCATAGAGCTGGGCAGGCGCTCTTCAAAGTCCAACAGGTACTGAGGCTTGTAGTAATCAGGCATGTACGGGGCCAGATCCAGGTACGGAGCATCCTGCAGGGTGGGGAATGCAGTGAGGGTTAGGCTCCAGTCACTGTGACTTGCACAGCTGGGGGAAATGCCACCCCACCAAAACAGTGGGACTACACCCTCAAGGTCCCTTCTCAGTGCCCATCTCAGAGGAAACCCAGCAGTTTTACCAAGGGTTATCCAGTGGATTTGCGTTTTCTGGAGATACACCAGGGTTTTGTACCAGTACTTGCAGAGCTCAGCTCCTTTATCCCCCCACCAATCTGCCCTGCAGCTGCCTTGTTCCTTCTCCAAACAGTGAAGAACTGAGCAACAGGAATAAATCCCATTGTTGGATCCCCAAAGACCTGAGAGTCTTTCCCAAAATCATCAGTGTCACGTTTTCAGCTGAAGGACCACCCCGGACCAAGCGGTGGGATCTGTCCCACCCTGGACTTCCTCTGCTCCACATTCCCACTCTCCCAGAGCTGGGAGAACAGATCAAACACTCACCAGGTCCAAGTCAAAGCGGATGAACTCCAGTCCGGACACCAGTGTTAAGAACAAGGTCAGATGATCGTGACTGCAGACCAGGGCGTTCCTGCCACAGGGAGGAACAAAAGAGCTTTACAGATGTGGGAAAGAGGAGGAGCAGCTACAAGGGAGCTTCTGTTTCTTTGGGGGCGTCTCTGAGCCACCACAGATCGGCCCTGGAGCTGGCAGCCCACTCCTTGCCTCTGTGGGCAGCCATGCTGTCTCTAAACTGAGTTACAGCCACATTTCCAGGCATCCAGCAAAGCTGGGTGTCTGGACAGGAGCTCAGCAACTCCTTGGAAATCATGGAAAAATATAAAGGGACTGCAGAGTAAAAGCAGGAACTAGGAGAAATGCTTGCAGGGCCTCATAGAGATAAGAGGATAGTGTGTTCAAATATAGGACCTTTAAATTAACCACGTAAATCCCACAAGGAAAAAAATCAAGCCCTGATCAACTGCTTGTCCCACACTGGCAAATTCAGCCTGGCTTCTGACAAGGAGAGATGTCAAATGTTGCCCAAAGGAGAAGGAGCTCGGATACTCACTTGACATAGTACTTGTGCAGCAGGCTGAGGTTCTCCTGGAACAGCCTCAAGTAGCTCTCCAAGGAATTTTCGTTGAGGGCAAGGTACAGCCAGGCCCGGCCTGGAAAGAGAGCAGCAGAGAGATTTATCTGGAAACATCTGAGAAGTGACACAAGCCTAGAAATAGTCACAAATTAGTTAAAACCCCTCAGATCATTAATTTGTATCATTTGAGGGGAGCAACTATGAAGTAAATTGGGGCGGGGGGTGGGGAAGGGGGAGGAAATGCCAGTGGTGATTCATGATTTGGAGTAAAATTGGTGAGACAGGTGAAGAAGTAGACACACAATTGTGTCTCTCCAGCAAGATGGGAACCCTGCCAGAAATGCCAGGAGAGGCAGAGGGAGAATCGCTGCGAATCAGCCCAGGTGAGATTTGACACAAATTCTGGTGCAGAGAGAGGTGACAGTAGAGTCTGTGCTCAGCTCTGCTCTCACCAGTACAGGCCCACGACATGGCAGATGTTTGGATAAGCAGGCGGAGGATCTGGGCATGGTTCTGCGTCAAAAGTGGCCTCGATGGTCCCAAACATCTGCTATGGACAACTCGGAGCAGGGAAAATTCAGAATCACGCACATGACTGCTACAGCAAGATGTGGGGTGAGAGGGGATGCTCCCAACTGCCAGGAATCCTTCCCAAGGGCATGGCCCTACAGGGCTCCCAACTGCCAGGAATTCTTCCCAAGGGCATGGCCCCACAGAGAGGTTCCTCTGCCAGGAACCCTTCTCAAGACCACAGTCCAGCAGGACTCCCATCCCTCCCAAGTGCTCTGCCAGGAACTCCTCCTGTGGCCACAGCCCCACAGGACTCCCATCTGTCTGGAATCCTTCCTGAGGGCATAGACCCTTGGGTTTCAGGGCAGCAGAAGCTGGGCTACATCTCAGCACCTGACCCTGAGGCACAGTGCCATTATTTCTAGAGACCTCACGTGGTCATAGAAGGACTCCCACCTCCTTGGCACAGGCTGCCCAGGGAAGTGGTGGAATCACCACCCCTGGAAATGTTCAAACTACATGTGGATGTGGCACTTGGGGACATGGTTTAGTGGTGGACATGGCAGGGATGGGCTAATGGTAGGATTCGATGATCTTAGAAGTCCTTTCCAACTTTAATGATTCTGTCACTCCTTTGCCTGTGAACCTGGATGCCAATGGCTCCCTCAATCTACCAGCACCTCCAATTCCTCAGCACAACTGGGCCTCCCCAGGGGTCCCCAAACCCAGACCTGGAGACACCGTGAATACTCACTGCGTCCCAGGTTGGTGGCCACGTGCTGCAGCCCTTCGATCTGTTTGATGGCTTCCCGGCGCGTGAAGTGAACCACCAGCACCCAGTACCCCGAGGAAAGATCTTGCAGTCTGGAGGAAGAAAAATCTCAGAGGAAAATAAGGCAAAACCTTCATTATCTCCACCCCAGTCCCTGCCTAGGTGTTTTCCCTGTGCTGAGGCTCCACACCAGGCTTTTTCCATGGGGAAAAGCAGCATCCCAGAGGCAGGCTCCAGGCTCACCCATAGAGCAGAGCGTGGTCCAGATGTTCACAGAGCCGCTGCAGGACCTTGTCGTGGTTTCTGATGGCCGGTGTCTCATCTTCACAGGCAGCAAAGTAGCTCTGCAGCTGCAAAAAGAAGAGATGGGATGGTTGGAATGCCCTTCTCCAGCCCACAAGGAGCAGGTAGAGGTGCCAAACCACTAATATTCAGCATTAAACAGTTTTTTGTGATCTCTCAGCTTGCTAAACCCTATTGCAGATTTTACTTATGGGCTGTAGCAAATGGTTTTAGAGAGGACCCTAAAGGCAGTAACTACAGGGAGAACCTTGCCCAGTGTCCCCATGTCTCACAGCCTGGAAGTGCCATGGTGGCTGCACAACCAAGTTCCCTGATGGTGAGCAGCCTCTTCCCTCCCAGCCAACACGGCAGCAGGGTCTGGTGGTTCCTCTGCAGCCACCACAAAGTGGTTCAGAGCAGAAATAAACCCCAGCCCTGCTCTGTTTCTGGCTCTGACACGGATGAGGCCTCTTCTCGGTTTTCCAAGAAATTCTAGAAATCCCCTTGCATCCAAATCCTATATCCCTTCCCAGCTGGCCCACAGGCCTCCTCCTGACCCCAGAGGTTACAGATCTATTTAGGTCCTGTCTCACACATCCTTGGCATCCAGGCAGGGAGATTACTCTCCTGGAACGTAATCTCAGCCAGATAGGCTGTGGCTGTTTGCTGGCAACACACAAGAACAGCTCAGCTGGGCCACAACAATATTGTAGACAAAACATGTGTTATTTTAGTGACCTGACACATCTTTGCCAAACTGCACCAGATGATAGATGTGTAAAACCCAAAAAACTTGACATTATTGTGCTTGTCAAGTCTGACCTGTCCCCTAAAACAGGTTTCTCCTCCAGAATTAGTACTAGAGAAGCTCCTTTTGGAAAAATCATCCAGTCTTGATGTGAAGTTACCCAGGGGTCAGAGGATACCTCAGGGCCCCTGGCAATTGATCCCAACAGCACTCTTAAGAATATGAACATCATGAGCTCTAACACCCTCCTGGCCTGAAGACCTTGAATCCCTCTGGAGCTCTTAAGTAAGATGGGAGAGCCAGGCGTGTTCCTGCATGGAGCTGGTCCCAGCCCTTACACAAGAAAAAACTGCTGAGCCTGGAGAATTGCAGTCTGAGCTCCCCTGCCCCATGGCACAGCCTTGCTCTGCCTGTCCCTGTCTCAGCAGGTGAATCCCCTGGAGAAGCAGTTACACAACATGGTGGTGTTTGCAGAGGCACCTGTGGGTGTTCTGGAGATCCACAGGTGCTTTCACAACACCGACGTGAGACCTGGAGCATTACAAGCTCAAGAGCTCCTACCCATTTCTGGGAGGAAGCTTTTCCAGAAGATTCCCACTATTAACAGGCAGCCCAGACTGAAGCAGAGAGGAAAATGCCCTAAAAGCCCACTATTTAAGAAAAATTTCAGGAGGTACTTGCAGCCAGTGTTTGAAGCTGCAGCAAGGGCACCAGAGGAAGAAATAAACCCATAATTTAGGGCCATATCCCTTGGGTGATGGATAGATGGAGTCATGGGGATGATCTCCAAGAGCTGGAGCTCACTAAAGTCCCATTTTTGGGAAAATTAAGGCAGAAGCAAAGATCTCATAGGACATGAGCCAGCATTTGAAGGCAGAAATTCCAACTTGTCCCAACTAAGCTGTGGGCTCTGCAAGGAGCTAGGATGTCTTTGGAGGAGGTTCTGTGTGTTTCTGCAGCCTCTGCGCTGGACTGGGGAAAAGCAGCTGTGAGGGAGAGCTGGAGGGAAAAAGAATAAATCAGGCATTTTGTCAGCTCATCACTGAAAAAAAGGAGACACAGCTTGGGGAAGTCAGTTTGGAGGGAACTCGGAGCCTGTCTGTGCCTCTGACTGGAGGAATTCCTCATGACAGAGACATTCTAAGCCTGGGCAGCAAAAGAGATGAAGAAATAGAAGTATTTCCTCTTTTTTTTTTTCTTTCTTTCCTCCTTTCCCCCAAAATAACTCAGAATTTCATCATGCTCTTCCTGCAGCCAATGCACAGCTCCCATCCCTCTCCATGGATCGACCCGCTCCTGTCATCCAAGGGTGCAAACTATTAGCAAACAGTGGCTGTGTCCATCTAAAAAATGGATTTCTCTTCCTTGGAAAAGCCCAATTTTCCCCCCAGGAAGGGGTTTACGTTTGGAAGGGTGCTATGTTACACCAAGTGTTGGTGTCCCTTTTAGCTGCTCTGCAAGGAGCACTGAGCCTCCTGTTCTGCACAAACCAGCTCCCCCGGCATTCTAGTTCCTGGGGAGGCTGCTGGATGAGGCAGGAGGCTGAAAAACCTGGTCCCATGGCCATACCCACAGCAAACCCACCCCAAAAGGCTCAACCCCATCCCTGTGGCACATCAGGGAGCAGAGGATGAGCTGGTGTGACTGTGCTTTGCTCAGTCATGGGGTCACACCAGCCCAGTGGACAGGAAACATGCGCTCAGCAGTTTGGGATTGGGATTCTGGCACTCCGAGTCATGGCCTTTTAGGAGCTGTGGGTCACAGGGAAGCCACAAGGGCTCACTCCGCTGAGATGTGCCACCATGTCCCCATACAGCGCTGCACCCAAGGATGGTGCCATTCTCAGTATCCCTCCAAAATAAATACACCCAAAGGCTCCCAGCGCCCAGCCAAGGGCAGGCACAGCTCACTGGAGCACAATTCCCAAAAGAGATCAGCCAGCTGAATCTCTGCCCAGCCACTCTGTCCAGGGAGGAAACAAGACACAGCAAGCCTTGGGATCGCCTGGGTGGAGTCATCCCTCCAGCCAGAGTGGGGAAAGACTTGCAAAAGCTGATGGGGGATGTTTCTGGCTTGGGAAGAAGGGTGAAGACACACGGAGAAAAGTTAGGATGAAACAGCTTTCCCAATTGGGGAAAAAAGTCCAGCTGCACCATTTTTCAAGGATCTAATGCCTAGCTGAAAATCTGTAGGAATTACGACCATGAGCATCATGAGGGATGATCCCAGCACCCACTCCTAAGCATGGTGATGGCAGGAGTAATGTGGCACTGCCTCAAAAAATGGCATTTTATAGAGTGTTTATATGGAGTCTCCTGTAAGTCGTTATAAAACGCATATGGATAATGGAACCAGCCTCTCCCTCCGCAGTCAGACCTGTCTGGGAGGTGGTGACCAAAATTCATGAGGCATCCACAAAGCAGCTCCCCGACAACAGCTGGGCAGTGAGCCAGGCTGGAGCTGGGGAGATTAGGAAGGAGGCAAATAATTGGGTTAAAAACATCATTCCTGGGTTTCCAGGGAGATGCTCTTCCCCTCGTCTCCTCCAAATCCAGAAGGAAGGGCTGAAAGCTGGTTCAGATGGAGGACTCATGAGGGGCCTGGCAATGGCTGGAGTCCTGACCCAGGGTTATTTATAGACATTCCTGTGGCCAAAATAAACACTGCTGGCATGCAGAAGGCATGGTTATTCATCTACCAGGACCACTCCACAGCCCTGAGCACGTCTGAGCACCAGCGCTCATGGGACAGAACCTGCTTAGGGAGAGGCACACAACAGCCCAGCCATGGACTGAACACACCTGGGAGAGCCTGGAGCTGGTGTTCGTCCAACAGGAACAGAGACCTGGCTGGCACTGGGAAACACTTGCACCTCATCCCCACTGAGGAGGAGGAGGATTTAATTGCTGTTTATCAATCACAAGTTCATTTTTCTAACAGTGACACACCTCACCCCACACTGGCACGCACGAGAGAGGCTCTTCCTCGCACAGTTTTATAACCTATTAATTGCAGTGATTCTCAATGAGTGCGAAGCTTTCCAGGCTGATCTGCAGAGCTCCTGTGTTGCAAGGGAAGCCAACAAATAATCAGGATGTGTTCTGGAAAGCCCATTCCCAAATCTAGTAATTTTTGTGGTGGCTTTGAAATCCCTTCAGTAATTCTAAAAACTCACTGGAATACTAAAATAGTCTCCTGACCTGTTCAGGGCTGGCCACAACCCAGCTGAGTCCATATCTCACCTCCGTAAATCTGCCCTGCAGATGTTTCACCAGCAGCTTTCCAACGTCAATTCCATTTCACTTGTTCTGCTTGGTATTTCCCTGGCAGGACAAACACAGTGAAAGAGCAACAAACACCCTTTGCATTCCTCAGCTCCTTAACTGGAATGGGAGAGGGGAGAGGTGCTTCAAAACCCTCATTCCCACCCACAGCACATGGACTGAGATGAGGGGTTTTCCCCAGCCAGAAGAGCTGAGCACCCTCAGGAGCAATCCTGGAGCTCCAGGGAGCACAAGAAAGGGCAGCTGACCTTGTCCCAAGCGACAACAGCTCAGTGCCAAGGGAAGACACAGTGGGAAGGGCCAGGACAGACACCTCAGAACTGTCACTTTACACCTGCTCAGGAAGTACAGACATTCAATGACAAATGGATAAAGAGGAGGTTGAACTCCTGTGCCTGGAAAACTCCTAGTTTTCCGTACCATCCATAAAAGCAGGCTGAATGTCATGGCAGGGGCACTAGTCTCTCTCATACACTTGTACAACACAAAAGCCTAAAACTCCAGCTCTAGCAGGACATTTTGGAGGTCACACACATGATCTGACTCAATACTCTGTACAAACCAGCACTGGGCCTCAGTGCCCAGCTTCCCACTTCATGCACTTCACCTGGATCTTGGGGCTTTTTCCAGAAAAAACACACCAGGCATATTCAAAGCATCAACACCTGGAAGGCAACACGAGTGCCACTGGAGCAGCCTGGAGATGTGGAGAGACAGGAGCCTGGCACAGGTGAAGCTGAAACCCACAGCAAAGTTGCTCCTGGCTGAAACACTGAGCTTTGAAGCATTCCCAATCCAATGCCAGCAAGATTGTCACCTCCTGGGACACATACACTTCTTAGCTCACACCCCCCACAGCTTTTCTGGAGCTTTCCCTCGCTGTTTCTAAGCAGCAAAGCTTGCAGCAGCCTCAACCCACATGTGACTCAGACAAGTATAGGATATTTTCCGGGGGAATTTTTAGGGGGCATCCTGTTCCTTTGTCACAGAGAGCAGAGCAGGGGCCAGGCACAGAATTGGCTGCAGCAGAACAGGGTCCCTGAGCTAACCAGAGACAGGTGGAAAGGTCACATGCTCAGCATAACAGAAAAAATACATTTTATGGGGGAAAAACCCCAAGTCCAGTGGCAAACACACCAGAAGCAAGCAAAGTGCTGCTCTCCCAGGGAGCTGCTGCTCCATCACGCACTGTGTATGCAGCTCCGAGTCCCTCCCCACTGCCCATGGCCCATGCTTAATTCAGTTACACCTCTTGGACCAGTTCACCAGAAGTGGGGAAAACTGAAATCACTCAACAGCCACCAAAATTGTGCAATCAAAGGCAAAGAGGCTTGGAGGCTTTCCTTTAGCTCCTTGGGAAAAACACAGCCAAATTCACCCTTCTAAATTGGCTCCTCTCCCAGCAAAACGCTTTGTGTTAGAGGGAGGAGAACAAATGGGATTTTTTAGTTCCCAAAATGTTATCACAGCCTTGTCCACCCTCAGCTCCAGAGCTGATTTTGGGTGTTATAAAGGACAAGCATCAGTTTAGGTACCTGCAGAACCAAATCCCCTTGAAATTGTGGATGACGAACCTTGGCTCATCAGCAGGCCTGTGGTGGTGTGAGTGTGACTACCAGAGTGGCTCCTCGATGGCCAGACAGGGAAGTTTCCTGATCACTGGGATGAGGCAAGAGGAATTTCTAAAGAGATAAACCTGGTAATACTCAAGCAACACACAGCTGCGATGAGAGCAGAACCACAGCACCACAGAGACAAAGCCCACCAAAACACCTCTGTGGACTTGTTAAAAGCACCTGAGTGACCCCTGTGTCTTGTCTTCATGGACAATTCAGGAGTTCCATGAGATTGCTGCTACCTTCACCCACAGGCTTTTGGCAGCTGGCAAACCTGGTACACGTGGCAAAGGAACACGCAGGGCCAGCCTCTTAATGTGGTCCCTGCAGCAGCAACAGGTGTGGCCCAGAGAGATGTGAGTGAATGAGACAAAACCCCTGTGGTCTTTGAGCCAGAGAGGTGCCTCTCAAAAGGGAGCAGAAGGCAAGAGACTGTTTGGCTGTTTTCACATCTCTGGAGCTGCTACCTCTGTGTCACAGCAGTTGGGCTAAATAAATCCAGCCAGGCAGAGATGAGCACATTCCCTGTCGCTGTTGGACACGAAATCAAGATGAAGAACTCTAAGATTCTCAGAAGGCAAAGAACAGAAGGCTTTATTTTCCAATTCTTCCTACTTATTTATAAGGTGTTACCATACAGACCTAACATGATTGGTGAATAGAAACAATACGTCTCTAATCCCATTGGTTAAAGTAGAGAAGCAGAAAAACACCAGCTGGGGAAAAATGTTTTGAGAAAGGGTATTATTTGCCTAGATCGTTTTGAGAAGAAGACCTTGTTGAGAAGTTTTCCTAACAAGCAATTGTTAGCAAGCTAAAAAATTCTCTCAGGCTCAGAAATATCAGGCCCACAACTCCTTATGTGATTTAAGAAAGGATGCTCCACTCCAGCACTCCCTGTTCCTCTCCAGGACACGGGGGCACTAAGCCATGCCCAAACCAACCCTCCCTCACTGTGCAGGAGAAGCAGAAGTATCACAAGGCAGAGCTCAACAGCACAGAAGACTGCAAAGGCATTTCAAAGGTACAGGGCTAAAAATCCAACCCAAAGACAGGCAGCAAAGGCTTAGCATAAACTTGCTCTGAGGGCAGCGGAAACCTTCCCCAACTCATGCAGAAACAAAGCAGAGCCAGAGCTTTTGGCAAGAACTCTTGCAATGTCAGCAAAAAACACTGCTCCACCTGATTGACATGCACCAAGGATCAGCTGCTCCAGAGTTCATGGCAATGTGTGTCCTTCAAAGCCAGCAGAACGGCCTGAAAACCAGACAGCAGTCCCAAAATCTGGGATTCTAAACTCTTTTCTGATTTTACATTGAGCTCCTGTAATTGTCAACAATAACACTGCTTAAGGACTTTGCATTTGCACCACCTAATCCCAGGCAGGAGAGCACTAAACCCCTCCTGAACCCAGGGAATATTCAGGGAAACCCAAGAGAACACAAACTACCAGCTTCACGGATCATGGAACCTGTGACAGCTCCTGGCTACCAGGAGGTGCTTGGCCAAGGATGGATTTGAAGTTGTTGGCATTTCTGGTATATTTAGAGTCCACCTGGGCAGCACCAGGAAGCTGCTCTCATCCCACTGCCACCACACAGAGCAGCATCTCCTAGAAGGAAACAAGCACGTGAGTGAACAAGAGTCTGCACGCTGAGCCATATGTTATGGTTCATGCCCATCCCCAGCCTTCTGCCCCAATAACACCCTAAATCTTCACAAAAAACAAGGGTTAGGCATCAATTTGTGCAGTAATTTGAGCTGGAGCATAGTCCTCCTAGCAGAAGGGGAACTGAGTGGGAGAAGGGAAAATTAACAGTCACAAGACAGAAGTAACACTGTCCATGCATGCAGAAAGCATCACCCTGTGAATTAACTTACAGCTCCCGGGGAGGACACAGAGGACAAGCTGTAGATGACAAATCAAAACCATGCTTCCAATTCCCTTGGAACTGAAGCAGGGACTCAGCTCCCCAGTGCTGAGCTATCCCATCCTCTCCTGAAGCCACCAAGAGCAGAAACCTCTTGACATCTCTCTGGTTGGAGAAGCCTATTTTACCTAAGGTATTTTGCCTCATTTTTTTCAATGGAGGCCTGACTTCATACCTCCAACCTCACACCTCTGAAATCCACAGCAGAGCTACCACTAATCTCCCCTTGGTACCTGGGAACCACACAGGTTGGAATTTACCCTCTCTAAGCACGTTTGCCATTTTTCCCTCTGCTCCATCCCCCATGTCTTTCCAGGAAAATAAGATAAACAGTCCTGTTCACTGAGGTTTGAGGGATTTGCTCAGAATCAAAACTTTTTTTTTTGCTGTGGATTTGTACAGAATTCACCCACTGCTTGTGCTGTGATTCCCCCATCCCTAAAATCCAGCAGCATCTGGTAAAAAAACCTGAAATCACAGCCAGGTACAGTCACAGGCCTGAGTGTCAAACCCTTCCCAGGGCTGTGCTGCTGTTCCTCTCCTTCCCCATCCGAGGCTGCCGAGCACAGGGTGCTCTTCCCTGGGCAGCTCCATGAAAATAAGGCATTGTTTCCTTCTCTTTGGGTCTGCAGCTGAGAAAAGAAAACCCCACCATCACCATAGACACATCCAAATCCTCCATTCCACACCTGCACCAGCGCTGAAAGTAAGGAGTGAGCAACCCACACTGTGAGGAAGCTTTTGAAGTCAGAGGCAGGATGCTTGGAAAACTCCTCCAAGCCCCATGACACAATTCCAGCACCAACCTCAAGATGAGGATGATGGAGAGTAGGATTTCCCAACACAAAGCCACTTGCTCCCTTAACCTAGTACTATACTCTTGTCACTTACAGGGAAAAAGAGGACCAGGGATTTCAGGCTGAAGTGGGAGAGGTAAGCACTGGGAAAAATTAGCAGCTCCATAGTGATTTCCCTGAGGAAGGAGAACTGCATCCTGGGGGTAAAAAAGCAGGGTGGAATTTCACCATGGCCTGAGTTTGGTTTCACTGGGATGGTAGAAATTAATCCATCAGCCTTAAGTAGGCTCCCACACATCCCTGAGTTTTGCTCTGAACAGGAGTGAAGAGGCAGGATTAAAAAATCCCAAAATTTTCACTGCTGGACCAAGACAGGAGTTGGCAGTGATCGGGCGAGCCAAGGTGTGTTGGCAGAGCTGGAGCTGAAGAGTCCTCTTCAATTACAATAGTAATTAAATAAACATCATGTTGATTGTTTATCATTTCCAAACATGATCTTCCAAGGATTTTCTGAATGCAAATAAATTACGTCCAACCAATCCTCTACGGGAAGTTGTATTCCTTAAATATACAGGGAAACTGAGGCAGGAGCATTGCAGAGCATTGTGACAGAACTCAGAGCAGGCTGAACATCCACTGATTTCCAGATAGATATAAGATTATCCTTAATTTTTAGAGCACGAAGGGGCAAGGTCAGGGTCATCCATGGAAGAAAAATGCTGGGAGAGGTTTGCACATCCATCCTACACCCCAGAGGTAGTGCCATTCCTTTCTTAATAGCACCTAGAATTCACTCATGCTGGTGTTCATAAAACCAGTTTTCATGGATGAATCTGTGTCAGGACACACTGCAGAGCACAGGAAAACTCCTATTCCATAAGGCAGAGGAAACCCAACAACTGGAGAAACAACTGCAAGTCCAGACAGCCTTTCCCCCAAAACTTGGGACAAACACAAATGAAACTCCCGCTGCCTTCTCAAATGGAGCAGGGGTTCTTTTTCAAGGTTGGCTGGAACTCACGTATGGGCCAAACCAAAACTTCCAGCATATCCTTAAAACTCACTCCTTTGGCCTTCCCAAAGATTCCAACATCCTGATCCTCTCTGTGCCTGTCCTGGTCCCCTCTGTGCTGGCTCACGGATGATTCCACCACCAGGATGGGCTTTAAGGAACCCATCTCCCATAAGGAGAAATGAGGGGCAAAGAGAAAGTGAGAGGACATGTGTTCAGAGCTCTGTTTTAAGGGCACAGAGAGGGGCACAGGAATGAACTGCACATCCTGTGTCCATGGGGAGAATGTCCCAGGTCTTTTCCCTCTACCCTGTGCCCTCCGCAGGACATACCTGACTGAAGGGAGAACCTCTAGAAAGATGGTTTTAGGCTGGACTCCAAATCCTTCCTGAACAGAGCCCCAGGAAAAAGGGTCCCTCCAATCCTGTCCTTTCAAAAGGGGAACCCTGGGCAGGAGAATCCCAGTATATCCCAATCAACAGAGGATAAGACAGAGGGTCCTGGGGGTGACCCTGGTAGTCCCTTTGGCAAGGTGACTCCACACCCCAGGTGTGCCACCCTCACCACCAGAAGGGCTGTGTCCAACCTCACACCCTCAGCATAGGGGATCTCCAAGGACACCCCCAAAAGTGTCCACCTCTGGCAAAGGGGATGCTGGGTGGCCTTGACCTCACACTCCTATCCCAGAGTTCATCAGTGTGCCTGGGATGTTACTTGGGTGTGGGGGTCTGTAGGACTGTCCCCCAGCCCCACGCCTCAGGTAGGAGGTCCATAGGGACCCGTCCTTCAACGCTACATCCACGGCAGTGGTGTGTGTCTGAGACGTCCCCCGGATTGTCCCCCAGCCCTGCACCTCTGCAGACACAGCCCCCACGGGCACCCCTGGGCAGAGCGGAGTCCTCAGGGCTGTCCTGGAGCTGTCCCCAGGCCCACAGCCCCCCCTCAACCACAAGACAGTAAGGGGTCCCAGAGCTGTCCTCAGCACCAGCTGAGGGGGGTCCCCATGGATGTCTCCAGGCCCAGAGCAGAGCAGGGTCCCCGGGGCCATCCCCAGCCCCACAGCCCCGGCAGAGGGAGTGTCCTCCCGGCTGTCCCCAGACCCAGCACAGCAGGGTCCCCACCTGCACAAGAGGGTCCCCAGGGCTGTCCACAACACCGCCACCACAGCACAGCACCGGCCTACACCCCGGAGTCCAGGGCTGTCCTAGTGCTGTCCCCAACCCACACAGCCCCAGCCCAGAGGTGTCCCCAGGCCTAGTCCTTTCAGCACCGAGCGTCGGTATCCGCAGCCCCCGCCATGCTCCCGCTCCCACCTTCTTGACGGAAAGGGAGATGTTCTCCAGGATGCGGTCCTTCACCTCCGCCGGCTCCATGGCGCCTCCGCCCGCCGCCGCCGCCCGCCGCGCCCGCCCGGCGCAGGCCGAGCGCCGTCCCGCCCGCCGGGCCCGCTCCGTCCTGCCGGCTCCGTCCTGCCGGCTGCCCCGGCCGGCCCCAGGCTGGCGGTTCCGCGGCGCTCAGCACGCCATGGCCAGGCGCGGGGGCGAGCGGGCCCCGCGAGAGCACAGCGGACGCCAGCCGCGATGGGGCCGCGCTCCGCCGGGAACTGAGGTCACGGGAAAGGAGGGAGGGACGGAGGGAGGGAGCGAGCGGCGCTGCCCGCCCCGGGCCGGCAACAGGACCGCCCTGCCTGGGATGCGTGACCGACCCAGCCTGGCCGAGCGGCGCCGAGCCGAACGAGGCCGAGCCGCACCGACCAGGGCCGAACGGAGCCGAACGAGGCCCGGCCGAGCCCAGCCCGACCGACCAGGGCCGAGTGGAACAGAACCCAGCCCCACCCAAATGGCGCCTGCCGCCGTGGCGGTGGGACCCTCGTTACCCCGCGAGGAGACCGTGAGGGGAGATGGCGGTGGATCCCTCATGAGGCCGTGAGGGGAGATGGCGTTGGAGACAGTTGAGGGGATGTGAGTGGATAGTGAGGGGACGCAGCGGGATGTGCCATTGCAGACAGTGAGGGAGGGTGGCATTAGGTCCCTCCTAGCCCAGAACTCATTGACGGGACATGAGGGGAGATGATGTTGAGGACAGTGAGGGCATGTAGGGAGGTGGCACTAGCTCACTTACAGCCCTGGGATTAGTGAGGGGATGTGGGAGGAGATGGCACTGTCGACACTGAGGGGCATGAAGGGACATGGCCTTGTATCACAGTTCCTGTGCTCTCAAGGGGTCTAGCCAGGCTAGTTCTTAGACCCCGAGTGCATGGCCGGATAAGCGAAAAAAGACAAGAGGCGCTCTTCCTTCTTGTATAGTCCCAGCTTTGTACCCTCCGGAACGCAGCCAAGGATCAGAAAGAGGATAGACCTTCCCCTGCAAGGGGTTTTCTACCCTCTGAAAAGGGGAGGGGCGAGGGGAGGAGCTAATGGGGGCAACCAAAACTGAAACCTAGAGAGGAGGTGTGTGGGACAAACCACGTGCAAATTATACTGAACTATGTGTGTGCAAAACTCACCTCTGTGCAATAACAAAATGAACTAACTATTTAGTGCAATACAACAGCCTTGGGTCTGTTATGGCCCTGACCTCAGTGAGGGGAGATGGCCTTTGGGACTCCCATGACACAGTGAGGGGATACAAGAGAAGGTGGCATTGGTTCTCTCACAGCAAGGACGGATGTGAGGGGTATAAAGGGTTGGTTCCCTCACAGCCCAGGGGGACAGGAGGGGACAGTGCTGTTGGATGCCTGCTGAGGGGACACACAGTGGGTTTGGGGACATGAGGTGCCCACCAGCCACCCAGCCTTCCCAAGCCAGGGCCCAGCCTGCAGCTTTGCTGCACTTTGGGGTGCTGGCCTCAAAGGAAATAATCAGTGGTGAGGGAAAAATGGGGGAGCTATATGGCACCCCACCTCAGGCTTCAGCAGTGCTTCCTTCAGTTCTGCTCCAGCAACCTGAAATGGGGGATCCAGCTCTTTGCTGGGGTCCCCGTGCTGGGTGGCACCATGGATCCAAAAGCGGGATTGTTCCAGCCCAAGCCTCCATTGGTGGGAAAAGTTCCCAAAAACCTCAAATACAAGGCCCACTTGCCATCACAGGACAGAGACAGGAGTTGGTGAAAAGACTTATGATAAATTATAAATAAAACCTGAGGCTGAGGTGAAGGGTTGTGACTCGGAGCTGGCTTAGCACCTGCATCACCTGACCCTGATAACTGAAAATGGAACTGAAAGTAAAAGCAATTAAAAACATGAAAGTCAGCAGCTTCCACAGGAGCACATTCTCTGTCATTCCCACCTTCCTCCATAAATAACCTGCTGGCAGGGAGGGAAAGGGCTGAGCAAGGGCTTGGATGGAAAAACCCCACTAGGCCAAACCTGCTCTTTCCCTGCAGGAATGGCCCAGCCAGTTTAACAGCTTTGGAAACTGTGGGGGAAGGGAAGGGAAGGGAAGGGAAGGGAAGGGAAGGGAAGGGAAGGGAAGGGAAGGGAAGGGAAGGGAAGGGAAGGGAAGGGAAGGGAAGGGAAGGGAAGGGAAGGGAAGGGAAGGGAAGGGAAGGGAAGGGAAGGGAAGGGAAGGGAAGGGAAGGGAAGGGAAGGGAAGGGAAGGGAAGGGAAGGGTGCAGTGCTTGGGTTAGAATTGAGCCAAACCAAAAAACTTTCTTCCCAGCTCCCCAACAGTCTCTGGAGAAGCAGAAACATTGCATTAAGGGGAATCCCAAGAATCAGAGCTTAGCTTGGCATGTGAGGAGGAAGGTGATGCTCTTCTGCTGAATGGGGGAAGGGGAGGGAATGGAGCAAATCCTGAGCCTGAAATACCCAAGCCTGATCCCTCAACAAGTCACTGGAGAGACTAAAGTCAGCTGCTTGTAAAGCAGCCCAACAGGTCCCACACACTGATTTATTCTTTTCTGATGATTTTTAGGATTTAGAGCATAAAGTATAAGGCAAACAAGCTGTACAGCACCAGCAGGTATCTGCACCCCTTTGCATTCCTCCTTGCTCCAGAGGCACCAGGTGGAGCATCTACACCTGTATAATCCCATGGGGGTTGAAGTGAGCTTTAAGGTCCCTTCCAACCCAAACTACTCTGGGATTCTGTGGTAGAACAGACTTCCTGGTGTCCTGCTGTTTTCGTTTTACTTCGAGTAAAATAAGTTGGTTACAATCCCTTAAAGCAGGCACCACACAGTTATGGATTTACATGGAAAATTCCCCGCTCCCAGCATTGAGACAGCTCCCATTCTCCTTAGAAAAGCTTGGGAGGATCCATCCCACTCCCACCACATGCTGGGTTGCTTCCCACCCTCTTCCCAAGAGATTTTCAAATCTGCTCAATATTTGCAGCCCAAAGTTGGCATGGAGAATGTGATCCCTAAGGTGAAGAGCCTTAGGGATGCAGAGTGAGGAAGGACAGAGCGAGTCACTGAGGGGAATCACCTCCTGCAGCAAGGTGTGTTATGTGCAAGATACTCCCAAGATACCAGCTCATGCACTGCAGTCCTAGGGCACCTCAGTAATGCTGCCAGTGATGTGGGGGGAAATTAAAGAGGCACAAGAAACACTTCAGGAATTGCAGTATGGATTCTGTTAGGAAAAAAAATTAATATTAGGAAAACCATGGAAGAAGCTGCTGGATTATAAGGGTAAGACAACAATGAGCCCTGTGAGCACACCTCCATTTCCACAGGCACAAGTGATTTGGTTTTAAACCCCTTCCCATTTCCATTTGTTAACAAAGAGACTGGGAACCAGACATTCCTTTGGCAGTGGCTGTTGGGAGGGATTTCTATCACCAACCACTCACATCCTTGTTTGACTCAGTGCTTTATTGGCAAGCAGGACAGCACCTTGTAATTAGCACGCGCAGTTGCCGGAGGTAATTATGTCATAGTGTAGTGGTTACACTTATGGAGGTCCTGACACCCCCAGTGTACCGCCAGGGAATGAGGCAGAGCAAATGATCAGTGTAAAAGTCACAGTGAATCAAAAGCCAGGTGGGCCAGCAGGATTTCTCAAATCCCATTCTGGTGACAAACCTGCCCAAAAAGTGGTTACCTTGGCAAAGCCACACCAGGCACATGCTCAGACATGGGACTGCAGAAGGGCCAGGCAGGGGCTGATGGGAGGCACTGTAGAATTCCTGAGCTATGACTCAGTCACGTTCCTTCTGCTGACCTTTCCTTGGACTATTCTGATGCAGGAAACACATGAAGGAACACTCACCTCTCTGCATCCCACTCTTGCTCTTAATGCAGCCGCTGCATCCACGTGACTGCTCAAAAAACCTTCAACTGTTATTTTTAAATAACTCCAGACCTCTACTCCTAAAGGCCCACAAAAGATAACCAAGAAAAACACCAACTTGTAGTGTACATTTATTGCACTTATGGGGCCTAACCCTCTCTTGGCTGTATAAAGGCTTCAGATTTCAGGGTGCCAGTGCCTCAGTTCATGGACTCCCAGAATGGTTTGGGTTGGAGGGACCTTAAAGCTCATCTCGTTCCACTCCTGCCTTGGGCAGGACACCTTCCACTGTCCCAGGCTGCTCCAAGCCCCGTCCAGCCTGGCCTTGGACACTTCCAGGGATCCAGGGGCAGCCACAACCTACCCTTGTTAAGCTTCAGGACACCAGGCCAATTCAGACTGGGACAATCCCAAACATGAACAGAACTGTGTCATTAATCGTAATTTTTATACATTACCAAAATAAAACTATCTTCATCAAGCAGAACAGACAAGGTCCAAGTGCTCAAAACTGTTTTGCACCAGAGCATTCAATTCTTCAATCATCTTCCAGCAGAAGAAATCGCAGCAATCCATTGGCCAATGTATGATGATGCTCTAGCAACCCACACATCAAACCTTCCCTTTTCCTCCCTGACAGCCGAATTCAAAATGCAGTTTTGCATGATAATTAATGACCTCACTTAGCTCTAATAGTGATATCAGCATCATGTGCAGAGCTCTGAACATGTGAGGAGGAAACCACTGCCCAGTTGATCAGTCACTGAATCATAATCCATGGTGTTTGTGTCTCTCTCACCTGGCACCAGCTCCACAGCTCTGAATAGCAGGGATTTAAAATGGCCAAAACCTCAGTGCTGTCTCAAGGAAAAGTGGAAGTTTTTCTGGATCTAAAAAAGGAACTGCCCCTCTATGAGAGGACCTTAGGGTTAGTGACTATGCCCCAAGTTTCAGAGGGGGAATATCCTGTATGCTTCCTTTCTAAAACCTGTTCTATTATGTGACACTAAGGGAAGGGGACTTCAAAAAAGCTATTTTTAACTAAAACTCTCATGAGCTTTCCAGGGCTTTAAATGCCAATTTTTTTAATGTCCCAAGAAATTAGTTTCCAGCTCCAGAAAAATAAAACCATCTGCTAGCTGGGCTGGAAATGAGGTATTTAGGTAGGAGACAAGGAGTGTCCCATTCAATTTCCCACCAGACAGTTCCATGGCCAAGTGCTACTTTTTATGTTTACTCTGATGCTTTTCCAAGTCCTCCATGAAGGACACAACAGCCCATCCGCAACGAAAGGGAATGCAGGAATTTCTCAAGTATGTTCTCAGGCCCTCCCAACTGGAATAATTTTACCCACAGATTTCTACCCATTTTGTTCAAAATGGCAGAATTTATGTTACAGAAAATCCAATTGGCTTGGGGAAAAAAGGCAGTGAAGGACTTGAATGCAGAGCTGCCCACCTCAGAAATACAAGCAGACCAACTAAGCAATATTATGATAAAATGTTTATTCAATTTTTTCTTAAATATCAAATTTTTTTACACATAATTTGTTGATAAACAGTCCCCCAATAATAAAAAAAAAAATCAAAAAAAGAATCAAGTGTGTATTTGGGCAGAACCACATCCCATTGATGACACACCCACTCCTCTCTTCAGCCGTCTGTGAGGCCGCAGTGTGTTCAGCCCACAAGAGTCAATGACACAAAACGCAACCAGCTTTAGGATTCCTGAGTATTGATTCCCTCAAGTTCCCTAAGTGAGTCTGTAAAACTCTGAAGCATCAGTCAAAGTGTGACCCAAACCACTGTGCTTTGGATCACGGACTAAGCCTCGTCTACACAGTGCAGGAAGAAATCTCTTGAGCGCTTCAGAGGGGAATGATGTACATGAAACGGACCCGATTTCCCAAGCTGACTTCCGAGAGAGGCAGGCAGAAATACCTCTGGATTTCTCCTCTCTGAATTTCTGTTAGAGTTCTGGGGAGCTGTTTGGCAGGAAGTCCAAGTCTGGTGAAGAAACCTCTAGGACCTGCTCCTCCTTTTGTTCGTCAATGGCATAGTTTTACAGAAAACTGATCTGAAGTTGAGCATTCAGCAAGTACACTTAAATATTGCTACTTCTGAGGAGATGGCAAGAGGGAGAGATGGAAGAGGGGAACATGGAGGACATATAAGGTTAACAGTCCTGGAGACCGAGTGTCTACACAGAAAGTTAAACATACACAGCAAGGAGGAAGAGATTGTCACAGTAACAGCGTAGCTCAGCTCTGTCCTGCAGCAGGTAAACATGCCAGGGACTGTCACCAGGAATACTTCCTCCTCTTGTCAGAATTACCCATGCCCAGAAACTTCCATATGTTGGGATTTCACTAAATGTCACCTCTGTGTTCACCTGTGGCCTTGTGTACACAAACACGCAGTCACCAAAAGGCTCAGTGAATTCCTTCAGTATTTTTAAGGAAAAAAGTAAATCTCAGAAACCAGGAGTGGCTCCAGGGCACACCCAAAAAGAAACTCTGCAGACCCACATGGGTTCCCACAGGTGCTGGCAGCTTTACAAAGCATCTTCTGAGCATTGCTTTACTCTCTAGAGCTGGACTTCCATGATGAAATCCCTTTGTTAAGTGATATAACATTAGGACACAGCAGCAGTGGTTAATGAGGAGGGGGAAGAGAAATGAACAAAGTGCCTGATTTTAGGCTGGAATACCTGGCTCCTTGGAAACCTGAATAGCTGTTGGTGGTACCTTTATCCCCCGCTGTAGCCAATAAGTCATAGCACTCTGCCATCCCTCCTTTCCTATAAATACTCTCACTCTGTGGGCCAGGTCAGCACAGAGACCAGCAAAGGGACTGACAGAGGCTGAACAGAGGATGTGCGTGTGCATGCAGCAGAGAGGACACACGTTGAAACAAAGACAACTTTTAGACAGCATTTGCTAAACACACATTCTATTACATTTTATTTTAACCTTAAATACTCACCACTTCCCCAATTTTATACTAAATCTTGCTCCTAAAAAAAATTATTCACTAATTTAGCAGCACATAGCCATTCACTCAAAGCAAGGCTTGAAAATGAAGAGATTTAAATCACCAGGCTTGGACCTGCTTGATAAAAGAGTTTTAGAAATATTTATCAGTTGGGGCTCAGGGTTTGTTTCTAGCAGTTTGGAGAGTTACCCACGGAATTCTAGCACTATGGATAAATGCTTCCATACAGCTTTGGCAGAACGGTGGGATTCAAAACTTATATTTGACAAGGAATAAAAGTGAGCATTGAAGCAGATTGGCTGATGCTCTAAAGCTTTTATAACATAAATTCTGTATGCGCAGCCTAAGTCAGCATGGCCTGTCACCAGCTTGGTGCAGAGCATCACCACTCGGGCCAGCTGAGCAACAGCTTCTAAAACAGAGTAAGTAATACAAGGGGCTAACACGGAGTAGCCAACATCTGCTGCTTCAAGCAGCTGGCAGTAGATCCATCTGCAGGCAAAGGGTGCAGGTTCAGCTGCCCCAAATCCAAGAGAGCCAACCTGCCCCTGGCTTCCATATAACTTTGCTCCTAGGGCCACCTCACCAAGCCCCGCAGTGCGAATCGGGAGCAGATTCAGCCGTCTGAAGTCGCTCTGGATCTGGGAGCCTCATTGCTGCTGCTCCTGATGGTGCACCAGATGCAGACAGGAATGGGTCTGATAGATCCTATTTCCTAAGGTTTCTAGAGACACCTGCTGATACTGTACTCCTGCACCAGCTCAAGCGTTGCCCTTCACAGAGAGGCTTCTGCTGATTTAAGGTGCTCATTGCAAGGAGAATATTAAACCAAACCTTCAGCAGGGGTAACTCTACCACCTGTCTGATGAAGCTGAGAAACTGTTCACTGCAGTCTGGCCTCAGTAACTCATTTTGAGCAGAGCCTCAAGTGAATCACTGGATACTGCTCCAGACAGCCAGGCACTGCTTTCCATATGGAGCAGTGCCTGCTGCTGGCATCACAAGCAGAGGGATATAACCTGTCTGGGAGCTCTAGGTCTGGATGGTGCCATCCCAGCTCATGGAGAAACTTCACTTGACAGTGGAATGCCTAAAAGCCCTTTATTACTTCAGAGGATCTTCTGGCTGTCCAAGTGTCTGAGTCAAATCTGACACCAGCACTCAATGACAGGACAAACTCCTGTGTCATGACAGATGAAACCAAATCTGTGTTGTTTTTAAATGCCACCTTCATAAAAAACAGCCCAGCAGACACACAGGAGACCTGCTAAAGCAACAGGGAACACAAACACCAGGACACAGGCCTGAGACAACCACAACACCACATGGAAGCCATGAACAAAAATGTGTCTGGTGCTGCTGAGCCATTGCTCCAGGTTTAGCTCAGTGTGTCAAATTCATGACTAACACCTAACACAAAGCCACTTCTGAGATTTGCAAGTGGGACTAAATCAAAGCTCCTACTTAAAATTTGGTTTCAGCCACACTTTCCTTTCCCTTCCCCAACAGAGTTTTGGGGCTTTGCAGAGCATCACAAAGGAGTCCTTCCCCCTCAAAAAAGCATCTGGAAAGGGCTTCCTACAGCACAGCCTCAGTGAGGCCTCATCACTCAGGTGAGTCACCAGAGATATCCCAGAAGGCCACGATGGTTGTAATGCAGAAGTCACATCAGTGCATTTGTTCCATGAACCCTGCTGGGGAGCCCTTGCTCTTGAGGAGGTGTAAGATCAGCACCCGAAGCCATGGCATTCCACAGCCAAGAGGCCAATCAACCCCAGACATCCAGACAAACCAATGCAAAGCAGGTTCTTCCTTCTTCCAATCATAGCCCTGTTCAGAGCCACTGAGATGAAGTTCATTCCTCCCCGGGCACAGGGAGATTTAGAGCCGTAACACACAGTAGGTTTGTTAAACAAATTCATCATTAAGGTTTAGCCTTAAACTGGTTGAGCTTGTTCTTTTTGAATGAGGAAAAACATGATATGGTCAAGGCTAGAAAAAAAGGTCAATACTCCTTTTCCCTCCCTGCCGCCATCCCTACAGTTAATACCAGCTCATCTCCAAATAAGTTAAAACATATCTTGTAAGTTTTGGTAGCACCAAATTCTTTCCCTTCCCTTCTTCTATCCCCATGTTGTAAACTGGAACACACTGGCCCAAAAGCATCACAGAATATTCTGAGTTGGAAGAGACACACAATCATTGAGTCCAACTCTAAATCAAAGCATAAAAGGGTTTGGCAAAAATAAGCATCAGCCTTCCCTGTGCACACACGAAACCCCCTTGCTCCTCTGGCAAAGCCTTACATATCCATGAGCATCTACACACCTTCAGTAGATGCCAGAATAATTTCAACAGCTGGATGTTGGGTTCCAAGGAGCTGCAACAAATCCAGAGTCCACACGGGACTCAGTGTGCACCTCTTCTGTGCACGAGTGGCCAATTCCCATCACAACCTGCTTTGTGCCGAACAAGGCAGTGAGCACAGTGGCTGGTGCTTTTTATTCATAGCACTGGAGGTTATTCTAAAATTGTACATTTAAATAAAACCAGTAGTTTTAATCCAGTATGCATGATTAAAAGCTATCCTGTCCACACAATGCAAGGATGTTTTCTTTCCTTTCAAAGCCCAAATCTAACAAGTAAAACAGACGCAATGTGTTACTTTGGCTGCAAATAATTTAAAAAATCTGGCTCAACATTCTGCTCGTCCACTGTGGTGTGTAATTGAGATACTCCTGTAGAAGAAAAGATCCCCCAGTCAGTTCCCTCTTCCACAGTTACGTGGGAACAACGATGCTCTTGGCTAGCAAAATGAGAAGAGCAAGATCTGCGTTTCCACCCGCTTGTTCCAAGGCCTGGAGAGCTTCCTGTGGGGTAAAACCAGCACCAAGGATCCGGTCGATATCAGCCCCAGGGAAAGCAGGGGGTGGAGAAGCCCCTGTGGTCAGGCTGGTGTAGGCAGCTGGGGGGCTCAGCGGTGGTTTGTCACTCCCACCCACTGGCCACGGATCTTCAGGAGCAACACTGTCACTTCTCCCAGGTGCTCCTGGGAACAGGTTCTGAGTATCCTGTGGTGCTCCTCCACCTGAAGCAGGTGTGGAGGAAACAGGTGTGCTTTGCCCCAAAGTTGGACTAGGTGGACTCTGAGAACCTCCTGCCAAAACCTTCCTCTGCTCTGGGCTCTGCTGCTGACCACGGGTGGCTGCAGAACTCACCATGACCACATCACTCTTACCTGAACCCTTCTGCCTCTCTAAAGAACCTCCCCCGAGAACAGGCTGCCCAGGACTGATGGGCCTGGTGCTGATGTGCTCTCTGCTAGAATCACAAGGCTGGCTCCCCTCTGCTCCTCCACCCTCAGATCTCACCTCAGCAAAGGAACAGCTCTGTTCCTGGCTGGCTGGGTCCGAGCCTTTCCGCTCACCTTCAGGAAGTTCCTTCTGCTGCACTGCTGGCTCTCTGTGAACCATTTCCAGCTGTGAGACTTCTTCCAAGGCAAGGATCTTACATTCTCCTTTCAGACTGATAACCAAGAGCTTGTGAAGCTCTTTCAAGGCTGATGCTAGAGGGAAACATGGCTCTGCTAAAGGTCTTCCTGGATCCATGTCCAGCTGTTGGGTGCCGGAGGGGGAAGAGCTCTCTGCTGCCAAATTAGCCAACTCATGATACTCTGCAGGAATTTCACTAGTGCTTTTAGACTGCAGGACATCACTAGTGGAAAGTGGATCACTCAAGGAGGATGGAGACTTCAACAACTCCATCTCCATGGAGAAGGCCTCCGAGTTCAGGTTGGGTATACGTCTGTTCTCAGTCTGCTGCTTCTGCTGTCTTGCTGAGCTCTCTGCTTCAGCTGCAGCCTGCTCCACTGCATCTATTTCCATGGAGGCTTCCATGTGCATATGGCTACAGGAGGCTGACAGTTGGATACCGCCTTTCACACAGGAAAAACCTGCTCTCTCCAGTCCATCTCTCATTTCCATGGAAGGATTTTCTGGCTGTTTGACTTCTGCCACAGCAGGTTTCTCAACCCCACCTACACAGCAAGGAGGTTCTGGGTCAGTTGTCTCAGTTTGCTCCTCAAGATGTTCCTTTTCTGGCTCTTTGCACATCTGATGGTCTGTGGGAAACTCATGTTTTTGCTCCTGCTCTGAAGACAGACAGACATCTTTATCCTGCCTTTGCTTGGCAGCAGTGTCAGCCAAATTGATTTTTGTCACTTCCAGAGGATGTTCCTGACCATGATCTTGTCCTTTAGCATTACATTCCTTTAAAATATCAGCACTAAATGTTTCAAGTGTCTTCTGTGAAAGGCAAGCTGGACTGGAGCAGGTTCCATCTCCAGTGTGCAGAGAGGGGTCATTATTTGCCAAGGAAGAGCTATTGGAATGATGCTGTAATACCAGAGGATGTTCTTTTTCTGGGGTCATCTGGTGTTCAGGTGAAGAGTCAGAAGTCTTGACGGCTCTAGGATCAATGGGCTCTGCGAGGCTGGATTCAGATGAGCAAATTGAAGCAGGGGCAGAGACAGAACTATCAAGTAATTGATTTGTGGGATTACAGATCTTGGAATTTAGTCCTGAAGACTGGACTGGATTTTGAAACCCATTAGAAGCTGGTAATGAGGGCATTTCCAGTGAGGTAGTTTCTTTGTCACTATTCTCTGTGGAAGACAGAAGGAAAGGAGCAGTCAGGACACAGCAGAAGCACCGTTCACACCGTGGCAACACAAACTGGCTCTAAATACCTGGTCTGTGGCCCACTCCAGCTGCAGTAAACACACACTACATGCATCAAGGCTTCCGACGTTCTGTTTGGATTAGGAAACAAACACACCAAACTCATGTTAGCATTCAGAGCACACACCATGCGGGATTACAGTCCTGCACAACTCCCTTCCTGACTGTCTGGCACAATGGCATGGAGGCTGCAGGAGCTCCTGCCTCCCAAAAAGATTCTGCCTGGCAAATTTGGCACATCAAGGCAAGAAAAACCCTGCCAGAGTACAATTTAAAGGCTGTTCTGTACTGTCCATGCTACAGAGCAGTCTGTGGGTGATACTAGACACTTGGTAAACTCCACACAGTGTAACATGTGTCTAGTGCTGTACTCGTCTGTTCTCCCTTTAGCTGGAGATATTCAAGAGACACATTTCAGGGATACGGGAACTGAGATGGCAACACAGTTCTTGGGTTGTGCTCCCAGCAGTGCCATCAGACCCAGGAGAAGGTGTCCAAACACCAGCTGGCTGCAAAAGGGTACAGATTGTAAGGGGAAAGAAATCCTGCCAAAGAACTTCCCAAGAGCAAAGAGCAAAGCAAAGGAGAAGCAGCCAGAAGTCAAGCCCAGCTTGCTGCTTCCTTGTCCTCACAGAGAGAGGAATTGCAGATCTCTATCAGAAGCACCAAGTACTGGCTGTGGTTATCAGGGGAGATTAAGTGACCATATCTTGCTGACAGTCTGATCTTGCTGATGTATCAGCGCTCTTGCGCTCCTTAAATCACTCACACAACCTTTGCAGGAGGGCCTGTCCTGACATCACAGCCCTGTCTGCCCAGGATCACACACCCAGGCTCTGTGCTCTGTGATTTGCTGCCCTTTCCCTTCCCAAACACAGTGGTCTTAAACACCACTGTTTTCCTAGAGTCTCTTTTTACAGGAGTACTGGGGCACAGCTTGCCATGCCTGCACCTCCAGCCACAATTCCCTTTAAATTCCACAATATGACAGCAATCTCTCTTTCTGTCCTCAGCCTTGTTCCTTTTATTCTCTGTTAACTAAAACCAGTGCAGTACCTGCTGTGACACCACCCCACTGCTCATCTTTCCTAAGGGTGGCAAAGAGTTTTGTGACAGAGGATATGGATGTAAACCAGAGGGATCCTTTCTGTTTCTATGTGGAATGATTACATTCATGCTCTCTGCTTCCAAACCAACTCTTCAGAGTGGAAGCAGAACTGTCTTTTGACCTGCTGGATCGTTAATAAGGATCTGATCAGACACATCAGGGATTTGCATTTAGGTAGCAGCAGGAGCTTTTCCACCAAGCACTGCTCAGTGTCATCCTTCTCCTGGGGTAGCCACAGGAGCTGAGTCCCAGCCCCATCAGGGATATCGAACCAGCTAAAACCTGGAACAAACTCTTTTCCACAAACTGCACCATCAGGGATAAATTCCTCTCTGTACCAGGAACAGCCTGAGTTGTTTGTGGCGGCAGTGACTTGGACTGAGGCTGCCTGGATGAAAAAGTGTGCATGGGATGAACTGCCTGGCTACACTTCCTCCTCAGCAAAACAACTCCAGTTTTGCTGCCAGGTTTGTACATCCTCCATGATCACAGAGTTCCCCAGTGGTGGGAAACTGGCACCAAAGTGCATCGAGCTCTCAGAGATAAAAAAGGATGTGGAGGTCTCAGATCTCAGTGAACTCCACCAGGACTCCACCACCACCTCAGCTGCCTCCCATAGGTGCTGAACCACCAGCAAGGCAGCAGACAGAAGTCATCAGGTTCCCCAAAGTGGGCTTCAGGGGATTAAATAAAGCTCAAGGATAATCCAGGTGCATTCAAAACAAGCACTTTAATAGCCTCCAGGGCAGGCAGCCATTTGTGGTGTATCATCTTCTGGAAGCTGGCAAAAATTCCTGTTGTTATAAAAGAACACATGTGTTGTGGGGAGCTGAGCGTCTTTGGCGCTGTATCACCTTCTCTTTCTGTCCTTCTTCCGTTTTCTGTTTTTTCCTTTCTTGGTTTTCTTGGTACCACCTAGCAGCAACTCAAGTTTTGGAAGAGAGAAAGAGGGAATGTGCTGACATTTTAGGATACAGCCAACAAAAGCCTATGGGTCAGAGGCTAGTACTGTGCCTAGAACTGTCAGGACTGTCAAAGTCAATCCGAACAAGAGCCACTTTAATTCTGTGCCTCAGTGTTCTGTGAGAATTAACTGAACGCACAAAATGGATTTCCTATTCCTATAAATCTTTTACATTCCTCTAGGGCTTAGCTTCAATGGAAAGTGTCCGAGTGCTGACTAGCCTGAACAAAGCCTCATGGTCCTTAGAACCATATGTGGTACATAAGCAGCTTGGATTTAAGTCATTTCAGACACTTTTCTGTCTAAAAAACTTGTCTAAAATGCTTTTATTGTAAAGACTCATAGTTTGGGCTGAGGTTTCCTCATTTAGTTCTCTTTCAACAGAGAACTAAATCCAAACTATAGTATCTGCAAAGCCTCATCCAAAGTGGAAATATATTCCAAAAGCTAACTGAGGCTCCATCAGGCTCCAGGTTTTAACAGGAAAAGAACTAATATTTACACCTGCCAGGCGTAAATATTAGGGACAGGGAACAGACAAGAGCCCAAGCTCCTGAGCTGGACCTTTAGTGACATCAAAACCCGATCACAAGGTCAAACTCATGTTTGTGTTTCTCTCTACTGGCTGCAACTTCAGTTAATAAACATTAAAATTAGGCTAAAAAGTCACACATTGAAACTATTTCTTAATGATTCATTAAAGCCAGACCTTCCTTCTGAGGTTTTTTACATTTCTGGAAAACTCATATTCTTAGGATGGAAGAAAATTGGCCAAAGGGAGTAATAACTGCAGTCCTGTGCTCCCCTAATGTTATCAACTTCATTATTTGTAACTAACTGCTTACTCTTTGGGTTGTCACACAGTAACTGGGAAGCGTTAAAGAAAAAATCCAGTGCATTTCAACTAGATATAGGTATCTATCTATCAACCTATCTATAGTTAAATATATATAAATTTTAGTATCTAATAAATGTATAAATATATATATATAATATGGTTACATCTTTTTCCTCATTTTAATTTTAAATATGGGCAAACTAGAGTCTTAAAAAATTAGCAAGAAAAATGTTGAAATCAACATGATCAGCTTAAACCTGACCCAGGAAAGAGTTCTACATGTATGTAGGAAGTAGATTTTACTGTGTTCTTTCAGAGGAAAAATGAGCAGTAAAACTCAAAGGTCTCTAGGGAACTCTTGGATATAAAATGTTATCTTCAAAAGTTTTGGAAAAGGTTTAAGGAATACACCCTGAGGTATTCACAGCTTCTCTGGAACAGCAGGGAAAAAAATTAATTTCCCCTTGAGCTAAAAACTGAATTAAGGGAGGAATTGAACAGAAAATTTGAGTTTCAGACTGTTTTTGGCTCATAGCTCAGCTTTCAGCTATTTTAGTTGAAAATAAAATCACTTCACTAAATTTTGCAGCCACCAAGACTCCATGTAGCCATTGCATCTGTGTAGCATTTGGATTCCAGGGATACTGGGAACAAAATTGCAGGAGGGTGAAAGTTCTCTTTGCAGGCCATGTTTAAGGCTGAGGACGTGAATTCAGCTTTTGAACCTTAGAGCAACTGCAAAGAGGCAATTCCCCCTCCAAGGGCACAAGCACCATTCCAGGCAAAAATGCTGAAATAGTTCGAATTCTAAAAATTGTCATGAATTTTTGTCACCGCTACAGCTGCTCTATTTTTATGTGGTGCAGTCAGTAAGAGCAGGGTTTTGGGAGCCTCCCCAAAGCTGTGCTCACATGAGGCTGCAGCAGCACCGCAGCTGAGCCACGTCCCTGCTGGGCACTACAACGTGACCCCAGCCACAGACAACCATTAACCTTCACACCTGGAAAGCCAAGAAACCAGAGCGGGTGGGAAGCTGCAGGGAGAGCACAAATTAAACAGCAAACAGCCTTTGTTTAAACACAAAGTGCCTTTGTGCAGGTTTTGCAGCCCAGAAAGGAAGAGAGAAGTGCACTCAGAGGCCACAAGCAAGAATAAAGCCCCTTCTCTTCACCCTTTACTGGCTGATGCTGCTTCCAGGAGCTGGAAGTGGAACTGCCCACATCACATCCTGAGATGCAGCAAAAAAAATTGCACAGATTCCTATTTCAAGTGGGCTCCTGCTGGTACCTGCTTCCTCTACGGATTTCTGTATTGCTTCTGCGAGCTCCTGGTCGGCGATGTCCTCAGGCCGCACATCGTCGCGCCCCGCACCGTATGCCAGCCGTGCGCACTCTGGCAGCTCGCCCTCAGGCAGGAACGAGGTCTGCGAGCCTGTGGTGCCAATCACCAGCACGTTCTTCTTGAGATCAATGGAGCACTGAAAAAGAGAGTTGACACATGAGGGGCTTGCAGAGAGCCAGGTGGCTCCCAGAGAAAAAGGGAGACATAAGGTCAGGCAATCCATCTCCAACAGGAATGGCTCACAGCAGGCAATGCTGGGCCAGGAGTATCAGCTCTAACCAAAGGGCCCTGTCTGGCTCAATTTGGAATAAATGATTCAGTTGGAAAGCTTTGAGCATCTTTGATCAGAACAAAAAGCTCCAGGCAGCAGCCAGACACCCTAGAGCTGTTTATGATGGATGGATGTAATGTACATGCTTCCAGGCTGGAAGATAATCCACCATCAACTCTCCCCAGGAAAATCTTTGGAATTCACAGGCGAGGCATTTCTGTTGCACTTCTCACTAAACCTGCAAGAGTCAAGTAACTGTTTCAAAAGTCGGTTTGATACCTGATGCCTCTTAAGCATATCCAGTCCTAGGAGCATGTCCATGGGCTGCTCTTCAAGGATTGAGAAGGAGCATGCCAGAAAATCCCCTTCGATCTGCACCTGAGCTGAAACACAAGGGAGAGAAGTTCCCACTACAGCACAACAAATCTGCTTTCTGCTCTTCCATCTACAGGGAAAGGTCTGAACAAATCTGAAACCAGCACTCTGATGCACTGTTTTGGTCACAGAAAGTCCAGCCCTGTGCAAGCCCCAGGACTGCCAGGCCTGCCATGGTCCCAAAGTAATTATTTTAAAAGCTGATATGCCTAAGAACATTGAGTGCTGCTTCTCTGACCCTCCAAGCTTGAGGGGCTGCAAAAAGATTATTAAAGTACACGTCTAAGCACCAGCAACAGCAAACAGAATTGATTTTTCAGTAATAAGGACAATGTCCTCCATCCAGAAAAGCTGCACAAGAGCACAGAGAGGCTTCTCTTTCCAAAGGAACAGCAAACACTGCATTGTGCCAGAACCCCTCCCTGAGTAGCTCACCCTGCCCAGCAGTCTCACCCAAAACAGGGACGGTCGTGGTGTTTCACATTCATCTCGGGTTTTGCCCCCAGAGAACATGTGCAGGAGCTGGGACTCCCTCACCTCAAAGTGTTACAATAATGACATTAAAATACGGCACTAAATGAGACCAAAAACAGAGTTCTGTGCACAAAACAAACAAACACATTGCAGATGCACTTTGATTTTACTATGCAGGAGCTCCTAACAATTACAGCACCAATCCTCAGCACCAAGATTGTGGGAAATGCAGTCAAACCCCTGCTAAAGCTGCCCCAAAAATGCCAGTACTTACCTAAGTGCACTCTGCCAATGATTTTCTGTGTCCCAACACCCTTAGCAATGCCAGCCCAGCGCCGATCCACCAGCCTCATGATGTTGCATCTTTCAGCACAGGCTTGGCTCATGATGGTCATCTGGGCACCTACCAGCAACAGAACTTGTGTTAAATCCTGGTGGCTCAGCACAAACTTATATTTTTTCCTGAAAGAGCTTAAGATCTGGCACTCAGTGGCTGGGACTCACCTGCCCCAGGGCATAATGGCTTCCTGTAAATCCCACTGTGCTGACCTGGCTTCCCACACACAGGTCAGCACTGACCTTTACTGTAGGGATGGAACAACCCCAAGAACTTCCCCTTGCCAGATGTGGATGGGAACCACCACATTAAAGGCATGTGAAATCCCCCTGTCTGCAAAATGAGACAAGACATGCGCACATGGCAGCGACCTTCCAGGTATGGAAGTCCCAGAAACTCTCCCAGGAGCCCTAATCCAGGCTGTTTCCACACCGCTTCTCCCAACAATCTGCTCTGCTCGCCCAGGCTGCGCTCAGAGTTCAGTAAAGTCCTCCTAAATCTTGTCATGCAGTGCTTTATTACAGGATTTTTTGGGGCAAACTACTGGAATGTTTACTGTTGTCTTCAGTGACGGAGAGTGTGGAGAAAGCACCTGAGTCCACAAAGGCTTTCACGGGGTGTCCATTGACTTTGCAGTTGATGTAGAGCATCACCACCTGCCCAAAGCTCTCAGGTGCCTCTTCCATTGCTATTGTCATGTTCTCTTCAATATTTTGTTGCCTGAATTTTGTGGAAAAGAGAGAGAACAATCAAAATTTCTGTCAACCAGACCTTGTAACATCCCTCTGACTCACAAAAATCCCACCTGCTGCCATTCACCTTACAAACACACATTTAAACCACAGAAAAGGCTGCTTCCTTAGTGAAACACAGACCTGGGAGCTGAAGCTTGCTAGGAATGATCTCAGCTTAGTCCAGAGACACTGGGTTACTTCCCAGCAGCCACTGCCCTTCCAACCCCTGCCTAATCCACACCT
Organism: Acrocephalus scirpaceus scirpaceus; assembly: GCA_910950805.1. NCBI lineage: Eukaryota > Metazoa > Chordata > Aves > Passeriformes > Sylviidae > Acrocephalus > Acrocephalus scirpaceus. The sequence goes on from OU383794.1 coordinate 7,298,905, forward strand.
CAGCTCCTGACAGCCTTGTGTTGCCAACAGCTCCTGCCATCCATGTTAACCTGGAGAACTCAGAGCAAAACAGCTGTGGATTCATTAGTCACACCGACGGTACACTGAAATGTTGCCAATAGCTACATCACTGGAATCCCACACAGCAGCTGAACATTAAAATCCTCTGGTTTCCCTTGTATCTTTCCTTTTCCAGGCACAGATAGGAGAGGAGGGATGTGAGCAAAATGGCAGAAAGAACACCACCACGAGCACCAGCCCTTGGTGCAAATTTAAGCTGACAGAAAAAATGCTCTTCAAGAAATCCCTCACAGCCCCAGGATAATCTTGGAAGTGATGGGCATCCATAGTGACTGCATCCAAAACAGCTTTATCTCCCCAAAAAAGGGAAAAAGGCTTGAATTCTGATGCCATTTCATTTTTCACTGAGTGGGGTGTGAAATCTGGCAACAGCTCAGCCTGAACAGCTGCAGAACCTTGGGCACATCCCCTTTATTTGTCCCTCATCTAAGGAAGAAGGGAAGAATTCCTGTGTCTCTGAGCAACATTTCACTATCTACAAATGTCTATTTTCTGCATTGCTGAGTGTCTATCTGGCACCAACACCTCATCAGTTGTAATGTGAGACCACTCCTACCACCTTCTGACCATTGTTGGTCAGAATTATGGTTCTGACCAACAATGAGTCTGTACCAGACAGGCACTTAGTTATCAGGGGAAAACGACCAGCCATGAACGGACTCCAGGATTTACCACTCAGCTGAAGAAATCAGCCCAACAAAGTTACAGCTGGAAGGCAGCAAGAGGGAGCGAGCTGATGAGCAGGATGCATTTCTGCAGAACTTCTCATCGGTGAATTAGCCAGATACAGAACAATGAGCAGGATGCAAAACCAAATCTCGAGGGCAGCTGGGAGAAACAACGCCGTGTTGCTGTGCAGAGCTCAGCTGGGAGACATCACCAGCCCAGCTCCTGGGTTCAAATCACGCCCCAGGCACTGTACTCATACCTCTCAAGAGGAGATGTGCTTTCCACAAGTGGTCCAGTTTCAAGACTGGACCAGCTCAGGCAGCTCCAAGACATCACATGCACAGACAACAGTGCTGTCACCCCATATCACATAATCCCAGAAAGGTTTGGGTGGGAGAAACCTTAAAGCCCATCCAGTGCCACCCCCTGCCATGGGCAGGGACACCTTTCACTATCCCAGGTTGCTCCAAGCCCTGTCCAACCCTGAACACCTCCAGGGATGGGGCAGCCAAAACTTCTCTGGGCAACCAGGGCGTCACCACCCTCACAGGGAACAACACTCTGTGATCTCAGCTAGACACATCTCAAGGATGGGGTGCACCTCCATGTTCCAGAATCCCAACCATCCTATGTGCAAAGGGGCCCAGAGCATCACCCTGCAAACAAACTCCTTGATACAAGGAATGTGTTTAGATTCTGCCTTAGACTCTGAGGAAAAAAACCCATGTAAGGAAGCACACAGCATTTTTTCTCCCCAGAGAGGACCCCAAAGCCTACAAGCCACTTTGGTTTGTTACCTTATGTCTTCTTCTATCTTGGCCTGTGCCTCAAGATCAAAAGGGTCAGCGGAATAGAGCCGGATCCTCTCCTGCTCACGCCGGGCTCGGTCCTGCTGTTGCTCCAGCAACACCCTGGTGAATTTCTCTGTGGGAACAAGGAGATAAAGAAATGCCTTTTACTGGAAATTACTCTTGCAAATCAAATTCTGGCACAGCAAATGCTTTTTTTGATGCCAGCTGAGGAACAGACTCAGCAGCATATGGAAAAAGCTTCCTCTGAGGGCAGCACGGATGGACCTCAGAGGATCAGCGGCAAACTTGGGAACCTGCAGAGATGAAAAGCAATGGACAGAGCTCGCTCTCCTCATGTCCCAACCCAAACACTGCACAATCAAACTCAATTTCCTGGCACATACATTTTTATAGGGAAAAAAAATTTAAAAAAACCCACACAAAGGCTACCAACAAAATTACCTTCAAACCCAAGGAAAATGGCAAAACCATAGATTGTAATCCCTAAAGCTGAATGCCTACCACTGGAACCAGGAGGTGTTAGCCAGGTGTAAATGCACATTTTAAGACCACAGTTTTTAGACTCCCCCTTTCTGGATGGCCTCTGGCCATTTTTTGCTGTTTGAATGGGATCATGTACATCCCCAAAAGGACTTGGCAGTCCATGCAGGTATGCACACAGGGAAGGTCTGGGTTTGCTTCCAGAGATACCATTCCTAGGAAGCAGCTCTGGTTCAAAGGCTCTTATGTGCTCAAGGAGGCATTGGGTATATTTGACTGTTGGATTTTTAAAATCAGGCTTCTGTACAGCAGGTGCCTTCAACCAGCACAGCCACGGGGCATGGATCTATGCAGATATTTGGGAATCCAAGCTGGAGCTGGATCCGTGCCCAAACACTGCCAGTAGCAGCAGTGCAGCACGACAAGGGTAAAACCAGCTCAAACCACTTCCTCCTGACATCCCAATGCAGCAATTTGGGACTGAAAATGCACATCTGGGTCAAAGTCTGATGTGCACAGAGCAGGCAGAGTGGCAGAAGAGCCACTTCTGGGTGTCTTGGGCTTAACCTCTGGTTTCCTGTGCTAAGAGCAGCCCCCTGCTTAAGGTGATGGGAAAAACTCCCAGCAAGATGCATGAAAAAGCCTAAAAGTGCAAAGAATGTACCTTCAGCTCTGGATATGAACTAAAGGCAGAGTTAAAATCCAAACAGGCTGACAATATCCATGGAAGTTCCTCTCTGGTTTCCTCTAACAGAGAGAAATCACTCAGATCTAACCCTGAGAGTGGATAAAATCTCCTGCTCGAAGCTCCTTCTCTTCATGTATCTCTCCTCACTCAAGAGGATTTATTTCCCAACTAAACATCCTGCAGAGGTTCAGGAGCTCATCTGCTGCTACTCAAAACTCCTCTCTTTTCACATCTAAAGATGTGAAAGTTCAAATCTTTCACCACAGGAAGAACAAGGGACCAACATCAGCTGCAGAGGAAGTGAAGGACGAGGTTTCAACTGTGCCCAAAACATGCCAATACTTCCAAGATTAACAGGAACTTACACATTTATGACTATTTCTATTGAGAAAGTTCCTAAAAGACACCATTTCCTTGTTCCTTTCTCTCTCCCTTTCTGCAGTTCACTTTAACAGCACATGATCACTATGCACAGAGCTGGGTTTGGAGTGAGCTGCTCTCTGCTGAGTCCCCACAGGATCTGGGATGCAGTAAACACATCATCTTTAGTGGAAAATGTGCAGTAAGGAGTGTCTTAGCGTAAAAATCAGGAGCTGAGTCACTTGTGTTCACAGACATCCAAATTATCTGTGCATCTGATATTTCTGAGTAGGTGATATTAAAGAGGATATTAAAGATGCCAGAAAGGAGAAATACACCCAGAAATGGAGGAACTCTGCCTTGAGTGCTCCCAACTGGCACCATCAAGGAATCTGCAGCACATCCCAGCTCATTAAACACCCGGGGCTGTCTCTGATGGGAGCTGACCCCGCCCAGCTCCAAGCCCAGCTCACCGAGGTCCCCGCTCAGCAAGGCCTCGGCCAGGGGCGGGTTGCGCTCCTTCAGCAGGGACAGCTCATGGGGGTTGGCCAGCAGCATCTCCCGCAGCAGCGCTGGATTGTCCAGGGCCTGAGGGAACGAGGGCGCATCTGGAGGCGATGGGCGCAGGCGCTGTGCCTGGGGCTGCTGCTGCTGCGTGGATGTCCCAGGAACGGCGATGCTGCTGAAATCTATCCTGGGCAGACCTGAAAGGAAGAGCAGAGGTGTTGGTGCTTCATGGTTGCAGTTCTGCTGGAAAAACCACTGGAAGCATGAGCTGCCCTCAATGCTCCACAAGAGCAGATTCCGTGAGCAGCAGTTTGTGTCAGAAGCGCAGCCACATCCCTGGGTTACTGGGTTAGCAAAGCTGGCGCATTTATGTAACTGGTCTCGTCTGTCTGATTTTTAATCCCCTGAAATGCACTTGCTGACTAGTTATTCCCAGCTTCACAAAAGTGAATCCCTCATGGAGGGACTGCAGGGCTAAACCCAGTGGCTCTGAGGCACTTTGGAGTCTCTCGGGTTAAAAAAAAGCGGGGGGAAAAAAATAGTAGTAACCTATTCCAGCAGACCTGCATTGCAGGTACCCATCCTCCAGCTGATGTAGGACGAGGACCTCAGCAATGCTCCCATGCCCTTCTCAGCCTGTGGCACCTTTTCTAGGGATATTTTATGACTGGGATTTGCTAGGAGTGGCTGTGGAAGGCAGCACAGAGGTGCAGGGCTCCACTCAGCCATTCCCAGAGGAGCCTTTGGCATGCACACATGATTAAGCCACTGGGTTTGGCAAGATGTGGCTTCTCAGGGAATCTGCCACAGGACAGGTTCAGGACACATGTCCATAGAGGCTGTTCCTGGGTCTGAGCCACTCACACGCCTGTGCCATCACACCCAGAGGGAAGGGAACCTGCAGTTGTAGGAAAACTCACCCACCTTTACCAAGTCTGTTCTGAAATAGTCACCTCCTCACTGCCTCCATACTTCCCCAAAGGAACAGTAAAATGGTATTAGCATCCTCAGAATAAAACACTGAATCAGAAGCCCTTCGGGTCATTTACTAGCACCCCCTCAGCACAGCCAACCTCCCTCCCTCAGCACTTTGCGCAGAAGATGCTAAAGGACATTGACAGGAGCTTGTGTTGGGTAAGAGTTGATGAATTTCTGCAGGCTCAGGCAGTGCTGGCATGGAGCCTTTCTCACCTGGGAAGCGCATGGAAGGCCGTGGCTCCACCGTCTCCTTCTGGCGCAGGATCACCACATCCCCATCCTTTAAGCCATAGGAGGCCAAGGACCTGTTGTTGTCGGTCAGTGGCCGCTCCGCATAAACAATCTGTGCCAGGAGCCACCAGCACCACCAAGCAGAGAAAACGTTAAAAAAAAAAAAAAAAAAGCAAGATGCTATTTTGTTACAGGACAAAAAAAACCTGTTCCAGAATCCTCCAGATCCATCTCAAGTTTCAGAGCGAAAGGTGTGATGGCCTTCAGGCACCACAGGCCTGTCCTCAGGCATGGCAGGGCCTTGACGCATTCATGGTTGGACAACACAGGGTTGGTCTTGCCAAAATCCAGCTGTGGTTTGACAGCTGGCACCATGGAGAAGGGCCAGTCTCCCCTGATCAGAGGCCAAGATCATTAGAGGGAAGCAAGTCTTGACCGGGACTGTCTGTCCGCATTCCCAAACTCCACGATTACACAAGCCACAGATGTTTTCTGCAGCATTCCCTGCCCCAAGTCAGCACCCACTGACCATGGACCAACGGCAAATGTGCCAGCAGCACCAATCCAGGTAGATCCACCCCAACATCCATCATTCTGCCTCTTCCCAGAACACAACTCCCCAGAATAACCAGTTTTACAGGGACCTCAATCATTAGCTCAGTGCTTTTCAGTTCACTCCAGTGATGCAACTCTCCAGACTCAGAGCACCCAAAGGCTCTGTTCCCGAGACTGCCATTAATCCATGCAAGGAATTAACTTCTCGTTACTACAAAACACAAAGTCACATCCATTTCTATTTTGATAACCTAGTTTAGCAAGGGGTCCACAGACTAAAAACACTGAGATAAAGGTGAATAATCCCCACAGAACATTTCCATGAACATCAGACCTGTACAGTCTACAGAGGCCCCAAGTTGTGGGAAAGCCCAAAACATCACATAAAACTGGAACAGAAGTTCACAGAAATGGTATCTGGCAACATGAAGGTTTCTGTGCTGTTACTGGAGCACAGCGAGACCAGGCAGATCAGCCCGGCTGCCTCCTCCCCTGGCAGCAGACCAGAGTATGGAGAACTTGGCCTAAACCCCTCAGCCAAACGATCAAATTTCACAAATACCACCTTGTTTAGCCAAACCCTGTCTCTTTGGGGCTGGAAAAGGCCAGTTCAGCAACAACACGTTTACCACAGGTCAGGACTGGCTGAGCCACGTGGGAGAAGCTTTCGAAGTCCTGGTGTGGATGGGCTGCGGCTCTGCTTGATGCTATCACAGGAAGCAGATCCAACAAGATCCCAAAAATCCAATCATTACCTGTCTTAAGGTCTGGCTGACACTACAGACTTTCCTTGTTTCACTCCAGCAACTCCAACATCTTACACAGACTCTCCCTGTGGCACTTGGCAGTGGAGGCCCATCGTCAGCAGCAGTGCCAAGGCAGGAAGAACACAATGACCAGAACCTTGTAGGGCAGCAATCAGAGAATAGGGGAAACACACATGATGCAACCAGGCACGAGCTTCCTACCTCCTCCTCACCACCACAGTGTGCAACCTCAGCCCTGCCTCACACACCAGGTCCCTCCCAGGGCCCATGTGCAGTGATTTGAAAGTGTGTGGCCTCTACCCCACACGACACCACCAGCCCCACCAAGGTCAGTTGGTGCTGGCAGAGCCCCGGCACAACCTCTCATGTTACTGGCCTGAGTCGGAGCCACCGCAGCGACAGCCAATGTGACATAAATCCCAGCTGCACACCCAAATCTGAAATGGCAGATTCCCTGCGCAGACACTCTGGAAGAGACAAGTTAATCAGTTTAAGTGAGGTTTTACCTCTATCATCTTGCTGGGATTGGATTTATGAGCATTCGGCCTTACATCCCAGACAATGAATTAAGCGCCTGGCACTCGTGCCACGTCCATTAGCAGCTCAGATTAATCCACTCCTGACCCATTCTGCTCCACTCTTAAAACAAACTGATTGGATTTTGCTGCCTTTTGATTGTCTGGTTTGTGGCAGTTCTGCTGGCTGGCAGGCACCAGACACGGGTTCTTCTGGAGGTGACTCAGACAGGGATGCAGGCACTGATGGATTTACTGTGCATGATGGCAGAGGGTAGAACCCTCCCGTGGAGCAGGGAACCCCAACCAGGAGTACTGGATGCTACCTGCAGCCATCAATCAAATCAAATCCTGGGCCCATCAAATATTCCTGAGCATGGCACACATAGAGGGCACAGAGAAAAAATAAATGAAGGGAAGGAATGAAGAGTGTGGCTCTGCTGAGAGCCTCCTATCCCCTTGCCCAGAAAGCCACGGCCTTGGTGTGTGGAGGGTAGTGGAAAATCAGATTATTTCCCCCTGCCTCGCCCAGCTCCTCTTATCACCACAGCCACCAGCAACCGCCTCTGTTATCTCACCAACCTGTGCCCACAGCCATCCCTCAGACACCTCACAGCTCCCAGCCCCACCCCAAAGTGCAGCACCCAGAATTCACTGCCCAAACCAGCAGAGAACAAGGCTGGGATTAACCTCCCTCTACATACTGAGTGGCTTACTCCACCCTGCATGACCCTTATAATGAAATTCATCCTCTCGAGTGCCAACACAGCACCTTCTATGCAACATTCACCTTGGTTGAGGAAAAAGGGCAGCAAACAGCCAAGTCTGGTAAATGTAAAGCTGCTGTTTTGTGGTTTACGGATGTAAAATCTGCCCACACAAGGAGCTGCTTCACTGATAACTTGTATCTTTATAACTTTCTGACAGAATCATTGGGGCTGGAAAAGCCCTCCAAGATCATCAGGGTACAATCCCCTGCAGTGTCCCCAGCTCAGAGCATAGACTGTCACATCCAGCCCTTCCTTGGACACCTCCAGGGATGGGGACTCCAAACTTCCCTGGGCAGCCCCTTCCAAGGCCTGAGCACCTTTTCCATGAAGAAAGTCCTCCTGATGTCCAACCTGTTCTCCCCACTTAAGGTCCTCAAAACACCTCACAAACATCAGGCAGAAAGAGAAAGAGGAATGATAAATAACTGCCTGGAAAACACAACACGACACAGCACAGGATGATGCACGAGTGACAGATGGATGCAGAAGGAAGGCAGAGGTGGCTACAATAGCGCAGCACTGCTCCCCTCACCTGGCGCTGTCAGCACCCAAACCCCACACAGGTCAGCTGTGCTGGAAAAACTCAAACAAGGGAACTCCTGACAAAAAATACATGGAGAAATGACCCCTCATTATCTTAAACCAGACCCAGAGCTGCAGGTCACCATGACACGTGGGACAAAGGTGACAGTGAGGAGTTTATGCTCCAGTTCACGCTTGCAGTTGTCAAAGCCATGGCAGAGTACCCCACACATGGGTTGTCTCCAGATCTGGGGGCTCACTGGTGGCTGTGACACAGCCACGCGAGGGTTGCTGGAGCACAGAATCTTTGTGTGAGGTGGGTTCTCCCTTTCCACCTGCCCAAAATCAAGAGGTTTTTCCTAAAAGAGAATCAACCCTACCTAGATTTCCTACCCCTGCTCTGAAACTGTTTCTCTCTCATCACCAACCTCCCATCCAAAAAAACAAGGCTCTCCCAAGGCAGATGGAAAGCCAAATGTCGGGAGCCTGCTGGGTGAGGGACACCACAGCTCCAGGGCTGCCCCTGCAGCAGCTCTTCCAGCGCTGACTAATCTTGGCTTGGCTAGAAATACACTTCGTTAATTTAGACTGGGAAAAGGCTCGGGAAGCACCACTCCACAAACTCTGCCAGGCATGGCCGTCGCCAAGAAAAGAAGCCGACACCACCCTGCCCAGGACAAACGGGGAGGAACGGCCAAAAACGCGGGACTGAACAAAAACATAAGCAAAACCCAAACAGATGGCCCAGAGCCGCCCCCACACGCAGCCTCCCCCATGTTCTGGCATACGAGTGAGCCCTGAATCCGGGCTGGAGGGGGATATTTCCTGGGAAAATCACACGAATGTGCCTGTTCGGTCCCCACACCTGTGTGGAAAAAAAGGGAGGAAAAGACTCAATGTGCCCTTTTCCGTCCCAGACCGGGCAGAGGCTTGATGGGATATATAAACCCTTTCCCGAACATTTCAGCCCCGTTTCCCGGGGTTTGAGGAGCCCACGGGTCACCACCTTCCCCATGCTCCGACTGCCGTTCCCCTCTCGCCAATTCCCGCTCTGTTTAAGCATGAAATTCCTCCGAAACCTTAAAATAAAACAAACCCACATTATTTTCGGCCTTTCAGCTGCGCAGCGGGCCCGGACCGAACCTTTCTCGGAGGGACCACAAGTCACCGGGGACTCGGAGCCCTCTCCTGAGTGGATTTTGAGGGAAAAGCGAGATATTTGTCCCCAAACCCGAAAGGTCTGCGAAGGGAGGGACTGGGAGGGACCTACCAACCCAAACAATCCCAAACTCCGGATGGCGGGGGCGGATCCCGGTACCCGACCCCGCGGGGCGGGGGGGACACGGTCGCTCCCAACCCAGGAGACCCCGACCCTGCGGGAGAAGGGGGCACGGCCGCTCCCGGCCCGGGGGGACCGGCCGGGCCCTCCTCGGAGCTGCGGGCGGGGGCAGGCCCTGACCTGGCTCGCGGCCGCCGGGATGCCGGACTCCAGCTCGCAAAGGGCGCGGAAGTTCTGCAGCTCGAAGTCGGCGTCCACCTGCAGGTTGAAGGTGATCTCGGAGCGGTCGCGGCGCAGGCAGAACACGGTGAGCAGCATGGCCGCACCCGCCGCCGCCACCACCGCCGTCAAGCGCCGCCGTCGCAAAGCGCCCGCCCCACCGGTCAGGCGCCCACGTCAATCGGGGCCGCCCTGCCAATCAGAGAGCGCCGGGAGAGAGGCCCCGCCCCCTCCTGCGCCGGCCCGTGGGCGGGGCCGGAGGGGCCCGGGTGTCACCGCCGGTGCCCGTTTCCCCAAGGCGCTTCTGGGGTCCCTGTGTCCCACGGTGTCCTCAGGGCACCTCTGTGGTCCCTGTGTCGCCAAAGGATTCCTGTGCCCCTGGACGTTACTGGTCACCGGCGATCCCCGTGTCACTGGCGGCCCCGGTGTCCTCAGATGTCCTCCAGCCGTTCCAGTCTCCCCAGAGATCGCTGTGCCCTTGGCTGTCCCTGTGTCCCCGGGTTTCCTCTGTCCGCAGGGATCCCGGATGTCAATGTGCTTCCAGGGGTCCCTGTGCCCCTTGGAGCTCCCTGTGTCTCTAGGTGTCCCTTTGCCCCAAGGGGGTGGTGGTCCCTGCGTGCCAAGGCTGCTGTGCCCTCTGGGGTTCCTGTCCCTTCAGGGATCAGTTTGTCCCGGGGGGTCTCTGCTCTGTCCCTGGTGGTCTGTGAGGTGCTGTGCCCCTCCCTGTGTGTCCCTGTGTCCCAAGCCTCCCAAGGATCCCCACGGATTCGTGCACCCCACCTGGGGTCCCCCAATGCCCCATCACCTTCTTCATCCTTTTATTCATGGGTACCTCTGACCTTGTCACTCCCACTGTCACTTCTCCACCTTCCATGCCTCATCAGGCCAGGTGCACCCCAAAAGCCACTCACTGCCTCTCACACCTCTGCCCCCCTGGTTTGCTTGGGATCACATCTTCCAGCTGTTTTTTTTTTCCCCTAGACCTTTCAGTGTGCATTTGGGGGTGATCCCTGGCCCTTCTGAGCCTTTGATGTGTCCCTCAACTCACCTGTTTTCATTATGGGGCAGAGGAGGTGGGTTTGACATGCCCTGTCCTCTTCCCTGTGCCTCTGGTGACACCTCAGACCCTTTGTTGTCCTTTCAGGGGTGTCCCAAGTCCTCCTGTGTGCCCCAGACTCCCCCTTTTGCCTTTTAGCACTCTGCAGCCTCAGCACCATCCAGCTGTTCCCTCCCAGCCCACCCTGGGGAACACCCAGAGCAGGGGAGAGCGAGGTGGGGACATAGACCTCAGCTCTGGGATACATCCGAATGCCCCACACCAGGAATTCACCTCACTCCCATCCAGGGTGAGAGGAATGAGACTTTATTTTGAACTGGGAGTTAATCTTCAATCCAAATCATTCCAACCCAGCTCGAATCCAAATCATTCCAACAGTGGAGCAAAGCAAACATCGCGACTCATTAGTAAACACCAGAAGCATCCTGGTTTGCAGACACTTTGGCAACAGATTCTCCCCCCAAAATTTAATTTTCATTCCCCCCAGGTGTAAAAATAAAAAAGACCAAACGCACCCCCACAGTGCATCCAGCACCCACCAGTCCTCACACAGATACACGGGAGGCTCTAAGCACTGCCCGGCCCTCTTGGCACCAGGAAAAGGCTCCCATGGGGAGGTCAGTCAGATTTCTCCTTCTCCTTCATGTGCAGGAAGACAATGCTGAACATGAAGAGGCCAATCATCATAGAGAAGGCACCGGCATAGTAGGGATATGCCGAGGGGATGAACCGCTCATACTGCGTGTGCTGGAGGGGACGCACAGACACCTGGCAGGGGACAGAGCAGCTCCTGCAGTCCAGCAGCCTGGGGCAGCCTTCCCTCCTGGGAGAGGGTGGGATTCACTCCCCCATGCTTACCTGTGTGGAGGAGTAGAGGTGGGTGTATCCCAGCCGGTTGTAATCCACTTTGAACTGGAACACGCCATAGACGTCTGGCAGCTTGAACTGTATGCTGTATTTGCCACCTGAAGGAGAGACAAGGGTGACACTGAGGGGACATGAGAAGCTGTGGAAGGTGAAAACACCCCCAGTGTGGAGCCAAGGCAGTGATGGGGATCCCCTGTTCCTCTTGAGGGGAACCTCCTTCTCCTCCTGACAGGGACCTACCATTCCTCTTGAGGAAGGTGCGCACGAAGGGGTCAATGCGCACGAACTCCAGCTGGATGTCGTCCCCGTCAAAGGGCACCCACTTGCCGTCAGCAAGCTTCTCGATCACAATGCTGTATTCCTAGGACAAATGAACCAGCGACTCCTGAAAACGAGCCTCGGCCCACTCCGAGCTCCAGAGTTTCCCAGTTCCTCTCCCCGGGCAGCTCCCACGTACCCCCCACCCCCCCACCAGGCTGGCAGCCTCACCACGAGGTCAGTGACTGTGTAGGCGCTGGGTGGCGCCAGCTCCCCGACGCGGTGGTGGGACACAGCGCCCACACGCAGAACCCCTTCCTCCTTGAACACCCAGCGGGACAGGGCCACGGCCAGCTCATAGTTACTTGTCTGGGAGTACCTGCGGAACAAGGGAGGCTGAGACAGCCGAGAAAACACCCCATGGCCCAAATCCAAACCAAACAAATATGAAAGCAATACAAACTGAGCTAAGATTAAAGGAAGGAGCTGCTTTCCAAAGTGCTTTGTTCTGCCCTGGTAAAGGATGTGTCATCCCAATTCAATTCAAGCTTTCTGCTCTTTCCGAAAACATAAACATTTGTTGCCTGTTTCCCAGGACTTTTGTCCTCAAAGTGCTCCCCAAACATTCCTCCGCCAGGGAAGCCAACACACCTCTTGGAGCCGGGAGTTGCTTTCTGCACAGCAGAATTGAAGAAGGCGTCGCTGAAGAAGTCAAGGGAGCCGCTGAAGATGACACGGGCGTTGTTCCGCGCCTGCAGCCCCGCAATCAGCAGCGTGTTCTTCCCTACTGCGTGCGGGTACTGTGGAGCAACCAGGGCGAACAGGGCTTAGCCCACTTGGAGATGCACAAAGAAAAGTTTGCTGTGGGCTGGGACAGTCTGGCTTTAGTAGCACCCACTGCAATTGAGGAGTAACCACAAAGCTCTGAAAAAGCAGGAATAGGATTCTGATACCACTCCAGCTGGGATGGAATGGGAGAGATGCCTTGATCTAGGCTGGCCTCTCCTCCAGAGCATGGAGGACACATGTCCCTCACACCAAACACCTCCCCACCAGCAGAAAGCAGAGAGGAAGGCAACATTGGGAAGCAGCCAACAGCTCAACTCTTTCAGAATCAATCAGGAAATCAAACACTCCAGGATTTTCCCAAGCAGCTGAAGTTAGAGGGACTGAATTGCAGAAGCACAGCTCAAAACAGGAGAGAAAGGAAGGGAGCATACCTGAGTGATGGGCTTATCTGGGAAGAAGGAGTAGGAAGTGGAAGAGCCAGTCAGGATATCCAGCACCAGAGGGTTGTCGGGATCAGCCACCATCCTTGCAGGGAAAGCCACGGTGAGCAGCACGAACACCCCCAGGGTCCCCACACCCAGAGGCCTGCTTAACCCCTTCCATCTGCTGAGAAACTAAATATTTCCTCCACTTTTTTCTTAGGAACCATTCCTAAGTCAACAACTAAACTACTCTGGAGAATTTCCTTTTATTTTTGTTTGAAATCAAGAGAGATTTGTTAAGCTCATGTTAAGAGCCCCAGTGGCTGACCCCATGCTCACCTCACAGCAACACTACAGGTTGAACTGCTCTTCCCCCACCTCAGTCCCTGCTGCTCACCCAACTCCTCGGAACAGGATGGGGTTCAGTGCTGCTTTCCCCACAATGGTGGGGGCCTTCAGCAGGTTCTCAGTGTCGGCCACGATGAGCGTGTGCTGGGGAAACAAGAGACATCCATGTGAGGTGAGTCCGCGTCTAATGACAAACAACAGCTTCTCAGTTAAAAGTTTACTTTTAGAGACAACTAAAACTATTGGATAAATGCTTTAGTTCAATTAAAAAGCAAAACAACAGGATTTTTGTGCTTACATTTAAATTAGGTTAATACTGATCCTCCAGGAAACACAAAGTGCCACCTGATAAAGATGGCAACACCTACAGTGTTTTATTTCCCTTTATTTAGCAGCCTTCATCCTCAAACCAGGACAAAATGCATGTATATACTGCTTCAACAGTTTACCTTAAACCAAAATTACCACAGTATATTTGGCTCAGACTTTAATATATGTTTTAATTTTAAAGTGCTGGATTACATCACGCATGCAAAACTGTAGAAGCGTTTGTGTGTTTCTATACTGATCTGAAAATCTAGTCCCTTCCCTTATCTGCAACTGTCCCTTCCCATATCTGAAGCCTCACACTCAGTGTCTGACACACTTCACCCTCAGGTGAAATTCCTCGCCAAGCTTCAGAGGGATCCAGAACCAGCATTAATCACAGTCCCACTGCCTGCACACAGTGACCATCTGAAACCAGAGCCTGAAGGATCCTGACAACAGCAGAACTGAATGCTGCAACATGGATTATTTCCCACTTTCCTGGGAGGAGGGTGGGAGAGAAGGGATAGAGGAATAATGGGAGCACAAGGACAGAGAACTCTGCTTTGCTCCCACATGCTTGTTAAAGCAGCCAGAAGGAGCAGACAAAGCCGTTACCTGGCCTGGGTCGGAGATGTCATAGTTGTGGTGGTCGATGACCGCTGTCCTCTCCTCATCAAACTCAATCCCACACTCGCTGCCCAGCTCTCGCAGGGGGTCACCTGCAGGGACACAATGGATTCTCTGTCACAAGACACAGAAACTCAAAGTAAATTCAGCTGAAGAGTCATGTGTTCAACACTCTATGAGCTAAACCGCAGGGAGCAACATGACCTCCCCAGCTAAATTCCCACTGAACATGTTACTAAAGGCATGAATCACCTGTTTTCTCCCAGAGCAAACCCTGAGATGCACAAAGAGCAGCTGGTTTTGCTGCAGTGAATCAGTTCTCTAGAGGAACACCTGCACTCACCGATGTCTGAGCTGGCGGCAACGAGGACACTGCCACCGCCGTCAATGAACGCAGTGATGGTCTCCACGTTGATGTTCCCACCAAAGTCTGAAAGCAAACACGAAGAATTCATGGCTAGATTTCAGAAATAACCCCCAGCAGAATTAAACAGCAAATCACCAAATCAATGGAAGAACTGCCAATAAAGGCTGGGATGGAGCTGCAGTTTGCTACTGAGTACATCCAAAGCGTAGGACTTCACTAAAATTCCCGAAACAGCCGGAAATCTCCTTCCAAAAATTCCATCAAGCTCCAGAGTTTTCCCTCTCCGCATTTACCTTCTATGGATGGGGAGAAGATGATGAGGTTGTCATACAGGAATTCCCCATATTTTATCAGGGACAGGCCGGCATCATCCGCTGTCCGGAAGGTGAGGTCGAAGCCCCTGTCTGCAGCCAGAAGACAAAAGTGACAACTTCTGCATGCCATGAAACCACACATGGAGCAGCTAAACAGCAGCAAGATCCAGAGGTTTATCTTCCCAGTGAAGGAGCATTTTGGAAAAACTGGCTTAGGGGCTTTTTAAGAGCAGCACCTGAGCGTTCCCACATAAACCCAAGGGGTGGATCCCCTGAAGAGCCCTGATGTCAAAGGATGCCCCGCTGGAGGGGTCAAACAGGGACTGATGCTGCAGGGGGTCTAAACACAGGTACAGGTGGGAAAACAACCCCCATCTCCTGCCTCATTCTGACCAGAAGATCCCAAACAGCCTCCCCCTACACCAGGGAACCCGTCTCCTCCCTCAGACTGGCACTGGGGTTCCCAGTCTCTTCCTTCTGCTTGTCCAGGGGACCCCCAACACCTCCCCCTACAGCACAGAACCCAAATCTCCTCCCTTGGCTTGGGGTCTCCTCATTCAGTGTGACCAGGGAACTCCAACAGCAACTCCCTTGCAATCTCCTCTTTCAGCCTGACATGGGGACCCAAATCTTCTTCATTCTGACCAGGGGAACCCAAACAACCCCCTCACCTGGCACCACCAATCTTTTCTGCCTGACAAGAGGATCCCAATCTCCTCCCCCATTCTAACACGGGGAATCCAATCTCCCTCATCCAGGCAGAGAGTCCACATCACCTCCCACAGACTGACCAGAAGACCTCAAACCCCCCATTCTCCCTCAAAGGACCCCGATCTGCTCCCTCAGTCTGACAAGAGACCCCAATCTCCTCCTCCACTCTGATATGGGAACCCCAAATACCCCTCTCTTCTGCCTGGAAACTCCAATTTCCTCCTTTTGCCCGATGCAGGATCCCAAGTCTCCTCTCTCATCCTGAACAGGGAACCCAAACCGCCCCCCTCTCCCCTAGGCGACCCTCATCTCTCTCCCATCCTGTCGAGAGAAGTCCAAACACACCCCCTTCCAAAAAGGGACCCCTCGCTCCGCCCTCAGCCCAGGCAGGGGACTCCAATCTCCCCCCGAGGCCTGACCCGAAGACCCCAAATATCCCCTTTTCCCTCAGTAACCCCAAACTCGTCCCCCATTCTGACCCTGGGTCCCCAACCTCGCTCCCCCCACCCCATCCAAGCCCTCCCAGGGCCCCGCCTCGGCCCACTCTGTACCCGCGAGGCTGCGGAAGAACATTGAGTGCGTGTCGCGCAGGTTCCCGTTCTCCAGCAGCACCAGCGTGCGGGGCCCCTCCTCAGCGCCCGCCGCCAGCATCATCAGCACCGCCAGCAACCCGCATACAGCCAGACCGGCCGCCGCCATCTTGGTCCCGCTCGCCGAACTGAGAGTCGGGCAGCCTCCAGCCAATCAGCGCCAGAGCCGAGCAGCCCCCCCCCCCCCCCCCAGCCAATCAGCGCCAGAGTCGAGCAGCCTCCAGCCAATCAGCAACAGACAGCTCCACGGCGTCGGGACGCAGCGCAAGCGCCGTCGCGCCCCATCGCGGCCTCTGTCGCGACAGCGCTATCGCGACTCAGCGCGGCCGCCGTCGCCGCGGACAAGGGAGCGCCCCGCCGCCGTCTCCTTCCACCGTGGCGCGGTGGCCCGGCTGCTCACAGCCGCGGTGGGTCAGAAGCGGCGCGCGCAGAACTGGCGTTGCCCCTCCTGCGCTTGGTGTCGGCGCTGGGAGCCAAGACCAGGGCTTGGGGCATGGTGCTGGCGCTGCCCGCAACCCCCTCGGAGCCTGCGGGAGCTGCAAGAGGAGAGGAAAGGGGTTGTGGTTGGTGAGTGCAGGACCCCAAAATGCGGCTGCGTCCTGCGAGAAACCCCTGAGGGGTCAAGGGGTTGAGGCAGAATTGCTCCTGGGTGGGTTGCCATTTGATTTCTCAAGGAAAAGAAGGAAGATGAAGAGTGCCGGCGATATCAGGGAAAAGGGGATTACTTTGATCCAGGTGACCAAGGATCTGGCTGGCTTGTCGGGATTGGAAGTAGTTGCTGGCGATGGTTTCGCTGTCGAGCTGTCTAGCACCAGCGGTCTTCCTCGGGCTGCAGGTGGCAAACGCTGTCAGCAGCGCCAGCAATAAGGCAAAATTGGTTAAATGGGATAGAAATTGAGGAGGAATGGGCCATACAGCTGACTCCCTGCTCTCATTCGAGGGGCTTGTCCGGCCAGGTTTGGGCTGTGGCGGGGCTGGAACCGCTGTGGGAAGAGATGGCGTTAAGGGTCGTTATGTGTAGAACAATCACCACTCTCCTGACTGCACGCCCTGATCCCAACACTGTTCAGAGATTCTCGAGGGATCCACACCACGTGCCACCTTTGTTATTCAAACTTTCTAGACAAACTTTATGTGGAAGATGTTCTGAGCGCATGCAGCCCTGACCTGCTGAGTGTGGCAGAGCTGCGTGCCTGCATCACCTTCCTGTCCCTCACAGCACCCTCCTCTCCCCTGGGCACTGTCACCTTATCTGCGGGCAGGTGGGTTTTTTGAATGACAGGCTCTGGAATTCTCCAGCAGCCGCTCTCCTCATCCCAGATGAGCTGACACCTACTCCTCTCCAGATTGCTGTAGTTGCAGTCGTGCTGGACTGTACCTGATCCAGCAGCTGCTGGCAGAGCATCAGGTCTCGCTCCTGGCGCCGGATGGTGCTCAGGTAATCTATCTTTTCCAGCCCGAACTCCAACTGCAGGTCTTTGATCTTGGTCTCAGCAGCCCGGAGCTGGAGGATTTATCAGGATTTATAAGGCAGAGAGATCAATGGATACTAGGAGTACAGGAATTTACCAGGCAGAGAAAGACACTCAGAAAAGCTTCAATATTTGGAAAGATTTCTAATTTAGGTACCAATTAGGATGAAATTTGTGTCTGTTTTAAATAAAGTTTTCTCATGTTTCTCCACAGGGATGATTTTTTAATGAAATTGACACTAATCTTACTGGTGTGTTCTTGGAACTCTTGGAATTTCCTAACTTCGGTTAAAAAGGTGTGATATTTCTTTGATATCCTAAATCCCCAAAATAAAGCAAGTCTTTCATGTGCAGGGTCTAGGACTGTACACACAAATGTCAATTTTTTTGCAGATCCTCTGATTCTGCCACAAAATCCCAGAGCAAAACTGATTTTCAAGTGTTTTGAAAACAAATATTTTAAATGTAAAACTTAAGAGCGTTACTTTTATGTTTCATTTCTTACCCCAGAAAAGGGTAAGAGCTGCAGGAGCTGCAGCAGATCTGTAGGTCAACAGAGGGAGTTGTATCCCCTCCCATCCCAACACATCTTCCTCCTGCCAAGTGTCACACACGCAGCCTTTAAAACCGGTGGCGTTTGGGCTTCAAAAGCTTAATTCTCCACCTGAGGGCTGCTACATCTGGGATTTCATAAAAGCTCATACAAACAGTGTGGAATATGAAATACTGACACAGCCAGCCACTCTAAACCTACAGCCCTAAACCCTGTAACATAAAAAAAGGAGATGTGGAGGAGGAAGGAGCTGTTCCCTCACCTTTTCCTGCACCTTCTTCAGCATCTTGCTCTTGGCTCTAACCTCTTCCTGGATGGAGTTGTAGACATTGAGGAGAGCCTGCTCACTGCTGTCCTCGTTGGATTCCTGCAGTGCAGCCACTAGCTGCAGCCTCCGCTTGTCTGCCTATTTCTTCTGGCGTTTGTGCTTTTACCTTCACGTCCTTGTTCTGAGCCTGTTCTCCCCCGATCACCGGCTGCTCCAACATCTGCAGCCTGGAGAAGGGGAACACTGAGCTCAGTGGTACTAAGAACTAGCTTCACAAGTATGGAGGACGCATGTTCTTCCATGGGTGACATTTGGGAAGATACAGAAAATTGGGAATTGTAAGATTTTCTTCCCTGAGTAATCATGGCAGATTCTGCTTACTATTAATAGTTTCTGTCATCAAAAGAATCCCAGAATGGTTTGGGTTGGGAAGGACCTTAAAGCCATCTCATCCCACGCCCTGCCATGGGCAGGGACACCTTCCACTCTCCCAGGCTGCTCCAACACCATCCAACCTGGCCTTGGACACTTCCAGGGATCATGAGGCAGCCACAGCTTCTCTGGGCAAAATACTCAACAAAGGCAAAGCATGTGTTACTCCAAGCACCTCAGTCAACAAGGATGTCCAGAAATCCATATCTGTGCTCACAAAATTCTCTTTAAAACCCTTATTTTGTGTAATTTACATTTAAATTCTTATTGAAATAAACATTGAGTATATTATTTTTTTTCAAAGATGCACAAAAGGTGCCAAAATTACACAGAGAATTATTTTAAATGGATGTGGGAGTGTTAGAGTATTTTGGGGAGGTATCAGCCAGAGTTGATGGTTTGTGTGACCTCAGCGTTGTTAGTGGAGCACTGGCATAGGCCTGTGTTTGAAATCATGCTCTGACATGGAAATAAAGCCATACTCCAGAGCCATTCCTTTGTCTACACAGGATCTGGAGCAGAGCAGATAGCTCAGGTTGGCCAGCACTAGCTCAAATTGGCTGATAACTCCTTTACTGATAACAGACTCTTAATTATCTCCAAACCCTCTGAAATGGCTCATTCTCCCCCAGAACTGACCTGCTATCACTGCTTCTGCCAGGCAACCTTCCCTTTCCTCTGCTTAATACACAACTGGATCCAAGGATTGAATCCTTGCTCTGCCGAGCTGCCCCAATGTGTAAAGCTTGAGCAGGTGGCTTTGAAATCCCCACACCTGTGGAACCAAACTCTCCTGCCCAATCTGGACAGAACCTGGATTTAACAATGTGATTAGAAGGGCATTTTTTCTTGTTTGCCACAAAAGGAATAGGATTCATTCTTGCAATAGGACTAGTCCTTTTGACCACTAACATTTGATATCCAATCCAAATGAAGGGTTTCTTTGGAGATCTCTCCATTAACAGATAGAATTGCCTGCAAATTACAGACACTGCTGTCCTGCATTTCATAACAGCTCCTTTTTGAGCCAGGAGAGACACAACACAGCGAGCACACACCACAGTAAAGCTGAAGGACTGGTTAAAACCCATAGAACTGTTCAGAATCAGACTCTGTCACAGCATATCTTGGGTTGAGCTTTTCTAATTGTAATATAGTTCCAGACAATAGAGTAAGTGAAAAATCAGCAGAATTTGCTTAAATTGGGTATTTCCAGAGTAGGCCAAGCTCCCATGCTGCTTCAGTATGTGGTGGTGTACTCTGGCAGAGGGAATTCTCTCAGAACAGCTCTCACACAGAAAACCTTGAGCTAGGTTGATTTTGAGATGGGCTGAGCATGAGTCTCAAGCCTGCATCCCTCATATCCCACCCATGTCCTCCAGACCCTGGCAGTGCCCCTAAAATAGGATTATAGGGAAATTTTGCTGTTAGTTAGGATGATGTGCTGCAAACACTGTGAGATGCATGAGTTGGAGGCAAAAGTGGCCTCAGTGATGGGAAGAGTCCATCCATGAGCCACAGGACAGCTGCTGCCTTACCTGTAGGGACATGAGAGGGCTCCAAGTTCCCTTTTAGAGGGAAAGGAGGTATCTCTATAACCTGTGTGGGCACTTAAGGCTCCCCTGCCTGCAGCTCCAGGCAGGACTTGTCACCAGGAACGCACACTTTTTGGCATCCACATTTGCTGACTTGAACATCTCTATTTTTCTCTCAGAATTCTGGCACTTGGCCTCACTGAGCGTTGCAGGGAACAGCTCTTCATCCACCCAAACAGGACAAAGTCAGTTTGGGGGTAAAAACAGCCTGGAGGAGAGAAGGCTCCAGGCAGACATTAGAGCTTCTCCCAGTGCCTAAAGGGGCTCCAAGAAAGCTGGAGAAGGACTTTGGACAAAAGGCTGGAGTGCCAGGACAAGGGAGAATGGCTTCCCACGGCCAGAGAACAGGGTCAGATGGGATACTGGGAAGAAATCCTTCCCTGTGAGGGTGGGGAGGCCCTGGCACACAGTGCCCAGAGAAGCTGTGGCTGCCCCCGGATCCCTGGCAGTGCCCAAGGCCAGGCTGGACGGGGCTTGGAGCACCCTGGGACAGTGAAAGGTGTCCCTGCCCATGGCAGGGGGTGGAATGGGATGAGCTTTAAGGTCCCTCCCACCCAAACCAGTCCATTATTTTAACTTGTATGTGCCTGGTTGGGGGTTGCACTGACAGCTGGAGCTCAGCAGCTGTGGTGTCATGGCAGAAGGCACCTGCTGCTGCCTGTGGGTGCTGCCCAGGGAACAGTTGGCATGAGCAGGGATGTCACTGACCTGGCAAGCAACAGCTGCTGGTCTGCAGGCAGGGAAATCCCCAGGGCAGTGCCAGCTCCCGCTGCTAGAGCCCTGCCCCTGCTCACCCCACGGCTGCCTGTGATGGTCCCAGGTGCTGCTGGGTCCTGAGGACAAGAGGAAAACAAAGGCTGTAGCTCTTGAAAGAAGCAGTGAGAGTCCTAGGGGAGATGAAGCACAACATTACCCACTCAGGTTTGTTCACCCCAAGGGGAGAAGGAGCCTGGAGGGTACCTGGGCTGATGTTGGCTCTTCATGTGCTGCAGCAACAGTGTCTTCATATGAAGGTGTGTGGTCAGAGGTCTTTCTAGTCTGTATGTTAGCTGAAAATTGGAAATGCCCACAATGTTGGTACTGAGCTGTGCAAAACTAGACATAAATCTGTGAAACCATCTCCCAAAGCCTTCACCCAAAGCTAGGAATGACATGTCTGAAAGGAAAAGGGCTGTCATTAACCTACCTCTGCTCTTAAGTAAAAAACATGAAAGACTGAGAGGGTGTATCAGGTAAGGACTGTAGATTGTACAGGGCTGGGATAGCCTGGCTCCAAAAATAATCAATTTCAGAGTCTTGGAGTGCACAGGAGAGGAGGGGAGGGGAGGGATATCTGCCTTGCAGAGCGATGGTGTGGATAATCCACCGGGAGAGCAAGTACTGCAGCACATTTGCATACAGAGGAAGAGACTGCGGCAGCCATCCCGGCCTTGGGAATGTGAGTCCAGTGGGATGGGGACAGAGCAGTGACCTCTGCTCCAGAGACACACTGCCCTCAGTCAGGGGGAACTCTGCTACGTGAGCAAAAAGCAGGTGTTTCATTCAAAAATGAGGCTTTTCATTGCCTCAAGGTTTACAGGGTTGGGTCAGGGTCAGGCTGGTCCTGACAGGGATAGAAGTCAGGGAAATATGGAAGAGGACAAAGCTGGGACAGAGTCTTAAATCTGGTCCAGGAGAGTCAGAGTCCCTGCTCCTGCTGTGGATAAGGGTGGGTTGAGAGCAGGGACTGCTGCTGCCAGTCAGCACTTGCTGTAGTGGCAGCAGTTCCTGCCTTTTAAAGGCTGCCACAGATCTGAGTGCAAAAACAGTCCCTGCTCCTGAGGGAACCTGGGCTTGGCTGCACAGCCTCCACCTGCGTCCTCCATACCTGCTTCCTTCCTGAGGAGATCTCAGAGAACATACACCTTGAGATCAAAGTCATCCCTCAGGCTGCTGATGTCCTTCTCCAGGTGGGCACAGGATGCCTGCTCTGCTTGGTAGCTGGCCTGGAGCCGGGCCAGCCTCTCCTGGTACTCCTGCAAGGCACAGCAACAGTCCTGTGACTGTTCCTGAGGTCACATCCAGGTCCATTCCAGGTCATACCTTATGCCCATCCCAATACAACTCCACCAACAGTATTCACTGACTTTTTCTGTGACTTGACTCAGCAGTGATTACTGTTGATGAAAGTGACTGTTCAGCCCTAAAAACAGCTGCCTTTGGTGGTTGTGGTGCCCCAGAATGAACTTTCTAAAGAGCAAAGGCAGAGTTTTGTTTCCCTCTGGCTCCTCATTCTTCCTCCTGGCTCTGTATTCCTCTTTTGCCTCATCTCTGCACTGTTCCTAACACCTTTGACTACTGCTTTCCTCAACTCTATTCCTCCCTTTTCTGACAATTTCACATGTAGTTCCTCCAAAAATTCTTCTGGGAATCCATTCCAATCCATCCCCAGAGAGGTGGGAAACAAGAGGTAGGTTATAATAAGGCACATGACCTTCATAACACATGGTCTGTTCATAAGAGAAGTCCAAGGATTACAAAATAGAAAAAGAAATAGAAAAACAGAAGTGTTTTGGAAAGGCTGAATCATATTTGTAATGATTACTATGAAAAAGTTTTCATCAAAGCCACTCTGAGATATCCCTTCCCAACTTACTTCTCTGATCAGCTGCTTCTCTGCTTCCAGACCAACCAGGGGTTTGAGGCAGTGTCCTAGGTTACAACGTAAATTGTGCCCAAGGTTTGTATTCTATCCCCATGAGCCGTTGGAGCCAAGGTGGGGCAGTGTTTTCCTTATCTTCTGTTAATGAGCCTAACAATGCCTTGCCACATGACTCATAGATAACTTCCTCTGGGAGTTATCTCTGTTTAATGGGCCATCAAGGACCCACTGCATGACTCATAGAATGAGATCAGCCCATTGGGAGATGCTCCGCCCAGGGGGAGGAGCCAAGCATTCCCACCTGGATAAATCCAGGGTTTGGGACAGCACAGGCAGCTTTTATCCACTGGACTCCCAGAGGAGACAAGAGCTGCCAGACGTTTCTACAGGATCACTGCTTTGACAAGACCATCTCATCTGGACTGCCACTACCACCCTAACAGGGTGTCAGGTATTCTGACTCTGTCAGTGGTTTTTGTACTATTACTTTTATTTTACTTTCTCTTATTTCTTTTCCTTTCCTCTTATTAAATTGTGTTTCTGACTTAGAGTCTTTCACTGGTTTTGCTTTCAAACCAGCACAGGCAGGGAGCTGGATTTGCTCCCAGGTGAGCAGCCTCAGCAGGTAGAAGCCCTACAAAGCAAAGTAGAAATAAAAGTCACTCACAGTCACTGGGTGGGATTGTCTGCAGAATTCCTGGAAAGAGAACAAAGAAGCTGGGTACCAGGAAAGAACACTGCAACCCCTGTACTCCTTCAAACCGTGCTCGCTGCTAAAACGCCACTGGCCTGGGGCTCCATAGGTGCGGGGAGAGAGGGAGAGGTTCCAGCCTCAAGGGAAATATGGAAGTGAATGTAATTATATGGTATTTATAAATACAAGTATCTCTTTCAAAGAAAAACAGGAGACTTGTTTCCAGGGCTATGCTACATGTTTGGGAGATAAAAGACACTGGGAAGATAAAAAGCGCAAGGAAATTACCTTCTTTGTTCACAGCTCTTTCTGAAAGGAGCAGAAAGGGGGAAAAAGTCATCCCACAGCCTTATTCCCCTGCTGAAAGTTGCCCTTTTTAGGGGCTAATTCTCCAAAGGTGATCAGCTCCCTAAAGACTGCTCTTCCCCATTTGCTCCTAATTTCGAGGACAGAGCAAGTCCCCAAGCACTGCCATAAGGAGGGCAAAACTTCTCTTGTAGTGTCAAAAATTGACATTGTAGGGGAATAGGAGCTGAATGCTTACTTTGAAAACATACACATATATATATTTAATAAAGAATTTTATGGTATTATTTATTTTGCAGCTCATGTTTCTTCCAGCTGAAACCTCTATTCTGCAACTGACCAAATTCTAGCCCACAGTCGCCAAAAATAACCAAGGATTTGAATCATGTCAGCCTTTTCTAACAATATTTGTCACTATTGAAAACACTTGATTATTGAGATGGTCTTTGCCAGTGGAATAAGGTCAATTTGGCAGCAGTGAAGGAAAAGTCTGTAACCAGAACAGAGAACTCTTCCTCCAATAGGTAAAGTTGAGGTAAAATTTAGCTAACATTTTATGTGTAAACCCTCTTTTTTTGACATCTCTGCAGTTAGTAAAGGCTCTCCTACCTGACAAATCCCTCACGTCTATCTGTTCAACCAGAATGGCCTTTAGCTTCTTAATCTCCTCCTCGTACTGCCTCAGCAGGGCATCCTTGGGGTCCTTGTTGATGCAGGGTTTGATCCTGATGTTCCTGGCTCGATTTGCATAGTGCAAGGTGCTAAGGCTTTCCCCATAGCTGTCATCAGCCAGAGACATGCATGCCACCATCAGGGTCCTGGTGTTCCCCCCCAGGGAATCCAAGCCTGGTCAGCTTGGAGTCTCAGTATGGAATGTGTCTGCATCTGCCATCCACCAGGGCCGAGATGACATTGCCCAGGGCAGACAGGGAAAGGTTGATTTTGGTGGCCTCTTTCAGCCACTCCCCTGTGGCACCAGTCCTTGACTGCCAGAACCACCAAGTTGAGTTTGGCAGCCCTAAGGTAGTCCTGCCCTCGCTCATCTGCAGGGAAACAATTCCCAGTTAGCTCTAAGAAGGAAGCATCTCAACAATCAAGAACCAGGACACTCTCAGCACCACGTCCTGTTCCAGTCTTGTTCTTTGTCTCCTTAGGGCCCTGAGTCCCTGAAATAAGTATCTACTTAATCTTAACACTGCACATTTTAGTGCTTTCCTCAACAGGATCCACAGTAAAAATTCATGCCTGTTCTTACTCTTCCAGTGAGCTCTGAACACACACACCCCTCCACATATTTCAATAGTATTTACAATTTCAGCCAAAGTATTCTACAAGTAACATGATCAGATCATGAGTTTATACAACCTTTTTCCTCCTCAGTTTGTTTCATGAGAGAAAATTTAGATGAGATATACAGGAGTTCTTCCTTGTGAGGGTGGGAAGGCCCTGGCCCAGAGAAGCTGTGGCTGCCCAATCCCTGGAAGTGTCCAAGACCAGGTTGGACAGGGCTTGGATGTGGATGAGGAGATGGATCCTGGTGAGGAGTTAAACTCAATTAGCAGGTGCCATTCCCGTCACTTTAAGGCAGGAGCAGATTGAGCTGAGGCTGCCCAGCTGCCTGGACACACACCTTACACATGGAACACCAGCTTCCTGGTCTGCATTTGAGGCTGGAATAGTGTATGGCACAGGGTCCCTGCGAGGAAGCCAGAGTGCATCTGGTTCCTTTAGGAGCCCCGCACTAACATGGCTCCATACTTTTCCCAGTCTCATACAGAGCAAAGAGTTGGACACACATTCCTGAAACTGCTGTCCTAAGCACTGGACCACACTCTTGGATGTCTACATCCCAAATATTCCGTCAGATTGCAACTCAAATTCAAGGGAAGAGCTCCTTTAGCACTCCAAGCACAGAAAGCATTGAGATTTAACTGAATCCACCCTTTTCAAGGCAGACTTCCACAAATCCTGCCCTTGAAAGGAGTCAGAGTTCTGTTTTACAGCTCTGAACATTACCTAAACATGAGCAATGAACAACCGGATGCATGAGGGAAAGTTGAAAGTTCACAGGTAAACACCAAAACCCCTAAAATCTGTTGTCCCAGGATATTTCTGTTACAACAAGAGATTGGTAACTGTGGAGTTTAATGTTTGCTGCTGAGCAAACTTGTTTCACTCCAGCTCATTCTCATGTGTCAAGACATGGGAGAACAAGGTAAAAACACATGGGGCTTAAACAGAGCACCCTCTCCTTATCCTTTCTGAGTGCTGGGGTGAGTGAGCAGTCAAAAAAAGTAGGTTTTCTAACCCTTTCCCTTCTTCCCTTGGTTCATGTAAATCCTGCTAGGCAAACAAAAAAGCTGTTTGGGTTCCTGCCAGTCCTTTTACCCACCGAGGCTGTTTGTTTCCAGCTCAGAGTTCATGGTTTAGTTCCTATGGTGTGAGAAGGTCCCCAGACTCTTACTAAAATATCTGCAGCAGCCTAAAGATCTTCCCTATCTAATTCCCTGTCAGCCCATTGGCCTGGGTTGATGGCAGAAGCACACAACCTAAAGGAATAAAACATCTACTAATCTAAATAAAAATACTGTAAAAATAAATAAGCATAAAAAAATTAAAGGGGTAAAAATCTAAGTAAAAATACTGACGGGAACTTGCATGTTTCAAACATCTGCAGCCAAGAGCCCAGTATTTTTCATAATTCCTAAATGTGTTACTGTGCTGGTTTGAAAGCAAAACCAGTGAAGGACTCCAAGTCAGAAACTCAATTCAATAAGATGAAGAGAAAATAAAGTAAAGTAAAATAGAATAAAAGTAATAGTACAAAAAACCCCCCCACTGACAGAGTCAGAATACAACCTGACACCCTGTTAGGGTGGTAGTGGCAGTCCAGATGAGATGGTCTTGTCAAAGCAGTGATTCCTGTAGAAACGTCTGGCAGCTCTTGTCTCCTCTGGAAGTCCAGTGGATAAAAGCTGCCTGTGCTGTCCCAAACCCTGGATTTATCCAGGTGGGAATGCTTGGCTCCTCCCCCTGGGCGGAGCATCTCCCAATGGGCTGATCTCATTCTATGAGCCATGCAGTGGGTCCTTGATGGCCCATTAAACAGAGATAACTCCCAGAGGAAGTTATCTATGAGTCATGTGGCAAGGCATTGTTAGGCTCATTAACAGAAGATAAGGAAAACACTGCCCCACCTTGGCTCCAACGGCTCATGGGGATAGAATACAAACCTTGGGCACAATTTTACATTGTAACCTAGGACAGTTACTTAAAAATAAAGAAGTAATTTTATTCCATTTAAAATATGAACTCTCTGTAAATTATTATTTAATACAGGCTTACCCAGAAAAGAAGTTTTAACTTTTTATGAAGCCTAAAGATGACAACAGAAATACCAAATTCTTCAACTATTTCAGCCAATGCTCATCCCAGCAGAATCACCTGGTTTATGGGGATTGGCCAAAGCCCTCAACTTTCTCTTCAAATACTCCGTCTGTTTTTAATTGCCAAAGCTGCAGGTTCCCCACCTGCCATCCTGTTCCATGTCATGTTTTCAAAGCTTTAAATCAGACAAATTCAGGCTAGATTGAGGGCCCTACACCAATTTTGAGCACAGAAAAGGAGTGCAAATACTTCCTCCCTGTTGGGATAATGCTGGGATTTTACAGACCTACACAATGCATCCAGTGTCTGTGCTAATTGAGAAACTCCCCAAATCCCTCACTTACTGAGTGGAAAATGAGGTATTGTCATCAACACCTGGAACCACAATTTTGGAGGACACTGTGTAACTTTCCCCGTGACTGAAACAGCTGAAGAAAACGAAGCCAAGCTGTTCCCAGTCAGGGTCAAAGACAAAGCAGAAATTAACTCCTTTCTGCTCCTAGAAAAACCCTTTTGAAGTCCCTGTTCAGACCCAGAGAGGCAGCTCTTCCAACTAAAGAAATGCCAGTAAGATACTCATGAAAGGAAAATTAGTCACTAAAATTTTATTAAAGGATTCTTTAATTCCATCTTTTAAAAATATGCCCTATGATTAAACTCAATGAAGGAATTGTCAGGTGATATGACCTGAATGGTTTCATTTGGGAGGGACCCTAAGACTCATCTCATTCCACCCCCTGCCATAGCAGGGACACCTTCCACTGTCCTAGGCTGCTCTAAGCCCCATCCAACCTTGGAGGCTTCCAGGGATCCAGAGGCAGCCCCAGCATCTCTGGGCACCGTGTGCCAGGGCCTCCCCACCCTCACAGGGAAGAGGATTTTTCTCCTGGACCAACAGTCATGTGGGATCTAAGGTTTGCTGTGGGATGATGAGTGAGCACACAGATCCTGTGCCCTGCTAGGCCCAGGCCCAAGGCAGGGCACCCAGGTACCCACCAACAGTGCAGATTTCCATCCTGACAGTGAAGATGGAGTGGGAGCGGGAGGAGTCCTTGTTCATGAGGGTGAAGGCTACAGCTCTGCTCCTACAACCCATGTCCATCAGCTGCTCACACTGGGCCACGCTGTGCACAGCTTTCAGGGACAGCCCCTTCACATACACCCCCTGCTCTGGTGCTCCTTCAGCTGCCAACAGGACAGCACAAACCAAGTCAGAACAGGAGGCAGTGAAACCATGGAAAATTACACTGGGAATGGCCCAGAAGCTTGAGGGCTACATGAAATTAAACTGCATTTAAAAAAACCACATCTGACTGCCACCAAAAAGCTTTATTTCTGAAGGAGGAATAAAACCACAGAAAAAGAGGGAACCGCCTTCATGGCTCAAAGAATTCAAGTTAAAGGTTGATGATTGATTCAGACATCCCCCAGGCCATGAGGAACCCAGCTTCTATCCACCCTCCACCTTCTCTATTATTAAGCTGCATATTTTAAACAAGAATCACAATACATCTCGCCTATTATGGCAAAGGCTCTAAGATCTCCTCAGTCATAGCAAGCTTTTTTTAATATCAAAGCACAGATACAATATTCCCAGAGATTGCTCCCAATGCTTTGCTGAACTCTCTGCTCTGAGTGGGTGGCTTGAGCTCACTGACAACATTCCCAAAGTACCACCCGTCACACACAGGTGTCACCATTTTTCTCCAGATTAATTAATTTTAAATGAACAAAAATCCTATTTGGGACCCTGGGTTGAGACAGAGCACTAAATACCCAACAGCATCTTCTCAGTAATTATCAACCACACAGATGAAAAGTTTCAGTGTTGGGGAGGATGAAACAGGAAAACCTTATAAATATGACTGCTTATTTTTAGAGAATATGAAACATATAAGTGAAATAGAGTTGAAGGCAAGTTTCAATGTCTAAGATGCCAAGCTTTAGTTACTGAACAACTAGAAAACAATGGTATGGTCAGCTGAAAGTAATCCCCCCCTTGATGAAACAATGCCCTTCTCCTTACTGAAAGTCTAAGGGTCGAAACAGACCCTGCCTAGCTCGGCAGGAAGGGTCCAAAGAGTAGTTTTTAGGGTTTAAAATATAACACTGTATGGTAATGTAGTGATTCTTATGGGCTGTATGTAAATGCTATAAGATTTGTATCTTGTACTAGATTGGTTAGCGTAAATTAGAATATTCAGTATAGAAGAAGATTTAATGTATTGTAACGGGAACTTCACTCTCTCTCTTCTTCCTCCTCTCTTGCTCCTTCTCTTCTTCACTCTCTTCTCACTCTCTCGGACCTGCTCCAAGCTGTGGCTGGCAGCTCGTACCAGAGCCCTTTTACCCACGCCCTATGCAATCAACTACATGCTCCAAAACTAGGCTTGACTCCAGAGATCTCTCGTCTCCATCCATCCCAACCTACCTTCATTCCCACAATACAGAATGTTAATAAGCAATGGAAATATCCAAAATTTTGAGTTACCCATCAAACCTACATAAAAAATACAAAATAATCCAGAGTTCCCTGCACTCCTACACCAGCCCTCTCCACACTGGGAATTTTAAATGACCTGAATTAATTTTCCACAGCTCTGTTACACCCCACATCTGCTAAGCTCATCACCAAAACTATCTTTATCATGTCAGCTAGGATATCGAGATATGGTTGTCATGGCAGAGCAATAGAGATCACATTTGGCACTGTGACTTCCAAAGAGGAGGCTCAGATACTTCAGTCATGTTCACAAGAAATGATGTAAAATAGTGTTTGCTGTTAAAAAAATCCTATGGAACAGAGCAAAAGTGGCTGAAAATTTAACCAGGTGGGATTTATTATTGTTCCAAAGCCATGATGCTCGGGATGTATCCAGGTATAGTCACAGCCCGTGTTCATCCACTGTGACTGGTCTGTGCTACTGAGAACCCCAGGACAGGCCTGGGTCTGTTTTGGGGGTGTTGCAGAGTCCCTGAGGAACACCTGACCAACGACACGGCTGTAGTCACTAAGGTGAAAGGCAAAGGAATGAACAAAAATGGGATTCTGGGGGAAATTGAGGGACTCAGAGGAATGCAGTGGGGCAGCCTGGGATTTGTTTTGGCAGAACACACTCCCTCAAGTACTCAGTGGAAGCAGCAAACAGGCATGGTGACAGTTACCCTGGAAACTGCTCTGCCCAGCTCTTGCCCTCCCAGTGCCAACTGTGTCGCCATGGAAACCCATGTCACCACTGATGTGGAACAAAGGATGGGAAACTGCGGCAAGAAGTCCCTTCTCCCACTCTCCCTCTGCAGGAGACAGGCAAAGCACGCTTGGCACATGGAGCACAGAGGCGTTTGCCTGCCTTAAAGCCAGAAACCTGTTAGAAATACCTGCCCTGTAAGGCAGTTTGGGTCTGTTGCTATCCCAGAGCATTGCAAGGTGCTACTGTCTTGGTTTTATACACCAGGGCAGTCCTGCAAGGAAGTAAATTGGGACAGGAGATTTCTAGCTCCCTCCAGGAATACATACAAAAGGATTTGCAAAGCCACCAAGAGGTAAATTTTATAAAGATCAGTCCCCTGATTAGGATTTTGGGAGAGTTTACCCTCCTATGGTCCCGTCAACGTCACATTGCTCCCATGGGGAGTAATATCTGCTGTGTGCCCTCAAAACGGATCAGCCTTTTTGGTTTAGGCAGATAAAGAGATCATCCATGGCTCCACTAGATCAGATTAAACATTTACAAGGCCCAGAATCCTCTAGCTTTAGAGACAAGCATGAGATGAAGAGGATGAGGAAGAAATTGCCCCATGAGCACTTTATTCCATCCTTGTCTAGTAAAGAACTTTCACAGAGTTGCTGCTCAGCTACCAGCCACTATCATGTGGAATACACTGGACATGTCTTCGACTGCATCCTGTTCCTAAACTTTCACTAAAGTCCCTTTTAGCTTCCATATTCCTCATGTAACTGGCACTCAAGCTTCTGACAGAGACCATTGTTGCACTTCTGTAAGTCATGGTAACACCCATCTGAGCTAATTAAAGTACTTAATTAAGACTCATTGAGCCTGCCTCACCTCCAGCTTCTGCTTGGTGTCAGCTCCTAGAAGGTCTCGTATGTCCTTGTAAATCTCCAGGTAGGAGGCTCTCAGCAAGAACTTGGCATTTTCAGCACACTGCACAGCACACAGGATTTGGGGTGACGCTTCACAGTACAGACAGCCCGGGGAGCTCCTCCCACAGCTGGGTGCCCATCACCCTTCAGCACCTCATCCAACCTCCCCTGTCAATTCATTGCAGATGGAACCACTCCACACACTCACTGCAAGGGAATTTTGGTATTTCCACACCTCAAGTCCACGTCATCTAGGATGAGGATGCAGTTCACCTTGACTATGGACAGGCCTCAGCTTAAGGATGAGAAGCAGTGTACCCCAAACCGATCCCCATTCACACTCCATGCCATCAGCATTCACTTCTTGGGATAGGACACCAAAGTATTTTTAGCAAAAACTTATCAACAGGATCTCTTTCACACTCACCTGTATGCTCTCAAAGATGTGTTCAAATGCCCTGGGAATGATCCCTTTGTGTGAGGAAGGACCTGCAACTCCCTGCATGGTGAATGACTTCCCACTGCCAGTCTGGCTATAGGCAAAGATGGTGCCATTGTAGCCTTCCATGATACCCTGGAAATGGGGAGAAACCAAAGAAAACAGCCATCATCTTTTCCCAACTGAAAATACATTGCCCAGATTCATTCCCACCCCCTAAAAGGTATTTTAAAGGAAGAGCTGGAAGTAAATATCAAATGGCTGCTTAATCTTCACATGCCATCAGAGTATAGCAATTACAAAATTAGCATATATATCAATGTTTTTCTCTCAAAACAGGGAATCTTGAAGCAATGCAGGTGTTGAAAAGCAGTTGACAACACCAACACTTCGAAAACCATAATATTTTTTCCATAGGGCACAAAAATCTTATGAGATTCAAAGAGACAACTAAAACAATAGTTGGTTGTGGGGTAGCCAAGGGGATGGTCACTAGCTTTGAATAATTTTTGCTTGGCAAGCTGCTGTCACTTGTCCCTGTTTCAGAGAAGTGTGGTAGGAGAAAAAATAACTGGATTTCTTAAGATTTAAATAAGAAAGAAAGAACCTACTATTCTAATATCTACTGTTTCTAGCCATGCTTATTATCATGATCAGGAACTTGCATCTTAAAACCATCAAGAGCCATTTAATCCATGTTACTTCTAACAAAACTTTTTTGGGGTGGGAGGTTGGTCTTTTTTCTGCTTAACAGGTTCATTTCTCACTTCAGCTGTTTTCTATGCTGATCTGTTAAATAGGAAACAAAGGGATCCCCTATCCTTTTGTCAGTCTAAGCCAGGCTGAGGTTCCCCATCTTCTCTAAGGTTTCTCCCTTGACAGTAAAAATGTCACTAAAATCATCAGTTTGGTACCAGAGAAGCTGTGGCTGCCCCTGGATCCCTGGAAGTGTCCAAGGACAGGCTGGACGGGGCTTGGAACAGCCTGGGCTAGTGGAAAGTGTCCCTGACTGTGGCAGGGGGTGTAACGGGATGAATCTTAATGTCCTTTCCCACCCAAACCTGTTTGGGATTCTATGGTATAAACATTCACCTAAAACAATTAAATGTAACTCTCTCCTCGGTGCCCTGCTGGCTGCTAACAAAGTTTTGTTTCTTCCCAATTTCCCAGCCTGTTGCTGGGACACTGTTCGCTCTCCTATGTTCCCCAGGTTTGTAGCTAAACTTCTTGAAGCAGTGGACAGGGCTTTCTGCCCATAAATCATAGAATCCCAAATGGTTTGGGTTGGGAGGGACCTTAAGTTTATCTCGTTGCACCACCCCGCCATGGGCAGGGACACCTTTCAGTATGGAGAAGGTCAAGTGGATCCTGCTTCACTTAGGGATCATTTGTAAAACTCCTCAGTACCTGTCCCAAGCTACACGTTAACAGAATATCCTCAGCTGGAAGGGACCCACAAGGATCAGAGTCCAACTCCTAGCTCTGCACGGACACCCCAACAATCCCACCCTGTGCCTGAGAGCATTGTCCAAATACTCCTGGAGCTCCTTCTTTCATTGTGGTGCCCAAAACTGCCCCCATGCCTGGCTGCATGGGGCTCCCCTGGATCCCCACTGACCTCCACGAGCAGGCAGACGATCTCATTGTAGATGTGCTTGGTGCTGTGCTCCCCACCAAATGCCCCATTGAAGGAGAACTGCCTGGGGGGCTCTGTGGGGGCCGTGGGGTTCTGCAGGAGGCACTGGCCCCGCGTGCTATCCACGCCAACGATCACCCGGAACCCCAGGGCCACCTCACGCTCACTCAGCGGCTGGCAGCGCGCAGCCACCTTCACTGCCTCCGCGGCCATTGCTCCGGCCAGCCACACACCGAATTCAGTGACACACACCAGGGTCAGCCCCACATACACGGGGGTCAGTCACACACACCGGGGTCAGCGACGCACACTGGGATCAGTCACACACACTGGGGTTAGTCACACACACCAGGGTCAGCCCTACACACTGGGGTCGGCAACACACACCGGGATCAGTCTCACACACACCTGGGTCAGCCCACACACCAGGGTCAGCCCTACACACTGGGGTCGGCCTCCCCCCACAGGTCACCCCACCCATCCAGACCAGCCCCACATGCGCTCACTCGGTCGGACTGTGGGGCACTGGGGACTGGGAAGAGGCTAGGGAAGCCTAACCCTGGGGATCTGCACCCATTGTAGGGGGGAAGAACGTACCCCTACTGGGGGCACCAGGGGAAGGACCCCTGAGCCATGGAGGCTGGGGGAGAACGGAAAAGTATGAACAACAAGAGCTGGAGAGGGATATAGGGAAAGGAGGAAGCTGGGAACAAGTCTGAGGAGGAATTAGGGCAGGTCAGGGGGGAGGAAACCTGAAGGGGGGCGTTTTGAGGGAAATCCTGAGAGGAAGCTGAAGGGCGGGAAACCCAAGGGTAAGAAGCCCTGAGGTGACTTTAGGGAGTCGAGACACACCCAAAGGGACTGAGCAAGGGAAAACCTGAAGTAACCCGGCCGGTGCCGCGCTGATCGGAAGGCGCGAACAGACCCCGGGGTGCCGGCGGAAGGCAGCGATGGCTCCGCGCATGCGCGAGTGAGTGCACGCGATCGCCACAGCGACCGGGGCAGCACCGGGAGAGAGGCCCGGCACATCACGTGACTGTCACGGGGCGGGGGCGCTCGTGTGTGAGGGCGGGGCCGCGCAGATGTGTAAAGAGGGGTGTGCGAGGACAGGTGTGCAAGGCGTGGTGCATAAGGACACAGACGTGTGCATGTGCATAGGGGCGTGAGTGTGTGATGCCCGTGCACGGCTGTGACCCCTGTGTGTGCAAGAGAGGGTGAGTGAACACGTGGGTGTACAGCCTCTTGTGAGCACAAGTGCACCACTGTAGCAGCGCGTGAGGGTACAAGAGCAGGAGGCCAAACGTGTGGTGCAGTCTTGTAAGTGTGTGAGTGCACGAGCACGTGGTGCATCATGCAAGAGTGCATGAGTGCAAGTTCATGGGGTTCCTGGGCCGGAGAGTGTGTGTACACACGTGTGAGCGCAAAGGTGTGTGGAGGGTCACGCCGGGTGTGGGTGTGAGCATCCAGCAGAGCCTTGCTCCGGATGCACTAGAGCCTTTATTGCGGGAGGCGCTGGACAGCCCGGGCAGGGGGATAAGGCAGGCGGCAGCGAGTTAAAGCTGAGGGAGTGTCGGGGGGACAGCTGTGCACGGGGAGGGGGCCGGGCCTATCCCCGCTCGTGCTGCACTCCGATGGGGGCAGCGGGGGCCCAGGCGGCCTCTCCCGCTCCGGCGCTGGCACTGGCCCCGCCGCCGGGGTCCTGCTCCTCGTAGCTGGGGTTGCGGCGGCCGGGGGCCAAGCAGCAGAAGCAGCCCCTCAGTGGCCCGGAGTAGTGGGCTAGGAGGGCGGCCACGCTGGCGAACTCGGCGTTGGAGTGCTGCCATTGGGAGAGAGGGGAGAGGGAGAGGTGAGCCCGCTGCGCAGGCTGTGCCCACACACCCCTGCACTCCTGTAAATTGAGTGTATCCATGCAGCAAACCCCTGCGTGCCCGTGTGCCAGCACACCCACGCACCTCACACGCCCCTGGGCTCTGCACCCGGGGGCAAGAGATCCAAGGCACCCACGCACCAGGGCACAGGTGAAGGTGAAGGCTGCCAACACAGCCGTGCATGCATCGCATCCCCGCATGGGGTGCTGGGGCACTGTGTGTGCCAGAAACACCCACAGATCAAAGGCACCCTGACCTGGCTGGTGGATCAAATGCACATGAGTGCACTTGTGCATCACATACCTGTGCATTAGTGCATCCAAAACTCGGGTGTGTTACACACTGAAGGACAGGCGCACCAGTGCACTCACACCCAGGGGTACTTCTGTGCCATGCCCAGATGCCCCTGTGCTCCAAGGCACCCGTGGATCGATGTGCCCATGCACCCACACCCCTGTGTGCACCCACACCTGCACCTGAGCCCACCTTGGTGCATCCCTGCACCAAGGCACCAGTGCAGCCATGCACAAGCACACCAAGTGCACTTGGTGCATTAAGTGCATGCACACAGCAGCGCATCCCTGTCCTGACACCAACACACTGGTGCATGAAGGCACAGATGCACTTACACCCCCGTGCAACCATGCATGGGCACACCAAATGCACTTACGCAGCACAGCCATGCACTGAGGCACAACACAGCAGTGCAGGGATGCACAGATGGACCACATGCACTCGCAGCCCGTTGCACCCACGCGCAGACACATGCAATGCGCTTACCCCGCTGCAGCCCCCGTGCCCTGATGCACCGAAGACCCCCTCAGCCGCCGCCCACGCGCAGCTCCGCACTCACCTCCACGCAGAACCTGCCCTGGTGCGTCCTGGCCAGGCCGTAGGACACGACGCCGCAGGGCGCCCGCACCCACAGGCACCAGCGCTTGGGCAGTCCGGGCTTGGGGCGCAGCAGGAAAGCGCCGGGCACGTCCCGCCGCAGTAGCGCGACCCCGGCGGCCCTGAGGACGAGGTGGCGGTGGGACAGGGCCCGGGGATGGGGCAGGACGCGGCGGTGGGGCAGGGCTGTGGGTGCCGAGGATCAAGTGCTCTCACGCACGCACTCACCTGGCGATGCCGGAGAAGGCCCACACGCTCTCGGCGAGGACGCTCTCGTTTTCGGGCAGGAAGGCCAAGCTCCTCGCCCCTTTGCTTTCCCCTCCCGCCGCCGCTGCGGGAGTCCGTTAATCCCTTCTTCGTTCCGAAACCCTCGTGGTACTTGTGCCTCAGTTTCCCCCCCGGCACTCACCGGTGTCGCGGGCCTGCTGGTGGAGCTGTCCCTCGCCCCCGCAGTCCCGGTAGGCTCCCGAGCGCAGCACTTTGCTCCGAATGGCTTTCTTGCGCACCAGCACCGGCAAGCAGTAGGGATTCCCCGGGCGCCAAGCTCTGCCCTCCACCTCCGGCCGCCGGTCCTGGGGGATGGACAGGCTGTGAGAGTGGCCTGGGGGCTCTGGCTGTGAGGAATGTCACGCGAAATACGACGCAGAAAAATGCTGTCCGAAGGATGTGACACAAAAAAAGCTCTGCAAAACACTGTCAAAAAAAAAAAAAAAAAGGCAAAAAACAAAAAGAAAAAAAGCGTGCAAGGCACTGTGGGGAAAATGCAGTGCAAAAAATGCTGTGCAAAACATGATGTGCAGAAGAAATGCCATGCAGAACACCATGGAAAAATGCCATGCAAAAAATCACCATGCTGTGGAAAAACAGTGCAAAAAGATCTGTGGAGAGAATTTTTACAGTGTAGACATTTCTGCAAGAAATGCCACGCCAAAACAGCAATGCAAACCACCCTGCAAAAAGTGCCATGTAAAAAAGTTATGAGGAATGTGTAAAAAAAGTTATACAAAAACATATCCTGGAAAGAAAGTACTGTGCAATAACGTCAAGGAAAAAAATGCCCTGTAAAACCTCCTGCAAAGTCGCTGTGCAAATAATAGCTGTGCAAATAATAACTGTGCAAATTGGCCGATGTGAAACGCCAGGCAGGAAAGGCCCTCAAAGAAGGCTGCTTAAAACAGGCTGTGCAAAGCAGCATGTGGGTCCGGGCTGTACAGGACAGGCCCTGCAAAGCACGACCCTCAAAATACCATGCAAGAAAAGGTTGTGCAAAACACTGTGCACACATCATTGTGCAGAGAAAGGCTGCACGAAGAGGAAATGCAAGGAAACACCACACAAGACACCAGGTAATGGTGTGGTGTGACAACATGCTGCTCAAAATGCAAGAAGAGGCCGCATGGGAGCTGCCTGAGAACATGTGCAAAAAATCCCCTCTGCTAAAAGCACCATACGCAGACTGCTGTGAAAGAAATGGGGCTGTCCTATGCAGGGCCAGGAGCATAGGACAGCCCTATTTCTTGTGGGCCCTTTCCAGCTCAGAATATTCTGTGAAACGTCGTGCAAAGGAAAGGCTGCGGAGGAAAAGCCATGCAAGATCCCACGCACAAACAGGCTATGCCAAAGCACTCCTGTGAAGTGCCGAGCAAGGAAACACTGTGTGAGAGTCGTGTGTGAGAACACCGCGCACGCAGATGAGCAAAGGAGCAGCAGCAGGGGGAGGGCAGGGCAGCGGCACCTACCCCGGTGCCCAGCGGGCCGAGGCTGCTGGCCGCGGGCAGGCGCCGGAAGGACACAAGGGCATTGACATTTCTTGACACCTCCTCAGGGTTGAGGGGCTCCCGCAGCACCCCCGGCCCCAGGAGCTCCCCCTCGCCCGCCTGCTCCTCGGGGTGTGCCAGGAGGTAGCAGAGCTGGAAGGAGCGGCAGAGCAGGAGGTGCAGGGTCTGTACCTGGAAGAGGCAAAAGACGCTGCGTGCAAATATTAAAAATAATAATAATGATGGTGTTTTGGGGACTGGGGGGGATTGGGCCACCACCTCTCCCGGCAGCCCCATGAAGAGGTGGCAGAAGAGGATGCTGGGGGGACTCTGAGGGTTGCGGGCCACGAAGGCGAACTGGCGGTCCGACAGGCTCCAGGTGCTGTACAGGATGCGGCGCAGTGCATGTGCCATCAGCAGTGTCTGCAGGATGGGGAGGGGGTCAGGGGCACCCAGCACCCCTGGACCCCCCAGGGGCACCCCTGTTTGCACACACAAAACAGCTTCTCAAGAGAAAGGCAATACTCAGAGAGGTACAACCCCCCTCTCCCCACCTAAGCACCTTTCCAGCAGAACACTGACAACCCCCAGCATTCCTACTCCCCTCAGCACCTCTGACCTCTCCTCCCAGCATTCATGACCCCCGTCCCCAGCACCTGTGACTTGCCAACCCCAGCAACCCTGACTCTTCTTCCCAGACCCTGACCCACCTCCCCAGCACCCCTGGGCCCCCCATCAGGCCCCCAACACCCCTGACCCTTGCCAGCATCTCTGACTCTCCTCCCCAGCAACACTGATCTTCCTCCCCATCACTCCTGACCCTCCCAACACCCCTGCAACACCCCTGACACCCCCTACTCAGCCCCCTTGAGCCCCAGCACCCCTTACCCATCCCCTTTGACGCCCCCCAGTTCCCTACCTCCCCATCAGCACCGAGGACCTTTAGCCCCTGCAAGCTGAACCTCAGCACAACCGACCTCCTCCTGGGACAGTCCTGTCCGGGGGAGATGTGGCACTGGGGGTCTGGGCTGTGCTCCCTGTGGGTGCCCCGATTACTTGGGGTTTCTGTGTTTCCCAGCAAGGGCAGCAGTGGCAGATACCGACCTTCAGCGCCTGCAGCTGCTCCTCCAACTGCCCTGCTCGCTGCTGCAGGTCCAACTCCTCCACCATGAAGGATCCCACGTACTGGGGGGGCAAAATCCCCACCCATGTCAGCAACAGCCCCCACGGTGCCCCCCCAGGGCAACAGGCCCACCCTGAGATGATGGTTTGGGGAGTCATGAGGGTGCAACAGCACCCAAATCTAACGTCGAGGTGTCATCCCCCTGTCCCTGCCATGGGTAAGTCACCTCTGCTGGCTTGGTGACAGACTGGGCTCGCTGCTGAGGGGCCACAGGGTCCGGCCCCCACCCATTGCCTGGCTTCTTCTTCATGGCAGCAGGGTTTGGGGGTGAATCAGGATCAGGATGGGGTTAACTCTGATGCCACATCCGAGTTATCCAGAGCCGTCCAGGGTGATGGTGCTGGAGCAAGTACGGGGATCCTGGGTCTGGCCCCCAGTCACTGTCCCTGTGAGGAGGGAGGGGACAGACACAACCTGCCCCCACTGTCCCCTGTTTCCAGCCCACTGAACCCTGGGGAGGTGCTGTGGTCCCTGCATGGAGCTCCCCAAGTCCTGATGCCAATGCAGACGTCCCCAAGTCCCAGTGCAGATGTCCCCCAGGTCCCAGCCCCAATAAAATGGTCCCAACCCCAACACAAGGATTCCAGCATCCTGACTACACAGGTGATGTGAGGGTCCCCATCTTCTGTTCCTGATCTCCAGTCGAGGGTCCCATGTCCCCACTCCAAGAAGCATGCAGGCAGTCCCCCACGTCCTGGTCCCGACAGTGATGTGAGGGTCCCCAAATCCCTACCCCAAATGTGATGGATGCAGTGCCCACATTCCATCCCCAGATGAAACGCAAGCAGTCCCTGCATGCCGAACAAACACTCTGGACCCCAGGTGAGGTGCATGCAGTCCCACATTCCGAACTCCAGCAAGGTTTTGGGGTCTCCCCCCATCCTCTCCCTCCCATCCTCCATCCCACTTCCTGCCGGCCACGCAGTAGCTCCAAGATCCCCGGACCTCTCCAAGGGTGATCCCAAAACACCAGTGATGACGGCAGCAGATTTGGGGGTGCTCTTTGGTCCAGAACAGCCACGGAGGATTGCGCCAGACCCTTCTCCAGCCACCCAAAGGGGGCCTGTGTTCCACAGCCCTCCGTCGGGCTGAGACCGGCGCAACTCGTGTCACAGAGACCCCGCCGCACCCGTCTGGGTGCAAACGCGTGAAAGGGGGGAGGAAGTCCGGCTGCCCCAGGCACAGCCTAGTGGTGGGGAGGTCCCTGCGGTGCCGTCTCCCTGTCACAAACGCAGGTTGGCCCTTTTCCTTCCCGACACAATTTGGGGGGTCTCCCCCCTCCCCGGCCAATCCGCGGACAGGCAGCCCCCAAGTCCCGCCCCCCTTTTCCCACGCTTCCTTTCTCAATGGACCCCCCAGCCCACCGGCCACCCTGGGGATCCCCAAGGGATGGATGCTGACCCCCCAAATTTAGGTGATGTGTGACATCAGACACCAACCATCCCCTGGGACCCCCATCCCGCTGGACTCCCCCGGCTCACGGGCAGCTCTCGCTTGGATGGCTTCGAAGAAACGCAGGTGAAAAATTCCCGCTGCTCCGGCTCTCGGTCTCCGCCGGTTGTTTTCCCTTCGCCAGCGGCTCCTCTAGCAGCTCCGTCCGCGGTCCAGGGATGCTCGGCCCGTGAGCGTCAGGCCCTCGCAGCCAGCCAGGCCCCGGCGAGCCCGAGCCCACAGAGCCCACGCCGGGCACGGGGCAGGCAGCAAACTCCCATTTCCTGCCTCCGATCTGCCCGCGATGAATCACTGCAATTTTCCACCTCGGTTTTCTCCGTTTCTTGGAAGCGACGGCGAGCAGGAACGCTCGCTCGGGATTTTGGAAAACGCGGCGGCAACTGATTTTCTCTGCGTCTTTTCCCGTCTCCTCCGGCGTGCCCAGCGGAGCAGCGATTTCTAACCCTGACACGTACACACGTAGTTGCTCGTTCGCCACCCCCTGCCCTGATGCTCAGACCCTTTTCACCCCAATTTCTACATTCCCTGTGGAGTTTTGCCCACTGCTGCCTGCTTTTGCTGGGAGAAAAAAAAAAAAATGAAGAGGGGTGGCTCTGGTCTCACTGCAGAGCAACCACGTAACCCAAAGCCTCTCTCACACCCTCCGGCCAGCTGAAGGAAGCTGCCCCCAATCCCAAGGATGAACGAGCTTGGCTCCTGGAATGGGAAAGCAGCAGTTTGGGGAGGAGATGGGGTCTAACCCTCAGCACTGCATCCAAAAATCCCTATCTCGTGCCCCAGCAATCCCAAGGGTATGAGGAAAAGGGTCCGACTAGCAGCATTCAACCCTTGGGTCACCACCAGCACCAGCTGCTTCCAGACCTCGCGAGCTGCGATGGCAGAGCCACCTGATGATCCATAGTGGAGAAACCATGGATAAAAAGGAAAAAACAAATAGGACAGATGGGGCTGAAGAAATAACATAATGAAGCCCAGTCTGGCCAGGAAGCGGAGACTGGGGAAGAGCGAGTGGCAGAGCCGGCACAAACCCACTAGAAGGCTTTTACTCTGCTGGCAGTGGAGACTTTCCCATTCAATCCCAGTCACTGCTCCTGGGAAGAAAGGATCATTCCTTTAGATTAAATACAACCAGCCCTGTGACTTTTTTTTGGCTTGGTGTGCAGAAATCACTTCAAACTACAGCCAGAGTCTGGTGATGACCAAGCTTTTGGCACAGCTCTTAATTCAAGGTGCTCCTGCTCGGATGTGAGAAATCCGTCATCCAGAGCAGTGTTTAAACAAATACCCATGAGATTGTTGGTGTGGGGATGCCATCAGGAAGAGGAAGGTTGAAAAATGCCCAGCACCTGGGTGAAGACTCCTTGTCCCCATAAGTATGCTAGCACTGAGAAGTTTCTCTGATTCATCTCACCACAATGCCAACAAATCCCATGCCTTCGGTATAAGCAGCCCCAGGAACACGCCATTAACTAATGTTTCTAATTGCTTTACATCCCTGTGGATCACTTTTTGATCAGAGCTTTCACTCTGTTTCCCATCAGCTGTAATTTCTAACCTGCTGTTTGTACCCTTCTTATAGGGTTGGAAACAATTTAGGCCATTTCTATAGTAATTTTTATACAAGTTAGAGGTTAGAGGTAGCACACTGAGACAGCAGCTGAAAAGAATAAATTCAATGAAGCTGTTTTCTCCCTTGCTGTGTAATTCCCGTCCTCACAGCTTTTTGCAGCAGCACGTTGGAGACTGTCAGGTCCCACTGGCATTGCTGCCCCGGGCACAGCAGAGCAGGGATGTGGCGAGATGTGCTCTGAAGGCAGGTGCTGCTCTGTTTGCAGGGCAGGGTTTCAGCTGCGTTTTTTTGTCCTCACTGATCATTCACAAGGGGAGAAGAGGACCAGCAAGAGGTTCCAATAGAGCTTTTCTTCTCACTCACCTTTGTCTCCAGAGAAACCAGGGAAGAAAAACGTCAGGAGTTGGTCCAACTACAGAGCTTAGCAGTGGCTCAGGCTAAATCCTGCTGGCTTTGAACAAAGATCTGCCTCTGCAGCAATCCATGGTGACTATATTCCCTCCTCTCTACCTTTCCAGGAGAAGAAGCTGGGGCGAGGAGAGAATGGACACAGAAGACAGGCCTGGAATCTAGTTTCACTTTATTTTAGCAAACTGCATGTTCTTCACTTATCAACATCTCTACATTAGCAATTGTATAGCTCTCAAACTTCTCTTTAGAAAAGGGTAAACAAGAGGTGACAAACTCAGGCTTTTCATCTCTTTTAAACATTTAAACGTTGCATTCAAGAAGACTTTGATATATTTTGGTTTTAAGGTAACAGATGTGGTGTGGAAACACTAATTCAAATCACCCACCTAACCAAGAGCTGCCCCTTTTAGAGACCCTCTGGCACCAGACCCTCAGGAGACACGGAGGATCTGATTCAGCAGCCACCCCTGGGCCTGGGGGCTGAGGAAAGCAGCACCTCAGGGCTCAGTGCAAGTGCTGTATGTACATGGCTCCCTCATGGAAGCGCTAAGGACCTCGGCATGCAGGGATCTAGGGAGGACTCCTCTGCCACGGCACCTTCTCTTTAAAGAATCACATTCCCCTGATCATCCTGTTCCTGCTGTCTAAAGATATAAAGATCTTCTTTGA
Source organism: Acrocephalus scirpaceus scirpaceus (assembly GCA_910950805.1). NCBI lineage: Eukaryota > Metazoa > Chordata > Aves > Passeriformes > Sylviidae > Acrocephalus > Acrocephalus scirpaceus. The sequence goes on from OU383794.1 coordinate 7,342,326, forward strand.
AGAATTGTTTTAAAAGCCAACCCTCCCCCTCGAAACCCACATGGAACACCATAAATTTACAGATTAGAGATGTCCTAGAAAAGTCCTAAAATTATTGCAGAAAGTAAAGATGACTCGTTCCAGGGGAGGGGCAGGCACGAGGCACAGCATCGAGATCTAATGAATGCTTGGGTTGGTTTGATTTAGTTTTCAGCTTTTTCCAATCACTCAAGAAAAAAAAAAAAAGAAGTGTTTAAGCATCAGAACTAAAAGACAAATGCACGTTGACTTATAAAACAAGACTGTGGATTTGACCATGGGATTCCCTGACACTGGAAACATTTTATTTTTTTGCCCGGAGAGATTTCCTCATGGTGGATTTGCCCGTGGCAGAGGGTTTCACTTCCTTCCTCCCACTGGCTGCTGGCTTCTTGGAAGAGCTGCCACCGGAGGCTTTCTTGATGGCTGGGGCTGCTGGTTTGGCTTTCTTAGCAGGGGTTTTGACCTTGGGAGGGGGCTTTGCTTTGCCCCGGCGGGCGGTGGGGGTTTTCCTTGGCTTGGGTTTGGACTCTCTTCGCTTCATCGGAGGGGCCCTGCTCCGGGATTTGGGGGGTGGTCTCTTCTGCATCCTGTCAGGAAGAGACAGCATAGGAGCTCAGTGGAGGCACAAACGGTACCCAGAGCAGAGCCACTGTCAGCAATTTGCATAAATGAAGCACATCTTGGCATCCCTGTCCTTTGCCAGCACATTCCATGAGCTAAATCCCAAAGAGCAAGCTCTTGGGGCTCTCTGGTATCTCTACACTGAGCACTCCCCATCCCCACAGAGCTGCCAGCGAGGTTTCCAACCTCTTTGTTAGGCAAATAAACATATAAATAATGACAGTGAATCAGTCAACTGTCAGAACAATTAAGAGCCTTAAGCACTATCTCTCCTCTCTAAATGGGATTTTATTACTTAACAAACAACATTCATATGAAGTCCAAATTCTGAATGAGGCAGGTCTCATATCTGGGTACAGAGCTGCAAATAATTACTGTAGGGAAGAATTTTTTTAAGGAAACAATAAATACCAAAAGTTCCATGTGAAACATCACACTTTCTAAAGCAGGAGACCTAAGGCAACACAAAGAATAAACACAGGCTCTCTCTCATCTGGAGGAGAAAAGAGGAAGGCTTCAAATTATAGAATAGGGGAGGTCAGTATCTCTGGAATAAGGAATAATTAGAAACTTCTACCAACACCTGGGGGCAACAGCCCTGTGGACAGGTGACCACACCCAGAGACACACCTGAGCACTCTACAGCTGTGACAGACACTTATTTCATCCAAAGGAGCCCACTCATCTCTCATGCTGCCATACCTCTTCTTTGGTGGTGGCTCTTCCTCCTCAGACTCTTCCTCTTCAGATTCTTCTTCCTCCTCAGATTCCTCTTCTTCCTCATCAGATTCCTCAGAATCCTCACCCTGCTGCTTCTCTGGATAGAGCACATCTGGGCTACAAGAGGGGTCTGGTCAGAGTGCAATTTGCTTCTAAGGATACAACTCTAGGGTAGGTGAGCCCTGGGTAACCCTGGCTCTCCTCTGGCACTGCAGCTTCCTCCTAAGCTTATAGCTTTAACCTAATCCAGAAATACCCCCAGGAATTCTGTGATTGCTGCTGTCCCAAACCAAGGTCATTTAGTCTCTGCAATGGCAGAAGCATGACAGCCTGGGAATGCACCAGCCCTAAGCTGTCCCTTCTCCATTTATATTCCTTGTTGCTCCTTCCATGCAAACACAGGGAGAGAAACAACAAAGGGGCAGGATCAGACTCCAGCAGCTAAGCATGGCTGAAGCTGTGGGGACTTGTGTGCAATAAAGGGAGCTGGGGGAGCAGGCACCTCAATGTGTTGCCATTTGGCTCTTCCTGGGACACCAAGGCCTCATCCCTGTATTCCACATGGCCCAGCACAATATCAGCTCACAGCAGGAGAAGAAAGGCTAGTTTAGACTCAGAGCAGCTAATCTAGGTCATCCTCCCTCCTCCCACCTCTTCTCCCTTAAGGAGCGAACAGCTGGATCCTTCTCCTTAGGAGCACCCTGGCATGGGGAACCCACACCCCACTCCCTGCTCAGGTAAATTTGTTTTAGCACAGAACACTTAAATAGCCCACCGTGCAACAAAAGCAGCACAACAGACTGCTTTATAGTACTGAGCCCAGTATTTCTACTGCCCTTAAAAGCTTCCCTTGCTAAAGAAGTCAGCTTTCTGTTCACCCAAGTAATGCCATTATCCAGAGCATGGGTGACAATGTGACAGTTCACCAGTGATTAAACCCTTCAGAACCTCCCTGTAAATAGGAGGTTGGCTCATGAACTTCAGCTCTGATACCTGAGCTGTGCAAAACTCCTGAACATCATTTTACAGACAAGCTCTTTACCTGGGATAATAAGGGAAGCAAAGCTGAAAGGTTCCACTGAAACCCTTCCCAGAAATTTGCTCCATCCAGCCGTTCTTCTCACATTTCTGCAGGGTTCTCTTCAGTAGATGCACTGTGAAAAAGAAATCAGAGAAAGGTTGTGTTACTATCTTTATCCTCTTGTCTGATCTTACTGCTCTCTGCTGTGCCCTCTGAAATCAGAGCTGGAGTCAGGATGGGAAATCCTCTCAGTCAATTTTCAAGCAAGATACAAGATATTGCTCCTGAGCACCTGGCAAGAGTGGCTTTAAACACTCCAAAGGAAGGAGTTGAGAAGAATGCATGTTTCTGATGTCATGATCATGGGATGCTACTTCATAAATCATTAGACAGCACCATGTAACTACCTCTGTCCAAATTTAACCCAGGTCTCAGACTGTCCTCTAAAATGTGTTTTAAAACAAGCCTTTTACCCTGGTTTTGATCTCCTCATGTTCTAAATGTTGTATGTGCAGCATCTTTCCTCATACTGTGGTTTGCTTTTTGTTTTATTTTTTAAAGGAGAAAGTATTTGGTCTAGAAATACAACAACTGAACTTTTTATTCCAGACTTTTATTCCAGCCATTCCATTGTGTACTGTATAAGAATTGAAACTCAAACTGTGCAAGTACAGGAGATATTTGTCTCCAGCAAAGAGCTTGGGTTGCTTAGTCAGTTCAGAACCATTTTCAGCTTGAATTAGAGGGGGCATTTACATATTGAGCTCCCAGGGAAAAACAAGGTTCATTCTAAAGCATGTTCCAAAGTATTTATACCACAAGGCTGGTTTTACTCTGGGTGTCAAAGGTCAATAACAGCACGTAAAGGATTTGACTCCAGTCGAGTCCAGTTCTGCGATGAGGCATAAACTGGGGCAGAGAGCTGAACTCTGACTCTGTAGTGTGTACCCGACTGCTTTTCACATCTCACCACATCTTCTTCTGGTTGCTCTCAGAACAAAGCAGAGATCATCAAAATTCCTTTTATGTAATGGAAGAAGAAAGAAAACAACAGACTGCAAGCTGAGATTTCCTTATTGGCCTTGCAGGAGTGACAAGCACCGGAGGCTGGCTCAACACAGGCCCTAAGGACCAGGCACATTTCCAGTGGTTCTGAAAACAAACCATGCGACGGCTTAGGAAGCCTGGAACCTCTTTTCCCTGCCCTGAGATTAAGAAGTCACACTCAACATCAATTTCTAATTGGCAGAAGGCCTGGGGGCAGGCCTTCTTCAGTCCTGGAACTAGTGCTGTGTGTCAGTAGCCCTGCACCAAACAGCTGTGCTGATGCTGTGCTCCAGCTCTAGGTGTAGACTGTGGGATCAGCAATCTCCTCTCTGCTCCTGAGGAATGGCACCAGCTCAGTGACACCACAAGAACAAACTGATCTATGTTCAGGTTTGAGCAGAGACTGCTGTGATCTCAACCTGTCTCAACTGAGCTCCAGCACCAATGAACTGCATCAGAACTCAGCCCAAATAACCCAAATAAGCCATCAGAAAATCTGCCTGAAAGCCTCTGCTCAGGCCAAAGTCAAATCAGACATTAGTGTCACTCCTGGGAACAAAGAAATGCCAAATCTCCCTTCCAAAGAAAATAGGCTTTTCTCCTTATTTGTTTGACCTTTTAAAAATCAGATGCAAAATAGGGCCTCAAACAAATCAGTAAGAGGGGTGCTCGTGAATGTTTTTAAAAACATTCTACACAAGTTCTCTAAATAATAAGCAATAGGAACTGCATTGATAGCAAGCTGTCCCTTTCAAAGCAGAGAGAGATGAAATAAACTTGGTGATTTAAGAATAGAGTACTTAAATACTATTCCCCCTTCCTGGCTATAGACAGGAGAATCATGCATTCTGTCTCAGGAACTGGCCTTTGTCCAGCTTAAAAGGGACCGATGGGAATTAAAACCACAGAGCATCTCTACAGGACAAAGAGCTGAGCAGCTGCAGCTCCCTGCAAGCTCAACGGAGCAGTTTAAAGGTGTTGCAGAGGCACATCTGCAGCTGCAGGACTCTCTCAGCATGCAGAATAGAAGCGGTACATGGATCAGTACTTTACCCTGGAAGTTAGAGTTGGTCCCTGGGTAATTTTCCAGGATATACTTCTTCAGCGCTGTGGTGGAGCAGGTCTTCGGTTCGTTCATGGCCGCAATAGCAGACAGGATGGCATCTTCCATCAGAGTCCCACCCAGTAGGGGCTTCTCCCCTGATTTCTTCAGCTATTTTCCAAGGAGGAAGAGAAAAGCATCAAGACAAAATTCTCCCAAACCAGGTCAGGACAAGCTCCTCTGCACCAGGTGGGTCGGCGCTCCTGCATTAGCACAGATACGTTTAATATTAAAACACTGCACAGGGAACACTGCTCTCCCAGCTGTAGGTGGGAGGGCAGGCTAGTCAGTCAGCTGGCCTGGGGGGCTTTATCAGCAACACCTCACCCCAGCCCCCAAATAAACTGCAAGGATGTGGCAGTCTAAGGGCCTATTGCTCAGGGGAGGAAAGAAAGCAAAACAAATCACATCTTCCTCCATCCCACGGACCAAATGTACCCAAGAGACTTCCGTGGCACACACATGAGTAAAAGATGTCGCAGGCATCTGGGGTACCTGCTGTACTTCCAGTGAGGGTAGTAAGGAAAGCTTACCCCGCCAGCTCCCTACTGTGCTGGTGAGTCAGAGCTGAGCAGTGCATACAGCATGCTCAGCAAGGGAACAGGGGCCTGCTCCTGAAACGGAGACCAAGAAGAGAACAAGAGTCCTACTCCTTCATAGCTGGACAAGCACTGAGGATGTTAGGCTGCTGAAGAAAAGGCTATCCAGTGAAACCTGGGGACAGGGCGCTGTAACTGACATCCAAGGCTTGTGGTCAACAAAGATGAACCCAGTCTCTGACCTGGAATGTCCCAGATGCTCCCTTCCCTGTGATCTGCTCTAACTGGCCCTTCTCTACAGCTCTCTGCAGGGCGTTCTTCAGCAGCTGGGGTCTGAAACACAGGAGGAGAAAGCTTTACTAACACACACTGACATCTGCAAAAACAAACAGAGAAACAGTGCTTTGCAGCGTGTGAGCAGAGCAGTACTTAGAGTGTCTGCCTACATGCAGACACTGTAAATGGAGACCTGTCAGTGAGCCTTGCTGCCCAGGCAGAACACGGCACCATGCTGGGAGCTGAGCGGTGGCGCAGGCTCGGTGTCACGGCACCGCTGGCAGCTACAGGCACGCAGCCCTGGCAAGGATCCACTCACCTTGAGCAGCACATTTGGACGTGGTGGGCACTCAGTCAGCTCACAGGCAAACAAGGGGCTGACAAAACCCTATTAGAGGTGACATGCAGGGTTTTCCTTCCCAAGCCTCAACTCGCTCCCTACAGGTCAGCTTAAAGATTACTGTATGTATGTGCTGGCTAAAGCATCCAGATGCAAAGGGGATGAGGCCCTGAGGAGAGGTCTTTACATTCAGGCAGTAGAGGGTATGGGTGTGGTTAAGGTGTGCAGAGCAGCACTGCTGGTAATGACAGGAATAAAGATGGGATGTAGAGGGATGCAGGAAAAGGCACAGCTTTTAGTCAAGCTTTCCCACAGGCCCTGCAACTCGGAGCAGTACCTGGCTTAAACACCACACTGAATCATTGTGAAGCAAGACAGAACCAGAAGGAAGGCCAAGTTTTCCCAGTTCTCTGCTTGCTAAAGCAACTCCAACACTTACCTTGTATCTACTTTGAGTTTGGGGTAATACTGAGACACATATTTCTTGATCAGGCTGTAAGAAGCTTCCTTGGGCTCACACAGGCGGGTGAAGGCCAGTGGCAGGATGTCCTCCAGCTTCACCTGCTGCTCTGTGCTCGGAGCCAAAGAGCTTTTCTGAAACACAGAGACTTTTATGCATCAGCAGGGCCTAAAACTCTGGGTTTCTGAACCAGTAATGCACGTATGGGGATAAGTGCTCCTGACACTGGCTGCTGAGCTGGAAACTCAGGTGCTGTAAGGCAGCTCTTTAACAACTTAAAATGTTTTGCAGCTTAAGAGATATACAGCAAATCTGGCTGAATTTTCATAGGAGTTTTAGGAAAACTTTACAAATACAAATTGCTGAGTATCTAACATCTGTATTCTTAATTATTTCCTTCCTCTTGCTATAGATGTTTTCCTCTGCACCCTTCATGTGAAAGAAGAAAAATCATAGAGTCAACAGAATTATTCAGTCTGGAAAAGCCTTCCAAGATCATTGAGTCCAAATATTAAACCAGCACTGACACATTCACCACCAGACCATGTCCCCAAGTGCCACATCTGCAGGTTTTTTTAAGAGTTCCAGGGATGGTGACTCCCTGGATCCCCTGTGCCAATACCTTACAACACTTTCTGTGAAGATAACGATAAATGCTAACACAAAATTTAAAACTCAAAGACAGAACCTGTTCACACAAATTTAAATTTTTTTTTTAAATAACATAATAAAATCTTGATTGAAGTCAACGTTCCATTCTGAGTTTTCCTCCACCCCTTTTGTTACTATGAGAGGGGACAATCAGGGAAAAATGGTCCAGTCTTTATACAGAAAATATGCTGAAGTTCAGTGATTTGATGCTGAACAGCAGCTGTGCAAACAGTGCAATGGGTGAGGGAGCTGCTCCCCTGCAAGCCGAATTCATCCAAAACATTTGTTTTGCTGCAACGCAGAGAAAGTAACTGGGAACAAAGACACCCATATGCTGCAGAGAGAGGTGATGTGTCAGCAGGTATCAGCTGCCTTGCTCACACTTCTTTTGGAGTCAGTGAGCTCTGTTTAAAAAGTTCCACTGCAATAAGTTTTCTCCAGGGCCCTACACCAAGCGTGTGAACATTTCCTTCCGTTTTAGGGCTTTTGGTCTCCCCAGGAGGCAAGAGATGACCAACAAGGTGTTACCTGTCTAACTTCACCTGTCTAATCCCAACAGATTGACAATTTCAGCTAAGCATTTTGTAACTGCAGCATTAGGAATGTGTTTCACACACTCAGCACAGCACGGAGTGGAGATCAGCAGTGCTGGAACCACAACTAACTGTGAAGTTTGAAAAACCATCCCCTTCACGTCAGTCCCCAACAACATCCAGCATCAGAAGCTTTCTTCCAGAAGCCTTAGGATATTTTCTTCTTCTTCCCTCTGTCCTCACAGCTGATGGGAAAACATTCTCCTCAGTCTTAAAGACTGGTGTCTTCCCTTTATACACACAACAGATAAAACAGAAACAGCAGTAGCATAAAACTCTTTTCCAATACCTAAGAGGCATCTCTCTGCCCAGTAGAGACAGAGGAAGAGCTTCATGGTTATTCAGTTTTCTGAATAGCCTAGGGGGTTAATGTAAACATTTTAAACCTGAGATTTTGATCATTCAACTTGGGGTTAATTTCTCATAGTAGCTTTCTGATTCTGATACCAGTGCGATGGGTGCTTTAATTCTTGGGAAGAAAAAGCACAGCAAGAAGGTGGACACTGTTGAGAACATTGGGTAAGGTACACGTGCTTCGGTGCAATACATTTCAGAGTGTTGTTTTAAATGATCCATCTTACCTTTCTGTCTCTGGCTTTTGGAACAGTTTTTCCTGCATTAGACACCACCACAAAGCTCCCAGAAGCTCCCTTTCCTTTCACCTGGTTCAAGAGAAAGTCAGTTTCAGTCCTTAACAGAGTAACTCAGAATACCAAGAACCTGAGAGGAACTCACTGACATCATGATGCAGATTTTGAATGCACTGTCACCCTGCAGTAGGTTTTCACGGGGGATTTTTTTTTTTACAGGTTTTCACAAGGGACTTGAGCCCTCTGAAACTTCAGTAAGATCAGAAACTGCAGCCAGACTTTGGGACATACTCTGCTGTCCTGACCAGGAGATCCTGACAGGTAACACAGGCGTAAGTTACAGAGTTAAAACCCACACTGCTGCAGTGTGACACTGCTGGACTCACATGCTGCTGCAATGCTGTGTGACACAACACCCAGAAATGGCCAGGAATTGCACAGAAACCAAAGGTGCCAAGTATGCGACTGACACAACGGTGCTGAAATCCTGCCAGTGTCCAACAAAGCAGAGACAGAGGGTGATGAACCTCCATGAGAGAGAACATGCTCATTCCACAGACCTTCTAATGGAGTCAAGAAATTCCTATGCAGTTCCCAGAATCATGGAATGGTTTTGGCTGGAAGGGATTTTAAGATCACCCAGTTCTACCCCTGCCACAGACAGGGATACCTTCCACTATCCCAGGGTGCCCCAAGCCCCATGCAGTGTGGCCTTGAACACTGCCAGGGATCCAGGGGCAGCCACAGCTTCTCTGGGCACCCTGTGCCAGGGTCTCCCCACCCTCATAGGGAAGGATCACTTTCCAATATCCCATCTAACCCTATTCTCTGGCACTCCAAAGGCATTCCCCCTTGTCCTGTCACTCCAGGCCCTAGGAAATAGTCCCTCTTCAGCAATGCCATTGCCAGTGCTGCTCCACAAAGCAGCTCTTACCTGCCTAATGATTCCCCTCTCCAGCTCCCTTTTCAATGCTTGCTTCAGGAGGTATCCCCTCCTCTCCAGCTCCAGGGAAGGGTATTTGTGGATGATGTATTTCCGTATTGCAACGACCGAGGCACCGCTCTTTTGAAAGCAGGCCTGAAACAGAGACAAAACATTAGAAACCACCTACACTGGAACTATCCTGAGTGGGGTGGAAGAACAGAGATTGGACTGATGCACACAGACCACCACAGGATGCCAGGGCTGACCTTTTCTCCACTGTGTATCAAGTATAAAACATGACTAACAAAATATTTAACTTTCCCCTTCTGAGTAGACGAATGCAACACAAACAACACAAAAGCAGCACAGCAAGCACATATCTACTACTCCCCTGCTCTGAAGCATTCACACAGAGTGGCTTAAAATACAAAACAGTCACCTTTTTGCAGTACTGCACAACTGATTTACTAACACTTTATTAATGCCAGACAGAGTAATCATTAAGTCAGAACAACCTGCCAGTTGTATTTTTTTAGAAGATGGAGGATTGACATCAGTAAATTAGTGAAACCTAAGGTGAAGTCCATCTTTTGAAGATACATGGAAAGACCATCTTGCAGTTTAGGCTGATGGAGTCCAGGTCTCCTCTGAAGGGAGCAACCAAGCCTTGAGGGGAGAGCAGCAGCACAGCTATAACAGCAGAGATCTCTTACAATCAGGAGGGATAAAGTAAATCAAGGCCACTTTGGAATGCAGGTTTACAGTATCTCTGTCTGTCCTGAGTTAGAGCAAGTTAATGCTAAAAGAAAGCACATGTATCAAATAGATACATGAATCCAGGTAAATGAAGTTAAATGTAGCTAGGAGGCACAGCAAAAAAAATTATGACAGCCATCAACCAGGTTATGCCATCTTAGCTGTTTCTCATAAAGTAATTAGGGAGAGAAACAAATTCTAAACAAAGAAATCAGCTACAGGGCCCCTCGTTATCCTCATGGACTCACATGTTAGCTCCATGGGCTTCCAGGCACAAGCACACCCATCTTACACACACAGCTTCCTGCTAACATACAGCACTGTTACATGCACCTCAGCAAGCTGAAATTGTGTGTTTTAGGACATAAACTGAATAAAAACCACATTTGCGTCCTTCTTACCTTGATGGCCTCAGTTAAAATCGCATCCATTTTGGGCCGGGAGGTGGCTGCTATCTGAGTCTGCTTCTGTGCCCGAGCCAGCTGGCTGGCAGAGAGCGTGGCCCATGCAGGGATGGTCTTCTTCACTTTCTTCTCCTTCTCCTTAGACTGATCCTTCTCACTTAGGGAAAATACAGGGCAATAGTAAGACAAGAGGCACTAAAAAAAGCCGACAAGCAGGAGAAGAACACACAAAGAAGCCCAGAACATCTGACATTATTTAAATTAACGTAACTTAAGGACTATTTTGATGTTTCTATTAGCAAAAAAGAGTATTACTATTCAGTCTCACATGTTTGAGAACGGCAGCTCCACATGATCAGTAGCTTCTTCCTTAGTATCTTAAGGAAAGGCACCTTAAGGCACTCATTCTCCTTTTCTATCTTTTCCACTATCTTTTCTCTCTGTAGAGCCTGACTTCCTTCAGAATCCTACCCAAATCCCTGAATTCAGCACCAAGCAAGCCTTACTCCTTTTTGGTTTCTTCTGAGGACTTTGTTTCCTCCTTCCCTTCATTCTCAGGTTCCTTTGGCTGTTCTGCTTCACTGGATGCAGCAGGCAGGGTTTCAGTCTCTTGTTCCTCTCCAACAGAGGCAGATTCCTCAGAAGTGATTTCTGCATCTAAAAAATGTGAAAAAGCATCAAGCCACTGTCTAAAACCAGGTTTTATTCTTTAGGAAGGTAGAGGGGGAAAAAAGCTAAAATTAAGAACACACCCCACTAATTATTTCCTACCAATTTACTTTCACTAACTTAAGTGTGTTATTTAAAAGCAATTTGAGAAGTGAAGAAAAGTATTGAAAAGAGCTTCAATAAAGATGCAATCAGCCCCCAAATGCCATAATAATTGCAAACAACATCATGCAACATTTTCACAATTAGCCAGTTCCAACAGTGTTCTTCTCTTAACTCCACAAGCTGCTGTTGCAGACAGGCCTGGGATTCTAAGAAGTAGCTTCGCTTATGACCCAGTTGTTTTCAAACACAAAAGCATCTGAAGGATAATCACAATTCCATCACATTTTCCCAGACTTGGCAAAGCTTTAGGTGGCACGTGCATTGGCAGGAGCACTTGCATATCAGAAGGATCAAACCCAGTCAGAAATCAACTTACCAAGGAAATAAAAAATACATAAAAGTATATTTAGCCGAGAACAGACCTTAGAGACTGGGCTGCCTACGAGATAAAAGGCAAATAAACTGAAATTCCACACTTTTTGGATAAATAACTGCCCACCAACACTGCCCTGTGCAGCTTAAGCATTTCTGATACATTCCTGTGCAGTTTTCCCACGGAGGCATTTAAAATACACAGTGAATTAAGAGTCAACTCATTCTGGGAGACTGAGGCCAAGCTGCTAAGCCCAGCTATGTTAATATCAGGCTAGACTGCATGACACGTTTTGGTAAAACATTTTTGCTCAGAAAAAAAAGAGGAAAAAAATTTAAATACTTTGTTTTTCCATTCATTAACTCCACCTTTTGATCTCAAACCATCTTTCTGATGCTACTGAAATTTCATAATTCCTTTACCCTAAAGGATGTGCAAACTTAAAAGGGACGATATTTAGCCATATTTTCATGTGTGGAGCAATGCAGGGTATCAAAGACAAAATGAGTGGGTTCAGACTGAAAACAGTGTATGCAAAACACAAATCCTGGAAAAGCCTGGGACAGGGAGCCAAACAATAGTATTTTCATCCTGGCTGTAGGGTTTTCCAGGAGTTTCAGAGCCAGCCTATGTTTGGATATACATGAATCCCCTCGAGAACTACGACTGTACCTGCTTTGACCTCTTCCCCTTCGGCAGGTTTGCTTTTGGGAGGAGTTTCCCGGGAAGAAGCATTCATTGAGCGACGGATTGGCATTGTGTCGTCTTCCACTTTCTACAAAAAGCACGTGAAAATCAGCACAGATGCTGGAAAGAATCTGAAAGAATCCCATTGGATTAAAGTAAATCAAAGCAGCATAGGTAGAAAATATTGTTTGGATTTTTTTAGGATGTTAAAAGACCATAGCCCTCAAACCAGCTTCTTCAAAGCATACTAGGAGAGGATAGTTCCACATTTTACAGTTATAAAAGAAATAATTTCAATTCCAAATTAAATGAGATGAGCATTTGAGGATTTTGACAGACACATCATCTCACGAAAAGCAGGGAAGGGGAAGCAGAGTTTGTTAGACTCCCAGCTGAGTTTCCTAGAAGCAGGGAAGAAAGAGTACTGAGTAACCTTGACCAGGACTGGAAGTCAAGGACTGATCCAAGGGCAAGCTTGGAGAAAGGGCCAGCCCCTACCTCACTTAACTTGTCCGTGTGGATCAGCTGAGCTCCCGTTAAGAGTGGAAGCGCCTTATGATGCACGGGTTCAGCTTCAGACAGATCAGTCGACATTTAAAATTAATTTCTAGCCCCAAGTGCAGGTAACTGTGGAGCCCCAGGTTTTAACCCCAAGGACTTTTTCCTAATGGTTTTCACAGGGCAGTGAGGAGTCAACCTAAAGTACAGAAAAGATGTGGTGTGAAAATTAACAAAACAAAAACATCTACATCCACATATCTATCAAATTAAAGATTAAAAAGAAAAGGCTAAATGACTTAATGACTAACACAACTGACAAGCAACACTTGCATTCAACAAAGGTGCTAAAACATGTATGCAAAGTGGTGAGCTACGGGTGGGGCAGAAATGGGAAAGGTGCAAGCCAGACCTGCTCCATTAGAAGATGGCTGAAAAATAAAAAAGGCTCTTTAAGTTAAGGGCAAGCATTGATGAGAAGCAGCCATTGCACTGTGCCCTGAGTGAGGGAACTGGTCACTCCGTGATTTTGGGTAAAAGCAGGAGCTGGCACATGGAGCTAAGGAATTACACCATTACATCTGTCAGGCAGAAGATACAAGCATTGGGAACCCAAGCCATGCCCCCTCAAACTAAACCCCATGCAATTAAAAGAAATGAAGGAATCTTTTGACAAAAAAAAAAATTCAGAAGAGCAGTCTCCATGCCTTCTACCAGAAAACATAAGGTTGCCAAAGCTCTGCTTCAAACACATGCACTGTTATGGATAACAAATGAGTTAGGCTTAGTTTAACCTTAATCAAGTCTCACCCCCTACTACTATTATGCTTTTACAGCCTTTTTTACCTGCTGCCCATCTGCCTGCACTGGCCTCTCCTAAGGAGAGGGGTTCCACTAATTCCATCACAAAACCAGGATTCATTGGCTTGTTCACTTCCTCTCAGCATCCCCTTTAAAAACCTCAGAAGCAAAGCCTCACCTCCAGCAAACCACAGCTGGACTCGTCCCAACTGCATCCAAAGATAAGCTGCAGTCTGCCCTCCTCCCTTCCTGACAGAGAAACAGCCAAATGCCCCGTTTTCACCTACCCTGGGTGTCTCCTTTTGCTCCAAGGCAGGCACTTACCATAAACGTTCTCTTTCAATAGGTATTTCTCCAGCCTGGGTGTTTTCCTCTTGAACAGACCCAGTCTCAGCCCCAGTCCTGATTTCAAGCTGGCTTTCACCACAGTTTCAGCACTGCTTTCCCCATTGCACAGGTGGATGCTCTGTACCACACCAACACCACTTCTTGTACACCCAAAAATACAGTCCTGTCATTACTCAGCAGTGGGGAACCCTAATCAGTCAGAGGCTCTCCTGACAGGAACTGAACTGCCACTCTGAAAACCCACAGGGAACTGGTCCTGCCTCAGCATCAGGGAAAGCAAAGCCCAATGGCACTGCATGTTTTCTTCTGAGGCAAAAAGGAAAGATCAAAACACACCACATGCCAACAAAACAAAAAAATGAGATTAATGAAGTTTTCTTGTGAAATGTCAGGATGTGAAAATATACTAATTGCCAACTAGAATATACAGAATATAGCACAGCACTTAAAAAAAAAATTGGCCTGTTTTAAGGGACCTTCCTTCCTCACGTGTGGAAAGTGAAAGGAAAAAAAATGAAAATTTTCACCAGGCTTCAGCTCAATATCCAGTGTTTTTTTCTAGCAAGCAGAGTCTAAAGCCTTTAAGAAAATGCCAGAATTTTGAAGTGAGTCCTAAAATAACCAACTACAGATTCTCCCTCATGGAAATCAGTTGGGGGCTACAAAAGACGCATTCCCTGGGATTAAACACACACACGCGCCACATTGTGGCTGACATGGTCCTGGGGTTAAATTATTTTTAAACTGTGTGACCTGCATGACACATGCAGGAAAACAGTACTCCCAACTGTGACTTAAAATTCCCCAAGTTCTGAAAACCCTTTTGTTAGATCAGTGTATAAAGCACTGGAGTCTTTTTGCTCTCAAGACTACAACTTAACACAGCACAATTCCTCGCTTCTGTGCCTACAATACATGCAAACAAGCCAGCATCCACCAGAAATTCAGGCTTGTTGATTTCCTCTGCATTCCTAGGCATGGATCATCTCCTGCTCAAAAGGCCCAGGGAATCAAAGCGGCAGGAGGACAATCTCCTCCCAACTGCAAAGCACTGATCTCCAAGGGCAAGGTCAGAAGCCCCACCTCGTGAGAGCATTCTCGCAGGGACTGTGTCTGCTCAGCCCATTTCTTTCCATGGGGGCAACATAAGTGTTCTTCTGCACTGAGTGTGAAATACCAACCACAGACAGGCCTGAACTCAAATATCTATTTTTCAAATAGATAAAGCAAAAAAAGAGAAAGTTTTGCAATGACAATGCAGAAAACCTCATTCCCCTCTCCAAATCAAGTCACCCAAACCAACTGTTACCTAGACATGCTATTTCAAAAGACAACAGTAAACGGGAACCACAGCTACAATCACAACCATCACTCAATAAAAAAATGAAAGTAACAACTGTGTTTTGCATTTACACAAACATCAAACAAACATTGTGCCTTGAAAGGGGGCAGAGGCCATCAGCTGAGTATGCAATTTTCAAGGTGGTTGTTGGGTGATTTTAAATCTGATCAACTGTCAGAAAAATATAATCACATCAGCACTGAAAACACCACCAGGATACTAACCTTCACCCAAGTACAGAAAATCACTCCTCACAGAGTGACACTCCTTTTTCTACAAGAAAACTGCAGGTTCACAGGCTCTCAGACTATCATGAACTAGTTATTCCAAAGCAGTTAATCCAGCAAGGAGCTGGTAAGCAACAAACTCCTGGATTTCTAGATGAGCAGGAATGTCTCCACTCTCCCAGCTCAGGGAGTAGCTGCTAATTAGAAGATCCAAAGGTACAGAGAGGTTTTCAGGAACTACTCTGAACTACCTATAGCAATTTCCTCCTGAACTATCACATCATTAGGAATAAATAAAGGCAGGCTTCAGATGAGACACATATTTGATAATATTTCCAAAGTGTGGAGTCCCTCCACTAATGTAAGACATACAAGAACATTTAAAAAAAAAAAAAAAATCTGAGTTCTTGAATTTCTGCTGGTTGTAAGGTTCTTCAACTTATCTCAGCCTTCACTCTCCTTTGAGATAAAATGCTTCAGTATACATTAGGTTTTGAATGTGTCAATCCAAGTGCCAGGCTGGCAGAAACTCCCAACTCACAGGGACTCAGGATAGGGTGAGCAGGCTGAAAACAAATATGCAATGGAAAAATGAGAAAGTGTATCCAATCCCGGGCCAGTAAGGTGTCCCCTTACTGTCACATGGCACCTATAGGTGATTGATGTATTTAGATGTGACTGGGTACAAAGGACACGACACCTGCCTAGAAATGAGGTCAAAAAGGGCTTAAAAAAAGGGTTTATGCACTTGCAAGCTAGAAGGCAGGGCATCAAGGGGTACACATTTCACAACCTGGCAAGTGATTTAAGAAAAAACCCAGCTGTTTGTTATCAGAAAGCCTTAAAAAGCAAAGTAAAAATGGGTTTAAAAACCAGGCTATTGATTATTGAGAATTATTTACTACTCTATAATGCACAAGAGTATTTAAATTACTTGGAAACTGCAAAAAAAAGCACAGGAAATGTTAATACTTCTGCAAATCCAAATCAAACATGCCAAAACTCATCACCTTCTAAATTGCAAGCTGCACCATTCCTTCAAGACTTTGTCCCCCTGAAATCCCCAAAGCTGTTCCCTAAAAACACAGCCCAGGTAGCAGATACTTTCTCAAACCCTCAGTGTCTACATGATCACAGTATATCATCCAGCAACATCTCAGACACAAATGTGTCTGTCAGCGGGTGCTGTCACTGCCTGCTCTCTGAGGTGCTCCAGCACTCTGCCTTTGGTTTTTCCACTCATGGAGCTGCCTGTGATCTCAGCTAAGTCAACCCAGGAGTACTTAGGCATTTAAAACAGCGTAGAGTCCTGCAGATTAATAAAATATGTTATTGAATGAAGAATACAAAGTTAGTTCCAACTTCTGATCCTTATTTGTCAACCCATTTGGAAACTCCTTTTTGGGCTCGATATTTCTGAACCTGAGAGCTGTGTGAGTTTCCCAAGGGAAGCCTTTCAGTAGCTCTCTCTCTTCCCAAGGCAGTTATCTAGAAAACTGCTTTCCTCTCATAGCATGTTAAGTAAACAGTTCCCTTTTTCTCATAACATCCGCTCTCCCAGGTATCATCTGTTGTTTCTGTTACTTAACCAATGGAGAGAGGTGTCAGCTTTTGTAACAGAGCATGCTATAAAAGAAACCAAGGAAATTGTAGTAAACCCTTCTGTTGTTCTCATGCTAAGAAGTGGAGTCATTCTTAGCCTTCTGACATCGGAGTCCTGTGTCGTTGTGGTTCAAAACAGTGTCACTCCTTTGCATGTGGCTCAGCACAGCTGGTGTTCCTATCACTCCTGCTGCATCCAACAAGTTTTGCCCCGATCCTTAGGGCCACCATTTCCCAGGTGTCCCAGCTCCCTGGATTCAGCTCCAAGGTCTGCATTTGCAGCTCTCCTGTGGCGGAGGCTCCCAGGGCTCTGTTCTAGGCTACCTGAGCCCTGCACACTGCAGGCTGCACAGAGCAGCTTGTTTCAATTAGCCAGGGGCAGTGGTCCAGTGCACACATCCCAGAGCTCCCCACTTGCCAGGCAGCACATTCCTCAGCCTGTGTTACAATGTTCATTTCCATCCACTCCTCCCCTGGATGGGGTTAAGGGGGAACAACAAACCCCATGTACTTTAGGGTTCAGGGAGCACAGCAAAAATCCTTCACACTTGTAGCATCCAACCACAGGAATTCCTACACTCAGAGACCCAAGGGAGGGTTTTTTTAAGCCTAAAGATATATTTTAATTTAAAAACATTTTATTTCAGTATTGAATTTGAACCTCTGACTCCAAATGCCACGAATGCAACCCAACTTACATCTTGCCTGTCCCGATTTTTACAGTGCACAGTCAAAATTAAACCCTGCCCTTCTGCACACACAGATGCTGCTTTCACCGAAGGAAAAAAACTAAAAAACAACCCCCAAAAAATAAAGAGCCCTTTACTAGAGTGGGGCTGATGCTCCCGCCCAGGGCTCAGCACTTGTCTCTGTTAGGGTCTAACACCAGCAACCCCAAGCCAGCTCAATCCCCACATCTACTTATTAAAACAGAAGTAACCACTCATGCTTCACCTCCACTGTTCTCCACACAGAGAACACCAGCTCAACAGAAAACCACTGCAGGTTTCTGATTCTCTCTCTCCATCAACCTCTGACTGCACAGAAGGCAGTAAGAACAGATTGTTTCTGTTGCCTGGATTATTTTCCATTCCTACACCCAGGAGTTTTTCCTCATGTCCCCAAACAGCCACAGGCAGTGAGCAACGTAAATCACACCACCATCATACCTAAAATTCACAGAATCTTTAGCCAAGGGATTAATATGAAGCAGAATTTCTGCCTGCATGGCTGTCTCAAAATAATCCATCTCCACACCAATGCTCAGGATCATGATGGTGACAAGCTCTGAGGAACAACAGTTTTGAATAGTTTTTGGCTAGAATGGTCCTTGATCCAAATTCTCCACACTCTGTCTACGCCACATGGTCACTGAGGGATGAAATTACCCCCATTAGAGTGCACAGAGTTCAGCTTTAAGTTTAAAACAAGGTCAGGTCACAAAGCTAAAACAACTCCAACATGAAAATCCCCTGCTGAAAGTTTTCATAGCCTTGGATAAAATATCTTAATTCAGGATCCAGCTTCATGAATTTTGACAAACTGCTGACATCTGAATGAAAATTTAGGTTACAAACCAGAGTTTGAACCCTTTATAGGCCATCTCCTCCTTGCCTAGATAGATTAAATTTAAAACCACTGTATAAACCCTCCTCACAAGTACTACTTATTCAGCTATCATTCATTATTCTACAGACAAAACTATACAAGATAAAAGCCATTATTTCATTGCAGTCTGTAAGAAACCTGCCCACACCTCCCATTATAGTCCATCAACATAACACTTTTATTCCCTCTCACAGAAGCTTAAATCCTCAGAGGACCCCAGGTCACTTGTAACAAAATGCTGCCAAAAGATTTACATGTCACTTTCTGTTGAAAGGGAAAAAAACACAGGAAAAGATATTCTGAAGACAAAAACAATTGAAGGAGCTTGTGCCTGATGAATGTGCGTGATGAATTGAGAAGATCATTAATTAGCAAGCTCATACAGGTAAATGAGAGAAAGCTCCAAAAGCCACTTTTTTTCAAGGTATTTATACGAGGTTCCTCCCCCCAACAGGAATTGGGGTTTTTTGGGGGGTTTTTGGGGTTTTTTTTCTCTACTCATTTCTGATTTCTAAGGATCTCCTACTCTATTCAACAATTTTTTGAAGTCTCACCTGAGGACGGTCTGTGCTCTCCTGCCCAGTCCATCAAACACCTCCAATCTTGAACTAACTTATCTCCCTCTCCTCTCACTGCTCTCATAGAGAAAGGACACTGTTTACAAACACAAGCACTTCTGAACCCTTCCCGCCTCAATGGGAGCTGCTTGCCAAAGACGGCTGGACAACTCTTCCTCCAAGATGCTAAAAATACTATTTATGGTCAACGCAAACAAAAGTCACGTGCTGGGAAATCAGAGTGCAATTTACTCAACAGTTAGATAAGAACTGGGAAGTGACACAGCTGCTAACCCAGAAATAATTCAGTAGGGCTCCTAAGAAGTGACAAATACCCGAGTATCTGAGAAATACCACAGTTAATCAACAAACTATCCAACCTGTCACTCTCAGCTACACTGTGTAAAGGAGCAAACACACCCACAATCCCACGTTATCCAACTTTTCCTCTGCAGCACAGGCTGGGCAGTTCCCCAGTGATTTGCAGACACTGGTTAGTGGGAAAACAGTTGAAATACACGTGGGAAGGATTTATTCTGAACAGTGTTTCCAGTCTGGAGCTATCCTCCGGTGGAGCAGGTAAGGTGCTGGGGCCCCCTGGCCTGGCAAGAGCCACCTCAAGAAGTTGCTCCTTCTCTCCTGAAATCTTTGCGATATTTTACCCAAAACCACCCCACAGCCTAGAGCGGCAAGAAGGATAACGATACAGGAATGGAAGCCTGCCTGGAACAGCCCCATTCCAGACTGGAATTTAACAGCCTTCTCTATAGAGAATCTGTGCACTAAGGGGAGGAGGGTAATTAACATTGCTTAAGCGGGCTGTGAGCACCTGGGCGCAGGGAGACACTCGGAAGTGCCTGGGAGCATCACACACTGGTCTGTATCCATCGCTACCAGCGCCGAGGGGGATTAGGGACCTGTTTTAGGAAACGGAGCCACACCGGAGCCAGACTGAGGTCTCGGGCGTTGAGGAAGTGAGTTAGCGCAGGCAAAACCCCAAACAACCGCGCAGGCAAGCAGCCGAAAGGCGGGAAGGCCGCGGCGGGAGCCAAAGCGCTCCCTAAGTTTATAAACAGCGATTATTTATTGTGTCGCGGCCCTGTCAGCCCTTTCCGCCTCTGACCTTCCCCGGGGCTCGCCCTGTGTCGGCGGGACGGGAGAGGTGTGTTTGAGCCCCGCAGCTCCTTTGTGAGGGCCCGCGGGCCCGCACCCCGCTAAGCCCTGCCGGGCCTGGCGACACCGGAGGCCCGGGGCCACCACCTCGGGCCTGTGCCGGGCCGAAACCAGCGCGACATCGCGCCGTACCCGCACAGCGTGTCGCGACTCCCCGTCACGACACCCCCGCTCCCCTAGGCTTGTCAGGGCAGGGAGGGGGACGCGCTGAGGGCAGTTCCGGGGCCCCTTCAGTGGCGCCGCCAGGCCGCCCCCGCGCCTCGCGCGCACCCGCGGCCTACCGGGCGCGGCCCCGTGTCCCGCCCGGCGCGACGCCGGGGGCGGGCGGGGCCAGGACTCACCAGGCCCGGCGGACACAAAGCGGCGGCGCCTCCAATGGCGGCGGCGGCGGCGGCGGGACCGGGGGGGGGGCGGCCGAGGGGCGGGGCCGCGCGGGGGAGGCGGGGCCGCGGCGCGCGGCGGGGGGAGGCGTGACCGGGTGGCACCGCCGACCAATGGGAGGCCGCGGGCATTTTTCGAATGCTGCCCCTTCCCCACCTCCAGCCCCACCGCTTCCACGTCGCGCAGGAGCGCGCGCGTGCGCGGGGCGGGGCTGCGCGCTCTTCCCGCCACTACCGCGCTGAGGCGATTCCTGCCGGCCGGGGTCGCTGATGGGGCGAGAGCCGCCCACGGGACCCGCCTCAGCCCCGCTGGGCTGCGCCCGCCCCGCCGAGCCCTCAGCTCAGCCCCGCCGGACGTTTAGCTCAGTCCGGCTTGACCCTCAGCTCAGCCCTGTTGGATCCTCGCCACAGCCCCGCCAGACTGGAACCACGCCGCCCCCTCCTCAGTCCTGCCAGAACCGTGTGGACGTGCTCCTGTGTCACCTGCTCCAGGTGACCCTGCCTTTGGCAGGGGTTTGAACTGGATCTTCTCCAGAGGTCCCTTCCAACCCCAACTATTCTGTGATTCTGTACCCGTGAATTCCCCTTCCGGAGCACTCCAGCCTGTATCTCACCTCCACCTCTTGTTGCGTCCTCTTCTCACCCTCTGCGGTATCCCCACTGCCGCCTTCTCTTTGCCTTAGCCTCTTCACCCCCATCACTCATCAGCTGTATAATTATTGCCTGCTGCAATTACACCAGTCCCAGTGCTGAGGTCTGGCTGCAAGCTGGGAATTTTCAGTCACAACATGCTCACAAGTTCTCACATGTGGGAAGGATCCCTTTCCTGATGGTGCTTTGCTCTGTTTCAGGCAGTTTTTACCTGTGCCTCTGCTGCTCAGGGTGAGGATTATTATGGCAAGGCAGAGCTGAGCGACCTACACTTGTATCTTCACTGTCACAGCAATCTCAGGGCTGTGCATAGACACTGAGAGGTAAAAACCAAGCTTTTCTTGTGTACCTCTTGCTTTTGCTCCAAGTTTACTTTATTTAGCTAGACCCGTGGATGTTCTTTCGCCCCCCCTTCCTTCAAAACCCACTACTTTACCTAATCTTGGGTTTAAGGTAGAACTACTCAATTCCCCACCTATTCTTATTTTCTGCCATAAGCATGCTTAGAATCACAGAATCATTAAAATTGGAAAAAAAGTTAAGATCAGCCTTCCCCCCGGCACTGCCAAGGCCACAACTAAACCATGTTTTTAGTTGCCACATCCACACATTTTGAACAGCTCCAGGGACGGTGACTGACTACACCACAGCAATTTCATCTGCTGTCTCTTGTCCAAGCAGTTTTCTTATTTTTGTTTTCTGCACATGATCTTTACCCATGTCCTGACAACCCCATCTGTGTGTTTACAATTTGAAGACCATATGGGCACTTACCCAATTATTTGGGCACTTTCATCCCTGCTGTGATGGGAAACCCCTCTGTGAGCATGTTTAGAAGCATTTACACCATTCAAAGCACTGCAGAGGTGTCTTATTTCTGCAGTAATGCCTGTTTCTTGTTCAAGCTTTTCACAACTCTTTCCCCCTTAGGTGACTACTCTAAGTTTACTACACCTGAGAATGTCACCTTCTAAAGCCTTGTGAGCAAAGCCTGGCTCTGTTCAGTCTTCTCACCTCCAGATGATCCCTGTGATGTGGAGCCGAACAGCCCTGGAAGCACCCGAGACAGATGGCTCCACTTTGCTGAACATTCCTGTCTTGCCTCTGAGTGTGAAACAAGCCCTGTGCAACTGCAGAAAAATGTGTTCTTTGGCTTTTTTTCCTCCTGTGGTGCATCTCTGGCAGGAGGGGAAGGTAGAGCAGAGGGGAAGAAGAGGGAATGTGTTCCTTTACTGCTAGTTTTTAAGACACTAAGAAGGAAAAGATGAAATCAGACCAGCAGCTCTCCCTTTGCCAACTGCAAGGATGTGCCCCAGCACCTGTGTTGGCTGAGCCACAGAGCTACAAGCAGAGGAGAAAAACTATTGTTGTCTCCTCTGGTTTTTACCTCAAAATCCATCCCAGAAGGGAAGAGCAGACTGTTCACACTCCTTACTGCCACACTGCAGGATTACAACCCACTGCTCTGTCTCCTCTGCTCCATTTTTTGGGCAGGTTTGTGTCATTTGTGTCCCTCTTCCTGTTCCTGCTGTGACACATACTGTGTGTGACAGTGACAGGAATGATGCTGTGGGAACCTCAGAGCCAGCACAGGAGGAAGGAACAGGGAAATCCATGGCTAGGGAATCAGACCACAGCAGGGAGCTGCTGCCAGAGTTGTGATGGTGTCAAGCACTATCATTGTCAGAAATACTTCTATTAAGTGTTAAACACTTTTAGTAAGTACTAAGCCTTTTCAATACCTTTCCTGCCCGCACGTGCCATGGACTCGAAAGATTTCAGCTGTTTTTTTCCCTGAAAATCATTGCAATTGATTCCACCTTGATGTCCCTTAGAGCTCTCCTGAGCATCCCCACACCTTTGGGCTTTGGTTGTGCTGCTTGCAGATCATCCAGACACGTTGCTTTTGTTCCCAAGGAATCGCTGTAAAATTTGCTGGTCAAGGGGTTTACTGTTTCCACCCAGTGTCCACAGCAATGCCAGGTGTTGCTCTTCTCCTAGAAACATAGAACCTGCTGTGTTTCTAGTTTAGATACGTTTTAGACACAGTAAAATATGTTTTAAATCTGCCCATGGAAACTCCATTCCAGGGGATATTTTGTTGACTTTCTTACCCTACACCAACTCATATTTTCCCCACTTTGCCACATTTTAAAGTGAACACTTTTGAATTTAATAAGCACCCTTCCGTGAGGCTTAACATCTACCTGCCACATGATTATGACATTTTTTTATTACCTCTGTCAAACTGCACCTGCTGAAATCATCTTCTGCCAATACATTTTTGATCCTACTGTGTCTCTTGCCAATGTTTCAATACTGGCCTTCAGCTCTGAATACTTTCAGACCTTGCCTCTGGTGTTATCACCCCAGGTTTTTGTCGATTTTATGCTTTTCCACTTTTACCTCAGCTTTTACATTTATATTAGAAGCCTTTTATCCCCTTCTGACCTGCAGTCCACCTGGCTCAGGGAGAATTTAAGTCTTTTTTCCATCCCATCCCATCCCATCCCATCCCATCCCATCCCATCCCATCCCATCCCATCCCATCCCATCCCATCCCATCCCAAGTCACCACCAGATTGGGAAGCGCTTCCCTGACACTCTCTCTTTCATCCCTAAAATGCCATATTCTGCCGCTGCTTCTTCAGCTTCCTCTGCTTCGAAAATCAAATCTAGTATCACACACACACACACACACACACATATATATATATATAAAATCCAATATTCTGTGAGAAGGTCTTTACCTTCAGATCTCATTATCCCTGAATATGTATCTAAGGGGGTTGTTTTGGTTCTGTGCCCAGCCATGAGGGGATGGTCGCTGCTCTCTTCAGCTTGACCTGTGTATCTGCACAGGGAGTGATGCCATGCACAACAATCCCATAGCCATCACTGAACCAAACATTTAATTAATGTGGGTCTCTCACTTGTTGAGCCACACACAAACTTCCAGAGGCTTTCTGCCTGCAGCAAAATAAGCATTACACAAGGAGCTGTTATGTGGTGGTGTTGCTTCCTACAGACACATAAATCTTGTCTTTATGCCTGAGCTGCTTTTTAAATTCTTACTTCTACTTTACTTATTAAAGGATTTTTCCCCCCTTTTACATGTCCTGTAGAAATAGGGACTTTTAGTCCTTTAACCTGCAATTTTCCACTTTGTTGCTGATTCACTTCACCAAAGACATCTCTAATTAGTACCAGACCAACTCACAATTCTCTTCCAATTCATCTTTACTTTTTTTCAGATGCAGTCTTACTGTCATCCCTGTAGCTCCTTTAATTCTATGCAAAAATCACTCCTTTTCTGCTTTCAACCCCAAAATGCATATTCTCTGCCTCTTCATGTCTTTTAAGATATCACTTTTGATCTCTTTATTCTTTATCAGCTTCTTAATAATTAATTCTCCATACTTTTCCCAGTGTCACTCTACACCATCTCCCAGCTGATCTCCCTCTCACACCTTGCTGCCCCTCTCACATCTACCCTTAAGGTTTTTACTTTATCTTTATCTTTTCAAACATTCCTCCTTTTCAAGGGGTCTCCCATTCCTCTATGCATTTTCAATCCAAACAACCCACTTTTACATCAGATCTAGCAAGTGAATAAAAATACACTTCAATACACCAAAGTTTGTTTCATTCTGGAGCAAGTGTAGAATAGAAAGACCATTGGAGCCAATAGGAATTTGGAGCAGGAAAATGCCATGAACTGAGGAGCCTCCAGAGGCTCCTGCTTTTCTAGAAACATCCTAATTTGAAAAAAATGCAAGTGCTAATGAGGTGGGCACTGTCATCACTGGAGGACCAGGGGCTGGAAGTTGTGATTCTTTTTCTACACCACTTTTTGGCATTACAGTAATGACTTACTTTACCCAAAGCAGGCACATAAAGTGACAGCTCCACTAAGCAAGGAGCAGCTGAGGACCAAGAAATCAACACTGCACACAGGGACTGCTCTCCCAACGCCACATATTCCCACAGTTAAGAGATCTGGCAGTGAGAATTTCCTTAACTCTGAACCAAACTGTTTCAGATGAAAACTGGTGAGCTGCATGCAGGGGCCGCTCCCCTCACCTGGACAGGTAATGACTTGCTGCTGGACCTCCCGGCTGGGATGGTTTTGCAGCCACAAGAGCTCATTTTTGGCTGCCGCATGTGCACTGCACACCCCTGCCATAAAAACAGCCTGGCTGGACTGCAACCTCTGTGCCATACAAGAGCAATGCCATGCCTGTGAGCCTTGCTGGGAAAACAACTGAACAGGAATTTAAAGCTTTTTTGGTGATGGCTCTTGCTGTAAGAGCTCTAGTACTGGCTCACTCATCGCTCTGTGGAAAATCTTGTCAACTGGCTTTTCTTCAAGACATCTCAACTGCAGCTCAGGCTCCTGCTCAGAACATCCACCTAGTGATGCTACAGGAGGCCTGGAGAATCAAATGCATTTCCTTGGACAACTGGTAAAACACTCAACTCCTGTTCTGCAGATGAGTGAAATTCCCTGTGCTTATGCTCTTGGTGTATAAGAACACCCTGGGTGGGACAGAGCTGTGAGCTGTGTCTATTTCCATGAATTCATGCAGTGGTGGTGCCGAGTGCCTGCTCCCTTCATGGGAGTGATTCCCTGCACTCACACAAGAGTGGGAAGTGGCCAGGACCAATGGATTATTCACTTCATGCCATCTGTAATGTCACAGAGCATTCACACCAGGTGTTATTTCAGAACAGCTTACCCTGCAATACTGAAATGACCCATTTCCTTTCACAGGTGAGACCTGAACATACCAACTGCATCTGCCAAGATGATCTTTGCAGCTCCTTTCCAGCTGTTCTCCAAAATGCTGTGATAAACCAGTTCTAACAGGGCTCTGCTCCACATTCATTAACGTTTTGTACCCTGGGAGCTTAGTAGAACTCCGCCTTATGATAACATCTGCCATTAATTCTTGCAGGGCCTGCAACAGAACAGCCAAGAGCTTCACTGCTCTCTTCCCATACTCAGTAACACCAAGA
This sequence comes from Acrocephalus scirpaceus scirpaceus, assembly GCA_910950805.1. Classification (NCBI taxonomy): domain Eukaryota; kingdom Metazoa; phylum Chordata; class Aves; order Passeriformes; family Sylviidae; genus Acrocephalus; species Acrocephalus scirpaceus. Next base: position 7,368,432 of record OU383794.1, read on the forward strand.
TTTCCCAACCAACAGCATCCATTGCCTTCCACACACCTACTCCCCTCTTTCCACATTTTGCAGCCACAGCATATCCATCCCTGCAGCTGGGCCAGCAACTTGGACAAATTCCCCTATAAAAACGACTGAATGGAGTGGGGAGCTGGTTTTATTCCTGTTGCCATTTCAGCACAATTTAGCAGCTGGAAACGAGAAAGAGAAGATGATGCCACATGACAAAGCTTTCCATAGTCAGCATCTCTACAGCAGCATTTAAAGAAGTGGGAGTTATTTCAGCAAACAACAGATACACAATTCTTCACCAAAGGTGGCAAATGGAGCCCCTTGAATATTACAAGGGTAGACAAGCTGACGTTTCCTTCGATATTGCTATTTAGACATGCTGCTGGAAGCTGAGTTAATCAATCTCTTGCTGCTGTTCTTTGCCCATCACTGGGTTTCCTCCAATGGCTCCTTGCAGGTTGTCTATCCGAAGAAAGCCAAGCAGGATCCTCTAGGCTGAAGCGTCCTGGTCCCCAGGCTCCAACTTACAGTTGTTGCAGGTTGCATGTGGCCCCAGGTACAGCAAATCTAGAGTTTCTGTCAGCATGTGGGGCCTTGTGCAAACCTCAGGGCTGGCATCGCATGAGAAGCCAGATATGTGTGAAGAGCTCAGGCTCCTGCTGATGCTGCTTGGCTTCAGGTACTGCTCAGCTGGCAGCTTCCAGGCCAACACCTTCCAAAGAGCAGAAAGGCTGAGTTCCAGTTCCCAGCCTGACTGGGAGAAACAGGAGCTCGGAGCACTTGCCAGCCCAAGTACCTCCCAGTGGATTCACCTCCAGGTAGAACCCGGCATTCCTGGCCCAACTCCAACCACACAGCATCTCACCCTCACATATGACCTCCAGCCTGCATCCAGCTCTCCTACAGGTGGTTCAGTGCCTCGGGGCCAGGGGTGTTTGATCTAAGGCACAAAAGCGTTCTGGGGAGGTCTGATTTTGAGCTTCCTGCCCACAAAGTTAAACCCTCTAGAATCTGTGAAAGAAACCAAGCATACAGGCCTAGCTAACAGCTTCTCTGCTCTGCCTGGGACACTTCTCACAAAGCAACTATCTTCTGCGCGTCTATCAACAACCCATGGGACCAAATGAAGCAGAACAATCACAGCCAACCTCTGGGAACGAGATGCCAACTTCTGCAATTGGCTTGAAATGTTTTCAGAATGCTCAGCAAGTTAAGGGGACTTTTTAGAGACCTTGTTTTTCCTTCATCAGTAAAAACAATCTAGAGGGTTGGAACAAAAGATCTGTGGGTCACAGCAACAACTGGTCTAAGTTTCTACTGGCTTAAACCTGCCTTGTGCACACTAAAAACCATCCCTGCAGAGGAATCCCTTCTGAGCCTCTCCTGCCACGTGACCTATCACATCCTGCACCAGGAAGGGCTGATCCCAGGCAAAAAACCCCCAGGACCTGAACTCCATGATCCCGATGGTTCCCTTCCAACCCAGCATATTCTACAGTTCTGTGAAAAGAGACTTCGACACACCAAGATCTGCTCTTGGACCTGAGGCTTTTCTGGAAAATAAGGTAAAACCTGAACATGTTGACACAAACAGAGAGAGCACAGCATACAGGATCAGTGTATTTCCTGACCTCATTCCCAGAAATGGCTGATCCCTTTCTGAAAACCCATTCCTAGAAAGAAACCAGCCTTAGGCAGACACCTGGCCTGATAATACGCTGTTTGGTGGCTTCAGGCTATGGAACATTCCCAGTAACAGAGGGATGTAAGCAATGCATCTGCTCCTTGCCTGTGCTTCTGACAGTGCCCCAGCCTTGGGAAAAGGATTCTCAGCAGGAGAAATGGTTTTAATACCATTCTTCTCTGCTTAGCTGGGTTAACTCCCTGCCACAGTCAGGAGTCTACACACAAGATGTGTTTAAATAGGATCAAGACTAGGAGAAAAAAACCTCAGCATAGCCTACAGTATTCTTGGTGTAAACCTGCTGCCCTCCCTGCTGAGGTTTTGCTGTAACATTAGGCCAGTGACCACTAATCATCTCTCCTCACTTACACAAAATGAGGCTCCTGCAAATCACATTCCCATGGGAACCTGTTTAAAATAATAATTCCTTTTTCTATTTCATATATCTTACAGTTTTTTTGTATTTTAACACCCTTTACCTGTTACAAAGATCTTTCATGAGCTGCATCCTGAGGAGCCACAACTACCTGCAAACTGTGCTGATCTAGAAGGAAACTGGAAAGCAACTGGTTGCAGCAAATACATGGCAAAGAACACAAGAGGAGCAGAGGGAGTCAGGAGTTCTGCTCCTTGCAGTGACATTGTTGGGAAGTGGAAACTTCAGAAGACACACCCACAGATGGAGACCTCAAGGCCTTGTGCATAAACTGCTCACAGCATCTAGCCGAACTGATTTAACTTCAGAGAAACCAAATCCTGCCATGCTGCAAACGCAACTTTGGGTAATTCTGAAAAATCCCTTGTGAAAATCTGGTAAGTCCCTTCCTGGCCTTTGCAGGACACTAAAAGGTCAAGTTCTCATCCCCTGGAATGTCTAACATTAAAGGCTCTAACAAAAAGGGAAGACTTTCTCACCTCACCTCTACCCACTGCTGGCAATTCCCATTCCCTCCAGCCACTGGTTTTCCAACTCTTTCAGCCAGGTTTAAGCTCCCCAGACATACTTCCCAGCCCTGACACTGGATTCGCAGGGCTGTTCAAAGGCTCTACAGCAAGTTTGTCCTTTCTGATCCAAGGCAATGAGCGAGAAATCAGTCCTTGCATGACTCTGCTGTTGCACACTTACGTTCCCAGCAGGCTCTGACACTGCCCACTCTGAGAGGAATTCCATCATTTGCCCACAATGACTTGGCAAATATTTACCCTTATTTACATACAGACTGGCATCCATTTAATTCAACTATTTAACTGCTACAAGCCACCATGTACTGCTCAAAAAAAGCCTTTTGGAAGAACAGCACCCACACGACCTTCTGCAGAAGTTTAACAGACACCCCTGGAGCCCTGGTGGGTGGGGGTTCCATGGGGACAGACCTTTTTGAGACCTCAAGAGCCCATCCAAACCTCTGGGCCCAATGGCGAGGCCAAGGCATCACTGGATGTGATGATACACACGCAGATACATGAGCATGTATTAACGGTGAGCATATTTTTTCTTTTTTTTTAACAAAATGTCAGAGAAAAGTGTTTTATTGTTACTAAAAAAAAATAACCAAACAACGCTCTAGTGTCTTAGGCCATGGATTCTCTAGCTCAGATTCATGGCATGGAACACATTAACAGGGAAAGTGTCTCATGGACATCTCCCCTCTGGCCACAACCAGGCACCTCCTCCCTTCCCCGTGGTGATCAAATCACATCCTCAGGCAAGTACACCCATTGTTTACATGTAAAAGTAAGATTAGGAAAGCATTCAACGTTTTTGTAGCTTTTCTTCCTTTTTTTTTCTTTTTGTTGTTGGGGTTTTTTTTGTTTGTTTGTTTTAAAGAAGTGATTTTTGCAGCTGTAAAGAAAAAGACAGCATCATGTGAGCAGTCAGTGCTTGCAAGACACCCCCAGCAAACGCTTCACAGGTTGCTCATGGTCCATGGCCCACAGTTCACAAAACCACATTTCAGGGCTTCCCCAGCTTTGCAGAGTCCTTGATGGCAGGCGCTTCTCACAGTGAGAGCCAGCAGGTCATCTTTGGTGGCTGAAGAGACATGTGAGGGCCTTCCTGTCCTCAGCAGCAGCTCGGTTTGGAGCAGCACCGGGGACTGGGTCCCACTGGGCACACGGGAAGGGGCTCCCACAGCTGTGGTTCTGTGCACACGGATCCGGACAGCTGGCGTGTTGCTCCTGCCCCCGTTCCCTGGCACTGGGTTCGCTGTGCGGAGCTCTGGCTGCGCAGGCACAGCAGGCAGTGGGCGGCCATGGGCACAGGGCTGTCAGATCTTGGCTCTGCGACCTCTGGAGCTCCCAGGGTCACAAGTCCCCAGATGACACCACTGATCCAAGTCACACTAGAGACATGCTGCCACATGGCTGGAGAAACCCAGCTGGGCTCAGGCACCAACCACCCTCAGGTCATGTCCCAGCCTTGGGGAACCAACTGCACCCACGTGGCCCCGCAGGCACTGGCTGCTCCCTGGCCAGGGAGTTTCTCAGCACAACAGCAACCCCTTTTTCTCTTTTCTCTATTTTTTTAAAACAACAATTGCTCTCACCCTTCATTTTTGGTAGTCACACATACAGACACATTATATGTACACAATTTGGGCCCGAGGACCTATGGCATGCCAAGGAAGCCAGCACCGCTCAGGATGGTGCACACATTCAGCAGCTGTCAAAGGAGAAGTCGTTTTACTTGCTTTTAAACTTGCAATGTTTGTCTTTATTTTGTTCTTTATATTTTGAAAGTGAAAAGAAATAGTATTGAGTCAATTTCTTTTTTTCTTTTTTTTTTTTTAAATATTTGTTCTATGTATTTACAAGCCTTAAAGTTGCTCTAAAGGTTCTCAAAGTATCACTAGTACTTTTTCCCCAGGGTAGCACGGTTTTCAGCGAGTTATTTTTGGAGCACTCTGGTCCGCAGCGGTTTTCTCAAATGCATTTTCCTTCCAATCCAAGGTTATGTATGGTTTGATTACTATTTTCTTTTTAAATTTCTGAAGCAAGCTGAGAGGCAGGCAGAAAAATCTGATGACAATAAAAAAAATTGATCTTGTCCTCATCTAGCTCACCCCAACCCCCTTCAAAATTTTGTCTATTTATCATGCTTTGAAACAAAACTGAGGTACGTATGAAGGGGAGGGAAATTTATTTCTCTGCTTTTGTTCTATTATACAATTTGTTTACAGAAACTGCAAATTTAAAAATTACACTGGCATTTGCAGTCCTTAAAATAATAAATTAAAAGTTTTCACCTTGTTTTTGTTTTTGCTAAACAGATTTGTTTTGCTGTGTGTTTTCCTAAGTATGAGTTCTTGTTTAAAAAGAAAAGAAAAAGATTAAAACAGAAAATATTTTCTATAAATAATACATGTATTTTGGTTTAGTGCTCCCGCCCTCAGGTTTGAAGTTTACTTTTATGGGTTTTTTTTCAAGTACCTTTTTGCCTCCATGATCACCTCAGTGTTTATCGGGTTTTACCTCTCCCACTCGTGCGTGTGTGGGGCAAGGGGGGGTCTGCGAGAGAAAATTGGCCTTGCTGCACTGTGATTGGCGAAGACATGAAATTTTTTAAAAAAATACTTAAATTGTTTCTTTTTTGTTTGTTTGTTTTAAATCTGTATTTTAAGTTTCAATTATCCTCTGACTCCTCTTCGGCCTCCCGTAACCACGTGAAGAATGCCGTGACAGATTTTAGCGCTACTCCTTTCCCGTTCTGCTCCGCCGGGTCCTTGCTGCTTTCCCACTTGTAGAAGGCATCCTCCGAAATGACCTCCTCATCATACAGGCAATCAAAAAACATCCGCAACAAATCTGCAGTAATGGAATAACGGGAGGGAACATCTGTCAGCTGTGCCTTTGGACTGAGACGGCTGCAGATAAGGGGATTAATGAGACCTCTTGGCACAGGAGATGGAGAGACAAGGAAAACAAAGGGGTCTTAGTTACTGCTTCCTGGCTGCTCAAACTCAGGTGAGGGGGAAAACTGACCCCTCTGACACCGTCAGAGGAGAGGGAAAGCTGGGAAAGCAGCTGTGGGAATATGTTATCTAGAGATGGGCTGGCAAGCAGGACCCACAGAAGCCCAAATCCTCTGGACCACACATCTGAATTCCCTCCAACCCTGGATTTTTGTGCCTCATCAGGAGAGATAATGCCCAACTAATGCCATAAAGGACACTAAGGATGATCATGTTGGATGTTTTGAGGCACTCTTGGATTTTGTGCTGCAGATTTCCTGGGAATCCCTGTCTCTTTGGGTACTCCCTTGCCTCTTGTCCCACAAGAGTTTCCTGTAGCATCTCTGGGGCAAAACTCATGAGTTGACCAACTCATTTTATTCCCTCCAAGCCCACAGACTTCTGTGGAGTGTTAATGCAATAACAACACCCATGCTCTCACATGCCCAGGTACTGCAGACTCAACAGATTATTTTTTACTGCTCTTTTTTTTGCTCTCTTCTTATCCACAGAGGTGTGTCCTTCCTTCTGTGTGGCTGCTCACAGGAGCAACCAAAAGAAGAGCCAGCCTCTGGCCAAGCATTTGGGAACCTGAGCTGCTCTAAAAAGCTGGGATCTGGACAAGCTGAACCCACCCACACCAGCTTCTCTCATCTGCTACCTACAAAGGTAAGGAAAAATACATCCTCTTCCAGTCTCCCACAGAACCCCCTTTCCTTTATGCGGGATCAAATCCCCAGCACAGAGGCAACACTTACTAGGAGGTTGATCAAGTTTTACTATTGATGCTTGTAGTGCATAAAGTGCTTGTAGTTCCTTCTCTGTGTCTGAGTCCAGGTACTTGAGTAAGATGGGCACTCTCTGTTTGATAACAGCAGTGTCCACTCGGAAGCTGGAAGAGTCCGCTGAGGGGAAGAGGAGAACACAGGGTCAGCTTCGCACACTGCAACAGAATAGGTCTTTGACTGCCTTTATTTATGCAAACAGCAATCACAAACACATATTAGAGTGGAGAGAAAAGCAGGATGAGAAACAACAGGAAGTATTTTTGGTTAACAGCTATTTCTGGAAGTCTTGGTCCTTACAGTTCCCCATGTTTAACCACTGCCTGCAGTGAGCCCAGCTCAAACACACACAGCAGCAGCACAACCTAACTTTGTAGTGCAAATGGTGTCTCCACAGGCAACTACATTTAGAAGGTTAGAAAGTTTTTAGAAAATTCTTTTTTTTCTAAAAATACTAGGGCAGAAACAGAATCATAAGTTGCACATGATATAGGAAATAGTGAATATGTAAAATATATGCATTAGAAGTCCATCAGCCACAAGGATAAATTATTCAGCAGCTTTCAAGTAAATCATGCAACCCAATAAAGTGATATTTTGAAAACAAAAAAAACCCCACCTCAGTTAGAGGCAAGGTCAAAATTTAAACCAGAGGATGATTTTCCTTACACAACAGGGAACCCTTAAACACTGGAAATGAAGTCCTGTGTCATGTTTCTGCTAACACTAGGTGGCACGAGCAAGGTTCTGTTCCCAGGGAGAGGAAGGAGCTGGGCTGTCCCTCCCCTCCCTCATACGGTGGAATTCAGCCTGTTCTCTCCCCCAAATCACAGCTCAGAGCAGAACCAGACCCTTTACAAGAACCACTTTTCGCTGTGTCAGATGCCAACAGTAAAGTTAAAGAAAACCAAGTGAACTGAGCAGATGTTTCTGGCTGCAGTGCTTTACTCAACCTCCCCCAAGGTTCAGAGGCTCATGTGTCTGACTTGGGAGCCCTCCCTTTCCTGTACTTCCAGCTGTACAGTCAGGCAATCCACATAAACCATCTTTTCAAAATTGGAACTTTGGATATGAAACTCTTACAAGCCTGAACCCCAGACTGGCTTCTTCCTCCAGCCCACGCTGGGGTGCCCACATATCTTTGCTGACACAGGAATGGACATGTTAATTGCCTTAATGATGATCTCAGTCATTTCCACCTTCGTTAAGAAAATCAACAAACAACCTTGCATTACCAGCGCTGTCTGAAAACCCTGCTCACATAAGGTCACTGGGACACATCAGGGTCACCTCAGGAACACCATACCCAGCAAAGCACCCGGCTGTCATATGGGGAAGGGACACCCTGTTCTTGGGCACAATCCCAAATGATGGAGAAGCCTTAGTATGTGATAAAACACAGCCTAGGGCAGGGAAATGTGATATAAACCTGGAAAATACCAAATAATTCTTTGCAGGTTTGGTTTGTGTGGTGTTTACACTGCAAGTTACTCACCTATAATAGCTGCTTTACAAACTGCTGTCATTAAAGCTCTAAGGAATGTAGGTGAACTCATCTGGCTCTCATCTAGATTTGCCTGGAATCAAGAGTAAATTGATTTAAAAACATGGCGCTGCAGGAGCACGACTGCTTCCAAGCTCCAGCACTGAATCTCAGGCTCAGCTGCTGCTGCAGCACAAACCCAGCCCACCCCTGCAACAGTCGGCTTCCCCAGTCAGTCCTTGAAACTCCCTCAGGGATGTCAACAGGCAACACCAGTTCCCATGGGATCCCTGTGCCACTGAATGCCTCCCACAAGGAGCTGTCTGTCTGCAGAACCAAGCTAACCACGCTGGGCTCCTGCAACACCCTTACACAGTTTCAAAGAGCTTTAGGCTTTTCCAACAAACTTTATGGCGTGTTCCTTGGGTGGAGATTGTTTGCTTTATAAAAGAAATTCAGGGAATTGTTGTGGAACCTGTCCAACGCTCCAAAGAGCCTGTGGGTGATCCCAGATTTTCAGTGTTGCTTTCATTCCACTCTCAACTCCTCTAACAGCAGTGACGTTTCTAACACATTGCTCTGCCATAGAAATAACTGAACTGAAGCTGACCCAAGATTTAGTGTAAGCACCGATGTAAATGCATAGGTTGGGTATAATTTCAGATACTAAACATCTGAGTTAAAGAAGGCAGCCAGAGACTGAGAGTAAAGACCAGGGAGTTGACAGGCCTTTTCCTCTTTTTTATTTTTATTTTCTCTTCCAGTGCCTGGCCCAGTGCACTGGGAAAAGGTGCTCTCAGTGACCACCCAGGTTGTTTTTACATGGGGAAATCTGGAAAGGTCATGTTGGAAGAAAGTAGTGAGAAGCTTCTCTTCCCTATTTTCTGAAGAAATGATGTAGCAGTGTACATCTAAAATGTATCAAGTGGCAGAAGCAGGATATTCAGTGTCAGAAAGTCTACAGTATTTAAAAGGCTACACAGTTAATATGGGTAGAAGTCTTCCTTCCTGAAGCTGACTCTTAAATACTGACTATATTTTAGATTTTAATTCTTTGGAAGTGTTGACTGCACAGACCAAATCCTCACAGTGTCCCGTACCCTGAGATGTTCAGACCAGAACATATTTACAAAAGCAGTTTAAACAGTCTGCAGGGAGGATGAAAATCTCTTTGTACCTCTACCCAATCAAAGATCTGTTCATCATTCGCCTTATCCTCAACAATGAGTTTTTCCAGCTGCTTGTTCAGCTCTTCTGCAGAGAGTTCTTTCTCTGAAAGTGCTTCTGAGGAACTGGAACAGTCAGACTCCGTGAACTCCAACTTCTGCAACACCACATGTGATGATGAGAATGAATGAAATGTACTTTCATAGACTGAATTACATCGGATTGAAGCGGGAAACTACATTTAATTCTGCTTTCTGTCATCTTTAAGCTACTCAGTTATCATTACAACAATATAAACTTTCCCTGTTCCAAAGGTTAGGAAGCATTTTACAAATACACGGGGACTTCATTATCCAGCAAAGACAATGAGACACCTCATTGGCTGCCAGCACCAGCCTTACATATCAGAGCACAAAATCAAGTGTGTATTGCCCGGCTGGAGCTACAGGGGCTGGAATGCAACAACCAGACCTGGCATTGGCTCAAAGGAATTGCAGCCAACAGCCCAATTCCTTGAAAACTGTGACAGAAGAGCTGCAGTCTCCTCAGCAAGGCCCAGGCCATGGTAGTAATTTCATTTCCTGCAGCATTTCCAAAGTGCCAGAACAGGGCAGCGGATCACTTGAAGCTCCAAAGGCAGACAGACTTCCTGAGGAGCAGCACCAGCAAGAGGTGAGGTGCCTCCATCAGTCCTGGCTCCCTCTAGGATCATAATCCAAGGTGAGATGAGTGAATAATTGCTGCCATTAATTGTGGCACTTCTGCAGATTGTCTATCCTTGCCCCAAAACTCACTTTTGAATGTTTTTTTCCCAGCTGGAGAAACAGGTCTAGAGAAAATCAGGTGACTGGACATCTGTGTCTGGGAGCAGCAGGGACAGGCTTGAACTCCCTGTGCTTCAAAAGGTGGTGCTGAAATCATGTACCCCAACTTGGAGACACTTCACTCCATTCTCCAACTTGCACATAAGAAGGGGATGGAAGAGGATGAGCAAACAGGATGATCAAGCAAATGATCTGAACTCACTTGTTCCATGAGAAAGGTATGTACATCCTCCCCTTCAGGCAAGTAGTCCTTCCAACTGAGGCCAGACTCTCTCCATAAGGCTCCCACTTTCTTATGGCTCTGAAACACAAGCAGTTTGTCCATTTAAGGAGCTGAGGGCCACACTGGGAACTCACAGGGGCCAGAATGGTGCAGCTGTGTCAGGAGGAATAAAAGACAGTTCAGCCACCCAACAAACGCCCGGCAATGAGTGAGAACATCTGGAGACCCCGTGCAAGAGAAACCACATGTGCAATCCCCCTGGGTATGCACATCCTGTCAGGTGGGCAATGCCTCGTGATGGGGAATGGGCAAGGCAGAAGTGACACGAGGGGCTCACAACAACCTCTGAGGTTACCCAGGAGCAGTGACACATGGAATAGGGCACTTTCCCACGGCCTGACACAGAGCTGGCACGAGTGACTCAGATCCTTTTCCTGACTTACTCCGTGACTCACACCTCCCTTGCCTTGACAGTAAGGCTCTGGCAAACTGCTCCTTTGAGAAAACTCCTCATTTACACAGCTGTTTTCTGCGCAGAGACCATGCCTCAAATTCAGGAACATAATCCCAAATTCTCTCTTCAATTCCTAGAGTTTATGCAAACCTTGAGAGCAGTGCCTTTGAGCACAGACAGTTCAGCCTTTTGCAGCCTCTAACGTCACACTGACCTTTGAGCCTCCTGCCTGAGAGCACAGTTCTGACACACACAGTTCTCACAAGAGTAAATGCTGAGCACAACCAGCTCTTTTCACCCAAATACTTTGCCAAAGTTTCACCTTACAGCATCTGCTCACAGGAGATCACCGAGTAGCCTAAGCCAAGCTGAGAAGTGCAGCCTGATTTTAAGTTTACAAAGCAGATTACAATTTTCAGTATACAATACAGGTAGTTAAGAGTCAACTGTGCATAGTTCCTGCTCTGACCCATCAAGATCTGGATTAGATGGCTGATGTTACCCTGAAATACTTGAGTCCAAGTCTTGGCCTGGACAAGATCAGAAAGCTGTGGCAGAAACAGAGACCCAAGGCTGTGCTTCCACACCCAGAGCACAGCAGCTTTTCTTTCACAGAATAGTTAAAAAAAAAATGGAATTTGATTGTCCAAACAAGCACAAGACTAAAGTAAATAAATAAAAAGTCACTCTTTGCACTGTTGGACTAAAATGCTCCTGGAACATTCAACCTTACTTGAATGCATGCTTGAAAAAATAAAAAAAAAAGGCAAGTGAGGGATTTTACAGGGTTGGAAAGAGACACTATCCAAAGTGCACAATTTAGCTGGATTAAAAAAAAAAAAAAACCAAAAAGACAAAAAAAAAGACAAAAATGGAGATGAGTTGTAGGGAAACCACCAAACTGGTTGGACACGCAGCTGTGAGGTGTGAAAGAGAGCTCTCGGAGCTACGGGGTGAGGAGGTGTCACTACCCCAATGCTGGGTGAACCTCAAGAGTCGACAGGTTTAGTTTGGATAAGCACACAGCAGTCTGAGGCCATCGGAAGCTTATCCGAACCCTGAGAACCTCTCCGGTCTGCAAGAACAGTTCTCTCGCAAGATGCCCGCACTTGCTGCTTTTGGTCAGCCCAGAAATCCCTTGAGCATGTCCCTCTTGCAGTATTTCAGCACTCTTAGCTTCTGGGAGAAGCCAGGTGCAAAGGTACCTGCAAAAGGGAAAAGTGATGAGAAAACAAGAAGTTAACTCAACTTTTTGGAACCTCGTAAGGCTTGCTTGGAAACTGGGGGTGCGAGGCAGCTTTCCTAAGTTATCTGGACTGGCTGGCCCATCCCAAAATGTCCTCATGTGGGAATAGTGTAGGTTTCATGCATGAACACGAGCGCTGCATCCACTCCTCCCTCCGGAGGACAGGAGCACTGTGGCACTCACCATTTGTTTGCATAGAAGGTGCAAGATTTCAGCAAGCAAGACACCGGCTCTTCCCACAGGAAGCAAGGGTTTGCTAAATTCTCTAGAATGAAAAAAAAACCAGGTGTTTTTCCTTTATAATTTGTATTTGGAATGCAAATCCAGGGGTAGTGATTAAACTGAGGCAGGAATCACCTTTAACTTCTGCCAGGGAGAAAGGATTTGATTAATCCATCACTACTGATAAAACATTTAGTGATGCAGTGACCTTGTCACAATAGGGCTAATTACAAAGACTTGAAATTTACATCCAAAAATACGTTATATTTCATGTCAAATCCACACATTTTTGTGGGATGCTGCATTTGGGTAGAGGGAAAAGACTGTTATTTTCTTAATATACTGGTAATAGAAATAGGAACTATTCAACTGGCTCACAGTTAATCCCCAAATATGTAGGGACAGACAGAAAACACAGGAACTCTGGTCCAGGAAATGGTTTCTGGTCTTGCAGACAAGGTTTTGTGCCCGTTTAAGGCAGTGCCCAGGTGGTAGAGACACTGAATCTCATAGTTTGGGCATGGGCACCTCCCACTATCCCAGGTTGCTCCAAGCCCTGTCCAACCTGGCCTTGGACACTTCCAGGGATGAGGCAGCCACAGTTTCTCTGGGCAAACTGTGCCAGGGCCTCCCCACCCTCACAGGGGGGAATTTATTCAAAATATCCCACCTAACCCAGCCCTCCTTCAGTTACCCCTCTGAGCCACACAGCCCATCTGCAATACCTCACTCTCAGCAAGTCTAATTCCCAGAGCCTCTGTGCTTCCAAATGACTCCACTTTACAGCACTGGGATATTTTTAAGCTCAGCTGAAACAAACAGCAGACTTATGGATAAAAACCTTTTCCAAGGGTGCAAGCACCAAGCTCCCTTCCCAGCTGAACTCTCAGGCTGGTGTGGGCTCCCAAGGATGTGCAACAAGCTTTCCATCAGCTCCTGTGGGGAGCTGAGCCTTCAGCACTGCTCATCCTTCATCTACTGATGGGAACCACACTGAGAAAACACTATAGGCACAGCTGGGAAAGCATCACTTACTGTATAAGTTCTCTCATAGAGATTCCTCCTTCTTTTAACATGGGGGTCACCAACTCAGCCAGGTACAACCAGATATGGGGTATATCTATGGCCATGTCATCTGCCATCTCCAGGGTCTCGGAAAAACTTTTGAAGGAGGAAAAAAATCAAGTACCAAAACATTAAAAAACCATCAATAAAATTTAATTGGAGACATTACTTTCAAAGAAATCTGCACTTCAAAAATGTTTTGTAACATAAAAGAGGAGTGAAGAGAGAGAGGAGTGAGGAGAATCACAAAGGTAACAAAAAACCTATTACCATTTTATGCTTTTGGTACTTCCAAACTGCCAAGACTGAATTTCTCCATGTAACATGCAGTAACATGGAGAATATGTGGAAAAGACACCACTTTGTAGATCCAATAGATACATCCAGGAAACCTCCATTTATAATAATTCTTATATCCCAGTACCAAATCATTTGCTAAACAGTAACATCTATAAAACTAACAAGCATTTTTGTCTCTATATATAAACCATCAAGTAAACGAAACTTTCTTAAAAATATCCAAACATTTAGGGAAGGGGGTTAATCCTAACAGAATTCCAAATGTAAGGTAAGCAGTGAAATGTCTGTAAGTAAGACTCAGTTCAGCAAAGGAAAGTTTTTATCTGCAGCAGGAATTACAGGATTGCTCCCTAGTGATATACTTTCCAGAATGTCTCAAAACTCTTCTTTCCCATTAAACCCTTGCAGGTGGTTTCACTTCCCATGCCTGGGAGATGGTAATTTTTCTGCTCTCCTGCCAGTTTCTATCATGGTTCGTTTCTCCCCAAAAACCTTGAAAACTCCTGTGTCCTGTTTAGTGACTATAAATCCACATTTTCTCTCACGTTTCAAACCAGAAACCACCTCCCTTGCTTTGTTCTTTGCATCCTCTGCTGCTCCTCCAGCCTTTCTGTCAGAAATTGTTTTCCTGTTGTGCATATTCCCAGATGTGGGCTGGCACCAGTGTTCATGCTGTAATCCCTCATTACACTGTCACTTCTGTGTCAGTTAGTGAAGTGGTTTCTGGTGTTCTCCTCAGCACCCACTGAACACCACTTAATGTTTGTATCATCTTCAGGAGTTGTTTCACATTGTTTATGTCACATTCAGAGCTCAGATCCCAATATTTCATCAAGATCCACCTATTCAAACTCCAGGAAACTCGAAAATGGGTTTAATCACAACACATTTTGAATATGTATCACCTCAAACGAGTCCCTCTGACCATCAGTGCTGTGTGGACACAAATGCATTCCCTGTGGATATAGATTGCTTCAGCTGTTCCATATGGTTTTGAGCTCAGGCTGCCTAAACCTTTCCTGTGAGCTGGATGAAATTCAGGGACAGACACAGGTGCAGGGAGTTCCCTCCTGGAGTGGTCTGTTTTACCACAATGATAGGGATACAAATTAAAGCCAGGCAGAGCCAACTCCTCAGAAACTCTGTACTGAGGGGTTACTTCATCTGCTCCTTCACTGCTGGATTTGTGGCTATCCCTGTTTTACCCCTCCTGCTCTGCACCCCAGTGAGGACTGTGTGCCGCCAGGGACTTCCATGGGAACAGGGACTGTTTTAGGACTGGACATCAGGCTGGGAACACAAAACTCGGGGAGCTGAAATGAATCAGCAGCCCAAACTCGCGTCTCTCGAGGCAGGTCCAACCTATCTGCTGCACGTTCTCCTCAGCCCCTCGAGGATTCGGCCACTCCAGCTGAGGTGTCCTGAGAAATGGCATCATGTGGGTGAAGCCTTTTTCTGAGTGGGAGAATGGCTGAGGCTCTGTGGATGCACGGGAGCTCAGGCTCCAGAGCTCCCAGTTACTGATGTTGTGTGAAGGATTCTGACTGCCCCCTCTTCCAACTACATTCAGGGATTTGCAAAAGGCAAATGGAGAAATGCAGCACAGAACAGAGATCTAAGCACACATTTAAACAGACACCTACAGATTTGCTTCAAAATAAAAGCTGATATAAATATGAACATATTTACGTTCACAAAAGCATCTGAAACACTTTAAAATATATTACAATAATAATATTCCTTATAAATACATCTAGATGATACAGTCCTTCCAAAAGAAGTATGGAGAGGGCAGGATACCAAAACAAGGTAGGAGATAATTTCTCTGCAGCACAGCATCCATTTGCAAGAAACACTAAGGGAACAATCTGTGGATTCTCTGTGCAGAATACCAACCCCTTGAAGAAATCCTGCTTGCTCAGCTTTCCCGACTGCACCAGCTGATGTAACAACTGGCCCATGTGATCTCTGGTGATCTGACTCCGCTCCAGCGTCGACTCCACACCCACACGCACGAACATGGGCAGCAGGTTCTGGGCACTCAGCTCCTCCACACACTGCATGGCCTCCTGTGGAATGACACACATCAGTCACTCCTCAACTGAAAAGCAGCAAAAACATGGCACAAGAGTATTTCCTACTGTAACACTGGGGATTTATGGTGAAATGAGTATTTAGTGAGGCTGCCAGGCAAAGTACTGAATTAGGCTGTGGAACCTCATCACATAATAATAACAAAAACAACAGTAATAGCAATAATGGAATTTATACCACTCAAGTAACAATTTTTAAAATACACCATCACATTCCAGGGCTGCTTGGTGAAATGGCAGAAGTTGTCTTCTGGATGCCATCAAAACACCAATTACTGCGTCAAACATCAAGCAAAGTCAAAATAAGGGTATCAGGTCGGATTTGTTACTGATCTGACCTGGCACAAACGCCTGTGTTACAAACCCACAGCCCATCAAGAAGCAGAAAACAGCTGGGGAGCACTTGGAGGAAGATCTCCCCTTTCTAAAGCTCTGACTTTCTGACTTTAACATTTTGCAACCTAAACAAAGAAAACACTGAGAGACTTTGAGAGCAGCTCATAAAGTCCCACATCAAAAATCCCCATTGCCGTCACAAGGACCTTCCAGTGACCTTCTGAGTCCAGCCCAAAGATCTCAGTGGCCTTCCTGACCGCAGACACCTGCTCTGTGATTAGTTATGCCTTGAGTTACCCAGACCTGGAAGCCCCAGCTGTGTTTCCTCAGGCCCTGTATGGCTTTTTCCTGCAGATGAGGAGCCCAGTGATCCTGGCCTGCATGCTCAGGTTGGAGCTCATCGGATGGATCCTGCTGTCCCAGGACACACAGGGAACCCTGCTGGCCAGCCCTGCTGTCACCAGGGTAACAGCTCAGCGGTTTGAGTTCACAGTCAGGTCACACTCTGAGAACCACAAACCTAAAAAGGGCCGTTCCTCTGCTCTACACAGCAGGAACTCACTCATGGGTGGCTGCAGGAACATGAGTTTAAGCAGTTAGCCAGAGCTTTGCTGCACCTGAAGAGCACCAAGAATTCCCCAGTACCAAGTAATTCCTGATGTAAACAAGCTGCCACGATTCCATGGACTTTTAACCAGCCCTGTCCTGTCTAATGCAATTCAGCTCCATTTCCGACCAGCCACAGAAACAAATCGCTGTATTTGCAAACAGGGAACCGAAGTGGCCCCTTCATTGCAGGCATCCAGGGGGAGCCTTTGGAGTCTGTCATAAGCAGAAAAAAGAGCAGAGACTCCTTGGCTCACCAGCCCCTGGGTCACAGGCCAGCTCATAGGAAATCAGAGCAAGGTTTTTCCTCTCTAAACCAAGTATTTAGTAATTTATCCCAATAACTAGATTTGAACTCTAAACAATCCATCATGAGAATATTCCTCTTTCCAATTATTAATTGGAAGTCCAATGAAATGGAAGCAGCAGCTCTGCTTTTAGGGTGCCAAAAAAGCCAACACCCAAGTGCTGCCATTTCAAACTTTGCAGGTTTCAAAATTTATTTCAGTGAAAGATCAAATGAAGCAGCTTTGCAGCCAATGTAACACTTCTTGCAAACTCCCTGGAGGAGCTAAAAAACCCATTTACAAGGGAAACAAAATTTCAACCTTTTAGCTAGGAAGTGATGACAGCTGCTCAGTAATTTCCAATGTTTATTAAAAATCCTCTGGAGTGAGTTGTTCAATATTTAGTATTGCTTTATCTGCCTCCAGATCAGAACAACACATGCTTTGATAACTAAATGAAAACTTTGGTTTATTTTCCCACTAGCTTTTCTGCTTCCAAAATTGCTGGTATTATGGAGTTGCTCAGTGATTCATGACAGATATACATCCATCTTGCTACTTAAAACACACAGGCTGGGCTTTTTTTCCTATTACCAGCAGGGCAGAAGACAAGTCTGGGAGACAACTGTCCTGAAAGTGCTCATGGAGCTGCTGCCACTGCCTGGATTCTGTCTGGTCCCACTGCTTCTGCTGCCTCTCTGTGGGCTGTACTCAGAGAGACATATCCTGGAGAAAAATCACTGTAGCCCCTCAGAGCTTTCTATTAGGTGAGGTTTTCATCTTGCTTACCTTAAAATCATTGATATGCAAGAACTCATCAATGATAGATTTGCATTTTCTCTCTATTTCCTCTTCTGATAGTGAAGGCTTTTCTTGCACTGGAGCTGGGGGAGCTTCTGGCTTGGCTGGTGGAAATACAACAATAAAATATGTTTGGAAAAGGAAAATCAGCACTTTAGAGATGACATTCTGCAAACAGAAGTCACCAGGGCAGGTGTGTCCCTTGTCCCATCCTCAGGCACAGGGTAGTTCTTTGATGGGGCTTGGAGCAACCTGGGATAGGTGGAAGGTGTCCCTGCCCACAGCAGGGGATTGGAACTGGATGAGCTTTAAGGTTCCTTCCAACTGAAACCATTCTGGGCTTCTGTGATTCTTTCTTAGCTACTTTCCCCCCAATTTTCCCAATATTTCTGTAACTTGACCTTGCAGGATCACAGCTGGCAGTGGCAAAGTCAAACACCTTCAAAGCTCGGCACCAACATTAAATAATTAAAAGGGAGCTGTTGCAGTAAATGTGCTGACTGTGATGGGCAGCAGCCCAAGGCAATCTCCCAATCACATCCCAAAATCCTGGTCTCCATGGATTGTCTACAACATCCTGCAGCTTCAGGATAAGCCTGTGCTGTGCTGTGGCAGTTGAGGTGTTTCCCACACTGCAGCAGTTTCCAGATGTTTCCCAGGGAAGGAGCTGAACACTGTCCTTACTATAAAGGTTCTGTCCACCGGGAACATCACCCTAAATGTCCCCGTTTTCCTAACAGATCAGCCCAGCCTGGAAGGAGGGAAAAGCAGGAGCTGCAGTACTGACAAGGTGACAGATGAATCACCCTGGTGGGTGCCACCATCCTGCTGCACCAGTGCTGGCTCGGAAGGAGGGCTGGCAACAACACAGCGCTAAAAAGCTGCTGTGCACCATCTGTCCCAAACCCAAATCCCTGCTCTGGCCCTGGTGAATGCTTGAAAAGGGTAAATGTGGCTTTACTGGGCACTGAAAAAGCATTCCTGAAGAACTGACACTGATCTGGAGGACTTTGTGCCTAGAAGCCAGTGCGACAGTGACAGGATAAAAGAGGCAAGAGAATGCCATGGGGTGATGCTGTGCTGACACCTGCAGCCTTTCAGCTCCACTGGATCCTATGGAGGAGTGACGAGAGGGATAAGGTCTGACTCAGCTGTGCCACCCAGCTCTGGGAGGTGCATCTCAGCTGCAGTAGTCTGAGAGTGCCCTGCACAGACACCTGTCACAGCTCCTGACAGATTCTCCCTTGTGCCTTTCCACACACTCAGCAGGACTCCCCGAGCACACAGAAGCCATTACCAGATTCCTTGGCTTTGTTCCTCTCGGCCTCTGTGCTGTTCCTGTCCACCTCCATGCCTCCTGTCAGCTGCTTCACTGTCTCCAGCATCTCCCTGCGCTGCTCCTCCTGGGCCTGGTTGTCCAGCAGCAGCTCCTTGCTGCTGCTGCCCCGGAGGAAGGTGTTGGGCCGGGACAGGGAAGGTGGCAGAGGTTTGTCATTCTTCTCCCTGCCCATGCTCCCGCGACTGCCCAACAAAAACACGCTCAGAAGTTAGAAAAGGCACTCGAGGGCTTCACTGCAGGGAAAAACCACCCCCCAAGCCCCACAAGATTGTTGGCTCTGTTTCTTACAGCTGTATCTACAACCAAAATTAACTCAGTTTGAGAGATACACAAATACCCAGGGTGGACAAGCACAGCTAATGCTTCCTAGAGGACATATGGAAAAGCAATGCTCTACAGCATCTATTTTATACGTGGAATAGTGAATTTTGTAACACAAAGACTCTGTTTCACTTCAAAATGGTGTGAGAGCTTTAGATTAGATGTAACAAAGAAGTTCCTCCCTGTGAGGGTGGTGAGGCCTTGGCACAGGTTGCCCAGAGCAGCTGTGGCTGCCCCTGGATCCCTGGGAGCGTCCAAGGCCAAGTTGGACAGGGCCTGGGGCACCCTAGGATAGTTGGAAGGTGTCCCTGTTAATGGCAGGGGTGATAATGGGTCATCTTTCAATTCTCTCCATCTCAAAACATTCTGTGATTCCATGAGAGTTGTATTTTTTTACCCATTTATTGAAAAATGCCTCCCAAACAACAGGTGACAACAATCTGTCCTATTGTGTTAATGAGTAAGATGGGCAAAACGATGCCAAAATGGAGTAGTTTCCAGGTAAGCCCAAGTTTTACTTGAAATAGGAGGGAAAACATTAGAGACATAAGCCAGGAAAACACTTCAGCAGCTTGTGTGCACTAGAAGGAAGATCCAGTGACATTTTAAATGAACTGTACACTTATAAAGTGTGTCTAAAGTTAATAAATTATTGAAGGTTAATATTGAGGGTAAATATTGAGAGTTTCTTGCTCCAAGCTGGTGTGGTTGCAGCCCTGAAGCAACTGGGAGTGAGAGAGTGGCTCTGCAGTTTTTTGTTGGATGCAAGAGCACGAGCAGGTCACACCTGCTGGGAAAGGTCAGATACGGTTTTATGCTGCATTTCTGCCAGGTTTTAGGTGTGTTTTCCTGGATAAATAAACCTACTAACCTGGCTGAATTCACAGACATTAAATCCAACCTATTTATTACTACTACATTTTATCTGAAGAGTTTTTGATCTGTTAAACACAGTTACCCTTGGCTGAAGGGTTAAGTGGAAACTGAAGCATTCATCAAAGTGGTTTTAAAAATTAATTACAGCTCTCTCTCCTATGATATTATAAAATACAGGTGTTGGGGGTTAAGTTTGTTTCTTGTTTTTGGTTTTTTTTTAACCTATAGAATTTTTTCCCAAGAGTTGCTAGGCTACTAATTACTGAGTACTTATAGATACTCAGGTGAGACAAAAAGAACATTGCACCTAGCTACACTTTTTTTTTTTTGTCTCTGGGAGTTTCTCTCAGAGAGAGAAAGTAACGCCAAGTTTTAGGGGCAAGAAAAAGCTGCCCAGGGCTGAGGGCAGCTCTGCTCTCTTGCTCTTGGCATCAGAGAGAAGATGGTCAGGCTGCTGCTTGCTGCAAGAGGAGTTTCACTAGCACCACCGGATCTGATCCTGAAGAAAGCTACCATCATTCTGCTCACGTACCCAAGAATCCTGAGCTCTCCTCCTGCTGCCCTGCTGGAGCTGGCCCAGCCCTGCCCCACTGCCGCTGCTTTCTTGGCGCTGCTTTGAGGCTTTTTCTGCTACACTGCGGCCCTGCACTGCCCCGTCCTGCTGGGACATCCCTGCCCTTCCAGTGACCACTGATGGAGCTCCGGATATATCTGATCCACCAGCCCGGGATCCCTCACCGTTCCAGCTTGGTGCTTTTCAGAGTCCCAAGAGATTGCACTGCCCCGGGTTTTGTGAAACACAGCCGCCCTCAAAGTCCCTGGTTCTGTTCACTATTAATGCTGTAATTGTTGTTGTTTGTTCGCCTTATTATACATATTAGTAAAGAACTGTTATTCCTATCCCCATATCTCTGCCTAAAAGCCGTTTTAATTTTCTAAATTATAATAATTTGGGGAGAGGGGATTTAAATTATCCATTCCAAGAGAGGCCCTGCCCCTCTTTAGCAGATACCTGTCTTTCCAAAACTAAGACAACAGGCATGTTCAAAGCTAACTCAGAGGGGGAAAAGGACCCAGCCATTCCTCGAAAAGCAAGGAATTCTCTTTTTCCCAAGTGCTGGTGCCCAGAGCAGGGGGAGCCAAGTGCAGCAGTGAAGAGCAATGGAACTACACTCACCTCGTTAAGGCCCTGCGAGATTCTAGTTCTGAAGATGCAGATGAGGCAGATACTGGGGAGACAGGAGGCTGCAGGGCAGAAAATCTGTTCAGACTTGTGGCACTTGGTCGCAAGGAGTCTGGAGATCATGGAGACAACACAGAGCAGAGCAACAAGGTCAGGAGCTGCTGATACCTCAGCATTACTGAGCAGTTCAGCTGGAGTGATGGGGACAGAACTGCAGGGAAAAGGCTGGTCCTGCCCCACTTCAACCCTTCTTGTTGGGGAGGTCACACACGGAGGGGAGCCCACACTGGGGGCTACAGCTCCTCCCGAGGTGCAGCTCTGATCTCTGCTGTGATCAGGGACAGGATCCAGGGAAGGGCTGGAGCTGTGCCAGGGGGGTTTAGGTTGGAGATCAGGGAAAGGTTCTTCCCCCAGAGGGTGCTGGGCACTGCCCAGGCTCCTCAGGGAACAGGAACGGCCCTGAGGCTGCCAGAGCTCCAGGAGTGTTTGGACAGCGCTGCCAGGGGTGCACAGGGTGGGATTGTTGGGGTGTCTGTGCAGGGCCAGGGGCTGGACTCTGATCCCTGTGGGTCCCTTCCAGCTAAGGATATTCCGTGATTCTGTAAACCCCACCTGAACTTGCTCTTTGGCAGCAAAGCCGAGGGTGAGGGTCCATCCTGACTTACCCATTTCGCTTGCCTTGGCTCCACCACTGCTGCCCTTCCCCCAGCTGCCCAACTGGGCTTTAGGCACGAGCTGAATCTTCTCATCTATTGTGGGCTGTAAAACACACCAGGATGTACAATTACAAGGGCAAATTGTACAGTTTAATAATAAATGGGAGATTTCATGGCAATAATCCCAGTCTTGTGAACATTAAAATATACTTTACATATTTCTGGAAGACCAAACTGTGGCCCAAGACAGAGGACACAAACAACAAAGGACACCATAAAGAGCCTCTTCCAAGTATCAGTGAGAGACATTCACAATGAGCAGGAGCTTCTTTTTATTGGGAATTCTGAAGCTCAGTATATCCATATTTGAAAGATGTTCAGTTTGTTTGTGAGATATAAACCAGTTTCACTGTCCATCAACTCTCCATCATGGCTTTGGGGGATCTGCAGGGCACCAAACAATCCAGAGGGCAAAGGACAACAACAGGTCACAGAACTTGGAGGGGAGAAGTGGTGTCTGGCAAGAAGAGAACACTGATTTTACAATGTTCAGTGGAGAATTTATAGACAAGGAGGTTGTGACCTCACAGATCTCAGGGGAGCTCCTCTCTCCTTCCAAAGCAGCTGCTGTGGAACCAGCTCCATTTGTATGGAACAAAGGAGAAGGGCTTTTCCCAGGTGAGCTGTAAGCCCAGGCAGAAGGAGGGCGAACCTCTCCTGCTAATGAAGATTTGGAGACTGTTTTATGACTTTCAGAAGGAACAAACTGGATCTGCAGAAGGGCTGCAGTCTGTCCAGGTTCTGCTTTACAGGTTTCCAAGAATCCAGGCACTGAGTGTAAAAATTCAGGGCGAGTGTCATTAAGTGGGACAAGGGAATATTTAGGAGTAAATGGTTTATGCAAAGGCCAGACTTTTCCTTGGCAAGAAAATCCAGAGCTGTTCTGAAGTTTGACAAAGGAGAAATCTCCAACTTGCCCAGCCTGCAGCTTGGAAAACTGTCCCAAATCCACCAGTCTAATGGTGAAATAACAGGATGATGCTCATGTGGAGGATGAACATGACAGTTTATCACACACTGGGGGATGCAACCATGCCACCAAGTTGAGAAACCTCTAAAAGCAGACACAGCTCTTCCCATTCTACTGGAGCCTCCTAAGTCTGGAGTGCTGCTGGTTGTGACACATCAAAGTGGATGTGGCCTCCCTGTTTTATTGAGGAGCAGCATCAGAATAGGGTCTCAAGACTTGAGATTTCCAGCCAAGGATTTCCAGCAGATGCTTGAGACCCCCAGGTGATGTGTTTGAGACCCATGGAGCATGGGTGCTATGCTGCATATCCATGTCACACAATACTTTGACTCACATTTTCATCACTGAAAAAAATGCAGATTTTCTCACCGTGAGAGCTCCTGGATCACTAAAAGGACACTGTGAACCTGAAAAAGTAAGTCTGCATACTCCTTTCCATCAGGACAAAACAGGAACATCCAGAAGATAATGCAGCTTGATTTACACACAGTATTAACTCTGAGGATTTAAATGTCCCAACCCCAAGTTTTGACATGTACACACTGTCCCAGTCATTCCTGGACTAAGAGATGTTTTATTGCCCTGAGGGAGGCTTGTGCTGGCACCTACCTTAGTGATCTTAAGGAACTTGGTGGGGTCCAGCACTCTGCTGTTCTTTGCCCCCTGCACAGTGTTCCAGCCACCTTCATCAACCCGTGGGACTCCTGAGGATCACAAACAGAGCCACCTTCAGCTCATCCTGCTGCTCTGACTGGCGGAGTCCTGCTCAAGAACATCCTTCACACTGACATGACAAACCAGCCTGCCTGCCTGTGTTCTCACAGAAAAGCCTGGACCTAACAGCTGTCACTCCTTTCAAGGGCTGCTTTTGGAAGGGATGGTTCCTGGCTGCATTTCTTTGCATTCTTGTGGGTGCTGCACATTCACGAGCTCATGGAAGGAGCAGGTGATATACATTCCATGACCAGAGCTTCACTCACCCCACAATTCCTGCAGCGCTTGGGTGGCCTGATACAGAGCCCCTCAAGCACTCCCAGGTTCCTCACCTTCTCCTGGTGTCACTTTTAGGATAATTAATGTCTATATCTATTTTCTTTACATCCTGTTTTCAAAGCACTTTCATCTGACAATCCTTAGTATTAAAGAATCCCCAAAGTTACCTTCTCCTTGCCCTGCTCTCTCCCAGTCTTCATTTTCCCAGTCACTCCAAATTCATCTTCAGATAGTGCCCTGAGGGCCAGGAGCAGTTTAAGGTGTTGCCAAGACACTTCCTAACACAGAATCAGCACCTCATGACTTTAACAACTAAAGACAACACAGTTACTCCTGAAATAAGATGTTTTTCTCTTTAAATGAGACTGCGGTGCATGAGAATGGACGGCAAATCTGACTCCTAAGTAATAACGTGTTACATCAGATTTCTGGCAGCCTGTCACAAAATCAAACATGGTTTGCATGAATGGAACACATAAGCACTGTTGGCCTGTGGTTGGTTATTTTCACCCATGAGATTTGTCCCTGAAAATCCCCAAAGCCAATCCATGGCAAATCTGTTCCTTCTCCAGCCTCTGCCATATTAGGTCCCAATTCCCTTTGCTCATTATACTTAGGAAAAAAACCCCACAGATTATCTTCCTTTTATATGGGATTCCCTCTAAGGCCAGGATGTGAAATGAGTGAAAGGAGCAGCCAACTTGGCTTTTACTTTACCCGGTCTCCTCTTGTCTTTGGTCATGAGTTGTTGCACCTTCCTCTGTTCTTCCTGCTCTTCAATCTTGGCTTCTTTATGGATCTGCTCTATGGTCTTGGGGCCCTGGTCTGCTCTCCGTGACACCCAGTTGCACTGGGGAAGAAGCAAAAAACCCTGAACAGGTGCTCAGGGAAACTTCCAGGGGAGCATCAAACACAGCGAATTTGAATACAGGGAATGAGTCTTCACCCTCCCACCCTTGTCATGGCTTAAAGAGGCTGGAGAAAATCCTGTGGAGCTGGGACACTTTATGGATGTGGTTATCCCAGCAGCAGAGACTAGAGCATTGTACTCAGGTACAGAGACTGCAGCGAAGACCTTACTGAATTTAGGACATATTAACCCCCAGCCTGCACATTCCCAGCTTCTCTTTCGAGGTTCAGAAGAAAGAGAAGAGCCGCTGTCACTCTCTGTTTATGACTGATACTCTTTGTGGGAGCCTTTCATCCAAGCTTGAGGGGAAAAAATGAAACCTTGAAAATAAAAAAAGCAAGAAGTGACTGATTTTAAGTGGAGACAGTGCTTTGCACTCCAGGAATGGTGATGGCTGACACAGGAATCTACAGAGAGGAGCAGCTGTCACTCCAAAAACACTTTCCTTGCTTGGTATGTCTTTTCAGCCATGCAGTGCCCAGAACCTTCCAGCCCTGGAATGACCACACTGTCCCTTATCTTGCTGTAGCCTCATTTACAGCTCTTGGGATAATTATCTACTGGCAGCCAAAATGGTGATTTCAGCCTCCACACAACCCAAACCAGCTCCCCTGGGGGAGAAATTACAGGTGCTGGGAAGGTTTGTTCCACCTATGGTCATGTCTTCACCTGCACAGTGTGGGTAGCCCCTGCAGTGCACATGTACTGACCACGACATCAGGACAAACATGGAGACATTTCCTGGCTTTGAACAGCCAGACTTCGAGGAGAAGGGGAACAGATCTTCCCCTAACATCCCACTTGAGCCACAAATCCCTCCTCTTGCATGAGAGCTTATCCAGCCTGGATATGGAGGGGAACACGACAGACTGGCATGAGAGGTGGGCGTGTTCACATGGAGGAGAGAAGGCCCCAGGGAGGCCTTAGAGCCCCTTCCAGGGCCTAAAGGCACTCCAAGAAAGCTGGAGAGGGACTGGAGACAAGGGGGAATGGCTTCCCACTGCCAGAGGGCAGGGTCAGATGGGATATTGGGCAGAAATTCTCCCCTGCGAGGGTGAAAAGGCCCTGGCACAGGTTGCCCAGGCTGTGTCTGCCTCTGGATGCATGGAAGTGTCCAAGGCCAGGCTGGACGGGGCTTGGAGCAGCCTGGGCTAGTGGAAGGTGTCCCTGCCATGGCAGGGGTGGAATGAGATGATCCTTAAGGTTCCTTCCAACCTAGACTAGTCTGGGCTTCTATGATTTCATACTTTTACTCACTGGAGCCAGGACCTACCAGCCTTAGGTCTATTACATCCTGAAGCATGAACCGAATCCTTGAGGAGGTTTTCCTCTCTTTCACAATCTTCTCCATCTGATTAAAATACTGGTCCATACGGGGCTAGACAAGAAAAATATAATCAGCATGTTGGGGAAAAAAATGAAAACACTCCCTTGAGGGGCACCCAGTGGGTCCTGCATTCTGGGATTTCTGTGCCAGAAACATCAGGGACACAGGGCTGCTCCCCAGAGAGGTGAGTGCTGGGTCTTGTACACTCCTCCACGATGGATTTGAGGGTGCACAGGGCAGCATGTGCAGGAGATGAGGCACAGCTGTGCAGGTACTAACTTTCTCTGGGTTTTTAACTACATAAACCATCTACAACCTCTCCACATACATAATAAATATTACATCCATTAAAAATATATCTCAGTCTGAGCTTTCCCTCCTCAAATCAGCTGTGTGCTCACCTCAGCCCAAGAAAAACTGGCTCAGGAAACAAAATGGGTACAAAATCAGCCTAAGACATATCATTCCATGGTTTATCCCCTGAGCTGAGCCAAGCCACACTGAGCAGAAGCTCTGGGTCTCTCTACACGTTCAGCTGTGGGAAAGACCCCACAAACTCCTCATCCAGAAAATTGTGATGTGGTGGAATCCCAGTAGGTTCACACTAAGACATGAATCGGGATCAGCAGAGAAGCCCCTGTTAGGTCTAAATTTGGCTCTAAAAAGCCTTTTTCTCAAAATAGGTCCTCTGGTTGTTTCAGAGTGGTTTTCTACCGTGTTTCCCACTCTTCACTAAAAACCAGCTAAACCCTTGTCCTTGTAGTTAAACAAACAACAAAAAAATCCACTAAAATTTGTGTCTGGCCTTGCCTTGGAAAGTTCCAGCTCTGGGAGAAAATGTTTCCAAAGCTAGGGATGATGGGGAAATATTTCCAATGGACTTTGTTCGGAAGTTTCAATTAAACTATGACTAACAGTTCAGCTTCAATAATAAAATGTCTCCCCCATCATGAAGGATTCTCTCAGTCTTGACAGAAATAACCAATCCCAAAGACAGGACAGAGGCACCTGGAATTGCTCCCTCACTCCGTGCCCCACCTTGCCTCAGCTTGAGGATGCAGAACCAGCAGAGCACCAAAATGTTGGTTTTACAGTGCTCAAAAAGACCAAAACAGTACCCAGGCCTCATACAGCCTGACCTCAGCTTGGAAGTCAGACCAGGTTTTCTTCCCAAAGCACATGGAGAAACTGAATTCTGTGCTGGTGTCGCGCCTGGTGCTGGCATTCACAGCATGAGACGTTTAGCCTGAAACTGCTGATGAACCACGTTCTTTTGGTCAGTGCCCACAGAACAGTCTGGGAAATTCCTTCCCCTTAAGGCTCAGGATTGATCCTCTGTGATCCCTGAGATCCAGCAAGTGGAGAGGGAACTCCCTGCCTGGGGCAGCTGAACACAATTAGCTCCATTTGATTCCAGAGCCGAGTCCCACTGATTCCTGTCAAAACTCTCAAGTTTTTGATCCCAAGCCTGGTTTTTGTGAAGAAGCATCAGACTGTCTGTGCCAAGAGAAGCTCTTGGAGTGCGCAACGTGCCGTGCCACAGATATATTTGCTGGAAAATGGGGAGGAGGATGCAGGAATGCTGCGGTTGCAGAACGGCTGCCACATCCCAGCACAACTGCAGACAAGGATGCCACGAAACACAGGCACCCCTGAGGCTCAGGTGGGGTTTGGACTGGTTAATGAAGGTGTTTTAGATTTAACCTTACATTACATTTCATGGTGGCTTTTGTAGGTTACATAAACCTTCAACTGGAAATATTAATGGTTTGGGAACTACAAAGGAAGAGGGACATTCAACTGGGAAAAAGTAAACGTGCACTTCTGAGCCATGTGTTTGGATAAAAATCTTTGGAAATAACAACTGGAGAACACTGTTGAAAATGATATAGAATCTATTACAGAGCACGGGGTGAGGCCAGGTCATGATGAAACATCCACAGAAGAGTGGATGATTTCCTCATGCAATATGGAAATTCCTGAAGAAAAAACAAATCTTCAAATAAAAACTCCACACCCATTTTTCCAGCTCTGCCCAGGGAGTCTCATCCCTCGCTACCATTTCTGCCCCACCTTTGCCTTTTCAAAGTCCAGGTCCTTGCCAATGGTTGTGAGCAGGCGGCAAAGGCACTCAAGGGACTCCTCATCATGGTTTTTCAGCAGCTTCACCACGCAGTCGTGCATGATGGCCTCTGTCAGCATCTTCAGCTTGAAAAGCTCGCCAATGAATTTTATATTCCCAATGGATCTCCGCCGGGCTTTGTCCTTGGCCTCTTCCAGCTCGTCATGGAGCCGTGTCTTCTCCTCTGGCTGTAAAACAGGAAAACATCTCAGCGAAACCATGTTCCCAGTGCACAGAACTCTTTGAAAGATCCAGTTTTATGTTCATAGACACTGTTCACTCTTTTTCTCCTAAAGCCCAGAAAGATGCTGGGATAAACCCACTGTCAAGGCAAATATTTTTTCTTATCCTCAGGCACAGTGACAGAATGGAAGTCCCAACTCCAAAATCTCCCCAAATCAACTGCTGTCTCAAAATGAAACAATTTTCTGAGGGAGCTCTGAAAACTTATGGAGAAAAACACCACTTACAGTGGTGGCAGCTTCGAGTTCTTTCTGCTTCTTTTCAAAGACATCATCGTCAGCCTTGTCCTTTTCAAATTCCTTCTGGCAGCGATTTAACAGCAATTTACGGAAATTTACTGTGCTCCCAGGTTTGTCTGCCATGGGCACTTTCAGCTGGAGTGAGAAGGAAGAAAAATATCAGCAGAAATAGGGAAAAACTTCACAGAGGAGGGGTCATCCATAACAATTTATTTTGCCCTTCATGTTGAGCTGCGCGACTCCACAAGGCTGTGAAAGTAAAGCCTCACATCAGGATTTCCAGTGGAGTTTTACACTGCAGATGTAAAGTCACACTCCAAACTTGGCTGACACCACCTCCACCCGGGGATGAATTACATTTCCATCCACAGGATCCCTTAGAAACACCCCCTGCTTAAAAACACTCCTGTTCTGTGCTTAAGGCTTAAGCCATATTCCTTCATTCCAAGTCATGAAAGACCTGGGGAAAAGGGGACTCTTTTGTCCCACATTCACCATCTGAGAATGATCTGTGCAAAGCCTGGCTCATCTGGAGCTTCCTTGGAACTGACAGACACAGAAAGGTGGTGAGGCTCTGGCACAGGGTGCCCAGAGCAGCTGTGGTTGCCCCACCCCAGAAGTGTCCAAGGCCAGGTTGGATGAGGCTTGGAGCAACCTGGGCTGGTGGAAGTTGTCCCTGCCCATGGCAGCGAGTGGAATGAGAAGAGCTTTAACTTCCCTTTCCCACCTATACTATTCCATGCTTCTGTGATTCCATGAACTTCCCAAATATGACTCATCTTGCGACCAGGTGGAGCAATGAGTCCTCAGCTCTCAACAACTGCTCTGAGCAAATCCCTCTGCCTTGGGCATGGCAAACAAACCAATACTCCACATTAATTAATCTTACTTACACTCAGAAACTTACATTTAACTCCACTCTCCACAGTTCCTGTCACTGCCCATCAACCTATGCTGAACCCTGCCCAGAGGAGTTCCCGTGCCGCGGGTGGTTCTTACCGTCACCAGGCACCGGCACATGTTGGCGTACGCCACGGAGAAGCTGGGCTCGTCGATGGCCTTCTCAAAGACCAGGTCAATGACTCCCTTCAGCCTCTCCTCCGTGTCCACCGTTAGGTCTGTCACCTGCTTCATGAGCTGGTTGAACATCTGGGGCGTCAGCTTGTTCAAGATGCTTCGTACCTTGCGGAACAGCTCCTGAATGACAGAAACACTGCAAGTTCAGGCACAAGTGGTGCAGGTGGATTTCAGAAATGAGCCAGGATGCCTACCACAGGGGAATGGAGACATCCTGTAGGAATGTCTGGGAAGCTGAGTGACACACCACATGTGTGTCACACAGCCCAACAGCAGTTCTCACTTGGCTAGCAAAAGACCAAGACTACAGGGCAGGAGTTTTGGAAACACTCAAGTGCTTTTGTCAAGCCCTTCTGTCAGAAACACTGTTCTTTGTATCAGTTTAATCCATGAGATAAAAATTAACAGGGGGTGGCCTGTTTCCTTCAGCCAGAGATAATCAACCTCTCCTATAATTCACTTAAAGGCACTTTATTTTTTCCTATCCAGGATGATAATGAGGTCAATAATGCCACCACTAGCTCCAAGAACAGAGTCCCAGTGTCCTTCAAGACCATCCCAACTTATCCTACAAATTACAAGCTTGACCACCAGACAAACATCTCCTCCTAGAGCAAGTGCCCCACAGAGGAAAGGAGGGGGAGAAGGACAGAAGGAGCTTCAGACGGCACCGTTGCGCTGGGCAGGACCAACTGAGGGATTTCATGAAGGAATCTCAGTCTTGCTGAGGATTCTGGGCAGAAATGTGCTCTAAAAGGAGATGAAAACGAAATTCTGTGCTGGAAATGTAGGGCTCTTTGCTTTAGAACAGAGACAGAAATATTCCAGTAAAACAGCAGTAGGAAAGCAATCCTGGAGAGAGACAGGAGGTTGGTCTGGTGTTCTCTGCTTAATATACAGGACTGGCATTTAAATGCCAGGTCAAGAATAAACACACAAGAAATACCATCAAGGTAGGGGAAAGCTGGGATTCCAACTGGAATTCATTGCCCTTTTTCACTGTCTGATACAAGAGGAAAGGCAAATTACCTGGTGCAGCTGCTGCACCCTCAGACCTGCTTATGCTCTCACCTGCGTTTTGACATTTTCTGGGTCCTCTGTTTGGTTTTCCCTCTTCAGGCTCGGCTTCCAGGCATTCTCTGCCTTCTTCAGGTGCACATCCTCCTTCACACACACAGTGATGATCTTCCTGGGCTCCCTCCTCTGGCCTGGCTGAGATCTCCTCGGTCCAACATTCAACAACTAGGACAAAAACATTCCTTGTTATATCCCACTTTAAGCTCGCGTTGGATAAGACACTCCAGGACAAACGCCAACACCCGCTGACGGCACTGATGACAACCAGCATGCCTGCTGGGACATGAGGAGTCCCTCCGACCCAGTACTGCTCCAAGCTGGTCACAGGGAATGTGGAGACACCAGACACATTTCTCTGGGCAACTTTTCCCAATAGAGAGAGATAGGATGACTCTGCCTACACAAACTGGCAGCGCTCTGGGTGCTGCTACAAGGCAGCAGAACTGACCCTGACTGGCCAAAAGTGCCTCTTGGGAGTCAGAAACTCCATAACTGAGACATCATAGCAAGGTGTGGGAGAATTCAGCCCTCAGAAGTGTATTTCAAACATGTCATCCCAAGCACTTAGCCAATGATAAATTAGCAGCTCTGAAAGAAATGTTAAGTTTTACTGGAGATTGCTTCCAACAAAGCCATTTTGGGACAGGAATTACATAAAACACAGTGAAGGAGTATCACTGCAGCTCCTGCACTCTAAAAATATGGATCCTAACAGATATGGGAAAAACTCTGTGCGGTTTCAGAGAAGAAAGGGAATCAGGTGCTTTGGAACTGCCAGTAATGTGATGCTCCTCCCGAACAGGCATAAAACCTGCCACAACCAGGGAGCTTTTCACCAGATGTACAAGTGGGAGGGCACAAGACACTCCCAAACCTCCTTTTCATCATCTGGGGGGCTTCTGATTAAAGATTAAAGGTACCAAGTGCTGTTGGGAGGTTGCTCTTCTCCCATACTCTTTCACATTTCTGAACTCATTTATCACAAATGGTCAACCTCAAGGTACAAATTAACGCAGCAAAACTCCATTATCAAACACGGTACTTCCCACAGCAGTAATTAATCTGCTCAGCAGCCACTCATGGAATATGGGCCATTTCAAAGACCACTTTGCTCAACTAAGGGATTCAACGAGCATCAAAAAGGCCAAACCACTGCAGTTACTTGAAGAGCTTCAACGAATAGGAGGAAAGGGCTCTTGGCTGCCGCCTCTTATGTCATACCTCAGCCACAAACCTGGGTTTGTGGTTACTGAAAGGCAAAATTCTTCTTAAAGGCAGAGGGAGTTGAAACACTTGCCTTTGACAAGGTAAATGTGTGCAAACAAACAGGATCACTAGCAGTGCTGGAGCTTTTGTTTGGGCTTCATTATGGGGTAACAGCAACAGAGGAAGATGTTGTCAGAAGACAATGACCTCATGCCATGACCTGCTCCTGTGTACCCAGCGATGCTTGGGAGAGGGCTCGGAGGGGCAGGGTGTCACTGGGCTCCCCTCAACTTACAAAGACCCCTGTTCACATCCCCTGCCACGCACAGAAATAGCTCAGCAGATAATTCAAACTGCACAGGGCACAAGTCCCATGAATGCTGTAATTCACAGAATCATTTATCTTGGAAAAGATCTTCAAGATCATCAAGTCTGACCACTTGTGGCGCAACTGCGCCAGCTGATCACTCCTGAGGAAACAACAGTGAAACAGGGAGCCTTCAGGATGTTCTTGTGTGTCAGACACCTTCCTAAAACAGACACTGATCTCTCCTTACGGCCCCTCTCTGTTCCCACCCTGAGCTCTGACTGACATTGGTCTGGCACAGCAAGGCCTGACAGCAGCCCTGCCTTCACACACCTCCTCTGGTGTTACACAGTTCTGCTGCCCAGGCTCTGACCACACTGCAGACATGGAGAGAAGAGACTTCCCTCAAGCTGAAAAATCAGACAATGATGCAACAGAAAAGTGACTGGCCACAGCCACGCATACCTGAGCTCACCACACACCTCCTGCCCACACACAGCTCTGTAATCAGAGCCAAGGTGGAGTGTGCCCTGAAAACCCAAACCTTTGAGCTCATTCCACCCAGAACAGGAGCAAAGACAAGGAGAGGTGACCTGCAGCCACCCCATCTCCTGCACAGAGGCAGCTCTGGTCTGAAGGACCTCCCAAACATGCCAGGCTGTTACACATGGGGACGGAGTTGCAGAGGCCGGTGCTTCCTCAGGCACAGAACTTCCTCGGGCAAAGGTCCGTGCAAATGTTCCTATTAAGCAAATACCCACCCCTGAAGGAGGTGACTCCCTTGGAAAATTGAGGGATGCACGGAGCACCAGCATGTCACGTGTCACCTCCTCACATCCGGCTGCCTTTGAACCCAGATCTTTCAGGCACCAACACAACAAAGACTTTCTTAGAGTACATTTTTAATATCTGTGAATAAACTCAGTTAGAACTGTGTGATTGGAATTTCAATCATTGAACAGAAGCCTCCTTTAAAGACATAATAAAATAATAGATGATCTAACTTTTAACAGAAATAGTCTAGGGGTCTAGGTTTTTGGGTCCAGATTTATACATCAAGGTAAAGACATGCCGGAGCTCAGACCTGGCCTCCTATAAGTAATGATGGGTCTGGGGCATGGGGCCATGGTGTTCCTGCACTAATCTGAATGACCTCCCTTCCGGAGGAAGACATGGGAAAGGAAAGCAGGAAGACACAGGTACAAGACTCCTGCAGAGAACCCAAAGACTCACAGCAGCATAGACTGACCTGCTGCTCCTACTCAGGCCACAAGTCATAGAAATACTTTAGAAACCATGCAAGGAATTAAGGAAGTGCTTCTCCTCTATAAGAGGCTTCAAATGCAGACAGGGAAATTGATCTTCCATAGCTGGAAGAGATTGTGCCTTCCAGGAACAAGAACTGAGGTGTTTTCGGTTTCCATCACCTCTTGGGAAGGACAAAGCAAATGCATCCTGTGCAGGGACAGACCCGTCTGCTCCAGCCCACCGTCTCTGAGTTTGCATCTCCTCACCTGCCATGCTCACCTAACCCTGCCTATACCAAAGAACCTCCCTAGCTGCATTCTGCTCCTGTGCAACTCCACCCTGGTGCAACATTGGTTAGTGCCAGAAACAGTCATAAATCACATTCAAGCAAAAAGAGGGAAACAAAGACAAAAGCCAAGGAAGCGAAACAAAAGACTCTAAACGTGCCATAAGCGGTTAGTGCTGAGCTCTCAACGTTATTTGGGCCAAGGAAGAGGCAGTGGTTTGATGGTCCATGGCATGGCCTGTGCAGAGGTGGGATGGCTGGGGACAGGGAGCACACACACAGGGGTTGCCATGCGCCACAAGAGGGGAACGTCTGGCATTGCTGGGGCTCAGAACCCTCTGATCCTACAATTGCCGGCGTTGAGGACAGGCTGGTTAAACCAGGTCACCTTCCAGCCCTCCTCCAGAACAAAGCAAGGGAGGCTCTGCTCTGCAAAGGCGCAAATGTAAGATGTATGTTATGTGCCGAATGCTCCAAATGAACGGGGTAAGCGGGACTTACCTTTTCTCCCCCTTTCCACAGGTCTGCAAAGTGCAGACCCTCGCGGATCCCGCTCAGGCCAACGTCCCAGCATGCCCTCAGCTGGTGATGTCCCACCCACCACTGAAGACTGCCTAGAGGGGTACAATGCAAGTCTTGTTTTGTTTTTTTTTAAACAAGGTTGCACCTTTTTGTAAAGTTTTCTGCCAGTCGTTCTTTATCAACAGTGGGTGTTGGGGAAAAAAAGGCAACTCTACAAAAAGGTGCAAAGTCTGGGGGGAGAGGGGGGGATTTGGCTTACCCCTATCGGCAGGTTCCTCAATGGTGGGTGAGGCGAGACCAAGAGAGGGCATGCTGGGGGCCCGCACCGAGCCAGGGAGGGCAATCCAGGGGTGCTCTGCACTTTGCAGGCCTGTGGAGAGACAAAGAGCGACAGCAGCGTTACCCAAATGCTGCAGGGCTCGGGACACTCAGGACATGACAGGAGAGGAGGCGCCACAGCACAACCTGCATGTCCCGAATGCGGGAAGCACTGGTGACCTCAGAAGGTTTTGTGGACCAGGTGATGCTGCAAGAGAAACTGTGGCGCTTCAAGACACAGATGTGCACCCTGTAACTGAGGCACCGGCCACGACACTGCTCCCAAACCAGAAATATTACATTGACCCAAAATCACTGGGTTTGACTCCTGGAAACCTGTACACTTGGAAGTTGGGGTGATTCAGGGAACTCTTCTGGAACCAGCAGGTTTGAAAGCTCCATGATGGCTGTGTCATTAGACATGTCCACATGGACACAGCAGAAGCATCTCAATAGCTGAAAATCAGTGACTGTCCCTAACGGTGGCAGCGTCCTCCTCCAGTGGCACTGACAGGGTAGCATGTGCTAGAGGTACCTGTGCCCCAGGAAGATACGGCAGAGGCACGAGTGAAGGACTCACAGACGGATTTCAGAGTGTGGGCAAAGCCAGACACAGGGAGAAGAAGGGAAAGTGAAAGAAAAGCAGCAGAAAAGGTGGGAAAACAAGGAATGAAGTGACCAAAGCAACATGTGGAAGCACAGAGAAAGAAGGAACACACAGGTGCTGGCTATATTTTGTTTGTTAGTAAAATTGCTTTGCTCTGTTGGTGTGTTTTGCAGTACAGCCCCCCAGGCTGATGCACTAATGCCAGGTTTGTTGTATGACGAACGCGCAACTGCACATGCAACTGCCGGGTCCTGGTGTGGAAATGGAAATGCTTCCACCCTCTCATACAGGGAAACAGGAAGGAGATCAAGCCCTTCCCAAACACCACCTACCTTCCCAAACATCCACAACTGTTTCCAATTTCCCTACATTTTGTCAGCCAAGCAAACATCACCCCTGCATTCATCCTGACAAAACGAGAACCACTGGCACATTGGAAGAGGCCCAAAAGCCCGAGGAGGGACTTCATCAGTGTTAATGCCAGTTTTTAAATGAGCAAGCTGGGGTAAACTCACACTTCCAGACACGTTTCTTCCCCCGGGGGCTTGCCTCCCAAAATCAGCAAAGGCTGGCGTGAAGTCAGGGCCTCGTGGCAGGATCCGGGGGTCCAGAGTCCTCAGCGGCAATTTTGGCTGATTGACCTGTGCCGTGAGCAGAGCACACAAACGGGCTGCTCAGGGGTGCTGAGTTACCAGAGGTCATGCAATCTACAGACAACATATGCTAAACCATAACAGTCATATCAACATCCAAATAAAAGGTTTTAACAAACTGCTCAAGTTTTAGGCACCCACACTTATGCTAAAAATAAGCATTTAATTTAAAATACATCTTCTTTCAGGAGACTATTGAGGAAACAGATAGAGTTCAGAAACATTTCAAGGCTGACAGGAATTATGGAGGATAAAATCATAGTAATAGGGGCCATGCTCCTGTCTTGGTTCAGGAGCATGAAACTGCCACCCTCCTTCAAAGCAATGGCTTTTGTGCCAACATAAAAGACAGGCAACTGAGCCCAGCAGGCTCAAACATAGAACAGTGAGAAACAATCATGGGAAAGCAGAAGGTATATGAAATAATTTTGGGAATAAAGCTGCATTTTACTATTTGCCTGGGTATGAAACTCAGAGCAGAAATGTTTCTGCACACGAGGATCACCCACATCCTGAAATCTCAAGAGTATGTTGTGGTTTTATCAAAGCTAAGGAACTCCCCAGTTCTCCATGAGAGCAGAATAAGGCCTTGGTGTCAGCACTCAGAAATCCCAAGTGTTTCACTAAGCCCAGACCTTCAGCAGAGACAATCAGCTCTGAGATGAGGCTGGAGAGAAATCCTGAAACTGCCCAAGAATGGAGCTCTTAAAGATCTTTTATTAGATCAGCTTATAAATAGTGAAGAAACTGCTTCAGATCAAAAAACAGTTTGCCCAAAAGCTTCTTTCTGCTTTTCACCTGATCTCATAGATCAATTAATTGATCTAATAAAAGCCACTGCCTCTCCATCCAGCCTTGCTTGGATCCTCAGCTCCTCATGGCTGGGTCATTTTAAATTTTAATAACAACCTTATGACTTAATCTAGATAAAGACCATCAAAAATACTTCAGTTTTTAATCATCTGTGCACATTCATCAGGCATCAACACCTCTATTTGTAGAATTTTGTGATGAGACCAACTATTCCCACTTCCCACCAAAACCCGACATGGGAATGGTTCAGGAATGAGGCATTAGGGATCTTTATTTATATCAAATCTCTGCACGTACCTGTTTTATGGGCTCTCCTCTCACCTTGTCGAGCACCACGTCGCTGATGGGAGGAAGCCCCTCGGGCTTCTGGATACAGGCAGGCATGAACTGGATATCCAGCAGGAATTCCCGATCGTATTGCTTCTTTCCCTCTGGGTCCAGGGGCTTCCACTGTTCTATAGGGAGAGAAGTCCCTGAGAGTCACGGGAAACAAACCCACTGCTCACCCAGATGTGGTTCTGGTTAATTCAAAGGGAGGAGGCTGCTGCACCAGCCTGGGAAATTTCAATTTAATTTAATTTTCATTTTGAAGGGAGAGAGGAGGGCAACACATGTAACATTAAAGGGACATGAACAATGGGGAGCGTACAGCCAGGTCCAGAGCAACCACACCCAGATCTGGTCCCTAATTCCAGTTCTAACCCATATATGTAACTTTGACTTCCACTCTCCTGTGGGATATGGTGGAATGGGGACAATTCCCTGTTTCTGCATGAAAATGCAGAAGTAAAAGGGGTTCGTCTGGTGTAAAAGGGAGTCATAAACATGAAATCAAGGACAGCAGAGCATGGAACAAAAATACCCTCTGAAAATCTGAAACCATGGAACTATGAACAAACCAGGCTGGAGATAGAAGCAGAAATGAGAAGCCACAACCAAAGGCCATGATCTGGGAATTACAACTTTCCACCTTCCACTTACAACTTCCCTATTTTACAAGGGCCTTTTTGGCTGTGGAGGACCTTGCCTGGTGCAAACCACAGCATAAACCTACAGCCACTTTAGCACAAGGAAAGCCAGTCTCTGGGGGGCCTGGAGATGGGATTTTCAGCACTGGCCACACAGTTTGTTTGAAATTAGGGAAAAAACCCATATTTTATCTGAAGGAAACATCTGTATGAGATGCTGCCTTTGGATCTCCTTCACGCCAGACCGTGTTACTCAGCATTCATCAGCCCTTCAGGTATTTATTATTCTTTTATTTCACTCCCTGACCCCTGGCTTTGGATCTCTGGGATCTCACCATCTGCACCCCCACAGAAGTCACAAGCAGGGACTTACTCCAATGATGGGTTTTAATAACTGGAAATGAAAACACACAGGAGTAATTGCAAACTTTAGCTCTTTATGCAGTTTTATTTCTACAGAGCTTCAGGATACAGGGGTGCAGAAATGGTTTAGCTGGATCCTGGCTGGAATTCCTGGCCTGCCCACTGTATCTGTCATTTACCATGGAAAAGCTCCAACACAAAAACAAGCAGTTTATGTGTAGTTTCCTTCTTCTGAAAAGCTCTCAACAAGCTGTTTTAATGTGAAGAGCAGCTGAGCAGCATCACAGGAAGGACTCCCAATGCAGGGAGGGACAGGGATCAAATACACAATTCCTCCAAAAGGCAGAAATTCCCCTTTCTAAAAAGAGCAGAGCTGAAATCCAGGACTATTGCACAAGTGTGATGCTGCTTTCCCAAGGATCAATCCAACCCCTCCAGCTGAGTGAAAGGACATCTGGATCCAACTGAGATTGTTCTGACTGCATCAGCCAATGAATTATGGATTAATTTCAGGAAGTGCTTGGCTGGTGAACTGGTCAGGTACCCTGAGTGTAATGAGCTATCAAGAGGCCTCTGTGTTTCCCTCACACAATATGATTGTGCTGAATTAATAAAACAAAGCAATTGAGGTCTTTGTCAGAACAAAGTAGTGTAGAAATAACCACTGCAGTGGAGTCCCTTAATGGTGGTACTCCTTGTCCACCAGATTCTCTAGGTCCTTCCTTATTATTATACTCTTTAATTTCTAGGCTCCTAATAAATGACTACTTTATTTGGAGGGAGTTTCACTTTAATAAGAAATTGCTTAAAAATTGGGAGCAGCTGAGAAGTTGGTCTCAAGTTCTCTCTAAATGAGGTGGATTAATTGAGGTTCAGGTCTATAAACTACAAAATCTACATAAATAACAAAAAGGTTAGGTCTTCAAAAATAACAAAAATACTCTATAGATTTCCTAATTAGTGGGACTGAGCTGGGCAGTGCCTGGATTGAAAACCACAGACTGTTTCTTTTCCTTACTTTTCTAGAAATCCAAAGATCCATGCAACTGTTTAGCCAGGAAATGAATTCTTTATGAACACACATATTTGTATTTAGGACCCAATGAGCACTTTCATTTCTTATTTAACCACCTCTTATTTAACAGGTATATTGGTTTATGTGGGATTTCTTGGATGGTTTCCAGCTGTCAATCACACAGGAATCAACTCTCTGCCATTTCCACTGTGCTCTAGCCAGCATCCAAATGCACAAAAATTTCAAGGAATTAGGGATTTTCTCTTCTCCTGACCATGATCAGCCAAGACAAAAACAATTTTCCCCTTTCGTCCCCCTGGAAGATCTCTCAGGCCCTGCTGGGGTTGCAGACCTCAGCAGAGCTGCACATGGTGAAGACTGAATCCCCTTCCAGCCCCAAAGGGAACATCCACAGGGATGACACACGGGTGTCAGCAGCCTTTACAAGGGAGAGGCAGAGAAGCAGAGTGGAGCAGGACTTACCTGGTTTGCACTGGTACACGGGGCCCTCTCCAGAGCTCTCCGTGCAGCCGGAGTTGGCATCAGTGCCTTCACCCTCCGAGATGCTCTCGGCACCGTTTCTCACTGGCTCTGCTTCCTGCTCCCCATTCTCTTCCACGGGTTTCACTGGTTTGAGCTCTAAGGGTTCCCTCTCCGGCTGAAGCCCATGGCTCATTTTCTCCTGGTCAGATTCAAGTACTTTGTCCCCTGAAGGTTCCTCCTCCTCCTCCTCCTTCGGCTGGAGGATGGACAGAGGCAGAGGTTTCGTTAGAAACACCCTGACAAAGTCAATGCACGTGAAACGGCTCTTCATGGATACACATGGCATTTTTCGGAGCAGCAGGAATACAAATGCATTTTACACAGGGATATAGAACACCACACTGAGCCACTGGGTGATTTATCAGCTCATTCCCATGGATAACCCACTGATAATTAATGGTGCAATGGAAAGACTCAGCATTGCCCATGAAATCCCCATGGGACTGGATGGAGGGAACTGTTAAGCCATGAGTAATCCCACCTGGAAAGACAACTCTGCTTTCCTCTTCTCCTACCATCCATGATAAAGGGATGGTAAAGGGCACATGGTGCTTGTTTTGGGGGATTCTTCCTTTAAACGCCTGCTGCCAACTGGAGCAGATCTCACTAAGGAAGGCAATGTGAGATCCAGCCACAATTCCAACATCTCGGTTTCAGGAAAAAGCATTAATAGTATTCCTGGCTGTTAATTTTAGAGCTCTCCAAGGACACAGCCTGATTGTGCATTCAGACAATGAGGTGTCGGAATGCACTTCTTCTGGGGGAAATCCCAGCACATCTTAGCACTGAACAAAGGAATAATTTCATTGAGGATGCTCTGGAGGAGGCTCCCAATCCTTTCACCTCCCCACCTGATGGCACCACATCCTAAAATGCTTCTTGCACATTTTTCAAGGGAATTTTCTGAAGAATTCCTCAGTGGAACTGCCGGGTGGGCACAGGAGACATGACTCCTCTAGGCGTGGATGAACCTGCTGGTGCAGCCCCAGGGAGACCCTTTGCTCTCCTGCTCTGCGCATCACATCTGACCAATCTCAGCTTTTATCCACACACTGGGCAGTCAGAACTTTTCCATTTTTACTTTCTTGCTTCCTCTTTCTGATTGATTCTAACCCCATATCGACCCAGGATATTAAGCACAGCTCCCTGCTGCAATATCCCTACCAGAGCAGCAGCAAGGGAGGTTTTCTTTTACTCATCTAATCACTCTTGAGGTAGTTTTGCCTGAAAACTTCAGCATTTTCCTTTGCCAGCTTCTTCATCAGCTGGTCATCAGGAACACTATCCTTTGCCATGGTATCCCCATGCAGAAGAACCTGCCAAATATCAGGATTGTGGCCTGGGACCAAAATGGGGCAGTGCTGAAGGATCCAAACCCACTTTTCCCTCACCCTTCACTGAAAGGGGTTCCTCAGTGCTGGAAGGCTGGCAGAAGTTTAGTGGAGCCTTCTAGAGGAAGGTGTCCCTTGCCACAGCAGGTGGAAGGTGTCCCTTGCATTGCATGGAATGAGATGAGTCTTTAAGGGCCCTTGCAACCCAAACCAGTCTGTGATTCTGTGACTGTATTAGTCATTAAATTAGGCAAACCCAAAGAAAACTGAAGAGCTTTAAAAGGGAGCAGCGAGACACCTGTTACCTAAAGGATGCTGAGGAATAACAGAGTTCCTCCCAAAACTCTGCCCTGGATCCTCTGAGACAATGACAAAACAATGTCTCTAAAGTGCAGTTTCAAGAGAGGAACACCATCTTTAAATTCGGCTAAAGCAGGACTTTGGTTCCCTCTCACCTTTGTTTCTGCCTCTGTCACCTCCTCAGTGGCTTGGGTCCGGTCTTTTGGTTTCTTCCAGGTCTTTGGTGCAGTTACAGCAGTTTGGGCTGCAATGTAAATGCGCATGTGTTAAAACACTGAATGACATGGAGGTGATGTGGCCATGGGTGATGGGCTTCCCTCTCAGAGGCTGGTCTGAGGCACAAGAAAACGAAGCAGTTGCAGCCTTGTGGAGGATTCAATTTGATTTAACCACTTTGGCTTTCAATGCAGCAGTAACAGTTATTAGAATGACATTAAAACAAAGGAATTGTTTTACAAGTTGCTCATTCAAGCTCCAAATGGCACTTGGAGTAGCAAGGAGGTCACTGCCAACAGCACAAGGATCATGCAGGGAAAAAAACCTTCAGGAAGTCAAGTTTTTTGAAAGATCAGGTGCTGGCTGGGAGACAAGGATGTTCTCAACATATTTTTCTCAAGAATTCTAACATCGTTATAATATTAACCATAAACATGCCCAAATTTCCAGTATCTCGTCCAAAAGGAAAACTCCTTCAATCTTGCAGCACTGCTCTGAGCTGGATTTATATTTCAATTTAAAAGCAGGCTTGTAACTCCACCATTAATGATCTCCCTGGCCAACTGAGTCAGTGGAAACACCACAGAGTATTCCCAAGATCAGCACTGATTTACTCCAATCATGTTGTCCCCCTAAAGGGTAGAGGAAACCACACAATATATTAAGACAAGTCAAACCCATTAATCCAATCTGCTCCTAATTTGTGGCAACTGCTCCCAGCTTAAATTTGGATCCCAGGCACAGATGCCCAGTTAACAGAGTGTAAATGGGATTAAATTTGTGACTGAAGTTTACTGCAAACAGATTTCCAGCTCTGGCCTTTGGTTTCCAGCAGATACTGTGGAAAAACCCAGTGTGCATTTCCTTTATCACAACAAAATACAATTTTGAAAAATTCTTTACTATGGATAAATAAGAAGTGTTAATAACACCCAACTCTGTTCCTAAGGGCATGGAGCAAATGGGATTTGCTGTGTTCCCACTGCCCCAAAGGATACATACAAGCTTCTGTGGCTTCTCCAGGGTGTTTCCCTGTTTGGAGGGTGACCGTGGACCTGCAGACACTCTGCAGATTACTGTGGGAATCACCACATCCAGGCTCCAGCCTGAAGAGCAACAGGAGCTACCAGTGCTGATGGAAGACTTTTACCTTCAGGCTGAAGACTCCAAAAGCAAAGTTAATTAAAAAAGAAAAGTCTTATTTAAATATTCAAACATCATCTCCTTGTTCATAGAACCAATGGCTGGAAAAATCACCCAGGTTTCCCAAGCTCCAGGTCCTGCACATCCCATCCATTGTGTCTCCCTATGGAGAGGCTTTAAGGGCTGGGCAGAGCCCCAGCACAAATCCTGAATTTCCTGGGGCTCAAAGGACGGGAGAGGAAGGGCCAAGTAAGCCCATACTGCAACATGGCTTTGTCTCCCACAACTGGGATCAGCCTTTACTGCTGCTTCCACCAGCTCCCGGCACCTTGGCAAGAACAGCCCAATTATTCCCACTATCCTGGGATAAAACCAGGGCTGGGAATGATGTGTGTCCATGCACGTGGTAATTTCTGGAATTCAGCAAAGCACAGATCTAAGACAGGCTCCCCAGTTCCCTCCATCACAAAACGTGCTAAAAATTCAGTGAAAACTGAGCACTTTTCAAAGTGCTATTTTCAGTCTTCTGGTTTGGTGATGTCAGTTGCACACTTCCAAGGGTTTCTCCAAGAAGGGATCAGGTCTGCAAACCAACAACCTCAATTTTGCCTGAGCCAAGTAATTTAACTGATCAATCCCAAAGCTTTTAATCTGACAGAATTTTACTCCCCTCAAACTCAAACCATGAAAACCATTTATGGTGTAAAATAACATTTCATTTTTAACCACACAGAAATAAACTCAGGGGTCATGGATTTGGGGCTGGCAAAGGTCTGGGGTGTTTCCTTCCTCAGCTGTCAGGATGTGAACATTACTGCTGCTCAAGTATACATTTTTTCCACCTTTTTTTGGCAAAAGTAAGCTCTACAGAGGCTGCAATCCTGCCAAGCCTC
The DNA here is from genome assembly GCA_910950805.1 of Acrocephalus scirpaceus scirpaceus. Classification (NCBI taxonomy): domain Eukaryota; kingdom Metazoa; phylum Chordata; class Aves; order Passeriformes; family Sylviidae; genus Acrocephalus; species Acrocephalus scirpaceus. The sequence goes on from OU383794.1 coordinate 7,412,086, forward strand.
CCAAATGAGCCTTGCCTTAAATCCCACGACTTCCATCAGCCCAGAGCAACCCCCAACCGTGTTATGGAGCTGCCCAGGATGGACCTCCAGAGATCTCTGGAGATGTTGCTCAATTTTCCCCCCTCTTAAAATAGCAGACACCAGATTTCTTTTTTCTGTCAAGTTCACATTTCCGCTGCAGGAGCTCAAAGAAGAATTTGCACTGATGTGAGCTTGGGTGCCAACCTTCCCAAACTCTAAATCCAACAGGACAATGGCATTATTCATCTGAAGATGGAGTTTCATCTGTGAGGCTGTAGGGAAATACGAAGTAATGTGTCCAGTTTGGTTCTTGGAGAGGGACAATTCCAGACACTTCTGGTCTTCTTTTCCATTTTCCTGTCCCCAACTCGAGCAACTTCATGAGCATTCTAACAGTTTAATTTCTGCCCAAATGCAGGTTCATTTTTGCCACTATTCACACTTCCAGACCTTGTTTTCAGCTCATTTAACTCCTTTGGAGAAGGGACTGCAGAAACCCAACCAACACTGAGCTCTTACCACAGTTTACAAAACCAAGGGAGATAACAAGAGTGACAACACAGATTTACTTTAGGACTGGAAAGAGGAACAAACCCTTAACTCCAGACTACCCCGGACACCACTCCCAGTAATAACCCCACCACTGCAGGGATCTGCTCAGCAGGCCCAACACTCCCTCAGCCCATTTCTCCAGTTGTGTCACGTTCCCTAGTAGAACATCTTCCCACAGGGTTGAACTACCCGCAAGCGCATGGCCCATCCGGCGGGACACGAGGCCTCTCCTCTCTGATGTGGTGCCAACTGTGAAGCCTAATTAATACCAGCTCTTATATTTTTATTTTGTTGTCCAACATGCCATGAAAGACCAAAGCAAAGATTCACCATCACCTTTCAGCTCATGGAAAAGAAAATATATTCCAGTGGTTATGGCAGAAGATCAAGAAAAAGGCGACACCTGATTTATTTTTCTGCTTCTCCAGGTTTTGATGCTGAAGAAATTTCTCCAAGGTATTTCCAATTACAGCCCAAGTTACTCGTTACAGCCTCCCCAGCTCAGAAACTCCAGGACTTACCACAGCTGGGTTACTTAATACAGAAATATGTTTCATAAATGAGCTCTGCAAGAAACAGATCTTTGAATTCCATGTGTATTAAGCTCTTTTGGCTTCCTGTGTTCCAAGGATTTCCGTCTGGGACATATGTCAGTCTCTTGTTCTCCTCTTTGCTTCTTGTAATAGCAATGATAGAATGGTGACATCAAAGGTCTCAGATCTCTGGTAGCACCTTCTGCAGAAATTCCACTCCACCAACAAAACACCTTTCCTTGCCTGGAAAGTGCTGGTCCCTCACTGTAGCTACAGAAACCCCATAATTTTAAAAAAAGCAACAGCTGTTGATGACTTTTAGCCAGGGTGATGTTTTTAGTCTGGATCAGAGCACCCAGGTCCTTCCTTGATTATCTATTTTTCTCTTTGTAGAGCAGATGAGTAGGAATTAATTACTTTAAAAAGCATGTGCTCTTGCCCCTTGCAGGTAACAGCTCTGCCTGTCCTAAAAAATCCAGGCAAAAATTACTGAGGAGGCACGAACGTAACCTGTGCCCTGAGAAGAGGGGGAATGTGTCCCCATTGGGCAGATGCTCAGTCCAGGAACATGGTCAGCAGCAAGAAACCACCCCTGGGTACAACATCCTGCACTGCTCAGTGGTTTAATGCTCTGAAACCCACCAAATCTTCCTCATTTCACAGGAACACACAGCCAGTGATGCTGATGAGCAGGGAATGATGATCTGGTAACTCTCAGACACAGAGACTGAACCACTAAAGCTGCTAACTTTGCTGTGAAGGTGTTCAGAGTAAGCAGAATTCAGTATAAAATACAACAAGGGTGCTCCAGTAGAATACCCTGACCTTGGAAATCTGGTAGAGACCTAATGGCAGTGGAAAAGGAGGAGTGGATGTTACCCTGGATCCCCACAGGATCAACTCCGCTCCCGCCTCTCCCTGAAAACACTGACAAAGTTGTTTTGTTGAGCTGTAGAAAAAGAACTGCTGCAGGATAAAGATGTTTATGGGTCTGAATACATTTTCTTTCTCGCCACAGAGCTCAACAGAGCAAAAAATCCAAGTCTGGTTTCTCTGACTGTTGGACAGAAGGTGTGTCCTGTAAGATACTGCAGGAACAGGCAAATCCCTTTGCTCATCCCCAGAAAGCTGCCACCTCCAGTGCAAAATACAGGATCCACCCGGGAGCCTCAGCAGTGCTGCCCCAGCAGCTCAGTGAGGAGGGGATGAAGGTCTCATTCCCAAACCCAGGCAGGCCAGGTTATGGCTATGAAAAGGACATGCAAGAGGAACTGCTGCACAAATGAGATTATTTTGAGAGGACCCAGCACTGTCCCAGCCAGCCCAGCTCGGCTCCCTTTAAAGGGAAAGCAGGGGGATGATTTGTGGCCAAGCTGCTGTGTAATAAAAACACCATTCTGCTGAAAACCCGAAAGAAATATTGCTCAAAGTCATAGAGCTCACAGCTACTAGCATGTGCTTGAGAAGTTTCCCTTATCTTAGGTTTAATCCTAACTCCAGAGATCGTAAAAAATCTCTCAGCCTTTAGTCCAAAAAACCCACAACAATATAACTTTCTCCTTGCTCCTGAGGATCAGCATCTGGATTTTCCAATGTATATGGCAGACATGCTGTTTCTCATTCCTGAATTAGCAGGCAGCCTCGGATGATGTTATTTCAATCTCTCTTCCTCTCTCCAAGAAAGAACTGGAAAACTATTGCTGTTTGCAGAAGGCTGGCAGAGAAATGCAATAGTTTGGGATCATTTAATCAGGCGTAAAGTACAAAAAGCCACTCGGAGAGCTTTGTGCTTTCTTTGAAGCCCTGAGCTTTTAATAGAAATCTGAGTTTCAAGTCATCTTTTACATAACTTGAGAACTCCTTGTTTCCATGTTGCCAAAGCCAATGGCTTGGCTAATGTGTGCTCTGGCGCATAATGACATTACAGCATTAAAATTAATCTTCTGCATAATTAAAAGCTCAAACACTGTAAGGTAATTTTTTTAAAATTTAAATTACAGGCCATTACAAAGCCAGCAACAACACTGCAAGCTGGAACCTGCCTGTTCAAAACCTTATTTACAGAGTCTCATTTCTCCTCTCTTTTGTAAGGAAATTAATTTGGGTTATGAAGTAGCTTGGATTGAAAGAACAAGTTCCAGAGCAGTGAAATGACCCAAGTGAAATAAAAATAGAAGAAGATTAATAGGAAAAAATTCTCATGGTCGGCATGGTAAAGGGATCTTTCTTCTCATCTGTAGACACTGGATTTTAAAATCAGCATATTGAGCATCACACAAACATGGAGCAGGGCCAACCTCAGCCTTTCAGTGCATTTAAGAGCAGAGCCTGAGATTTCTGAGCCCATTTTCCATCTATCAAAAAACCCTAAAAAACCCACAATGTACAGGTTATGTTACTGTATAGGGTAAATGTTACTTTAAAAAAATTAAACCAACAAAGATCCAAGTCACAACTGGCTGTTTTTCCTCTTTGTCCAAGCTTCACCAAGTTCCAAGGAATTGAAATAACTGTAGAATGGGATGTAGAAAATGTGACACATGAAATGCTTTAACACTGCTGAGTGTGAAGAACAGCCCCCACTACAGCCCTCCAGCAGCAAATACAAGGAATTGATAATTTCTTTTCCACAGTTTGATTGATCTCCAGAGGTCTTGTAAAAAAAGCCATTTTCCATAGGAAACACAGTGTTAAAACCAAAGTGCCATACCAGAGATGTGGCAAAGGCAGGCAACAACACTTGAAGAAATAGGCTGGATTTTAAAAGGCAGTTGCAGAAATTGCAATTTTAGTCAATTTTAAATTGTAAACAGCAGAATTTAAATTTAAAATTATAAACTGTACATTTTGCTTACATGTGACTTTTGCAAACAAAAAGCAGAAGCATCACTAATGAAGGCTGGGCAGGTATAGGTGTGTGACACTGAGGTGACAATGGGGTGTGACCCACATGGGTGACCCTGGTGTGACCCAGGTGGGTGATAACTGGTCTGACACTGGTTGTCAGTTTTTTGAGTGACTGTGAGTGGTCCATTTCATTTTCCCACATCTGGGAATATTGTGCCACATTTTTACAGCTGGAAAAGACCCCAGTCCAACAGTTCTGGAAATTGGTGGCTCAGGGACTTCATCCCAAGAGCTTCAGGGTCCCAAATGCAGAGCCACAGGCCCTTGTACTGACTGCTCACCTCGGGGGGAACAGGAGCTGTGGCTGACCCGTCCCTGGAAGTATCCAAGGCCAGGTTGGACGGGGCTTGGAGCAACCTGGGACAGTGGAAGGTGTCCCTGCCCATGGCAAGGGGTTGCACCAGATGGGATTTAAGGACCCTCCAATCCAAACCATCCTGGGGTTCCATGAAGAGCAGTGTGCTCTGCACTCCCCCTCCACCAGACCTGTGTTGCCATGAAAGCATAAGCCCAGCCTGGGACACACATCCAAGTCAGTGACCAATTATGAAGTCAGGAGGGATTTCTATCCCTGCCAACAAAGATCAGCATTTCACAATCACAGCAGCCACACAGCACCACCAGGCTTTTTTCTTTTGCAGATAGAAACATCTGTTGGAGGAAGAAAAAGCCCCTTTCCTTCATCCTGCAGTTCACCACATGAACCCACAGAGCCCAACACTTACCTGGGACAGGACTCCTGCTTGAGTTCATACTCAGAGCCTCCTGGCTCTCCTCCAGTTGTCCATCTGTTTCTATGTCTTCCTTCGTTTCAGTACCTTTTACCTCTTCACTAAGAGCAGTTCTTGTGCTCTCCTCTCCTAAATCTCCCTGGACAACAGGGAGGGCACTCGGACATGGGAGAGGAGGTGGAGAAGGAGTTGTAGTGGTAACAGCAGCAATGGAAACTGGAGGGGATGGAGGTGGTGGGGTGGGTGGTGGGGTGGGCGGTGGGGTGGGAGGAGGAGAGGGAGCAGCATGAGGAGCACTGGGTGATGAAGCGCTCTCCAGCTCTGCTGGCGGGGCCTCCGGGGGCTCCAAATCCACAGTCAACACTGCAGCTTCTGCCTGAGCCATCTCTGCTACAGGCTCGGCCTCCGCGGCCCTGGCACTGCTCGTGTCGCTGATGACACCGGGCCCGGCCGGCACTAGCACTGGCACTGGGGTGTCACCAGGTGATGCTACTGCACTGCTGGGCTCTGTGCACACCTCGGCACCGGGCTCTTCTGCAGGAGGGGCCGCTGGCTCTGGGCAGGCTGTGGCACTGGGTGTAGGCATCACCTCCTCTCTGGGGGAGGCCAGTTCACATTTGTCCTCCAGGTCAGCCATGGGCGGGGCTTTGCTGGACACGGGGACAGCAGTGGCAGCCACGGGGGCAGATGCAACCAGAGTGGCCGGGGCTGGCGATGGAGCATGAGGAAGTTCTGGCAGGGTTTCTACTGAGGTGGGTGCCTCGGCTGTCTGCCCAGCTTGATCTTTCTTCTCCCCAGTAGGTTCTGGTCTGAGGACTGGAGAAGGTGGTTTTAATACTGGATCTGGTTTTGGCTTCTCTTCTGGGAAAGGAGAAAAAAACCCATTATCAACAGCAAGGCAACTCCATGTTCCTGCCTAGTGCCTTGGCTCCCTTGGTTCCCATTCCTGCATTCTTGCCCAGGAGCTCTGAGGAAGACACCAGAAGTCCCTGCACCTCACTGGGAATCCAAATTTGAAAACATCACCTATGCCATCCTGACAAGAGACAGATCTGGAGAGACTCATTGCAGTCTTCAGTGCCTAAAGGGGGCTTACAAAACAAGAAAAGCAACTTTTTACAAATACAAAAACTTGCAGCACAAGGGGGAATAGGTTAAATTGCAAGAGGAGAGGTTTAGATTAGATGTTTGGAAGAAATATATCAACACAACCCCCAAAATCTTGTGCAGAAAGAAGTCCCTGCACTTATACCATGAGCAGCAACAGACTTGGTGAACCCGTACCTGCCATGACTGTCACACATCTCCCAAAGCTCTGCTCAAGCTCTGCTGCTTCCCACTTCTTTTCTACAAAAGTATGAACCATTACAGTTCAGGATCTTGCAGGAACACTAAACCCCTTCAGGACACTGTTACACCAGCAAAAATAATTCTGGAAAACCCAGAGGCACAAACCTGCTTAGGATTCCTGATTAGGAAGTCAAAGGCCACAACCAACCCCAAATCATCAAAATTCAGGTAGAACTGAACAAGTTTGGCTCTGGTGGATTTCCATTTGGAGCTTATTCAATAGCTCAGCTGAAGGGAATGTGTTTTTGAAGGAGAACCAAAGGGTTTTTGAAGGAGAACCCATTTGAAACTGCTTTGAGCATCAAATCCCACCTTTAGGAAGAGCTGGAGCAAAAGTGAACTCTGCTTGCAGCCATCAGCAGCCCCAGCAGCACTACAGAGGCCCGTGGCCAAAGCAGTCGTTTATCAGCCTAATGAGGCACCCAGGGACTTTGGAGGCTTTGGAGGAGGATGACAAGTGAGGAAAGAGATGGGAAAAAGTATCCCAACAGCTGATTTTGATTCTGGAGGCTCTGTGGAAGAAAAAGGATGCGGGAACTGGTTTGGAAAAAGAAAACATATCACCCCTGATTTCTGGAACATCCTTTGCAGGAACTCCTGGAGCATTCCTGACATTTACAGCTCGCTATAAACAACTGCCCGGATATTCTCTCCCTGAGTCAATGGACAATGCTCAAAAAAAAAAAAACCCCAATCAAATTTGAAGTGTTAAGAAAATAATTCTGAGAGATAAAACCAGCACAAATCCACAGCTGCATTTGAAACAAGAGGTTTCACTCCCTTCCTTCAAACCACATCTTGTCTGGCCAATGTTCTCGTCACGGATACAGGCTGTGCATGCAAAATCCCAGAGAAAAGTGATTTGAAGAGGGATTTCAGAGAATGAGGAGCAGATTTGGCTAATGAGAAGCAAATCTGAACTTGAACCCCCATCCCAGAGAACAAATCTCCAAGTCCTGGCAGAGGAGGACTCATCCCAGCAACTGTTACAGAGAGTCACGTGAACATCTCACAGCTGGGGAAGGAAAACAAAAATCTAAGCAATTCATCCCAACTGGATCAAATCCCTCTTCCTAAATATGCTGAGATCATTCCTCATGCTATATTTAGAAAGTATTTACAGGAAGCACTGGCTGCTCCAGGGGATATATCAAGAGATATTTTTTTAAATTTCCTGATAAATAAAATTTTTTGCAAAATTATTCCTGAAAGATTCTTTCACATGTTCAGTGGGACAGACCCTGCTGCCTCCTTCATGGAAAAGCCATTGTTGGGCTGCTGGGTGGTCCCAGTGGCACAGACTGGCCAGGGCAGTGGATGACAAAGATTTTACTGGATACGGGAATTTGTTCCTGCTCTGTGTTGTTTATCTGACAATAACTGCTGGGCTTGCTGCCATTTTTCCATCTTTTGTCCTGATGCAAACACTCACGAGGTGGCACTGGGACTGACTCAGTGTCAGCAGAGGGGCTTTGGAGCTTTCCAAACTCTGGGGTCTGACATTAATCTGTTTTCCACAAACCATGCTGCACATTCTCCATGTCTGATACATTGCAAGATTTGGAAAGAGGTTTAAAAAGAGGATAATACTACTCCAAACATCCCCCTGAACCTCTGCAAGCGGAATAAATGTGGGCAGCTCTGATTCCATACAGTTCTATCCCACTGCACCTCCTGCACCAGCCTGGCCTGCAGCCCAGCTCTGCAGGCTGGGCCACTGGCTTGACCTGGATTCTCCAGCAGTATCCTCCCCTCTGTCAGCCTGGCTGGTATGGAGACACCAGGGGCATCTACAGGAACCAGAACTTGCACCAAAATAATGTGATTTTTCAAGGGATTATAATAGCAATTCCTGTACCTGGTCCACTGGAAGGCGTCCCTGCCATGGCAGCAGGGTAGAATGGGAGGAGCTTTAAGGTCCCTCCAACCCAAACCATTCTGGGATTCTATGAAATGCCAAAAGCTTGTCTTTAAAAAAAAACAACCAAGGATATAAATAATGCAATCCCAAATCCAGCCTCAGGAATGACTTCCAGACAAAGCCAACAGGGACTGCAGATCCTGGTCTGCTGGCAGAGCACATGGCTCCGATCCCGATCTGAGCCCAGTGGACTGGCCAGGTGCTGCTCACAGTTAGACGCAGCTGCACAAGCAGCGCTGGATGTCACAGAACCACAATGAAAGCCTGATTCCAGACTTCAACGGCTGCAAATGGGCACAGGAGAGGAAGGACATGGGGATGATTCAACTTGCAGGATAAACTTGGCAGAGGGGACTTTGGGAGAAACAAAAACACTGGTTTTAATGAACACTTCAGCCATGCAGCCCTATCTGTCACTGCTTTTGTTTTGGAAGCAAAAAACCCCCAACATCGAAGTCAGAAACAATTTTGATACCTTGGCATGTATTTCTGAACAGATGTGCTCCCCCAAAGTCATTAGTTCAGTTTAAATATTATTAACAGGGTCTATCAACTACTGACACTAACCCCTACATTGCTCTGCCCTCCCCAGCCACGGCCGGGTGTTATTTCAGGGCTTTCCCTGCAGTGCTTACATAAATGTGCTCTTTAGCAATTTTTGGACTGGAACAAATGTTTGACTCTTTCTGGGATGGAATGGAGATAAACACAGGGAAGCTCATTGGTGTTAAACCCCAGTCAAGCCCTGCTTTATGTTCAAACCAGCACTGTCAGAGCTGTGTAACTAAATAAACACATTTACTTCGAGTTTACTCACAGCTGCCTACAAATGGATTAAGTGAAAGAGAGAAGAGGGGTAAGACCCGTTTATCCTGGAAATCCACATTTTCATACACAGAGATGAAATACTGTGATGGAAAGTGCTGGATTTTCAGAGATCATAGTTCAAGGTCTTGGTCATATGGTTTAGAGGTAGGTGGTCCTATGAGGAGCAGCGGGTTGGACTTGGTGATCCTTACAGGTCCCTTCTTGTTGGAGACGTTCTGTGATTGCACGGCTTTACAGCTCAGGCCCAGCTCTGTCCCCAGGGCAGATGCACTTCAGTCATCACCAGTGCCACCAGGTGACCATGTGGTGTGCTCAGATGATGTCCCTGGCAGCATGAGGGACTCGGGAATGTTGGCAGAGGGGACACACACAGGGAAGAGCAGCTGTGCCAGAGCTGGGCAGCACCAAACAGCCAGGGGAGCTCAGGCAGCACAGCCACAGCAGAGACAAAGGACATCAGACCCACCCATGCCTTATTCAGGTGACACTGGGGACATCGAAGGTTTGCACTAACATCTAGACAGAGCCACAGCCTGCCTTTAAATGGAAGATGGGACCAGCCCAGCCCCAAAAGGTCCTTTTTCAACCTCTTACAACCAATTTATAGACACTGCAGCAGTTTAGAGGCACAGCACTGGAAGAAAGAAACCCCAATGTCCACGCTGTGGCTATAAGAGCAACTCTGGGGACGCCAACCCTGGCTTCCCAGCAGTGACTGTGACCCTGCACAGTGACCGTGCTGTACTGGAATCGAGGACATCTGCGGCACCAGAGATGTTGGTTTGTTCCCTTTTCTAGAGCTGTGCTCCTCTGGGGCTTGGTTTTCCTCTAGCAAACCTCTCCCAGGGAATACACAAGAGGACAAGAGGAAATGGCTTCAGGTTATGCCAGGGGTGGTTTGGGTTGGATTTTGGGAAAATTCCTTCATGGAAAGGGTGGCTAGGCACTGACCTGGGCAGTAGTGGAGTCACTGTCCCTGAAAGTGCTAAAAAAAAAGTGTGAATGTCACACTGACACTGACATGGCTAGTACTGAACATGGCAGTGCTGGGTTGGACTCGAAGATCTGGGAGGGCTTTTCCAGCCTTGGTGATTCTGTGACTCTGGATACTCTTTAAATAAAAATCTCAGCACTCCAGGACTTCCCTGCATGCGTCGCTCCAGGAAGAGCCCAGGAGGCTGTGATGCCGTGGGTAAAACTGGGAAGCAAATGGTGGTGTCAGCTCTGTACCCCAGCACCCATCCTGCTGCCACACATCAGGAACTGCAGCTTCCAGTGGCTGAAAATTCCAGTGTGGGAACAGCCTGGGCCTGCTCTGTCAGCCTCCTGGGACAATTCCCTGAACAGTTTTTAAATCTTCCTTCCAATGTTTATTATGGAATATTCTGAGCTGACAGTGACCCATCAGGATCATTGAGTCCAACCCCTGGCCCTGTGTAGGGACCCCAAGGATCCCATCCTGTGCCTGAGAGTGTTGTCCAAGGAAATGGAATTTTAAGAAACTTTTTCCATCTGTGCCATTTTTACCAAATTCAGCAAAATCTGCTATGGGCTTTATGAGACACTTGGCACACTAATGGGATTTTCCTAATTAATGTTGCCCATTCCTACAGGACTGGACACACGAGCAGTTCTGGGGAAGCCATATGATCCTCTCGATCCATGCCATTGCTGTGGCTAATTATCCAAATGATCCAAAGCCTCTCTGGCTAAAGTGTTTCCCTGACAACATGCTGGTTTCTGGAGGATGGCACTTGGGTGAGAGAAGTTTCATCCTTCTGTGTGCTCTGAAACAAAGTTTAGGACACAGAAGATTGAAGACAATTATTTTTAACCAGTTCCACATAAGCAATTCCAATTAATTGCCTTAGCAACACACTTAAAATGTTCCACTGGAGGAAGAGAAGTTCCTCCCCTCCTATTTCTGCTGCCTACTGGTCTCTCTGTCAAAAATATTCCAACTAAAACAAGGAAGGAGGGGAAAAAATAAATTATTCAAAATAATGAGGGAGGAAATCTCCATGAACCGACCTTGTTTGGAGGCGGGGGCTGCGGTGCCAGGGGTGCCACCAGAGGGGTGGGAGCTCTCCACGGCTCCAAACACCGTGGGAACGGGCTCGGGGACCTGGCTGGGCACCTGCTGGGCAGGAGGGACAACAGGGTGAGCCTGGGAACATAAAAACAGGGAGCAAAGGCAAGGGGGAGATGAGACAGAGTGGAATAGAGAGGAGAAACCAAAGGCGGGGAGAATAAAGAGAAAAAAATAAAGAGAAAAGATACACAGGTCAATTGGATAAATCCAAAAAGTTCATGGGAAAGGGCAGGAAAGGCAGCAGGAAAAGGGGAAAAGGATGCTCACTGTTAAGAACAGCCAGGAAGGGACAGCACAGCACCATTATCAACATGCTTTGCTTTCCCAACACTTCTTCCAGGAGCTGCAGAAATGCTCCTCCATGCAAGCCACACACCAAGGCTCCTGGGTCTCTCTGTGACTTAAGTTCACTTCTGGGACTTGACTCCTTTTTCTACCAATCCATTATTTCAACTCCCTTAGAGATTTATCTATCGATCTACTCTTCCATGTACTTATCAATAGCTGATGTGTGCAGCAGAAGATGAATGCTGGACAGATGTATCTGCACACACATCACTCATTATCCCAGCAGGAAAATCATCCCAGATTGGGAGTGGTTGAATGAAAAAAACCCCAGTGCTGCCTTCAAGCAGCCTGGGGGGTGGGACCTACAGGATAAGAGGAGAATAAAAGCAGCTGGGCAGAAATCTGACGGAGAACAGGAGGAGCAGATTCCCAAAGAACATGGACTGAGATTGTCTGTATAGAAGAACAAAACAAAAAGGCCTGCAAAGACTGAAGGAGCCCCACCCTGTGGCAGACACACATATTTTAATTATCTCCCACCAAACACTCACTTGTGTTCAAGAAAGTTTGATAAAATCCTTTGTATTTAGTCTCAGAATTTAAGGAAGACCAAGTTAGCGCCCCAGACTTGAAGGTGAGACACTTGCTGGAGTGAACACAGCCAAGGCAAGGCAGCTGGTCACAAAATCCCCTTAAATACACACCGGGGACCAGGCACAGAAGAAAATGGGGCTAAATTTTAATTTCCTAATCCCAAGTGGAAAGCCAGGCAGCTCCCTGCAGGTGTCTGCTCTCACCCAGTTCCACATCCATGGACTTCTCTGAACATCCAGAGGAAAAGGAATTTTTAATCAATCCAAGCCCAGCAGAGTGTTCAAGACATGGGTGCCTAATTCCTGACTGCAGACAGGCTCTCAGAAATTCATGCAAAACTTATTTCCCTATAAAAAGAAACACTCTGGCAACCTGCTTCTCTTCCTGGGACTCTGTTTTTTCCTCCCATCTCCAACTTTTTTGCCTATTGTACCTGAACAGTGCAGGATAAAGAGGGAAATATCTCCAAAACACTGTTTTTCACCATTTCAAAAAGACCAGGGAAAAGCACATGTGGAAAAATAAGAATGAAGATTTAAGTGAGGGTGAAGGGTTGAAGTTTTATTTGGGATTGCTCCTCTTTCAGGAATGAGCCTAACAGATTGACTGGAGAATGGATGAAGAACTGCAGCCCAGCCTCCAGCCAAAGGGAAGAAGCCAAAGAAAACCCAGCTTTACAAATGAGCAGGTTTCAAGAACATATTCCCCTCGTCCTCAGTGATGAGGATTTTCATTTTATAAGAAAATTTATGGATGAAATCAGTGTGGAGAAAGGAAACTGTGATAAGAACCACAGGAACCTAAGCAAACCAATAAAGAAGAAACCTGTGAGCCCAGGAACCTCTTGGGTCAGGAACTGTATTTCTTTAGAAATGTGGAAAACACTCATTTATTTTGTGGGAATGATATTGCAAATGAATAAATGGTCCTTATGCACTGAGCCTTGCAGCTGCAAAATGGAGCATTTAGAGTGTTTTTAGGAAAAAAAAAATCCCACTTCAAATTGCTCCCCAGATTTATGATGCTCCAAGGGTTGCTCTGGGTTATTCTACCCCACCAGAGCCTGGACACTGAGCAAACACCACTCTGACAAACTCACTGAGATTTGGAAGAGTTTGGTCAGGAAAAGAAGAGCATTCACTCTTTAAAAAGTGATCTTCTGTGGAAGCCAATGCCAAAGAAATCCCACAGTCAGATTCTGGCCCTGGGTTTTCTTTCTCTTCCCAGCAAAACACAGAGTGAAAATAGAAATGGATAAATCATATCTCCGTGTACCTCCAGCTTCTCTCGCACAAACTTTACAGCACTTTACTTGCTCAAAAGCAATTAAAATACATTGCAGAGGCACTGGGAAACTCCACCTAAAGCACTTTTTGGTCAGTGTCGCTGACTACAAGGTACAGAAACGGCTGAAACCACACAGTTCATCTTGGCAGCAATGCTGTTCAATTCCAATAACATTCTGATGTTAAGCACAATTCCAACAATTTTTTGATGTTCAGCACTTAACCTACTGAGAGAAGAGGGTGCTTTGGGCTTGTTTTCTGGGCAAAGGTTTGGTTTATTTGTGTCAGTTAATAGAGTAATTCAAATCTAAAGAAAAAAATGAAATTTGGAAACTATTATTATTATAAAAGGGTTTGTTTTTCAAATGTAGTATTTGGGACAGGGCCTGGTCTCCAGCACTTCCTGAGGACATTTCTTCCTCTGTTTTTGTACCATTTAAAAAATGAGATAACAGATTCAGAGAAAGAAGTTTTATTAAAATTTGCTATAATTCTAAAGATCTTATTGGACTGGGAGTCACTTTGATGCTGCCTTGTCAAGCCCTGAGGCTGCACACTCACATTTTGAGTGCTTAAGCAGGTGAAATCTCCCCAAGCACCCTGGTGAGCAGGGTTTGGTCGAGGGGGTGAGCAGTTTGATCCAGGGGGGTGAGCATGGTTTGGTCCAGGGGGTGGAACAAATAACAGCAGCTCTGCTCCCCCTGCACTCTCCCAGGAGCTGCCCCAAGTCATGAGCATCTGATAAGTTATGACTGAATATTGAAAATTTATTGACTCGAGCCTGTTCTAAACAGTACCACCCCCATCACTGCAATTCCTGGGCACAGTTATTAAGGCACTATTTAATTTCACCCGAGATATTAAATGTGCTCTGAAGACTTGATTTAGAGAAGCTGTTGGGACAGCTTCTATAATGTTGAATTTCCTGGCTTAAGTGGGCTTAAATTTTCAGTTATTTTACACTAATGAACTTACTCTGGTGAGCCCAATTTTAGAGCTCTTCTGTGATTACCAAAAGTGGTTCCAAGCACCTAATCAAAAGGAAGGCTGGATATTAAACAATGGAATATTTGCATACCTTGGAGGAGATGCATGGACATCACTGCTGTGCTCTGCATATAAACTGCAGCTGATCAGAATTCAGGCCTATTAACCTCCTCTTGAAACACATTTATTTCCTTCTGTTTGACTTAATTGTAGTGCCTTAAAATAGACTTCAGAATGTAAGAATGATCAGGCAAGTGCCTGGATTCGCTGCACTGTGCAGGAATACCACGGGAAATCCGGTCTGGTTCCATCTCTTCCCACTTCCAACAGGGAAAGTCAGGTAGCAAGAAAAAATTGGTAGATGATCTCACCAAGATTCCCGTGTTTGGCATCTCTACTGTCTTCTCTGATGGAAAGAAGTTTAACTGGTGCCTTGCTGCTGCTTGCCGTCAATGGGGACCAGAGGACAAAGCACAAGGTGCTGCCTTCAGAAGACACAAGGATTTGACTGAGTTGGGAATGGCTAAAAGCTGAAATCCTGAAGGTCTCAGGGAGGGATCTCTAGGCCAGGCTTTCACTTCACCTCAATGATATCAGTTACATCTCCCTGGAATCTTGTGCTCCCACTCCAGCACAACTAGTGCTCCCAGACAGGGTTGTGCTCCTGCCTCAGCACAGGATTTTCAGCAGAAAATCTACTCCCACACAGAGAGGAAAGAAAGACTTCAGCTCAGGAAAAGCTGTTTCACCTAAAAGCTGCCAAAAGCTGATGACATCCGACAGGGAAGACCGTGGAAGAAGAAGAAATCACATCCCAGCAACAGCTCTGCTCTACAGCCCAGCCATCACCTGGAGAACCATCCTGACCTCTAACCAGGGACTTAAAAGGGTCAGGCTCAAAGGTGTACGACAAGAAGGGATTTAGGAGCTACAGAAAATTATTTGGAATATTTGTAATTTTTCTGTCATCAGAAAAATGCGTTTTTAAGTTAGAACACCCAGAGACCAAAAGTGTGATAAATTTATTATAGTTTGGTGAGAAAATTCCTGAGCTCCAGATCTTCTGGTTACTCAAACAGCTCCACAAAGGCAAAAAGAACAGTGATGCAACTGAAAGTCTATAATCAATCACCTGTGTGACATGGACTTTCCTCAGGTGCACAAGACCCAACAGACACCTCCTTTCTCACAGATGTTTTGGCTCCTCCTTAAACACTGAAATGATGAAAAGCTCTGAAAATCTACTGCTGATAGAAAACCAGGGAGGGGGAATGTGAAGCAGCACTGAGGCTCCACACTGACAAGCTAAGGACTGTTAAGAATTTGTTTGCTAAACAAACTTGGGAAAAAATAATCACTGAAGAATATTCATAATTTAGGAGCATCCAGGTCTCTGAGATGGTCAGAAGTGTGACTGGAAGCATAAGGGAGAGGCACAGCAAGGCAAAGGTTACAGCGGGAGGAATGCAGCCCTTCCTTACCTGAGGTGGAGTCGGGGTGGAGGTCGGTCTGATGATGGGGGGAGTGGGGTTCCTGCTGCCCCCTCCAGACATGATTTCTTCTGTTATGTCTTTGCCTCCCTGGTTTGGATCCCGGATTCGGATCTACAGGATTGAAAGAACTGCAATAATAACAAAAGAACAATTCCCACAAGTGTCCCTGCTACTGCTGCGCTTGTGGAGAGCAGCATGGGCAGCACATGCTCCCACCACACCCAGCATGAGATGCTCTGGGATGAGCTGGTGCTCAGCAGGAACACTGGGATGTGGCTTTTTTCCATGGCTTGGAATGCATGGCATGTCATCCCTTCATCAACACCTAATTTAATCAAAACCTAATTTAATCATCAACCACACCAGTTCAGTCTAAATATGCGCAACCTTGTAATTCAAAATACAGTCTCTGCTGCTGGAACGTGAGTTTCCTGCAACTGAAAAAATTTGGGAGACAGTTTGGGTACAGGGCTAAGCTTGCCCAGTAGTGGAAAGGGCAAGAATGGAGAAAAGGCTGTATTTTACCCCAGCAGGAAACTCCATGACCATGCCAGCTTCTGGGAAAGGGAAAAAGCAAATCAGCTCCACCAAAACGGAGGGATTCAAACAAAAATACTGAGTGAAGGAAAGAGAAACTGAAAGAACAAACTCAAGTCCTGTAGAACTCTGCAACATTTAGAAAAAAAAGTGGGATTTTTGAGTCTCTTCACAGCCCCAAAAGGGGAAGAAAAAATTATTCCAAAATAAACCACTTCAGAACACTCACTGAATCCTCAATTGACATTCAAGCCAATCCGTGTCCCTGAACAGGGAGAAGAGCCAGGATGTCCAGGATAATGTGAAACAGAGCTTTCAATCTCCAGTGTTAAGAACTGGAGATTCTGATAACCCTGAAGACAGAGTTCTGTGTATCTGCCCACGTTCTCCAAAGCTCTTGGCTGAACTCGAGATTAATTCCATGCAGAAATCCAAGCAAACAACTCCAAGCAAACCAAGAGAGACCATCACCCTTCCCAGGGCAGTGGTTCTGCTGGAAACCACCTTGTAATTGCCCCATGGCAGGGGGTGGGAATAGTCTTTCAGGTCCTTCAAAGCCAACCCTTCCGGGATTCCAGGCTATAAAATCCTAACTGCAGAAGGGTTTTGTGATTTGCCAAACTCAGTTTGGTGGGATGGTGGCTTCACTCTGGGTTGTGAACACACAAACACACACACTGTACTCAAGATGTTGAGTCTGGGCTTCTCCTATTTTTGATGGAGTTTTTTTTGCTAAAATATTTCATTAACTACAGCAACAAGGACCTGAGAGTTGGCACTAATTCCTGCCCTCTCCTCCCCCGACACAGAGTCAATGGCATTAAAAACAAGATTTCCCTGCCTGAAAGTTTGTAGTACTCAAATACTCAACTTATGGTGGAGGTGGGCATGTGCACATTAATACATTTAACTTTAATTTTTCTCATTTCTCCAGTTGCAACACCAATTACCAAATTGAAACAGCACATTCAGAAAGAAGCATCTCGGGCATTAAAAATCCCTTTTCTGTCTCAAAGAATGCAGCTTGACTGGCACAGAACTTCCTTAATCCCAGCTGAGCATGTCTGATCAGCTCTACATTTCAATGTTATTAGGGATCTGGGCATGTCGTGTTTGGGATGCTGAAAAGAGACTCCTGGGGACTGAAGAGGTGACAAAAAGACTGCTGAGAGCAGCCACCAAGAAGGCCTTTCCTGCAAGCACAGCTCATACATTGTTCAGTTCTTCCAGTCTCCCAAATCAAGGGTGACCTCAGATCATCCTCAAAACTCCAAAGATGCAAATATTCTGTATTTTGAGAAATGTCCAAGTCCCTTTAGTCTTTTCTACCCCCAGGAAACTGTTCTTTTACTGTCTCCAAAACACTCTCACACAAATACTGATGTAATTTCCTTTTCAGTCCTTTACAAATGATTCATTCACAAGTTCAACCCCACATCATCTTTTCCTGGTTAAACCTTACATTCATCCCATATACCTTTGCTGTTCCCCACCATTCATCTGTGGATGTGTTTAAATGCCATTCACCTGCCTCTCTCAAATTACCCAGTGAATTAGAGAGGGAATGCGCTCTCCAAACCCATATCCACTTTGATAATGTGGTCAGGTTCTTTCAAGCCTGCAAATACATCCACAACTTACTGGGTTTCCACCTTTTTCAAGCATAATATTCAGTAATTTCTAATTTGTCACTTTGAACCAACTCTCAACATTCTCCTAAACTGCTGAGTTCACTCATTCCCACCTGACTTTCTGGGAACACTCTAAGCAGCACTCTAAACATTCCAGGCCTGGAGAGACTATGCTGCTTTTGCTTATGTTTATTTTAAACCAGCAAAATTACTTTCCTTTTTGACTGGCTGAGATGTCACAAACTCAGAGTGGAGAGTGCCCATAGAAAAATGGAAAATAAGACACCATTGCAGCAGTGTGCAATGTTTAGTTACATTTAATCTCTTTGGGAATCACAAAATGACTGGTTTGAGATAGAAGGGACCTTAAAGCTCATCTTAAAGCATGGGCAGGGACACCTTTCCCCATCCCAGGGTGCTCCCAGCCCCTTCCAACCTGGCCTTGGACAGTTCCAGGGATCCAGGGGCAGCCACGGCTGCTCTGGGCACCCTGTGCCAGGGCCCCCAGTGAAGGTAAAGCTCAGGTTTAATCTTCAGAACATTATTCATGTCCTTGTCCCTTCCACCCAGGACAGATCCCAGGGCTGAGTCCCCCAGGGCCCCACTCACCGTTTTCTTTTCTCTCTTGGCAGGCGGCGGCTGCTGCTGCTGCGTAGGCACAATGATGGGTGCAGACTGGTACACGGGCTGGCTGGGGTAGAAGGGTGTTCCTGGGGCACCAATGACACAAACCAGAGGCACAAGGTCAGCTCATGACAGAAAACCAAGCGTCACAGGTACAACTGGCCAGAACTTCCAACACCCATCTGGGAATGCTGACTTTGCTTGGCTCCACTTCCACTAAATAGAAGCTGATGCTCCATCAAGACAAGAGATTCAGTCACTATTTCTTATTTGATTTCCATGACCAAAACCTGGCCACATATACAGTCCATTTCTGAGAGGCTGTGAACACCACAGAGGCACTGCAAGACCATCCCTGGACTCCTCTGCCTGACAGAAAGGTTTTTTGCTGGGTTTGCTGCTGGTTTATCAGGGGTTTTCTGCCTTTGTAGAGAAATTCAATCTAACCAATACAAACAATTTGTGAGGTCAACTGCAACCTATTTGGAAGCATAACCAGAAAATTTAATTACGAGTAATGTTCTTCTCATGCTGCAATACACAAAAGCACAACCATGGTGATTAGTGCAGAATTACACCATGGTGCTGATCACATTCCTAACAGGCAATATGGTTCATTATGGCTTTCTTACTGGATTCAAGAGTGGCTCAATAAATAACCAAGTGCTTTAAGACCACACCAGAGATCAGGGTGGCAGAGCAGAGCTGCCTGCTGCCCATGGATCAGGTGTCAGGGGAATGTGTAAGGTGCTGCTGGGTGTTTTGCCTTTTAGGCAGAGATGCTGGATGAACTGAGTGCTTGCACTTGCCTCTGGCGTGATATGACCTATTCTTCAGCTGAACTAACCTTTAACTGGGAATGAAAATCTGGACTGTGCCTGTAACCCAACCGGGAGGTCACTGGATCTCAGGCAAAGGGTGAAATCCAAGAAAGGAAGTTAAATCAACCCAGCACAGCCTGATTTGTAACTTCCAAGGATGCACTCCTCCTGCTGAGAGCTGGAAAGCCCCAGCTCAGAGCAGGCTCCCTGTCTGCATCCTCAGAGTGGGAACTTTTTCCTGTCCAAGCAGAGAGCACTGCATGGCATCTAGGAGCTTAAAGTTACGCTCCTGGGTGGGCTGAATCACTCAAGAAATGTCTCATTTTAAATGTCAGGGTCAGCAGAGCCACTTCAGATCTGGCCTCCAAGTCTCTATCAGCATCTCTGCAGGCTGGGAATCAAAAATTATTGCCCAGAGAAGCCGTGGCTGTCCCTGGATCCCTGGCAGTGTCCAAAGCCAGGCTGGACAGGGCTCGGAGCACCCTGGTATAGTGGAAGATGTCCCTGCCCAAGGCAGGGTATGGGACTGGATGGGATTTAAGGTCCTTCCAACCCAAACCATCCTGGGATTTCGTGATTCTTATGAACCCTGCTGATGAGTAGGTTTCCAAGCACAGCCTGGGTAAGGTGAAGGAACAGGAGGATCTTGGGATCCTGTAATGTGTGAATTCCCTTCATTTGTAGTTTCCTAGAAACTAGATCTAACCACATCATCTGCAATGTGATCCCTGCTGGAGAGGCAGCTCCAGTAGAACTCATGGAACAAGTCTCCCTCTATGAAAAGTATTTTAAAAACCTAGATCCTGAAATGAGTAACTTCTGGGAAGAAACAGTTTCTGTGACAAGCCAAATGCATTTGCCAGTGCCACACTCTCTGCTTTGCTCCTTGCCTTTGATCCCTTCCAGTTCTCCAACACCCAACTTTTATTCTCTCCCTACTCAGTGATCATTTCAAGGTCTTTCCCAATGCTGTACAGAAACCCCCTGATATCAAAAAATGATAAACTGCAAAACTGAGTTATAAAATTGCACTGTCCATCTTCACAAGTTTTGTCTTCCATTGTATTTTCCCTCATCATCTTCTTTAGGTCCTGTCAAACTGCAATGATTTTGATATCCAGCAGCCACACTGGCTACACATCCTGTGGTTTATGGAAAAGGCACTGCCAGCAGCATTATCCATGCCTGGACTGTAGATTTAGCCGTTCCCCAAACCTGGCAGCGCCTGGTGAGAGACTGAGAATTCCCAAGTCCCTATACACAGCAAGGAG
The DNA here is from genome assembly GCA_910950805.1 of Acrocephalus scirpaceus scirpaceus. Lineage (NCBI taxonomy): Eukaryota > Metazoa > Chordata > Aves > Passeriformes > Sylviidae > Acrocephalus > Acrocephalus scirpaceus. The sequence goes on from OU383794.1 coordinate 7,432,553, forward strand.
TGACAGGAGGGAAAGGTGGATAAGTACAGGCAAATCCTTGGTGAAACCTTCCCTGCCTGGAAAACTCTGCAGGACAGAGAGCTCTGGCTTCACCCACTGATGCTCCACAGATGCAGCAACCTAAAGCTGGGACTGAAAGATTCCAAGATTTTCTGAAAAAAAAGCACTTCCAGGAGAGGAAAGGAGCTGGAAATGAACCTTTTCCTAATTACAGGAGTGAAGACAGAAAAATGGCACTAAGCAAGCACTAAGTAAAAAAGCAGACCTGTAACAGCATGAGGAATGAGGAATACTGGGCAATTTCCTCATCTAGTGGATCAGATTTGAAGAGCCATTACAATATTTCTTCTATTTTCTCTAGGATCAACCACCAGGAAGTAGCTGCCCTGTAATTACCCTCTCTCCTATTCTGAAATTGCATTACCAGGTTCAAAGGCTTCATGGCAACCTTTCAATGATTCCCATGAGTTCCACACAGACCAGATAAATAAAAGAAGGAAAAGAGGAAAAATAAGAGACCTTTCTGAGTGATGCACAAGGAAGCTACTGGATTTTTCTCTCCTTCCAAAGGGATCTCTATGTGTGAAGAGCAAACTGCAATCCTGCCACGGGAGCAGGGCTGTTACTGTTCAGCCTGGAAGGGAATCAATCACCCCAAGGCTATAAAATTCTACCAGAGAATTCCCATGGGAGGCTGAGAACATCTCTGCCCCCAACAGGTTGCAGAATATGAGTGGGCAGGGAGCAATGCGTGACCAAATGCATGAAAAGGTCAAGTTTTGGCCTATGAAGGAGTTACAGACTCTTCCACTGGACTAAATTACCTTTGCAGGGAAAAACTCACATGGCTTGTTTTTATCCCCCACAACACACCAAACAAGGAATGCTGGGATAAGAACTGCTAACTGCGTTAATGCTGGAGCATTCCCAGGGTATGGCTCAGTGAAAACCAGGACTGCCAAACGTACCTACAATATCTTAATAAATAATGATGATTGAACAGGAACTAACAAACAGCCCCATTCCTGGTCACAAGCAATCCTGGGCAGCTGCAGCCTCTCTTGACACACTCACACAAACAATACTCTGGGATTTTTCAGGAGTGAATGATCAGGGCTGTGACACCACCAAATTTAGCAGCTATGTGAAGTTCAAGCAAATGCTAATCCAGCTTGTTATTATAAATCTTCAGCTTGACAACAGAAAAACACACCAAGAAAAGACTCTGTAGGAACTCTTCAAGCAGAACTTACCATAGGCATTGGGGAATTCTCCAGGACCTGGGCCTGGATAAAAGGGTCCTGGTCCTGGTGGCTGCACAGGATATTGCTGGGGCGGCCCGACGTATGGGGGGCCACTGTGACGATACTGGGGGGGACAAAAACAACCATCACTCTACAAGGACTTGGGCAACCTGTAACTGAGCCCCCCCCCAGTCAACAGGGATCTGATGCTCAAGCTGGTTAATTACGGCTTTGGGAATCACAGAATCACAGAATTGTTAAGGTTGGAAAAGATCTTTAAGATCACCGAGTCCAACCATCAACCCGTACCACCACTAAGTTCACCACTAACCATGTCCCCAGGTGCCACATCCACATGTTTGAACACTTCCAGGGATGGGGACTCCACCACTGCCCTGGGCATCCTCTGACAGTGCCTGACCACGCTTTCCATGAAGGAATTTTCCCTAATATCCACCTAAACCTCTCCAAATGTTAAGTGCCAAAAGTAAGGTAAAGCCAAGACAGGGAGGACACAGGAGCTGCGGTAGAACAGAGTTACTCCCCTGATTGCAGCACCACTCTGTGTTATGAGGCCCAAGGTTCTGGAGTGCCTGTGGATCTTTAAAGTCAAATTAGGTATTTTTAAAGCACTAAACATTTTCCAAGAGCTTGGTTTCCTACTGTGTTTGAGGGAGGCCTGAAAAAGATGATTTATTCCTACTGCCTCCATGCACAGAACAGAGAAAGGACAGAGGCTGAACCAGAGAATCATGGAATCATTTAGGCTGGAAAAGCCTCCTACAATCACCAAGTCCAACTGTTCCCCCAGCACTGCCAAGCCCACCCCTAAACCTTGTCTCCAGATGCCACATCCACATGTTTCTTGAACACTTCCAGGGATGGTGACTCCACCACTGCCCTGGGCAGCCTCTGCCAATGCCTGAACATCCTCTCCATGAAGAAATTTTTTCCCAGTATCTAATCTAAACCTGCCCTGGCATATGATATTCAACTACCAGCCTGATTTCACAGACACATTCCCACATACTCCTGGTGGATCCTGAGACAACCCCCACGGAACAGACGTTGCTCTGCAGTTCTTCAGGTGCCTGGATGCTGGATTTACCTGTGGGATACAGTACTGGGGGCCCTGAGGCATCGGGTAGGGCATTGGCAGGTGGTTCACCATCATGATGTGCTGGTTGGTTTGGTACACGGCAGTCGGGGTCTGCGCTCCGGGACGGATGGAGGGGCTGCTGTTCTGGATGGTGGCTCTTGGAGGCTGGATCTGAGGCCTCTGAAAAAACTAGGAGAGGGAAGGGAGAGAGGAAAGAAAATGAACCGGTCAGACTTTCTGGGAAAGAAATGGAAATATCCTTACAGTATTATAATTATGGTGTTAGTTTCCAGGGGTTGCCACACTTCCAGAAAACTGCAGGACAGTCCATGTTTCTCTGTGAACAGCAAGGCCATCTATGGCTTTCTATTTTACAAGGCAGAAACAGGCAAGAAACTTTACAAACTAATAATTATTACTTTGTATCTCCTGAATTTTACAGCTGAACCTTCAGAGCAAACTTTGGAAAAATGAGTTTGTCTAATTTTCTTTTTATAAGATGGTTTGGCTGCTAAAAAAAGGCACCTTTATAAATAGCCCAGGGAAATAAAAGATCAAGGCAACTGTTCCAATTTATCTCCAGAAGAGCTAAAAATCCAGAATTTCACAAAGGCCAGAGGCACCTCATGTCTCTCCTTCACATGCAGGTGACTTGTCCTGCCCTGTTTTCCAAAGGGTGGCAACGGGTCCCAGGGTGGCCCCAAAGCCTTGCACCATGCTGGGACAAGATGATGCCCCAGTGGATGGGCCAGGCCCAGGCAACCAAGCAAGTCTTGGCACCGGCTCCATCCTTGCCCTCCTGTGCTGGGACCGGCCCCAGCAGCCCCGGGATGGGCACTGGGGCTGCAGGCCCTGGCTCTGGATCTCAGCAGCCTGCCAGGTCAAGAGGTGAGAGATGCACTGGACACTGAGGCATTCACTGACGGAGGAGTGACCAGGTGAGAGACACTGATGCCATGCAGAACCAGGAGTTAAGAGTTACCTGTATAGGTCTGAATCCTCCCTTCAATAACGAAGCAAGAAAGCAGCAGGAAACAGAAAGAAAGCCAATGGAACAGCTTACAGATCAACAGGAAGGAATAGGATACAACATGCACCCTAAATGCACACAATTCCAGTCAGCTTCTGCCCTGCTCTGACTGATCCCTTCCAGAAATGGCCAGGAAAAGACACTGAGTGGTACCACAGACTCTGCTGCCAGAATTCCACAGGGTCAGAACTCTCCTAGAACAGTTTTATATGGAAGTATAAAAGTTTAAAAGAAACAAACAAAAAAGCCAATCAAACTATGATTTACTGCATGAAATGTGAAACTACATTTATGTTTACTCTGTTCCTAAAACATAAAATATTTCTCCTTCTGGTCTCTTTCACTGGTACAGAGAGAACAAATAAAGCAGAAACCCTGGCTCCAATCATGGATTTCTCTCATTTTCTGCACCAAAACTAGGAGGGGAAAAAATGCCGCATATTTAACTGTTAAGTAAAAAATAATTATAATAATTAGACCACCACACATCATACTGAATCCTGCTGGCTGCTGTGCAGTTATGTGTTACAGGGAGTAACTGTGCCAGGAGGAGTGAAAAAAGAAGAGAGGGGAATGAAGGGATGAGCTGGGATTATCTGCCCCAGGTTTGGGAAGGGTGGGGGAGGATGGAAGGAAGCTGTGATGTCTCTATCCTCGACACGACAACGAGCTTAAAATGGCCATTCTGGTGCTGCTGAAGACTTCATGACACCTGAGCTGTTCTCCAAAGCAAACAACTTCTCCAGGAAAGCCCCGGATGACTCCCTTTCAGATAACTAGACATTGTTACAGTGAGCACAATGATTTTATGTCCAGCCCTGTCAACCTGGATGAAGAGCTGTCCCCAGCACGCTGGGAATGTGATCTGAACCAGGAGAAGGCAAGTATTTGGGGAGAAAAGTTTGGAAGTGAGAGTGGAGAAAGCAAATGAGAAGCACAACAGCCTGCCACGGTCCTGCTCTGATAAACTGTGTGGCTGTGAGACATAGGGGAGATGCAGGAGTGTGGCATGAACCAAGCACAGGTGCTGAATTTATGGTGAGAATCACCAGAGTCTGTGATTTTTTGATATCCAAAACCACCAGAGAGTGTAGAAGAATTTTCACTGCAATTCACCGAGTAATGATCATTTTTAAGCTGCATGTTGCAGCATGTGTCTCACTGAGGGAGGGTTGGAAAAATTTAACAACCCCCACGGGTGTGTGTTTATGCAGAGTGAGAAGGGCTGATGGCAGAAGTGAGATCTCTATGAATAGCACCTCCATCCACAGGGCAGGGCAGGAAAACCCCTAATGCCAGAGATGGGGAGACTCCATCTGTGGAATCTGCTCCTCAGGCTCCTGCTGCACCTACAGAATCTGCTCACAAACAACTGAGACCATCAAGGGAACACTCCCAGCACTGGGGACTCCTTGGGCATGGACAGCTGCTCACTCCCATCACTTCCAGCTGGTCCCTAGAGGCTCCCAAGGTGAGCCCAGCTGGGGGGACAGGCCAGGGAAGCTCAATTCTTTGGGACACAGCCCAGGGCTCTTCCCTGCTGCAGCAGAAGGAAGGACAGCACTCTGTGCTCTGGAATAGGGGTGGCACTGACCTGCTGTTCCACAAGCTCTGAACATCCCCCAGAGTTGCTCAGCTGCTCTACAGCAGAAGTGGGGGGTCTCTGATAAGGAGACTGGATGTCAAAAAACCTCTCAGAGCCCTGCTAGGTGCCCACACCATCCCAGAGCTGGCTCAGCTTCAGGAATGGGGAGAAAAAGAGGAGAATTCCACCCCTAGCAGGAAGACAGAGCAGCAAGAACTGCAGATCTGTTATTCCAAGCAACATGACCATCAGAAGCTTTTGGAAGTGGCAACCTGAGACCTCTCTGACAAAGGCTGAATGATTTGTAGCTATTCCAGTTCCTGTAAGTAAAGACAGGATTCTGGAGGAAATCTGGTTTGGGAGCACTCTGCATCTGAGCTGGGTGTGGGTTTGATTGTTCTAAACCTGCAGCCCCTGACAAATTGCTTTACGCTCCATCCTCACCCCTGGCCCTCAGCAGCTCAGCCAGCAGTATTCACGTGTTTAGGAATGCTTAGGGATGTTTTGCTATTTGATTTGCTGAAATAGATGGGCACTCATCTAGGTTTTTTTCCCTGGTTTTTGCTACTTTATTTGCTATTAATTTACTAAAAAATCAGTCTTGCAAGGTCAAAGAGATGCCTGCACAGGCAACACCTTCAAGTAACACTAATCATGTCCTATGGAAGAACAGCAGGAGGGGAAAATCTGAGAGAGTTGGTCTCTAGTCCTTCTAGAAAGTGCAGGATTTGGAGTGGAGCACACCCAGGACCAGAGCAAAGGTACCCTGGGCCAGAGAAAAGCTTCTGAAAGAAACTCTGTGTTACACCAGCCCTTCCTTGACACGTTCCTTCAAAAATTAAGCCCTGCTATGTCTAACGATGGTCAATTTTTGGTTGTTCAGCAAGCTGTGAGCCATGTGGGCCGTGGTCTTTGAGTCATGTCTCATCCCCTATCTGTCCAAGTCTGTTAGGGAGGGATTTCTTGGATCACCTTGGAGTCAATGCTCCTGGGCAGTACAGTCTTCATCCAGGGCTGCTCCCTCTCATTCCGACGAGCACAAGCAAAGCCCTCTCACACTGCTTTGCTCAGCTGCCTGAAGCTCAGCTCCTCTGCCTGCTCATTCCATAAGCCCTCACTGTCCCAGCAGCCCTTCCCTCCCTGCTCAAGAAGTTCTTCTGGAAAATCAAAAGCAGAATTGCACATAGGCTCCACACAGGGTTTCTGCCAGTGCTTCCCAAAACTCCGTAACTGGAAATAATTCCAGTGCTTTAGCTGAAGGTTGCATTGCAGAGATGGTTTCAGCTGAAGAAGTCCCACTTCATGGAATTAAATCTTCTCCTTGGCACTAAGTGCCAGGATGGCTGTCACCTGCTTCCATGCCAGCCCTCCGTGCTGACCATATTTTCCAGCTTTGCACTCCATAAATTTACTGCAGACACACACCTGTTGTTTGAGCCAAAGGAATTCACACTAATTTTATGGAAATCCAGTCCAAACCTCCTGCCTACCCCTCATGCACTTCCCTGCCATTTTCCCTTTAGTCACTGCTCACATACCCCAACACCCCTCAAATCCTTTTATTTACCATCATCTTCTTAATTTTCTTTGCCAGTCACTCCGCACCCAGAAGAAAAAAAAAATCAACGATCAATGTGCCATCTAGGAAAAGCACAGATCAAGGAGAGTCCCAGCCCCCTCTGATTACCCACCACTGCTTTTCATAGATTTGCCTCTTGCTCTGTATTTCCAGGCCATGGCTCCCAATGCCAGGAGTGCTCCCTTGGACCTCAAAGCTGCACCAAAATAGAAATCTGGGATAAGAGCCTAAAAACAAACCTATGCTAAACTCAGCCTGGCAAATGTGGGCATTCTTCTCTTTTTTCCCTGGGATCATGTCTGGATGTTGTGATGGGTCCATGGAGCCTTTTGGGAGGTTGTGGAGAATGGAAACAAAAGGAAAGTTCAACAAATTGTCACCCAGGCTCTGCACTTCAGTCAAGCTTCTCATGCCCCTGTTATTAATTTTTAGTCTTTCTGGTGCCACCAGAAAGGCTGGTGGGATAACCTGAGCCTGGCCTGGGGGAGGGAGGAGAAGGTGCCTGCACAAGCAATGCAGTAGGAACTGAGGAGCTGCAGCCCTGAGATGTGAAGATCAGAGAATTGTACAATTGTTTAGGTTGGAAAAATCCTCTACGATCATTGAGTCCATTCCCTAACCCGTGTCCCCAGGTGCCACAACCACACATTGTTTGAACACTTCCAGGGATGCTGACTCTGCCTCTTCCAGTGCCTGACCACCCTCTCCATGAAGAAATTTTCCCAATACTCAACCTAAACCTCCCTTGAGGCCATTTCCACTTGTCCTGTCCCTTGCTCCCTGGTGCCAGGAGCAGGAGCTGCAGCACAAATCCCCAGGTCCTGCTTCCCCAGCACCACAGTGCAGTTCTTTTGGCTGGCTCAAAGCAAGGTTCGTTTCCTTCCCCTCAAACTCTCCCAGTTTTATTATTTACTAAATCATAAAACAAAGAGGAAAAGCCCTTTTTGGTATTTAGATGTGGCAGCTCCTTCACACACTCATGGATGCAGACAGTGAAGTGACTGCAGCAGCCGTTTCCCATCACTTTCTTGAAATACCCCCAAAAAGCTACAAAATGGTCAGCTGGGTCAGCTCAGGGAGTGAATTCCCAACCTCTCCAAGTTCCAAAGCTTTTTCACAACAGCACCCAGCCAAGCCCATTCTCTGTTGTACCAGTTACACCCAGAGGAACCCAAGTAATCCCCAGCTGAAACCGGAACAAACTCCACCAGCAACCTCAAGTGAGGGGCTGAGCCACGAGCAGCAAACTCATCTCAAACACAGTTCAAGTCAAAAGGAAATGACCACATTTCAGTTTATATATTTGATTTCTGTTTTTAATTACATCAGCTTCTTCTGAGCACTCATTCCTAAAATAAACCCCACGCTCCCCAAGTCACTTCATAAGTGAAGGGTTTTAGGCAGATTCAAATGTAACAAAAATTTGTATTTTGGGGCTTAGGTTAGAAGAAAACTGCTGTTCTGAACTGTGCTTTGTGAGGATCAGAAGCAACAAAGTGACTCCAGAGCCTCACTTAGAAAGAAAAATCAGGGAAACTCCATGCACGAAGTGGGAAATGGAGCAGCAATTCCAGGCACGGAATAGCTACATGTACTACAGCACAAGCTGACAGTGTATTTAAAAATACTGCCCAAAATACTTTGTAGGGGCTGTTTTCTGTCTCCTATAAAATGAGGTTTTCCTGCAGATTCTCAGTGTGTCATCTCGGAATCAGGGATTACTGATGCACATTTAACTTCCAGTCAGAACTGCTGCAATTATTTAATTTCTCTTCAGCCACTATTGTTAACATCCTAAATCTCTGCTATTTTCTCTCACACAGTGTGGTCACACTTTCTCCAACATTAACTGGCCCGATCAACTCCTACTGTAACTGTCCAACTCTGGGGCAGGCATTTCCATCCAGGAAAAAACCTTGCTTATAAAGCTGCCATTCAACTTCAGGTGCTTAAATCATGCTCATTTGAGTACCTTAAATATCTAATAATTACAGGCAGTAGCATTAAAGAACAATCCATTATTTGCCTGAAGGAGACCCAGAATCAATACAAAGCATGTGTTAATAAAGGCTGGGATGGACATAGGGAATTACAAACCCCACAGTGCTGCTGCTGTCTTCAAAGGGAACGTGGAGTTGTTGCAGTAAATATCAGCCCTGCTGAGGCCAATTTACTTATTTAGCCTTTTCTAGCTTACGAATCTCAGTCTCAAAGCTCTCAGCTTGTGTAACACAAGTTTAACCAAGTTTAAAAACTCCCATATGAGGATAATTATTTATGTTGATCTCAAGCACCCTGTGAATGCTGGGTTTAGTATGAACTTGCTCCCACAGTCGTGGCCCTCCTGCACATGGCAGGGGCCAAAATCCTTCTTTCCACCCCCAATCGACACGAGCATTTTGGATTAAAGGAAACAAACAGCTCATCCACAGCCCAGGTTTCTCTGTGCCTGTCCTGATGCAGCACATGACATATGTAACTGGGAATAAAGCCTGGAATATTTTTCTAATGGTGACAATTTCTCACAGATAATTATAAGCAGATTCAAATGTAACAGCGACAAAAATCTAACTGTAATAAAATTGGGAAAACACTTGGAATTTACAAGTGTCGTAAGGGCAGGACCACAACTGTGTCCAAAGGAAAGTTCTATATCTCATTCTGACAGACTGGTGGCAAAGTTCCACCAGTAAAGCCCCCAGTCACGGCAATATTTCCCCCAAGGCTGTGCTGCCTCAAGGCTCGAGGGCCAAAACCTGCTCAGAGAGAGCTTAGTAAATTTTAGGAGAACATTAAATGGCTATCAGTGAATATATCCCTTAGAAATGACTCATGAAGAAACTAAGGAGCTGCAAAGCAGTAATGTGCTCTCTGTATTGTGCAGTATAAATGCTGACCTGAAGTCAAGGTCAAGAACTAAAGTATCTAAACAAGATCCTGACCCCATTTTTGCCCAGACTATCCAGTCATCCTGCAAACACTCCTCTACATCTGTCCACGCCATCCCAGCTACACACATTGCCTCATCCCATGTGACCTCTGCCTATGAGTGAACAACTGCAAATGTCCCATTCTACTCTTTAAACTCCTTTTTTTCCCTGCTCTGGAAGGCTCCAGCTCACCTGCTGCTCCCTGAGCTGGAAGGAACAAGGATAATGGGGATTTTGGGGTGTCTGTGTCCACCTGACACTTACCTGCTCTCCTGAAACAGAACTCTCCCCATGCTGCTCATCCCAGTGTTCAACCACTCAGTACCACGAGTGAAGTGAGAACAAAAGAATTCCCTGGAACAAACTTTCAATGCCTCAAGCCCCTGTCCTGACACTAGAGGATTAATAGGATTTTTTTTCCTATTAACTTGTGGAAACAACCTGATACTTCCAAGCCAAGAGAGCTCTGGGAGAGCTTTCCCACCTTGTCCTGCCTCTCCTCCTCTTTCCCACCAGCAGTGCCACTTCTGTTCCCTCAAAACCTACAAGAAGCATCAGTTCCCAATGATAAGTGTTTTGGCAAAGAGGAGTGTAGGAGCTGAAGAAAAGACAATTTCAGACACCCTAACTACGACAGACAGGCCTGTGTATCTGTCCTGACACTAGAGAAGTCCCAATTCTGCCACCCCTGAGTTCCATATGCCAGAGTTATTCCTAGTTCTCCTTCTTAATAATGAAGTGGTTCCTTAAAAAGTCCATGTTGTGCAACAGGAATACTAAATGCTTCCTACAGCTCTGGCTTTTGTGGGCTAAATGAAAATGACATTAAGCAATGCAATGGTGACAGATAATCAGGTGTATCACACAACAAATGCAGGAACTGGGAAGTCGTTTGCTTTGCTCCAATTTGGAAAGTTGTCACTTTTTCAGGTGACATCTTCTGGAAACTGAATCCAGCTCATTTGGGAAATATTCAGAACAAGTTTCTAGTGATGTGAGAAGGCAAGGGAATCCCACAAATCCCTGGCCCTGATTTCTAGAGGTTCTCCTCCCTTTAGGGTGTGGGGTAGTTAGTGGAAGCAGTGACCCCAGGGTGAAGTCGGTGTCACTCAGCGGTGCAGGTGGCTGTTAGCAGGGTTATGCATGTGCCAATAGCTGCTACAGGGCTGCTTTCCTCCACTCGATTTAGTGGGTGAGTCACCTCCACCCCCAACCCCCAGCCAATTAGTGCAGGGTGATAACGAAGGGGCAGGTACTGTACCTGGTGATGGGCAGGTCGAGGCCCCGCTGCAAACTGAGGAAAGGCGGGAGAAACAAACACAAAAGGAAAGGCACAAAGAGTCAGAAACACCACAACGAACCAAAATGTCACACTCTATGCAAAATAAACCCACAGAAAATAAAATAACAATGACACAGTCAAAAGCTTTGCTGCAGGACAGCGACACACAGGAACTGAGGTGTCACAATGGACATCGCTACGGGCACTGTGCTCGGAGCTGGGATAAACAGCCAAAGCCACCCGGGATCCTAAAGGCACTCAGGGATGCAGACATTCCTTATCCTGTCTGGGAAGAAAACATAAAACCAAAAAAACCAACTTAAAACGAGCAGCAGTGGAGATTCTGAAACTGTTCAAGGTGGAGGTCAATGGTTAAAGCAGCTGGGCCGGAGCCATTCCAGGGATTTGGTGGGAGCAGAGGATGGAGATTCATGGCTGTGAAGAGCCAGGGAGGCTCAGGGGTGGTAAGACATCCCTGCGAGGCAAAGAGCAGCCACTGCTTGCACGTACAACCCCTGCTACCGCATTTCCAGCTTTACTCCTCTCCACTGGGATCACAGCAAACCCCCCTTAATGAGTGGGATTTGTCACCCTCTCTGAAAGCAAAGGATCAGGTTATCCTGGGGAGCTGAAGGCATCAGCAGTGGAGCCTGGATGGAGAACAGGAGGTCCTGGTTCCCAGCCCTAAGCTAAGGCTACTGAATCATTTCCCACTCACCTGGGCCACATGCAGAGGAAAATATCCCAACATAACATGCTCAGTTAACATTAAAAGCCTTTCCCAATAAGGAACTGATCGTTAAAACAGAAATAAAAATGAATGCAAGAAATGGAAAATATAAATAAAGATGACAAGGTACCCACTTCCAGAGCTGGGTTAGGTATTGAAACCCTTACTCAGTGTAATGAGCAGAGCACCACAATGAGAGCAGAGAACTCCACTGATAAGAGCTCCAGTAATAACTGCAGTGACCACAACTACATCCATAGCGGATTTTACCCACAATGTGCCTCTGCTGTGATGGCTCAGCACAGCCACCTCTGCTCACTCAGGTGCTCACTGTGGTTTACTTTCTACCTCAGAACAGTGATCAAAACTGGCTACTAATTAGTGACTTTCTTGATAAGTTTTTTTTTCAATAAGGAAAAGTGGGCCTGGGTTCACTTGCAGCTGTTCCAGCTCCTCTTAATGCCATCAGACATGAAGCAAAGCATAAATATTCACTGGTCCATTTGATCTTTTCCTTTATAAGCACTTAAATCACCTAGATTTAAAGATTTCCAAGAACTAATCTGTTAATCTTGGTATTTATATATTCCTTCTACCTTCACTTCATGGTGGCACTTGGTGACACTTGGATGAAAGTCATAAAAACCTTCAGAAATGAGTAAATATGGACACACAGACTGTTCCTGGGACAAGAGTTATAAACAATGACCGGCACTGGTTCACCAAATTCCTTTCTCACCCTGGAAAATTTACCCTACGCTTTACACTGAAGAATAAAAAAAGCATGGTCACCTTGTGAAACTAAAAAGCTATGATTTCTATTTTAATAAAACAGAAGGACTCAGAGCTTCTCAGCATCCTCCCGAGGCTTGGAGGGGAGGAGGGCAGGATGAGGAGAAACAGGTACCTGGATGAGTTTCTGGAGATAAACGCACTTCAAGTCCTTATTTTCCCAAAGAACTTCTCCTAAATCAGCTCAAATATCTTGTGTTTGGGAAAAGGGACGAAAAGTACCCTGGAAGGGCTGAGCCTTTCCGTGGGGCTGCATGTTCCATGTCAGACACCAATGAAAGAAAACAGCCAAAAAGAGAATGTTGGGATGCAGAAACCTTGTACTGCTTCACTTCAGGGCCAAGGCACCTCTCTCATCCCTGCTGCACAGAAAAGATTTGTTCTCACTGCACCTAAAACTAGAGCTGGAAGTTTGTATCTGAAGAAGGCAAAGTTTATTCCATGGTGGAAAAGTAATGTGTGTTACAAGAAATAAAACAAAATCTCCAAGTTAGTGAAAAATGCCCTCATCTGTTTTGCACTCATCACCACTGGCTCTTGATTTTACAATTTTTAAAAAATAATTCTGTTTGACAGGAATTATTCCTGTTAATAGCTGTAAGCAACAGAACAAACTGTAGTCACTGCTGGCTTAAAATAGACACTTTGCATTGTTTTTTCTCTGTTTGATGAAGACAGTAGATAGGAAAACCTAACGAATCCTGAGTCCAACCTTCTTGTCCCATCCTCCCCCACTCCCTAGAGTCCTTCCACTGTTCCATGGACAAAGGAATGTTCTCTCCCTGCGGATGTTGGGCTGGCACACCTCATCCCTCCTGGATTGCTCCAGCACACCTTTTTTTTGGCAGAAGTCCTAAAATTGGACAGTTTGTGTTGTGCTTGGAGCTGGCAGGGCCAAGAGCTAATGGGGAATTTTCAGCAGTGCTGAAGGATATGGATTTTGTTTTCCTTCCCCAGCTGGAGCTTTGCAATTCCTGCAATGGGAGCAATGCTAACGGGGAGCAAACATTAAGCCAACTGGATTGCAAAGGCAGCTGTCCTGGGAGGAACAGAAAAGCCTGAGCTCTGCACTTCCAATGGCCCTTGGATGCTGAACAGGATGCAGGAAGCTCTGGCTCAAAGGAGGAGCTGGATCAGTCCTGCCTGCCCACGTCAGACGTGCCAGAGCACAATGAAAACCCAGGGATGGCAAAGCCACCTCTCCATGCTCCTCATCCCCTCCTCACCCTCCACTCACCACAAAATGGGACGGTTAAAAAATAAACTAGAAAAAAATGATAATTAAATTGCAAATAAATAAATGAAGCGAAGAACCAAATGCAGGAGTAGCCCAGGCCTGGGCTAGTCTTGCATTTGCTTTGGGGTGGGAGGTGGAATGAGATGTGATGGACGGGAGCAGCTTTTAGTCACGGGGTGAGATGGGCACTAGCAAAGCACATGGCAAAACCTGCACACAGGAGAGCTCAGAACAATACAAACAAGGCTGACAGGTGCAGATAAATTCTTCCTCGGGATTTCCTCAGTTACAGGGCCAAAACCCTACAAAATTTAACATTAACCGGCCAAAGTTCCTGCAGATTTTCTCTCTGCTGAGTGACAAAGCCCAAGCAGCCTAGGTCTCTGTCCTACCTCAGGTCAGACCCTCCAGCTGTAATTCAGCTTTGGGCCTTTGTGGCACCCCCTCACCTGGCAGAGGCTGCCACAGCAGCTTGTGTTTTCAGCAAAGAAGCAAAATCAGTGCATTTCTGTAGCCAACAAAAAAGGATGTGGTAAAAAAATATATATAATAAAGAAAGAAAGAAGAAATAAAAACAGTGCCACGGCACAATTGCCTGTAAGAAGGAGTACAGTTTGTTATATTGCTTACAATGCAGTATTTTATCCAGCCTCTTCCAGCCAGGGACCTGTAAACCGGACTCTGTTCCAAAACCTTCCTCCTCTTCCAGTTTTCTGTGCAATGTACTGGCACTGTTCTGCTGGGCTGTCAAAAAAACTGGTTTAGAGATGCAGCTCTTCAGTCAAGTTTTTGCTCCAGTTCTAATCATACCAGCTTAGTTGTGCTTTGCAACAATTAAAGAGAAAGATGATTATACTTACTTAGGAAAGAGTTTTACCAGCAGTGACCTGCATTACTGATGAGAACAGGGCACTAAGGACAAATTCCCAGCTGTCATGTAAAAAAGCTTCAAAGTCAGCATTACCTGGCTCATTCATCAGCAGAGGTTAAAGAGGCCTCAGAACAAACCCTGGCATGTCCTGAAGGGGAAACCTCTAGTGCTGGGAAAGTGCCCCAGTGATGTTGCAGGTTTGGGGATTCTTGCCCTGGGTGTATCTGTATTTATATCTGTTTTGTGGACAAACTCCTCTGCTTCAGGAGCATTCGCCTTACTCTAAAAAGAGAAGAGTGCTGGGAAGGCACCAGGGGGTTATGGGCAACCTGTAGGTGTCCTGACACAGAGGGGAAGAAGGTGCAAGACTGCTGCTGCCTTGGCTGACGGAGCCTTGAGATGTGGTGATGGGAAGCCACCATGCCTCTGGAAGCTGGGCAAAGCCTCTGATGCCCTAGGAGGGTCTTCTAACATCATGCGAAGTTGTGCTACAAGCAGAGACTCCCCAGAAAGTACTTGGTTTGGGGAACTGACGTCCTACACCAGCAGAGCGGTATCACAATAAACACCCACCCCCAAAAAACAGACTGTGAAGGATGATCAGACCTGAAGTTGGATGAAAAAGGGGCTCAGCACAAAAAGATCTGAGTACACAGAAGCTCTAGGTTACATGTGAGCACCTCCAGGGTTAGAACTGATCAGTGGCACTGATTTGGGAGCAAAGCCCAGAGGCCAATGGAAATGGAGTGCTGCTGCAGAGAACTGCTTGTGTTTGATCTTTGGTCTATCCCTGTGTAAAACACATCCTTAAAGAAAAAGTGAAAAAAAAAAAAAGAAGAAGAAAAGAGAAAGATTCTGGCAATGAATCTGAACTCTATAATGAAGTGAGCCTGAAAGCAACTAGGCTGAAAATAAATGGTGTTATTTGAAGGTAGGTGAGAATCCCTCCATCGCTTCTTTGGGAACTTTAGAAGGAAAATTATCCTTATCAGGATAGTGTCTGAAAAACTCAGTCAAGGTTTGCCATTTGGGATGTGCTTCCAGGCCAGTAAAATGGGCTTTCCAGAGAACCAGCCATGTGCTATGGACACACACAGATGGAGAAACACACGAACGAGGAGGAAAGAACAGGAGAATGAGGTCAGTGTGGGCTCCTTACCGGCGAGCGGGTCTGAGGCTGCGTGTTCATTGTTTGAGGGGCTTGAGGGTACACCAATGTGGTTGGAGCTGCATTCTGTCCTGAGGGATAAGGAGCCTGCCAGAGAACAAGAAAAGCAAAGTGAGTGGATCCAATGATTCACCCCAGAAAACAGGAACAGAACATGCTATCAGCTGGAGTGATTGACATGGAGATAACGATGAAAAGATTGCAATGGAGAAACCGTCTCTGTTGAGGAGCAATTCATCACGGCTTCTCATGGCAGCAGCTTGTAGCTCCACTGGTAACTAACAGCTGCATTACTCATTATTAGTCAGAGTTTACTACTGTTCTGTAAGTCAGTTTGCTACTATATGTATCACCTGAGCTCTCCAAGTGCTGCAGTGGAAAACAAACCAAGATACACATGACCCCAACAAAGTGTCACCAAAACCCTACGTGTTCAAAGGCCTGGACACCTCTTTCTGAAAGCCTCCTCTGAAACAGCTTCCAAGGAAAGGCAGAACTGTAGACAATGCCAATAAATCCTCCAAAATCAGACAAACAGCAAGAAACAATCTTGAGTGTGTTTAACAGAAGCTGCAGCTGCATTAGAGCGTTTCCAATGCAATGGAAGAGCCCAAAGTCATCCCAGATGGAAGGCAGGCCATGGCTACAGGCTCTGCACAGTTTTCCTACTTCCAGCCCTTTCCACGGGCTATAACAATTTATCCCATCAGATGCTCTCCCCAAGTGTTATTTACCCTACGTAACAATAAACTGGAGCTCTGGAGCTCTGCCAATGACGCATTTTAACAAGACATTTAGAAATAACTTTTCAGAGCGCCTTTTTCCTTATTCTTTTGGAACAAAAACATTATCATTTACATTATTATTTTTTTTAATTGTTTATTATTGTAATGGCACAAAAACCAGCCACCAGCCTGCAACAGCCTTTGCTCTCAAGAACCATAGAATCACCTAACTGGTAATGTTGGAAAAGCTCTCTAAGATTCTTCAAGTCCAACTGTTCCCCACCACTGGCAAGGCCACCACTAAACCATGTCCCCAGGTGCCACAGCTACACATCTTTTAAACCCCCCAGGGATGGGGACTCCACCACTGCCCTGGGCAGGCTGTTCCTTCTCCTCCTGTCCCTGTTCCCTGGGAGCAGAGCCTGACCCTCTGGCTGTCCCCTCCTGTCACAGAGTTGTGCAGAGCTAGAAGGTCCCCCCTGAGCCTCCTTTTCTCCAGGCTGAGCCCCTTTCCCAGCTTCCTCAGCTGCTCCTGGTCCTCCAGCCCCTTCCCCAGCTCTGTTCCCATCTCTAGCCATGCTCCAGACCCTCAGTGTCCTTCTTGTCCTGAGGGACCCAGAACTACCCCAGGACTGGAGATGCCCCAGAAGTGTCAGAACAGGGGTACAGTTTGCATTGCCTTTTTTTTCTGCTTTGCCATCCCCTGGACTAATCATCTGCAGATTGAAGTAAATGAATACATAGTTTGGAAACAATTCAACCAAGAATTCCCTGATCTCAGGGAAAAAAAAAAAAAGGAAAAAATGCAACAAATACCCCTCCCCAAAACATAGTAGAGAGGATATGGGGAACGAAGACAGCCCAAAAATAGCCCCATCCCAAAACCCAACTGCTGCAACATCTCTTCCTTCTCTGGGACCACACTGGAACTGCTTTTTAAAGAGCAAAATTTAGACATGACTCCACAGACACGCAAGGACACTGCTCCTACCACACAACTAGGCAGGACCTTCTGTTAGCTTCTGCCTCATTTTCACAGCTTTTTGGGTCAAAATGATAAAATGTGTGTCTCCAAATACATCACTAGATCTTTCCTGTGATCCAGGACACCAAACACACTGGGCAGGGTATTTAGCTGGACAATGTTTTTCTGAAGAGTTTATACTGATACAGCAGCACAGCCTCTGGTTCAAGAGCAATTAAATGCTTTGCTCAGCTCCTGATGGCTGCACCATCCTCTGAGCGGTAGGCAGGGCAGGAGCTCACTGATCCAATCCACTCCAGCCAACTCTTCCCTCCCTTTTCACCACCGCCAAAACCTAATTAATGTAAACAACTAAATGGAAAGAAGCTTTCTAATTTTTTTTTTGAGACGTCAGATGCAGCATCAACTTGTTCCCTTTTACTTGATGGGTGATTCTGCTGGAGCTGGTGGTGTCAGTGTCATTCCAGAGTAAATAACCCAAAGCTAAGGAGAAGTGGGGAAACTCTTTTCATTCACAACCTGGAGAAGCTGTCCTACCTTTGAAGTATCCTGCTGCTGACTTTCTGCATCTGGGATCTCTGCCCAATGTGAGATTAAGGCTTCTTCCACAGGTCCAGATGCTGCTGTTCATACCATGGAATCATGGAAGGGTTTGGATGGAAGGGACTTTAATCATCCTCATCCCATTCCACCACTGCCATGGCAGGGACACCTTCCACTGTCCCAGGTTGCTCCCAGTCCCTTCCAGCCTGGCCTTGAACACTTCCAGAGGCCCAGGGGCAGCCACAGCTTCTCTGGGCACTGTGCCAGAGCCTCCCCACCCTCACAGGGAAGGATTTCCTCCTAATATCCAACCTAGACTTCTTCTCTTTTAGTTTAAAGCCATTCTCCTTTGTATCTCTCCCACCAGCCATTGCGTACACAGGGTAGGTGACTCTTAGGAAATATTATAAATAAATAATACCAATAAATGTACCAGTTGATCACCGGCTCCTTGTGCCTCCAGCTCCACATCTCACGGGGCTGAGATCTCATCCCAAACTGCTGCTCCCACAGCACCTCATCAACAAGAGAAGAAAATACCTACTATTCTTCCCCATCTTCAGGCTCATGAAAACATTTTCTTCAGGCTTTAATTGCATGTGACAGAGCAGAGCTCTGATATGACTCCCAAAGGGCAAGTCAGATATCTGATGCTGCCCAAAAGTCAGTACGCACCTCCAAAACAGCCTCCATTTTCCTATAATCACCCAAGCCAAAGGAAATGTGAGAGAAAGGGAGCACAGCTATCACTAAGCCTAAAAATCCTCTGAGTTTCAGCACCAAAAGTATAAAACAGGTATTTGGAAACACAGTGCCAAAGGCACTTCACTGGTGACACGTCACTTGTGACACTATGACACAATCCAGTTTAAACTTGCTGTAGCATTTAAAGCCTACCAGAATGAGCACAGCATTAAGTTATAAATAAAGAAAAAAGCGTATAAAGGTTCAACTAGAAGGCACAGAAGGGTTTCTGCTATTAAGGTGTCATCAACCAATGCAGTTTTGGACAGATGACCCCTGTAGGTGTGAGGTCACAAGTAAGGAACAAGTGCAACACAAATCCCACTGAAGACCACAAACATCAGCTAAATAAATGTGTTTTACAACTACTGCACAACAACAAATCCTTCTGCTCCATGTGTTTCCAACCAGAGGGCCTCTGCCTTAACTGGTATTTGTATTAAAACCATCATCAAGGGCAGAAAAGGGAGGGAAAAACGGTGTATATATTTCTGCAGGTATTAACTTCACATCGGCTGTGGGAGCCTAAATAAACTATCAAAGATCCAACAGAATAAATCACAGCACTCTGCTGCTTTTAATACACATCAGCTGATTAAAGCATTGCATCTATTCATCTGTCAAAGGCCTTTTTCCTGTGCCAAGCAGCTAAATGGGTACAGAAAGTGATGTGGTCACGTGCAGCCACACAGGACTCCATGCACCGTGACTGGAATGCTGGAGTGGAAGAGATCAGCAAGGAAATGCTCAAAAAATCCTCTCAATAAACTCCCATGGAGGGCAAGGCTGGGAAGCAAGTACTGCTCTGCAGACAAATGTTGGTTCTGAAGCATCTTAAGGCTGGACTGAATCCCTGAAGTTCAAATAACCGCTGGAAGAGGACAGTGCTGCTGAGCTGCTCCACTTTGAGACAGAGCGATTTGCTTCCCTTAAAGCTCCCATCTTCCTGATTTTATACTTCAGCTGTGGCTGTTCAGGGGAAGAAGGTGATAATAGCTGAGTGTTCATGTATTCCCACAACTTGCTGGGGAAACCCTTTCTACTGGGCTGTTTCCACCTCAAGCTGCTGCCTGTGCTAAGCAAGGAAAAATAATCACTGTCAACAAAACAACTGAAAAAAGTTATTCTTAGCTCAGGCCTCGAGCTGGTTAATAAACACTGAGCCTGAAGTGTAATATGACTCCCTTGAGACCGCCTGTCCTGGGAATAAACAAAGTACACACATCAGGCTCAAAAGAGCCGAGTCACCCAGCTCTGCCTCTGGAAACATTTTTGGGAACAAAACCCTTCCAGCCCCAGGCAGAAAGGTGTCACTTGCTGAGGTCTGTGGATGGGTTGGCTAGGAAGGGGTTAATCCCTGTGGCTGATTCCCAAATCCTCTCTGGACTCAGGGAAGAGGTTACTGGGTCTATACTTACTGAAGTTACACAGGAGGAGGAGGAGAACTGGACTAGCAGCTCCAGCACATGACCGTGACTCAGGAGCTTCACTGCCGCTCCCAGCGCTGGCCATGACCTTGGGGAGGGAACGTTTGTATTCCCAGTCAACTCCCAGTCCCCCAAACCTTCAGTTTCGCAGTCACTTCCCAGTCCCAAACCTTTTTATTCCCAGCCGACTTCCAGTCCCAAACCTTTGCTTTCCCAGTCACTTCCCAGTCTCAAACCTTTGTATTCCCAGTCACCTCCCAGTCCCAAACCTTTTTATTCCCAGTCACTTCCCAGTCCCAAACCTTCGCTTTCCCAGTCACTTCCCAGCCCCACCAGCACAGCCACGGCTCTGGCTCTCCCTGGACACCAGCACAGACCAACATGGTGCTGCAGGGGAATAAAAACTACAGTCCCTTGCCCAGGTGGTTTTACATCTCATTATATCTCTTGTATCACTGCACTACTGATAGAGAGCACCCAGCTAAAAACTCGTCCAAGTGCCACCACGAACATTTTCAAAAATATCTTGTCATTATTTAATGACAAGACATAAAATATCAAAAACATGCACTGTCTGGAAACAGGATAAAACTGTTACGAGATCCATCTCTTTCCTTAAACAATATAACACCCCCAGCCCACGCCTGTTTCTCCTGTAGTACAGGGATTTGTGCATAAAACCTGCACTGCTCTGTTCCCAAGCCATTCCCTGACCTGGTTAAATGCTAAATATTGATTCAAAGCCCCCAGCTGGACACTCAGAGGCACAGTCAGTGTTCCTTAGGCTGTACCTTATAAGGGTCCTGTCCCTAGATTTATTAATTCTTACTCACACAACCCTCTAAGACCAAAGGCAGCTGCCCCTAGAGCAAGGTACAGGAGTGAGAGGTCACTGCACTCGAGTCTCCTCTTCATCCCTGTTTTTAACAATCAGACTTGGTTTTCCTTCCAGCTGCTGAATGATTTTCCTTGAGGAAAACCACAAAGGGAGCAGGGACTGGCTGTGTTGATGCACCAACCATTAAGACTGCTTTTGCAAAGTTTTCTCCTGGGTCACTGGCCTGGACAGCAGGAATTTGGCCTCAGACGCAGGTGAAGAAATCCCCCACAGCAGCAGAACCCATCACTTTGCTCACATGTGTGGAGTAATGGTGACAGCAAGGATGTGGCTTTTAATTGTGAATCATCATTTCTTTGTGGAGCTGGGCTGCGTTTGCCCTCCCACAGCCCCAAATCCAATCACTGTGACAACTCAATCATTGCAATCCAAACAACTGCAACCCTCCAATGAGGGATATCTCTGGGCATTCAGCTCTGGGAAAGTAAGAGGATTATAACTTAAACCCTGTATCTTCATTTCTCCCTAATGAACTCCCTGCGGCAGCGCAAGCTGGAACAGCAGCTCCTCAGGCACACCCAGCACCTTGATTTCCCCCAAGCTTTGGTTTCTGCATACCCTGATTTTGAGAAAGGTGCATCAGCACAAACTCAGTGTCGAGGGAAGAGGCTTTCCTGGCCTCCCCACAGGCAGCTGCTCCTGTTCCTGTGAAAATGCACAAAACTTCTGAAGACTGAAGGTTATAGCAAGCTTTTACTTTTTATCTGATGTGAAAAGCTGTGTTATTGAAGGCAGAGAGAACAGCCTCAGCCAGAGCATCCCAGAAGAGCCCAGAATCTCCTCCTCCCACAGACACTTGGCCAATGAAAGGCTCCTCTTCCATCCAGGTGCTGCCTTAGGAATACCAGCAGCATCCAGGGAAAGGCTTATGAAAATTCCTGCTCTCCCTTCTCCCTTACCACACTCCCAGGGGCTGCAGCAGAGATCACTGAACACAGGGTAGAGCAGCTTTTAACGTAAAATCAGTATTAAGGGACAAAATTAACCACTTTGCAACTATGTCACTGAGTTCTGGAGATGCCCAGGATCAGCCTCAGGCACCTCCTGCACCTCACCACAAACTGGACATTGCTTGCTCCTGCATCTCTTCTGGACACATCTGAATGTCACCATTACTTTGGCAACTACATAATTCAAGTCTACCTCACTTTTTTTCCTCCCTGGTGTGCTCTGCACTCAGCAGAACAGGCTTGGAAGCTGCTGGCAAGAAAACTCCAGAGTATTTCTATATACTCTCCAGAGTATATAGATCCAGCTCATGCAAGTATTACAGATGATGGTGGAGAAATCTGAATTATTAATTTTATTCATTTCAGACTTTTTTATACAGCACTCCCTCAAATAATGCATAAAGCATATTCCCTCATTATTCCTGTGAATTATTCCACTTTTAAAAATAGCACAACAAATGATTAAACCACCAAACAAGTACAATTCCCCTTTAAATGCTTGCAGTTTGCCTTTCATTATTACAATGATATTTCAATGATCATCACACACACTCTCAGATCCCTCTGCTTGAACACAAGTCCCCATGCACAGCTTTTGCAATGCTGCAAAACAACAATATGCAGCAGTTCTACTCTGCTGCCCCTCTAAGCCAGGGCTGCTCCCCTGCAGGGTGCATCAGCACCTGAGAAAAAACGTTTTCCTGAATATATATTATATACCTGGAATATTCAAAGTCCCATTAAAGTCAGTGACAAAAGGACTAGAGCTCTTCCCTGACACCAAACAAATTGTGTAGATGAAGGGCTTCCACATAAAAAAACCAGAGTTAACACAATTCAAGTGCAGACACTGCTCCTGACGGAGGGCTGGGATGGCACCAGAGTGGGACATGGTCCAAATCTCTGCACATCAGATTTACTGGGAAGTTTTGAGGTTTGGATTTGGGTGGAGGCACATAATAAACAGGAACTGTGACTGTTCAGTGAGTTTATTTAGCTGTTTCCTCAAAATGCCAGGACTCGGCTCCAGGTGTTTTGCCCGATTTTAGGAGTTTAACAAATTGCAGACAAGTAAAAGACACAGAGAAGAAGTAGCTGGCATCCTCATTGCCCTTCTCCTGACAAGTACACTGGTTTATTCCTTCTTTTTGCATAAGCCCAGCCTTCAGGGAATTCCTCTTGATAAATATTAAGATTTTAGTGGAAGGTGTCCCTGCCCATGGCAGGGGGTGGAAAAAGATGAGCTTTAAGATCTCTCCAAACTGAAACCAGTCTGGGATTCTATGATTAAGCTCAGCCTTTAAAAGGATACAAATATCCTCACCCAGGAGGAATTACTCCTTCTCCTTCCCATTTTTCCTCTGCAGCAGCTTGTCTTGGGTTACATCACCTGTATCTTATTACCTGCACAGCTAAATTTAAAACAATCTTTTTTATGGCTTTACATGTTTTCACCTCACACATCTGAGTAGGCAAAGCAGCAAGGCACAGGGAAACTGACTCCCAGGTAACATCCACAGAGTTACAGGCACTTTTCTTACTTCAACGTGGATAATGAGATTGTCCTCAAGGTAAGATGGTGAAGGAACATGGTCTGCTGTTCCCTGGACAAGGACTGTTTGTGCCAGGGACCACAGAGACACAAAATGCACATTCTTGACCTGCTGGAGTGAGTCCTGAGGAGCCCATGGAGACAAGACTCCAAAGTCCCTCTGCTCTGGAGCCAGGCTGGGGGAGCTGGGGGTGTTCACCTAGAGAAGGCTCCAGGGAGACATCAGAGCCCCTCCCAGTGCCCAAAAGGACTCCAGGAAACTGGAGAGGGACTGGGGACAAAGGATAGAGGGACAGGACACAGAGAATGGTTTCCCACTGTCAGAGGGCAGGGTCAGATGGGCTATGGGGAAGGAATTGATCCCTGTGAGGGTGGGGAGGCCCTGGCACAGGTTGCCCAGAGAAGCTGTGGCTGCCCCTGCATCCCTGGAAGTGTCCAAGGCCAGGCTGGACAGGGCTTGGAGCGCCCTGGGATAGTGGAAGGCGTGGGACTGGATGAATTTTAAGGTCCCTCCAGCCCAAACTCTTCTGGGTTTCAGTGATATTCTCCTCAGCTCTACTGGGTGTATGCGTCCTTCCCCACGGTGCAAAGGCAAACAGAACACCCAGCTTGAGGGAGAAAAGAATCATCTTCCTCCCTCCCAGGTAAGGCTCCAGCCCATGAGCCCATGCTGAACTCCAGACACAGCAGAAGACCTGGACTGAAAGACCAAACCAGTGTGATTTTGAGCCAAGGGCATGGACAGGTGTCCTGCTGGTGGCTGCTCTCTCCCAAAGACATTTTTAAATCCATCAGCATGGAATCTGCCGCTAATGAAGGTGTGAGGCCGTGGATAACATCAAAGGAAATCATTCCATAACATCTGGAAACACTGCTATGGCTTCACTTGGCTCCTTACTGAGGCTGAATTGCTAGGCTCTGCCCTGGCTGCAGCACCTGGCTCGCAGCCTAGAGTGGTCTGCTAATGACCATTATGTAATTAAGTAAATTGGCATTTTCTGTAATAAGGGTACTCAAAAATACGGAGTGCATGTGTGTGCTGAGGGCAGAAATTCCAACATTTCCACTCCTGAAAGCGGAGCAGGGACAGTCTACAGAAACACCCTTGAGTTCACAGAGTGCCTTTCACTGATTCTATAAAACTGCCTCCCATTTTAACAAAATAGACTTCAAGGACAAATACTTGTTCCCAGGAACACAACTCCAACCAGCCAAGACCCTATTCCACATCAAAACAGCATCAGCAGCTTTGCAGCTTTCCTCCTATTTTCTTCCGAACGCCAGCAAGAAGCTTTAAAAATGTGTCATCTGATATCTCTGAGGATGCTGCCACCCTTGGAGATACTCAGAACCCAAGGGAAGGTGGCCCAGAGTTATCTGCTACAGCTGATCCAGCTCAGAGCAGGCACCTGGACCTGGTGATCCTAGGTCTCTTCCAACCTTCACCTGTGTGAGGGCAGCAATCAGATAAAATATTCAAGTTTTACTGAATTACACTAAAGCCCAGAAATACCCTACATATAAAGTGTCTGAATTTGCACAAAGCTAAAACAAGTAAAAAAATTATGGGTTTCTAATGGCACCCTAAGGAGGGATCTGTAGAGAACATGGGCACAGCCCTTCCAGGCTGCAGGGAGTGGAATTACGGCTCTGTCATCTTTGTTGGTTCAATGGAAAGCAGCACAGCGAGAGTTCAGCTGGCAGGAGAACCAGGCTGTTTATGGATTCAAAGCCTCACCTCTGGAATGTGGCCGTCCCTGCTGCAGGTTAAATGGCTCCAGAGGTTATTCCTCTGTTTCCCAGTCAGACACGACAGCTAACAGTGGACTCCAGGAACTCCAGGGCTCCATCTCCCTGGTTTCTCTGGCTGTAGGGATATTTTATGCCCTCTGTGCTTACAAAATACAGCCTGTGTAAAGCCCTGACTTTTGTGCTGACTCTGGTGCTTTATGGAACACATGGTGTTTGTTTAAAAACTGCGTATTTTCTGGAGCATGCAAGAAAGCATCCATTAAATTGCATGGAACAGAAGGTACTACTACAGAAGGAATTCCAGAATTGAAATCATTAAATATAAGAAAATGGCAAATTGCCTAATATTGTTTTGTCTTATATTATGAATAAAAATGTGGTTCAACAAGTGGCAAAGTCTGAAAAGCACCAAAATAAAGCCCAGGGCACATGACTGTGAGAACAGAAAACGGATGTGGAAGAGTCCTGAAGAAAGGAGAATTTTTAAACAGCTACAGAGAAGTTTGATTTTCTATTAAAAATGCTGTTTTATTCCACCCCAAACCAAGTTACTGGCAAATTTAAAAGTGCTTTTGATTCCAAATAATATTACATGCCGAACAAAGCCACTTCCGCTCACGCAGCAGCCAGGATGTGCCGTGAGGCCAAGACACCCACTGAGAGCTTTTCCCATTCCAAATCCCTGTGCCTGTACAGGGTGGAAGGGCTAGGGAACACCCAGAGCCAGGTCAAAGCTACTCCAGAGAGGAAAAGCTCAAGCAGCAGTAGAAAAACACTTCTCTCCCCACTGGGCAAACCAGACTGCTTGGAGAAGGATTAAACACACCTCTCAGAGCTGGGATTTTTTACAAGGGCCTGGAGTGCCAGGACAAGGGAATGGCTTCCCACTGTCAGAGAACAGGGACAGGTGGGATATTGGAATGGAATACTTCCCTGTGAGGGTGGGAAGGCCCTGGTACAGGGTGCCCAGAGAAGCTGTGGCTGCCTGTGGATCCCTGGAAGTGTCCAAGGCCAGGTTGGACGGGGCTTGGAGCAGCCTGGCATAGTGGAAGGTGTCCCTGCCCATGGCAGGAGGTGGAATGGGATGGGATTAAAATCCTTTCCAACTCAAAACATCCTGGGATTCTACAATACGATTCTATGAGGCAGATGAGGAATAGCTCTAAAGCCAGATCTAGACCCAACTAGACTCAGTATTTGTGCTGTTATCTTTTCTTTACACACGTACATGATAGAATTGTAATAGGTCTTCCTTTCTTTCCTTTCCTTGCTAGAAAAAAAAAAATGAAAGGCTCTTTCTGTCCTTCTTGAGTGCACAAATACTAAAACTAATTCATACATCCTCCTATGTTGCGCCTTATGAAAGCCAACTGCTTCCAAGGTTAAATAATTAAAATAAATGATGTAATCAGCATTTGAAACTACATTATGCCTTCCCAACTCTCCCTTCCTGCAGCTCTTACACCCAGATGCTCTCCCAAATTAGAAGATACCCATGAAGCCAAGTATCTCCACACAAAAGCCCCCTGAAGCCCAAAGGCACCAAGACACAAGACATATTTGATGTTTCCAGCCAGATTTGCCCAGATCTAACTTAATGAGGTAAAAAGCACAGTAATGAACCAAAAATAATTAAGTACATTCTAGGAGGAAATATTCCCAGCATTATTAACTCAATCAAAATCCTCCTAATCCTATTACGAACCAGAGGGTTCAGCTGCACTTCCAGTAGGTCTTGAACACAAAGGCCAAAAGAAGATTACACTTCTGAATTGATCAGCTATTAAATAACTCGCAGTTTCAAATCTCCACCTGCAGTCACATATTCCTGCAAGCCTGGAATTTGCAAAATGCATTGGAAATGTCCTGGGATGAAGCCTGACCCAGATGTACAGAAAGAAACACAAGAAGTGATAAAAAAAAGAGGTAGAACTCTTGACTGGTCAGAAAAAAATCCATTACTACATATTAATCTGGTTATTTAGGTAGGTTTATTGTTCATAAAACACTATCAGGAGTTGAGTTGTTTAAATTTATTTTATTCTCATTATCTGGAATAGACAGAAGATTCAAGAAACTGGAATCTGCTGCTTGGAGGAGCAGCACGAACAGGCAACGTTTTCCCTCAGCTGGTCCAGCACCAACTTCTTCACTTATACAAGGAGAGTTTAATCTTTCATTCTGTGTCCACATTATGAATAAATACCCTGACTGACAACCATAGGAGTTGCAGGATTCCGAGTGGTTCTAAGAGGAAGGGAATTGGCTATAACGGCACCTTACACAAAACAAGGAGGCTCCTACACAGGGAAGTTCTCTGGGGGAAAAGCTCCCTGCAAAGCTTGGAGACCAACTCAGATCAAGGGATCCAAAACAATGCTCCTGAACACAGAAAATTATGAACACGGGGTTTATCTGAACGAGACAATAAAACTGGGAGCCCCTCATGCCCCAGGGGCAATGGAAGTTTATTATCTGATTTTATGCCAACTATTTCCTTCTAGCAAAGCACACATGGACCCAAATAATGAGGAATCATGGATCTGGAAGGGACCCACAAGGATCATCCAACTCCTGGCCTTGCACAGACACCCCAACAATCCCACCCTGGGCATTCCTGGCAGCGCTGTCCAAATGCTCCTGGAGCTCTGGCAGCTTCGGGGCTGTGACCATTCCCTGGAGAGCCTGGGCAGTGCCCAGCACCCTCTGGGGGAAGAACCTTTCCCTAATCTCCAACCTAAACCCTCTCCTGACACAGCTCCAGCTCTTCCCTCAGTCCTGTCCCTGGTCACCAGAATTTGGGGGAAGATGAGTTTAATATGTAGCAACAAGACTCCAAAGGCAGTTGTCTCCAACAGGAGGAGCGAACAAGGAGTAACACTCTCCACATCCCAGGGCACCTGACTGACCCCAGGGTACCAGTGGGTGAGGTTACAATTAAATTACATCCTTCCTTCTGTTCCAATCCCTTAATAAACATCCCTTTATTAAAAGCATCTCAAATTGGGCTGCAGAAGATTGAATAAACATCATGGTTCTAACAGGATTATTCCAGCTCCTGTAGAAAGAATCCAAGATCATAAAAGAGGGGCTTGGGGATTGCCTAATAAACATGCCACAGATGGCAGGCAGGCTTGCTTCCTGGCACATATTGCCAGACCTGAAGGTACTAAGGAATGTCTCCCTGCTATTACAAATGCTAATTTAACGATGGTGACATTTTTGAGGACCAGAATGAGACCACAAAACTCTCTTCAGGCACAGAACCAGATGGTAACAAGTTTCAGCTGGTACAATCTGTTCTGGATTCAAATCAGCCACGTAAAAGTCAAGGTCTCCGTGTATCAAGATCTAGAGAATTCAGCCCTCTTGCACTTTTGTTCACCTGGGTATAGCTTGACCTTTTAGGTGCAGGTGAGGGATGTCCAAAACTACAACAGCTCTGGAGGAAGTCCCCATCAATGCTGTAGGAACCTCTGCTCTGTGAGGGCTACAGCATTCCAGCCCATTCCAAGAGGCAGCCGTGGGCAGGCAGCACCAATCTGCTTAGTGCACAGCATGTTCTTAATGAGAGCTGAAGATATCCTGATCACAGAGGAAATTCCTGGCAATTTGTTCCAAGCACGGATGCTTAATGCTTCCAAACTGTGGGCCTGCGCTAAGAGAATCCCTCAGCATCCCATTGGAGCCAGCAGCTCTAAAGCTGAGACAGAGAAAGCCAAGAGTCTTTTCCAAACCATTCGCCCTCACATGCCAGAACCCACTGCACTTGTTCCTTGGGATCCTCCAAAACACTCCCAGGTCATAAGGAGGATGAAACTGTCTTCTTCAGGTGCCCTAAGCTCCACACACTGCCTCTGGAGGAGCCCTCTCCTCCTCTGTTAACTCCATGGACAGAGGAAAGCTCTTTCCTGCTGCTCCCAGCCCAGCTGCTCTGGAAGTGCTCTGCTTTCCTATTATCCCATCCTACCATGGCTGCCCCATTCATCAGCGTAAGGCACAGCTGGAACGGGGCAGATTTACAGCATTTCAGCTGCTCTCTGTTAAGGGCTCTGGGAATGCTCTCAGCCTGCTCTGGATTCTCCCATCCATCACGGGATGGTGCCCAACTGTCAATCCAGGCCCTACCTGAGCCTGGATAACCTGCTCTGGGAGGCATATCCAAGGAGGAACTGCTCTGCTCCTTTTCCAAAGGCTTCTCCTTTCCTCCACACACTGAGAAAGGCAATTGTGTCAAACCAGCCTCTTCTGCAGCCTCAAGCCAGGAGAGGAGGCAGAGGGGCTGTGCCCCTCCTCTCCCTGTTAGAACAAGTGGGAAAAAAAAAAGCAAAACCCACCAGGAATATGAAATTTTATGTACTTGGAGCCACATCTGGCCATAACACCACTGCAGCAGCATGTGCTGCGCATTCCCCCGCGCCAGAGCTTAGTACATCCCCAAGAGCAGCACTATGATTTCAAGGCCCTGGAATTTAGGAGGTAGAGATGCTGCCTGTTGCTGCAAAGACGGGGGTGTGGGGCTGTTCCACATCACTGCCAAGGTCTCCTCACTGTGCTGCACAAAGTAATCCTGAAGGGCAGCAAAGTGCCAGAGGGTGTTCGTCAGGGAAGTCCTCTCAGAGGAGGTGAAACAGAGATCTTGTTTTGGCTATGTCAGATGGAAACAGTGGAGGAGTAAGACAAAGGGTCACCCAACCACAGCACCGCAGAACCAGCTGTTTCTGTCTGTGTAGATAAAGCTAAAGCAAACCAAAGGTACAACGTTCACTTGCACCTGACTTTTCAGGTTAAATATCCCATAAATTCCCTGATCCCTGGTTTCCAAACTCCCCTTCAGACCACTCGGCACAATGTCGTCATCATCTCATCACACACAAACTTACAGTGAACTGCTCCAGCTCCTAGAGCTCTGGTAAGGGAGAGCAATTCCTTTTATCACTTACTAGAATTCAAGGTATTATCGAATCTCCCAGCCCCTAGACGTGCTGGGACAGGCAGCTTTGGAGCAGCCAGGACAGTGAGAGGTCACTGGTGGAACCAAAGCATTTGTTAACCCTCATTCTCCTTCGGAGCATGGCCTCTGCCAAGGGTGAAGGTGAAGGGTCTGGAGGAGCCACACGAGGAGCAGCTGAGGGCAGTTGGTATGTTCAGCCTGGAGCACCCATTGCAGGCTACAGCTCCTCCCGAGGTGCAGCTCTGATCTCTGCTGTGATCAGGGACAGGATCCAGGGAAGGGCTGGAGCTGTGCCAGGAGGGTTTAGGTTGGAGAATCAGGGAAAGGTTCTTCTCCCAGAGGGTGCTGGGCACTGCCCAGGCTCCCCAGAGAACAGGAACGGCCCCAAAGCTGCCAGAGCTCCAGGAGCGTTTGGACAGCGCTGCCAGGGTTGCCCAGGGTGGGATTGTTGGGGTGTCTGTGCAGGGCTAGGGGTTGGATCCCTGCGGGTCTCTTCCAGCTGAGGACATTCTATGGGTTTTGTGAGATCCCCTCTTAAAAAAACTCTTGAGCCTGAGGAGATGCTGAGATCCCACCTGGGTAACAGCAAGGAGAGACTCTGCTGAGCCCTGACTGAGCACTCTGAACAATCTGCCCACATCAACAGTGACATACATTCTATCTCTGCCCAAACTCCATTTAGCACCAAATGACATCCCAAAGCCCAAAACATCCACCAGTATTTTCACTCACTACTGCCTCAAGAGCAGTGGAAAGACTACTTTGGAAAGACTCACTTTGATGCATATTTATTAAGTCAGGGTTCTGACAGAGAAATCAATGACCCCTAATCAGACTCTAATTCAAACAAAGTGGTCTTGTCCTTACCTTTTATGCACAAACACACCCTTGCTATGTTAGGCACGACTGGACAAAGGCAAAGACAACCTCGTTCAGTTGCAGCATGGGTAGGTAAAATACAGCTATTTGTGGTTTATTGCTGTTAAAGTAATTAATAGTAACACATTCATCTGAATCCCATATCCGCCTGAGTCCCTTTATTGCTAAAGGGAAACAGCAGGATTGGTGCACAAGAATCAGACAAAATTACCCAAAAATTACTCTCTCATCACTTTCTAAAAGAAAGCAAACAAATGAAGCCATGACGGAAATTCACAAACTACAAGAGGTGTGGAAAGAGGAAACTTCCACTCACCTCATTCTTAACACAAGCACCAGGGTGTTCCTTGAAGCCCAAGGGAGAGAAATCACAGATGCAAAGAACAAGTTAAACTTTCATTCAAATCTCCATTTTGCTTGGGAATTTCTTACCATAACATAACACAGAAACTCTATTCCTGACAGGGGTCCAAAGTGAGATACACAGAAAAATATTCAGAATTTAAATTTACCCAAATCTCTCATAGTTCAAGGACATGGAAAACTGTCCCTGGGGACAGGTTATTCTGTAAGGCTTTAAACCCCTTTCAAGCCTTACTGATATTCCAAGTGCAGGCACCTGCATTTTGGTTCTTCACAGAATCCCAGAATGATCTGGATTGGATCAGCTTGTTCCAGCTCTCTCCCGGCCACAGGCAGGGACAGCTTCCACCAGAGCAGGCTGCTCCAAGTCCTGTCCAACCTGGCATCACCACCCAACCTTCACTCAAAGAAGAGGGTTCCTGAGGGAAGCCCTGACACTGGCCAGGAACAGACAGGAGCCACCATTGGCGCTGATTCACTGCTGAATCCCACCCTGGTAGGAATTACCTGGGGAAAATCTCTGCAGTCCCCAGGCCTCTCTGGCCCCAAAGGCCACAATGTCCGAAGCTTCACCTGCCCCATACCCCTGGGTCTTGCTGTTCCTCCCTGTCCCTGAGCACAAAAGGGCTGGCTCCACACAGTGGGAGCACGGCCAACCCCAGAGCCTCCAAGGGCCCTCAGCTGCCACAGAGGCTCTAAGGTTTCCTCAGCAGCACACCAGGGACACAAGGCGACCCCCACTTCCAAGAGTCAGCAGAACAGGAAAGCAGCATTATCCAGCTGGCTAGAGATTTGCCACACAGCCCACTCTCTATGGATGCACTGACTCAATGGGAAAATATTAAGGGAAGAAAATAAATCCCTTGATTACAATAGATTTAAAGAGGCTGCCCAGAATGTTCTCCCCCTCTCCTCTGCCACATGAGTAGCTTCCCTGTGTTGATGAGGTTTACCAGGAAGTAATGTCTTGATCCATGACAAAAGCCAGGCAGCACCTGAGGGTTTGCTCTGCAACCCTGCTGTGTTCCTCCCTGTTCCTCAACCCAGAGCCTTTACTTCCAACAACCCTGCAGCAAGAGTGCAAGAACAGCTCCAACACCACTAATGCCTGTCAGAGACACTTCAGCCTCTAATTTCCCACCCATGAAGGATGAGCATCTGCACATTGCCAAAGACAACCACAAGTTTCACCTCCCCCATTATGTTTTATCTAAAATGTGCATCATTTAGGTGAAGTGTTCCTTCCATGATCTGTTTCAAGGCATCTCCTGGTCTGGAAGGTCAGCTGCAGTTTAATGTTTCAGAGGCTGGTGGAGGGGGCGGGGTTGGATCAACTCCCCATCACCTCCCCATTCCCAACCCATCCTCGGCCTCTCATTCTGCTACCCTTTCTCAGAACAAACCCACTCTCCTTAACAGCTGACCTGCTCAGGCCTTCCGGCTTGATCCACACAAGTACAAATTAATCAAGAGCAAAGGGATCATCAGGCTTTCCTCTATCTCACACCTCATTCTTTACAAATCCCACTTTCCCCATCCCAGTATCTTTCATCTCCCTTTTTTTCTCACCCCATTACCTGCCTCTTTTGCCCCTCTTTTTTCAGATAAGCTTCTCCACTCTCAAGTCAGCCTTGCTGAATGTTTAACTAATAGAGGCTACAAAGAGACCAATTCATTCCACATATCTCACTAAACTTTATTTCTCCACTCTTATTTTATCTCAGATTTATCTCCTGTTCTGGACTTTTCTGTAATCAGCCCTCTGTCTCATCTCTTTTATGAGAAATCATTTGTGCAACTCGTTTTCCTGGCCCATTTCTTAGAACTGCATCACCTTGTACAAAACTCCCCTTGGAAAATCCCTGAGAGAGGACAGAGGGCACTTTTAGGGTGTTTAACCTGGAAGTCAGGCTATGCCCCAAACTGCCCGATCCAACAACAAAACACATTCCTCCTCATCCATGATTATTTTCTCTAATTTTTCAAGTTGCTTTTAGTTTCTGTTACAGACTCCACAAGAAACTAATGTCTAATAAACTTGTATTTAATTTAAAAATACCAATTTATGGTATTGGGGTGCTAATCTAAGCGCTGTCCATAGATGACTGCAAGGTTCAAGCCTTTATTCACTTTATTTCTACACTGGTCACAGACAACACAACTCAGTTACCTGTTGAGCAGAGAAGCTGAGAGCGGGACAGGAGGAAAAGGGGGAGGCTGGGAATGCTCTGCTCCAAAGCCAGGTCTTACCTGTGAGAGCCCAGGGGACGATGCATGTCCCGGTGGTGTTGCAGCAAGGTTTGGGTGTCCCTTATTTATTTCATGTGCAGTGTAAGGGGATGGGGCAGGAGGACCCGGTTGTCTTGCTACTTGTGTTACCTGTGTGGAGATAAACTGTTAGTAAAACATTACATTAGTAATCAGTCTGCAGAGACTCCATTGTATATATCTAGAGAGATAAAATAATATATATTTATCTAAGTGAAACACTGCACAAGTTATTTAACTATTTATGTGATTCAGGAAAATGTGGAAGGATCAAAAAATCAAATTACCAGCTAGAGTCACTGGTGGAAATGCGTGGGATCCCTTTGCCTTCAGGCCTGAGACCTTCTGATCCCTCCATGAGAAGCCATATCAAAAAATATTGGGATTTTGCAAGGGGATACATATTACCAGCAACAAAGTAAGGGAGAAATTTGCATATTCCCTTCCAAAAAGGAAAAATAAAGGACTGCAGAGAGGCCATGGTATCTGCAGGGCTTGCCACAAGCAAAGAATGAAATAGCAACACAATTCTTGTATATATTTATCTCCTTTCTCAACTTCTTTTAAAAATAGTTAACAAAACACATTAAGCAAAATATTAGAAAAATGTTTTCATGGCACACAAATACTTGATCCACTTTACTATGTCCATTGGGCTAAAACTCACACTACTGAAATTCAGCACTTGCTTCTCACTGACCTTTTCTCATTTGTTTGCTGAAAAGCACCACTTAATCATGGAATGCTTTGAGTTGGGAAGGACCTTAACGCCCATCCAGTCCCACACCTGCCATGGCAGGGGCACCTTCCACTATCCCAGGCTGCTCCAAGCCCCACCCAACCTGGTCTTGAACACTTCCAGGGATCTAGGAGCAGCCACAGGTTCTCTGGGCACTCTGTGCCAGGGCTCTCCACCCTCACAGGGAAAGATTTCTTCCCAATATCCTATCTAACATTGCTCAGTCTGAGCTAAAGGCGCCTGAAGCCCACACAGGTCACTGGCACTGCACAGGCCAATATGTGCATAAATGCCCTTAGCAAGGTAAAGGAGGCAGAAGGAAATTCCTGACTCCTTTAATGGAGTATTAGCTCCCAGCTCCAAGAGAGAAGTCACAGAGTTCACCAGTTAAGTGCTTTTACCAAGTCACTTTATTGCACTCAGTGTCCACACCTGTTGTTACAGTTCCTAAACCACCACAACAGCTGCACCAGCACCCAAATCCCAAGAAATCACAACGTGCAACAGCTCCAGGCTTGGAAATGGGCCAGGAGCCTTCACTGTGGGAAGATTTACAGCCCCTGAGTGCACATCAGAGGAAAGGGTGGGTCAGTCACAGAACCTCATCCTCTGTCCCCACTAGATCTTTCCCTTAGCCAGGGATGAATCATCTCTTTTTCAGGCTGATCTCTCTTGGCAGGTGTGCGCACACAGCCTTCGCTGAATCAGAGCCAGCCTTATAGAGAGCTCCATAAAACTTTCCACAGGCCATCCCCAAGAAAATTAAAGTCTCTCCCATGAGTCTTGTGTCAACTCTGAGAGAGCTGTCATGTCAGTCATGTAGCACTTCATGCTTTGAAGTGACTACGGATTGTGACCGATATCAAATAATGCAGCCAGGGAGGGGGAGGAAGCAAAACACAAGGAAATCATTCATATCAACAGCCCCAGCGGCAGGTTGTGTCCATGCTCCTTACCAGGATTCCTCTTGAATGGCACTTCTTGGGGCAAAAATAGAGATTATTTTGTGTCAGTTGGGACTTCAGCCACTGCTAGTTTTCACCTCCCTACTCTCAGCAGTGCAAACATTGCTCCAGCTAGGGCTGGAGCCATCCAAAATCCTCTGATCCAACAGCAGCCAAGTCCACACAGGGCTTTGATAATGGGGATAGGAGCACTACCAATACAATACCCAGGTGAATGTGAGCATCCCGCAGTCCTCCTTCTCCTCAGAAATTAAAACATGCAAATAGAATAATGGAATAGAATCTCAGAATCACTAAAGTTGGAAAGCCCTCCAGGATTATCTAATTCAATCTTTAACCCAGCACTGCCAGGTCCACCCCTAAACCATGTTCCCAAGTGCACATACACACACCTTCCCAACACTTCCAGGGATGGCAACTTCAGCACTGCCCTGGGGAAAATAACCTAAGTTGGAGGTT
Organism: Acrocephalus scirpaceus scirpaceus; assembly: GCA_910950805.1. NCBI lineage: Eukaryota > Metazoa > Chordata > Aves > Passeriformes > Sylviidae > Acrocephalus > Acrocephalus scirpaceus. Next base: position 7,468,303 of record OU383794.1, read on the forward strand.
ACTGAAAGACATCAAGAAATTCTCTCATGACTGGATCTGAAATCTGGAAGCTGAACTGAGAGGAAAACTGCAGCTGCTTAAATGAGTCCATGAGATACTCTCGTACAGTGCAGCAGACACATGACAGACACAGGTTTGGACCTACTAAAATTGGCTTGAAAGCCTAACAAAGGCAGCAGAACAATTATAAAATTATACCAGCTTGATAGTTTGGCAACAGCACACTTGAAGAGTATCCCATAGGAGCCTACCACTGATTTTCCAGGACCTCCTAAGGCCAGTCAAGTCTAGCTTAGTGCACCCAAACCAAGGATTGGTGTCTGTTCTAGCAGAAAGAAAAGCACAGTGAGCCTTTCTCAGCAGCTACAGCAATGTCGGTGTTTTCACACCTTCCTCTTCCTACAATGAATTATTTACAAATGAACTGAATCGTAAGATACTGATTTTAATATAAACAGGTAGCAAAGGAAGACAAACATGCTAAATTTGTGTCTTTTGCCAGTAATTTTTAACAAAGGAAAAAGGTAGAGACCATCTAAGTTCATCACTCCTGGGGTACCTGCCCCCACAGAGCCCAGGGTGTGGCTTGCTGTTTCTTAAATGGTCTGAGATTACTATGGAAGCAAATATCCTCCTTACATATGTAAGTTAAATGGTTCTCCTAAAATTGGATGCACAAAATTACATATTAATTTGCTAGGGCATCACTTTCTATTTTCCCTGAGTAGCAAGAGCTAATTATAGTTTTCCAGAAGCCTTCATCCTGTATTTTAAAGGAAGCAGGTAATGAAATACAAAATAAAAACTCTGTCTGGAATTCTTGCTTTTCTTTCTGACATCTTTTACACCTTTTGGGTTTAGCATCTTCTACAAGTTTGGGATTACTCTTTCCCCCATCCAAGTCCCTGGTTTCAGGTACTTCAGAAGCTGTGGCTGCCTGATCCCTGGAAGTGTCCAAGGCCAGGCTAGACAGAGCCTGGAGCAACCCAGGAAGTGGAAGGTGCCCCTGCCCATGGCAGGGGGTGGCACTGGATGGGCTTTAAGGACTCTTCCAACCCAAACCATTCCGTGATTCTAGGCTGGAACAGGATGAGGAACAGAACTTCCCTCCTGCACATTCCACAGCCTCTGCAGCAGCCGGGCAGGGACCACATCGTCCTCCTGACCCAGATCCTTCCTTTAAGCACAGGGTGGCTGGAGTAGCTAATCCCCTCTAATCCCTTTTCTACAGGATTCTCTTCACTGCAGGAAGATCCCTTTAAAGGGAAGTGAGTCATGGAACCTCTGCTGGGTGTGAAACACTTGAGGGGACCAATGGGACAGAAAACAACCAAACATCCCAAAAGTGAATGATGGAGTCAACCATTAATCCTTAAAAATCTGGGATAAGGGAGTTTTCAGCACCTCACTTCCCCATTACCTTCTTTGCCCCCAGCTGGCATGAGCTGGGCACCTTGACAGGAGGTGGTACCTGCTCCAAAGGCACATGGGGGACAGCAATTAAGGAGTGGCTTCAACCAGTGTTGGATCCAGCCCCGCCACAGGGACCCTGCTCCAGGCTGCACCTGACCAAGTGACTTCTCCCCACACAAACACAACTTGTTAACACTCACTGCCAATTAGCTCTTATCCAGAAGTCATTCACAGAAGCATAGGGGTTTGGGTTGGAAGGGACCTTTAACTCATCTCATTCAATGGACAGGAGCACATTCCACTGGACCAGGTTCTTCAGGGCCTCATGGTTGCTCCTCAGCTCATGAAAGCTTATCCCAGATTAGTTCTGGTCCAAGCTTCAGCACTTCCAATCACAACATGCTACTACTAAAGCAGTTACAAACCTCCACCATAACCTGCCAAAACCAGTTACTTGTGCAAAAACTGGATGTCCATGAACACCGTTATTCCTCTTATCCAATTTCAGAGTTGCGCCTCGTGCTGAATTCAAAGAGCGTGTCTGCTTCTGCTCGTTCATCTCATTTTCCATAGATTCAGCCCCATTCCCCTGGGCACAGGACAGGGGTGGCTGGTGGGATTTGCAATCACCTTTTGTGTAGTTCCCGTCCTGTTAGAGGTCTACATCTTTCAAAAAACTCCAACACAAAAGCTCTCTTGAATATATTTCTTTTAAATAATTTAAAACAGAAACAGAATTTCATTCTTATGCCCCTTTTGAACTCTGCAGGTTTGGGGTCTTTCAGAGGTCACACAAATAACCACCCTCATTTCCTGCAGTGTAAAGGATTAGGAAACAACAGGCAAGAAGCTGTTTACAGGACAATGCCCAATCTTTATGTCCAAAAGTAGCTTTGCAATAGAGTATTCTCCATTATTGATGAGGGAAAATTATTACAAGGTTAGTTCATTGCAATAATTATTTCCAACTGTGACCTTTCAAATAATTTTATTGTTGGATTTATTTATTAAAAAACCCAAACCAACATCCCACTCAGTTTAAGATGTCATAATAAATAAATAAAGATGACTTATGATGAATTTAGGTGGTTTGGTTTTAATACCAGTATAATTTCCTTGATAAAGAGGTTCTACCAAAGCCTTGTTGAGAATTTTGAGCATCTCCAAGTTCTCACACAAACTTCATCCCACTTGGCCTTTTCCTTACCTCCTACATCTCTCCTACTGGAAAACTTGTTTCTTAGATTCAGTTTTATTATTGGGGCTCATAGTGGAAGCCACATGATTTTCCATTTCCATTTTTGTAGCTGTGGGAAAAAAAGAGCTCTGGAATGTGCAATTAAGGTCCTGATAATGCATGTGGAAAGGCATGGAAAGGATAATCGAATTATTTTTCATCTTTATCTAACTAAAAATTGGGGGTTCATCTGTGTGGGTTGTCTGTATCTCAAATGATTTCTCCCCACACCAGCCATGCTCTGAAAAAACATCTCTGGAAATGATGATCCGTAATCGACATGGAATCCCACAGAAGATGTGCAAGCAAATAAAACGCCAATGAGAAAAAGCAGCCCCTGGGTGCTGAGGATGCACTTGAAGGTTGGACCTGAAGATCTTGGAGGCCTTTTCCAACCTTCATGATTCTGTGATCCCACAGTGCTCTTCAAAATGACTGTTTAATGCAAGCGCAGGCCATAAACACATGGTGCTGTTCCTTGTGTAACAAACCACTGAGACCTTTCATGAATGAATTTGTCAAGGCCCTCCCATCATGTGCTTTTTCCTTCCCAATTCATTTTTCCCTGGACTCCCTCAGAATCTGAAATCTGCCTGGGGCTTCAAATGGAAGCCTGAAAGGAACCTAGCCAAGAAATTTCTCTCCTTTCCCCAAAACACGGAATTTTCTCTCAAACTTGTGCATTCTCAAATCCTGAAACTGAGATATTCCCAGCCCTGTCTTCTATTCCTGTAACATAGCAAGGAGTGATATTTTTCCACACTGAATAGCTATTCTAGGTCATTCTTCAGTTACCTTTCTATTTTACATTAATTTAAATTTTTACAGTCATGTTTCCCCCATGGCATCTGCATTATATCTTGGGAGGAAAGAATTGGAAAAAATAACCCTCTTTAAAGGACTTTAGATATTTTTAAAGTGTTTTGTAAGTGTTGTATGGGGTATATAAAAGATAATATAAACGGAATTCTTTATTATAACTGTTTGTACATTTATGTTCACGAAATGATTTGGGCTGGAAGGGATCTTAAAAGCTCATCTTGTTCCATGGCTAGGAACACCTCCCACTATCCCAGGCTGCTCCAAGCCCTATCCAACCTGGCCTTGGACACTTCCAGTGATGAGGTAGCCATAGCTCCCCTGGGCACCCTATGCCAGGGCATCCCCACCCTCACAGGGAAGGATTTCCTCTGAATTTGTTCCTTTGGTTTTGCTTTTCTGCACACAAACGTTTCTATATCAGATATTGAGAACAGTGGGTGTGCAATGCCTGCAGCTTGGGTTTGTTGATTCACTGCTGTCAACGCCACAAACCTCAAAACCTTCAACCCTTGTCAGAGCTGTATCCCACCCATTCCAACTCACCTGGAAGGGAATCCATGGCTCCCTGGCCACCAGACCATGCATGGCCATACCTGAGTCCTTCTGCCACTACACCCACCTGAGCTGCTGCATTTCTAGGACCAACGGGCACCTGGCAGCACTTTTATCCTTAATCCTGTCCAGAGGTCAGCTCAGTACCCCTGACAGCTGCAGTAGAGGAGACAGGACAAAACTCCTCTACAACCCAAAAAAGGGAAGGGCTAAATATCATCATTATCATTGAATCATCATGGTTGGGTTGGGAGGAACTTTAATTCTCCTCATCCCGTTTCACCCCTGCTGGGATACCTTCCACTGTCCCAGGCTGCTCCAAACCCTGTCCAATCTGGCCTCAGACTGCCAGCGATGCGGCAGCCACAGCTTCTCTGTTCTCACTTTGGTCAAGAGATGCTATAGTCACAGGTCCCTCCAGGGAGCCAGAGCCAAGAACCCCATTCCCAGTCACTCCTGCAAACAGGGAAGGAGAAAACCTTGCACAGCAGCTTATATTTTTCTATAAGCAGCTTATGTTCCTGCATAAAATGTAGTGAATTTATCCCATCCACAGCTTTTCTTCCTGTTTTCCAAATAATTAAAAGAGCAGCTTAAAAGCAGGGTTTTTTGGCATTAAAAATATTTGCACTATCCCAACTAGAAAAGCAAAATATGACTTTCCCAGGGCTGTGCTGATTTAGCAAAGCTTATAAATAACCCTGGGCTTACAGCTATTGCCATCAGAAAAAAAGGAACTAATAAAAGGAAAAGACTATCATGTTCACTAATAAACATTGCTGTTTCTAAGCTAAATTTCTACAATAATCAATATTATACTTTACCATTTATCTAGTCAGCAAGCCAAAGGCACCTATCCCAAATATTCTCTTTACTATCAAAATATTTCTTCCTCTGTACAATGGAATGTTTCATATGAAAACAAATCTTTCTTGATTATTTTTCTTCTAAGAAGGTATTAGAAATGTGAAGCCACTAGTACCCAAAAAAAAATCAGTCTGTGAGATTCAGAAGAAAGGAAAGAGATGGAGCCACACAAGTGAAAATATGGACAAAACTCAGTCACTCCAGCGACACTGTTGGGAAAACACACTCTCCAATATGCTAAGTAAAACTAGAGACACTTAAAAATACCAATGGACCCACAAGTCCTCCAAAGATTTCCTCCTTTCTTGCTCCCATGCAACAAAAAAGGTTCTTCATAAAATCACAAAATTAAGGTTGGAAAAGACCTTCAAGATAGACCAATGTTCGACCAATATCCCAATGACCACCCAGCCTCGGTCCCCAGGTGCCACATCCACACATCTTTTGAACGTTTCCAAGGATGTGACTCCACCACTGCCGTGGGCAGCCTGTGCCAATGTTTGACCATGCTTTCAGTGAAGAGATTTTCCCAATATCCAATGTGAACCTCCCTCGGCACAACTTGAGGCTGTGTCCCCTTGTCCTGTCCCTTGTCTCCTGGGAGCAGAGCCTGACTTCCCACCTGGCTACATCCTCCTGTCAGGGAATTATGGAGAGCCAGAAGGTCCCCCTCTCTTTTCCTACTTATATGCAACCAAGAGTCTTTTTGAGCACCATTTATTTCAGGGGGGCAAAAAGAAGCTGCATTTTTTCCAAGGTATCATTTCTAACTGCGCAATTTCTGACTGCACTGGGGTTCTACACACTCACCTGACCCCCTCGCACTGCCCCAGCCCCAGCGGATACTCACAGTGCTGTACACAGCTGAGACGGTCGGAGTGAAGATCCGATCCTCCAGGGGCTGCTGGACAGGACCTCGGGGGATTCTGTAACACAGTAAGTCAAGGAAAGCAGCATGGAAGGCAGGGCCACACCTGGGGACACCCCCAGTGACACCCCAACCCAGGACCCACGGCCTAGCAGCTCTGATCCTTCGGGATCTCCTGCGGCTCCAGAGGCAGCTGTTCCCACACTAGGAACGAGGGAACCAACACAAACTCGTGACCGAATAATCCACAAAACCTTGGGCCTGTCAAGAGCATCCCCCACCTCTGCTTTTAATTGAACGGGAAAAGCTCCCGAAGCCACAAGCCCTCGGCATTCAGCAGACAAACCCTTTGGATCAGCAGGGCACTGCCACACAATGGCAGCTCCTGTTTTGCTAACCACGCAGGAATCCTGCTGGAATTGTTTCCTTGTTTGCCTCTCTTCACCCAGTGACTCCTTTCCTCATCTGCCCACCAAAAGAAAGGACTATCAAAAGGATGGGAGGTTTTGAGGAGCTGCTGCAGGGTGACTTAAAGGCAAATTGCAAGATTTTTCCTAATTGTAAAGGCATGGTGGAAATCTAAAGGAGAAAACAAAGGGGAAAAAAAACTACGCACAAAAACCCCCAACAACAGAATCTGGTTTACTTGTGGAATAAAACAGGGAAATGCAGGGATCCAAAACAATAAAAAAGCCTGACTTGGGTAGCATCTTGTGGCCTCACACAGATCCAGACAACACCCAATGGCCACTGTCACAGAAAAGGCACTTGCTGCAAAGTTTTACTAAATGCCATAGTCAGATTTCACCTTTTTGCTGTTTATATTTTACACACCAAAATTTCATGGGAAATGAGAACAGCTGGATTGACTGAGGTTCTTGCACACATGGAAGGACACAGACCTCACGTGTTAACATGGTGGGATACTTAAAAAGAAAACGAAGTCATTAAAACACTTCTTATTTTTATTCTAACAGGGAAAAACACATTGCTAAGTTAAATTCTGAGCCCAGATTAGTTTGAGTCGAAATTTCAAGAGACTCTTTGCACCTCAAGTTTGATCCCTAGATTAATGCTGCTGCCTGAAGCTTTGCAGGGACCAACATCAAAGTGACAGGACAGACCCTGCCAGCACTGAGACAACTCGACAGCCACCCCAAGCTCCACAATCACAACTATTCCCCTTAAATTGGATCAAATGTTAAGGCTGGAATGTTCAGACACAACCTGCTCTGCTCTGGCCGACTGCTCACAGCACATCCCAGCTGGATCATCTTCTCCAGCAGTGCTGAGGCAAACTTAGAGCATCAGAAACACACACACACAGAGTTAAATTTACAGTCTTGCTCTGCTCTGGCTCTGAACTCACTAAAAACCTCTTCCTCACCAAACAGGCTCAGAAATTGCTCTAAAACGTCCCCATTTTGTTATATATTCATTGTTTGAGCACCAGACATGATAAAAAGCTGCTTGATGGGATTACGCTGGGAAAAGCCCAGTCCTGAGCTTTGCAACACCTTTGTAGGGAGGCCCTGGCCTGTCACCCTGGCAGATGACAGGGGACAGCTCAGGGCCAGCTCCAAGGCAGGAGAACCAGGAACAGGATCTGGCCCCGCTGGTGCCCAGGCTGGTGCTCCTTCACCCTATATCTCTTTTTGCCTTTTTTTAATGATGGCAATAATTCGTTTGCAGGGTCTAAGGCTCATCTGCACTTCACTCCTCTGCCAGCTCAGGCCAAAGCAGTGTCATTTGATAAACAGTGAGTTTTTTAACAACCAAATGGGATTTAAAACCCTGACTCAGCCAAACAACAGTAAGATTTCTCACAAACTTCAACAGAGGCACTCCCAGCCTTCATCCCAAGGATCTTGCATTCACTCCCAAGTTTTGGAAAACAACAACAAAAAAGCCAAAATCTGGGAAAGAAGGATTAAAAGCATACTGGAAGATGGAATGAAAACTCAAATTTCCTGCTGTAGCACCATTCCCTCTCCCTTAGAACATCCCTATGACAGGGATGGCAGCCCTAGGCCTGGTATGGAGATGCCCTCCTTGTGTCACAGCTGAGATTTCCCTTCTCCAGGCAATCCTGACAATTCACTGAAGCAATCGCTGCTTCAAAAGGGATCAATCCTGAGTTTGGAAAAATGGTTTCATCCTTGAAAGGTTGGGATTTATTTTCTTATTTTAGAACTTATACAAGTCAGGAGGAAATAATCTCCTTTGAGCAGAGCAACTGCTCTTTTTGCATGCTGGAAGAGCTGCCTGAAGGAAGGAGCAGTTTAGATGGATTTGTAGAGTTTGGAGTCACTGTTTAAGATCTCTCCTAGGAAGCGATGATTCTCATCAGATCCAGAAGAAACCTTTTAAGTCCTTTTTGCTAAGGATTTGACCTGGACACAAGACTGATAGGAACAAAATGCCTTAAATTCCTGTAAGCCTTAATGAAATAATGGTTGAAGAAAGTGATTATTTCCAGCATCCAACTTGTGGCATCCACAGACTGACTCTCTGCAAGAAGCTGGGCAAGTAGAAAGGTTCCTGCTTCCCTGAGAGGAGCTGGGCAAGTGGAAAGGCTTCTGGTTCCCACCAGCCTCTTGGAGCTTGTTTCTGCTCCCCAGTGGAAATCACCACCTTCCCTCTCCCTCCACCTGCCAAACGAGCCTGTCCTGGGGTAACAGCTGCTGTTACTGCAGGAGAAGCAAGCCAGGATGACAGCAAAGTTCATCACAACTTGTGCTGATGAGGCTCTTCTCCTAGGAATGGGTTAAGTGACAGCATGGACACTCCACCAAGGGAGGTGAACAGCTCAGGGCAGGCAGGTGGGAAGCAGAACCTCATCCAGCAGCATCATCCCATCCACATGCACATCCACACCACCCCCAGGGCACTTACTCATCTGCTCTCACACACAGATTTTGGTGCCACCGGGGCTGCATATCCTAAAACGGGGCTGCATATCCTAAAACGCAGCACAAGCCTTGGGGATTGCTGCCCTCGGGCTGCCCCAGCACACCCAGGCAAGTGCAGGGGTTAAAGTCCAGCCAGTCCAGCCTCGCTGCAGTACTGGATTCACCACAGACAGGAACACCAGGATGTGTGCCTGAGTAATTCAGGCACCTCTTTCGTGTTCCGACCCTACCATGCTGAGATCCAATTCAGGAGCATCCTGTGCCCTCCTTCTTCCTCCCCCTCCTCCTCCCCTATATCCTGCCACCCACATCACTGATTTGTGCAACTATGCTCCGAAAACATCCAGGAGGGTGGGGGGGAAGAGGGGGGGGAAACAAAGATAATCCAAACCTCACATGGTTTTCAGAGCTCCTTCCACAGGGAGAAAAGATGAAGAGTGCAATGAAGCAGAAGAGCAGGAGCAAGGAAACCCTGTTAAATCCAAGAAGAACCTCTTAAAGCATCATCAGGTTGGTAAAGTGGAATTGCAACCTCTGCTTTGCTCATGCCAGGCTGAATGACTCCTTAGAGCTCTCCCTGCTCCATCAGCATCACGCCAGGATCCAGGCGAAGGATGGCAACCCTGGCAGTACCAGCACTGGATTCTCGTCGTTGTTCAGGGCTCATTAATTCATGAAATACGTATTTAAAATCTCACTTGAGATACTTCAGGCAGATTCATAAACGCAAGCACAGATGCAATGGGAGTAGCACCTAGTCCCCATCTGGCTGCAGCTGTGATTACAAGCTGGGGAATTTCAGGAGCTATTACAGACCCAGTGGGAGAAGGAATGCTGGCTGGAAACCAAACAAAATTTTTCTGGAAACCAAAAATCTCCCTAAAAAGAGGAGGGTATCTGTTAATTAGACAGCCACAGCCACACTCTGAGAAGGGAATATGTGACTGCTCTGTAAAGCGATTAAGGAAAAAAAATCCAGCCTGGAGCTTCTGGAGCAATCAGTGACACTTCCAAATGCTGAGTGAAATGACAGTCAGCAGGAATTCCTTGCAGAAATCTCCTCCTTGTACCACATTTCTCTGCTTGCTCCAATCATACTACAGAACTGCGATTCTGCGAGATTGCTGTGTGCTGGAACAGACCTGGAAACACACACCAAAATCAGTGCTTCCGTCAGGAATTTGTACAGGTTTCTCTGCTCCACTGAGATTGCAGGAAGACAGAAAGAACAATATTCCATTTTCTCCCAAAGTGGATTCATTTACCCTCAAATAGTGCTTCTTACCTAGGCTCATTTCAGCAGCTAGCAACCATTTTACCCCAAGCACTGCTGGCCTCTCCTCCCCTTCTAGCTCACAGCTCTGAAGAAGCACCTTTTCCCAGGAATAAAAACACACACAGTATCCATGGGCACCTATGCAAACACCTTACACAAAACCATTCCAGAACTCCTGATTTTCATCCCTGCCCAGAAATGGAGCCAGTCTCCCACCAGCTTCCCCAGGGTTATATAATCCCCACACATGTCCCTGCTTGTACTGAAACTGTGCATTAAAAATCCCAAGGAAAAACCGTCAAGCAAGATTACAGAAGGGCAAGAAACCACATCAAATTTGAGCATTTCTTTCAGCTTTCTGGAGCAAGGAATCTGTAAAACCCCTGCAAGAATGCAGGGATGTGAAGGCAGGGAGCTTTCTAGGAGCGTGCTTCTCCTCTGCAGCCTCTTCTCTATTCACCATGCAATTAAAATGCAGGAGGTAAACATCCCAACAGCAGCAACACTTCATTGAGCTGGCTGGGAAGCCACACAGCTCTGAAAAGGTTCAAAGGGAAAAGCTCTGCCGATCACAGCAGCGGGAACTTCCCTGGCATCACCCCATCCTTCCCAGCTCCACCATCCTCCACTCACGGGACCAAGCCTTTTGTTCAGTGCACTCAGTCTTACCTGGCAGCGAGATCCAGGGAGCTCTGGCAATGAGAACCCAGAGAGCTGACAGTGAGATCCAGAGAGCTCTGGCAGTGAGATCCCAGAGAGTTCTGGCAGTGAGATCCCAGAGATCTCAGTCAGGGAGATCCCAGAGAGCTCTGTCCGCAAGCCGGCTCAGCACTGCATCCTCTCCCTGCATCCATCAGCGAAGCTCACAGCTACATCCCATCACAGCCACATCCCATCATGGCCACATCTCATCACGGCCACATCCCATCTGTGCCACGCCAGGCTGGCTCGGAGCTCTTCCTGCCCATCCCTGCACAGGCAGAGCTTGAGCTCTTAAAGAGGCAGCACAAGGGGGACCTCCATGGGGTTTGGTGTCCGAACACTTCAATGCTGCTGCAATCTTGCTGCTTCCTCAACTTTCATGCTGTGCACACAGCAGAAAAGGGATGGGAGGCAGCATCATGCTCCCCTTAGCAAGTTGATATGGGATAATAATTAAGCCAAGCTTATAAAGGAAAGGATAAGGGAAAAAGATGAACTCCCCCACAGCACAGAGTGCTTTGCAAAGCTGCACAGCAATGAATGAGGAGCTCAGAAAGCACCAGTGCTCTCTATCAGAAGAATTAAATCACAAACTCCTCAGCAGGAAATTTTGCAGCTTGTTTCACCTCAGCTTTTATCTTGCTACTCCCAAACGTAGCACCACGAACCCCTTTACTTAGTAACTACTTCAGCAATCAATTTTCCCTCCAAAATCAACCCTTCTTTTGACAGATCACATTTCAGAACCCGAGGAAGGAAGGCTGGCAAAACAAACTACAGCCTTTAGAAGACAAAACAACAAAATCCCAAAGCAAACTCCACCAAGTGACACATTACCTGGGAAAAATTAAAATATATAAGATCAAAACAGTGTCATCATCTCTCCATGCTGAAATATGACAACCAAACTCACTTCTTCCAAGGAAAAATAAAATTCAGGTTACAAAGCAAGTAACTCCAAACTTAGGGAGAGGCAGGATTGATGTTGCCTGGGTGACCATAATTCAATCCTCTTGTGTATCTGCAGAATCCAGCCCCTAATTACAGAGGCCCACACTGATTTCCCCCATTCCCTGTCACCTCCACGTTTTCAGCTCTTACAGGACTTGAACACCCTGGTCCTTCACAGCTCAGCTGCTCTTGCTCGTAACAGATGAGAGATAAACCGTATTACAAAAAATCAAGACCAACTTAATTCAAGAACTTTGGAAAACGATTAAAGACCCCACCTAACAAAATGCTGACCCTCCCTAACCATTCCCCTGCCTCCATCCAATGATATATCCCATCTCTGATCCTTGCAGAGATCACATTTTATTTTAGGGTGTATTTGGGTGAGTTTTTTGTCTGTTCAGGGTTTTTTTTGCTAGTGGATTCCTGACAAGGGGATCAGGGCTTTTGGCTGAGTCTCAAAGGAATGAGGTGGCCTCTGTATGAAAAGAGTGCTTTTATTTCAGTTTTCTCAGCTAGATGCAACTGCTCTTGAACAATGTGATGGGATATCAAAACAAAGCACAGTTCTGAGCCCTGACTATACCACGGGTCAAGCTCCACTGGTGTTTCAGTGTTTGGTGTTTATTGTTATTATACCAGGGAAAAACAAGTACAACTTTTTGCTGGCATGAACACTCAGGAATATGGTCATGGTTAAGAGCTGCAGGTGAGGACTTCCCTAAAAGCCCATGGCAGCTTTACACCAATACTTAATTCTGATCTAAGGACTTTTTCTGGCAAGTCAAACATTTTAAAAACAGAGAATACAATAAAAAGTGTTCGCAAAGTAGCAAAATGGGGTTCATGGTTTAAAAGTACTGAGATTTTTAATAGAGCAGTACATCATCAGTCAAGAGATCCAAATCTCCAGGATCTGCAACTTCCAGAACGACTTATCCTCAGAAGGATCCAATGGCAAAAGCTATTATTAAGCTTGCTTCAATATTTTATGGCCCAGTATAAAGCTCCTTAGTGCCACATGTGTAGTCAATGTTCACAGCCCAAGTGTGATTTATCAGACATAAATTTTAAGTGGATCAATGAAGTGTTTGTGCAAACAACCTCTTTAATCCTTCATGTATTTTGTATATTAAACTGCATCACTGAATTCTCTTAAAATTCTTGTTTATGGGCTATTTTATACTTGGAACAAAACCTTAAATAAGGTATTTATCTTCTTTTTTACCAGAAATGTACCTACATAAATACTGTTGATGTTTCACCACTCCTTTATTGCCTCGTTCAAAATCCCTGACTACAGGACTCGTTTCTTGCTCCCCAACTGAACTCTGAGATGGTAACTGGAAGTTATCATCCTGCCCATCCCTCTGCATAAAGTGCTCCTCATTAAATCATCCTCCCCAAGCTCTGTCTGGATCCAAATGTTACGGTGAGGCTTTCCCTGCTTATCCCAGGCCTATGCCATGCTCTAAATGAACACTCTCCTCAAAATAAAACTTGCCTCAAAATACATCTTGAGCTTTTCACCTAATTATGTATCATTAATCTCAGCATCAGCTTCCAAATAATCCCAAACACTGCCTTTCCCTGCTGTCTGCCACACAATGTCCCCTCCGCTTGCACGGAGCTGGATGGGAAAAGGGAGAGCTTTCCAAAGAGAGGGGCATACAAATCCCAATGAACCTTCCGGCCTGTCGGAAAACAAGCTTTCCAGGGCTGAAAATTGCAGCTTGAAAGGAAAATGTGACCTTCAAATGCTCACTGAACAGCATGCTGTCCCTCTCCTGTCACTAATCAGATTCCTGCTCCTCTCCCTTTGGGAGTCCCTACACATTTTGGGAATCTGCGGATGCAAGTGTTGGCACGTCTGACTGGTCAGCCAAAGTTCAGGGGCAGAGCACACCTGGCACATCCCCAGCCCTTCTGTCTCAGCAGCCACTGCAGCAACCACAGCCACAGTGCATGTCCTGTTTGTACCCAAGCATGTCTCCAAATCCTCCAACTTACATCCTTTTAAATATCTGTTCCACAAAATACCCCAGGATCCCAGACTGGTTTGGGTTCTGAGGGTCCTCAAAGCTCATCCAGTCCCACCCCCTGCTATGGGCAGGGACACCTCTCACTATCCCAGGTTGCTTCCAAGCCCTGTCCAACCTGGCCTTGGACACTTCCAGGGATGAAGCAACCACAGCTGCTCTGGGCAACCTGTGCTAAGGCCTCCCCATCCTCACAATGAAGAGTTTCTGCCCAGTATCCCATCTATCTCTGTCCTATGGCAGTGGGAAGCCATTTCCCTTCGTCCTGTCAGTATCTGCCTGTATAAAAAAAGCCCATTTCCCCTCACCCTTTCCCTTCCATCTTTGGTCTATGTGTGATAATCTCACAGTCAAGCCAAACAGGAATGCCAAAAGAAAACTGAGGGCTAGGGGGAAGAAAACAGAATCCCCCCCAACCTTTGTTGCAAATTGTCCGTATTCCCAGTATCCCACTGATTGCATGATGCTCTCAAATACAAACCAGCAATATTGGGAGCACCAGATGCAATAGTTCCACCTGCAGACAAGCACCTAATTAGCCAGAGCTCATTACTTCCAGGCTCAGCTTTGCATCTCTAAATTAGCCAGCACTGAGACAATTCACCCGCACTAAATCACCCAGACCTTGCCTCACCCCACACATCTCCTCCCCGTGCAGAGAGCTCCTGGGGGCTGGCAAAACCCACACCAGAGCAAATGCCACAAAACTTCAATCAATTCTTCTGCCCAATACAAATGTGTTTCTAAGAGCAACCTGATTTTGTTAGTCCATCTCTGTCTCCCTCCACTGCAACCTCAGCATGTAGGCAAACTGGCTATTTTCAGCAGAGACCTGGAAAGGTTGCTTGGAGTGGAAGAAACTGTGTCTAAACCCTGTGAATCCTGCTGGGATTTTCCTTGAAGCAGGGTGCTGTTGGGTGGAGGACAGGTCTGGAGGCGACACACGGAATATTTCTGTAACTGTGAACTTTGAGGTGTATTTTTAACGCTTCCAGAAGTGTTCACAGCCTGAATAAGGTTAAACCCAGGTTTCAACCAAGCTGTGAAATATTAGTAATTACCAAAAAAAAGCCACAGATGCTCCCGGGGTTGTGCCTGTGCCAGCTCAGGTAAGAAGGTGAATGATGTGCCAAGAGAACATCTTTTGCTCAGCTACAGACAACTTCTCACCAGCTGGATTGTCCTCTTTCCTCCATAAAACACCAGCCACTTCCATATTTTTTTCAATTCACATTTTATTCTCAAAATAAATGGACTCTTCTAAGAAATGATAAAAAGTAAATACATCTCATCAGCTCCCTTCAACTGGAAACTGTGGCATTGTCACGGAGAGGCAACAGCATCATGGGGAATGTGCCGAGGCAGCCTTAAAATTCAGTTAATTTTAGGAGGGTTATTTATGATTGCACTTGTTCATGTTAATTGAAACTCCCATTAAGCTGCAGGAAACAAGCAATGCTCAGGAACCTAGAGAAGCCCTATTTGTCTTCCAACAGACCCTGCTGCTCTGACTGACTCCTCATGGATCTCTAGCCACAACCCCAAGGCAAGCATCTTATAAACAGCCCATAATATTAAGGTGGGGGAAAAAGCCTCAACAAGGTGAGATCTGGAGATTCCAGCTGAGTTCTGGAGAACCGTCTCTAAGTTACAGAGGACTATGGTGGGCCAACATCCCACAGAGATATTCCAGATGAGACCTAAACTCCAAAACGCACCCAGTAATTTGGAAGCAGAGCTGTTACGCCAGCAGCACGCACACCCAGCCAGCTCAGAACAGCTTGGCCCCAAAACCAGGTCTAAAGTCCCAGGCAGGGCAATGCCAGGAAGTTGGGCCCATGCCATGTGATAGAGGGCTAAATACCTCCTAAAATTCCATGAAATTACTACAGATCTCTGCTGGAGCTGTGCTGCTCTCAGTAATGATTAAGCTTTTCTTTGCTTTCTGCGCAAGGAGAGAGCCAAGGTGTGGGAATGAAGGATTTTGGTGTTACTGCTCTCTACATCCATATATTAAAGGCAAACCTGGATTTTTGTTTGTCGTCTCAAGGTCTACACCAAGATACCATTTCCTTGTTTCTTAAAACAAGTACCAAGTGATCAAAACATAGAGTCAGAGTAGTCAGAGTGCATACGTAAGGATCCTATAATGTCTAAGTGCACATTTGCATGTGATTCACAGGTATATAAAGCAGGGAAAGAAAACCTGCATTTCCCTGTTGTTTCAGAGGAGCTGCACATTCCCAGGCACCAGGCATGTGTGGGAATAAGTCACATCCAACATGCCCTAGGTCAGATCTTTGTCACCCTGCTACCCAAATTGGGGTGATGTTCTTGGAGAACTCACTTCCAGCTGTCTGGGAGGTCTGTGGGTCAAGAAACCACAGAAGTTTCCAAAACAGCAGAACAAGGGGAAAGGAAATCATGGAATGGGTTGGGTTGGAATGGACCTTAAAGATCATCCAGTTCCACCCCTGACATGGGCAGGGACACCTTCCACTATCCCAGGTTTCTCCAAGCCCCGTCAAATCTGGCCCTGGACACTTTCAGGGATGGGGTAGCCACAGCTTTTCTGGGCAACCTGTGCCAGGGACTCACCACCCTCACATGGTAGAATTTCTTCTATTTCTCTAACCTAAATTTTTATTCTTTCAGTCTGAACCCAGAACTCCTTATCCCTGATGAAATCAGCTTTCAAGCTGTTCCCTCCTTATGACACAGCAACTTCCCACTACCCAGTCCCTCCTCTCAAACCTTTCATTTTGCCTTTTAAAACTCCAAATCCATCCCTAGGTTCCTTTCAAGGGTCAAGTGGATTGGGAAAGAAAGCAACTGCAGCATCTGGATGCTCTCAGACCTATCTGAAGGCAGTTCCTAGCAGAAATGAGGGAACAGACAAGCTTCTGCTCCCAACGCTTCTGAGGGCAAGGGTAGGCACCCATGGCACCTGTAAGATGTCAGGTGGCATCAGAAGAAAATTACTGTCAGGAAGGTGTAATCCAAAGGGCAGGACGCTGCAGGCAAGGATGGGGAGGAGACAGAGGATTAAGCTGTCACCCAGGGGAAGGCTGCCCCATAAAATGCTCCTGGTATAGATTCCCTAAGCATATCCCTGCACAAGACTGCAGGGACCCAGGAACCCCAGAGGCAGCTGGCAAGGCAGAACATAATCAAGTGATCCTAAACATCAGAATCATGGAATCATTAAGGTTAGAAGAGTCCTCCAAGATCACGGAGTCCAACCATTAACCCAGCACTGCCGTGTTCACCATTAACCATGTCCCCAGGTGCCACATTCACATATTTTTTGAACACTTCCAGAATTGAGGAGTCTACCACTGCCCTGAGCAGCCTGTGCCAGTGCCTGACCACCCTTTCAGTGATGAGATTTTCCCAGTATCCAACCTGAATTTCCCCTGGCTTCCTCTCATCCTGTCCTTTGTTTCCTGGGAACAGAGTCTGACCCGCCCCGGCTGCAGCCTCCTGTCAGAGTTCTGGAGAGCCAGAAGGTCCCCCCTGAGCCTCCTTTTCTCCAGGAAAATTAAACTGCTGAATCAGATGCTTTTCCAGAGTTGTTTTGCATTCCCAAATGAGAACCAAGCAGATCCCTCTTAAGAAATAATTTTTCATTACTATGTCCAGTTCTGGACTCCTCAGTTTAGGAAGATGTTGAGATGCTTGAGCACGTCCAGAGGAGGGCAGCGAGGCTGGTGAGGGGCTTGGAACACAAGCCTTGTGAGGAATGACTGAGGGAGCTGGGAGTTGGAGAAAAGGAGACTCAGAGGTGACCTTATCACTCTACAACTTCCTGAAAGGTGGTTGTAGTCAGTGGGGGTTGGTCTCCTCCAGGCAGCAGCTGACAGAACAAGAGGACACAGTCTTAAGCTGCACCAAGAGAAATATAGGTTGGATATTAGGAACAAGTTTTTTACAGAAGACTGATAAAGTACTGAAATGGTCTGCCTGAGGAGATGGTGGAGTCACCACCCCTGGATGTGTTTAAAAAAAGACTGGATGTGGCACTTAGTGCCATGGTTTAGTTTAAGTGTTAGGGCTGAGTTGGATTCATTAATCTTAAGGTCTCTTCCAACCTAATGACTCTGTGATTCCCATAGGAGATGGTAACAGCCTAAACCTTCAGTACCTGAATTCACAGCATGAGAACCACCAGCTTCACAAATCAGGCAAGTCTGGGAGGACTTAATCAGAGGATAGAGGTTTGATGGGACTGGGAAAGGAGGAGCAGGTACACACTCTCACGAATGAGCTGAAGCAGTGCTGTGCTATACCACAGCCACACATCTACCTAAGTAATGCTCTGACTCGAGGCCACAAAGAGATTTTTGAAGATTCCCCACACCCATGTGCATCTCTTCTAGGAGCACAACCCACTCCAAAAGCAGCAGCTCACTCATGTGGAAGCAAGAGGGATAAAAAGACTTCAGTAAGATAAAGGAAATAACAAACAGCTTTTAGTTTTGCCCTTCCCAATTACAGAAAAGCCACCAAGCCATCCTTGCCCAGCACTGTCCCCCAGGGGCTGACCAAACTTGACCACACCAGCAGTGAACAATCTGGAGGCTGCAAATACAGATACAAATGTTAAAATCATCCAAACTGAGTAAGTAACAGCCTTTCAGTTAACCTGAGACAATGACATTTCTTCTAGTAGCTGGCAGCAGCTGCTAAATCACTTTCTGTGCTCTGAGATGACCCAAACATCTGCACGTTCTCACAAAGCCAGGAGGTCTCCTACTGAAATTGCTGGAGGGGCAGCAGTTGAGTCAGCTGCTCCAGACACAAAACAAGGCCAGGTTGGATGAGGTTTGGAGCAACCTGGGATAATGGAAGTTGTCCCTGCCTGTGGCAGGGATTCTTGCTGAGATTTACGGTCCCTCCCAGCCCAAACTATTCTGGGCTTCTATATAACCCATGAACTTGATTTAACAGGAGAAACCTTCGTGATTCCTGATGAAGAAGCTTTTCCAGACGTTCTCATATCTCAAAATAATTAGCATTTTAGTGGCAGCTCACAAGCCTAAATAGCTCAGCTGCTTCTTTTAATTAGAAGATTTTTATGCAACTATTGCACCCCTGCTATCCCCTGAAATGAGACAAAGCTCTGAAGCTCCCCTGCCACCGAAATACTTATTTTTGTGGTCCTGACCAAAAAAAAAAAATCCCTTTTAATGTCAGCCAGCAGACTGCCTACCTCTACAACACCACCTCACCTTACTGCCCTTCCAACACAAAAAATTCTCATCTGTCTACTCAAGTAAAATAAAAGTATTAAATAACATTAAATCTAATAATAACAACAACAATAATTTATTGTGCAAGTGACTGAAGTCAGGGGCTGCTACTATGTTACATGGCTCTTACATTGCACATCTCATGCTTTCAAAACACATGGATCAGAACCAGAAAAAGCTGGGAAAAAGCCCAAGTCCTCTATCCTGCAATTCCTGCATCGATCCATGCCTGAGTGGCCAGGTGAGGAAAGAAACAGAGACTTCAAAGGTGCTGCGAGCAGTAGATCTAAAAGCCGATCCTCCCCTTGCACCCTCCACCTGCATGGATCATTGCTTAGAAACCTTCTGGAGCACTGTTAATTAGAGGGGCAAGGGGGAATAATTCCAGGTCATGGGGTAGCCCCAGTGTCCCTGGGAAAAGGAAAGAAAACCAAGGCGTGGCTCCCTGAGGGCACAGTGCTTTCCTTGCCCCCCGCCACAGGTCAGCTTCCATGGGATCCCAAACAAACCTCGCTGCCAAACATTGGCACCCACATCTCCTGCCACTTCCCTCAGCAAGGAGTAATGTTCCTCAGAAAGAACTAAGGATCATAAGATTCCTTGGTGAACCAGCTCAGCCTGGTGATTCAAGAGAAAACTATTTTTTTCCCTTGGCTGGGTGAAGTTTTCCATGGATTCTGTGAGCTGATTTAAATCACCAAATGCTCATATGATCATCACATCTGAGATCAGGGTGCAGACATAGCCCAGTCAGCAAAGGCAGATCCACCCTCTCCACTGCAGCTCAGTAGGATATCTCTAATCCCAACATGAAATCACAGCCATGAAAGCACCCCCAGAACATCCCAAAATCCACACTGTGAATCAGAGGCTGGTGCCTTTCTCAGCCAGGCAGAGCTCCTCATACTGCTCTGTAGCTTTGCCTCTTTTGCATTCCAGTGGAGGACCTGGGTATGGATACACACCAGGCTCTTCCTACACACCCCGCTCTTCCCTTCTTCCTCGTGTTTCCACACCTCCACGACATGACTGTGGGAGCCAGGAGAACAGCCCTGAGGGGCCAAAGTAGATTTTGAAGCTGGGAGAAAGGAAGTAAAGCAATAGGCATGTTCACAGCAGCTGAAGTCACAAGGAGCCCTGTGATTCTCTCCAGGATTATTTTAGTCCTTATTGTGAGATGGCAGGGAGGTGAATCTTGGTAGTATTCAGCTTATTCCTGAGGGATAGAGTATGTCTAGGTGAAGGGAAGTGATGCAGAACAAATGAGCAAGAACCAACACAGACACCACAAGTACCACTTGAACCTCAAGGCAATTCAGGCCCCAGAACAGGACACAAAACTTGTCATACATTTACCAAATTAAAAATAAGGAAATACACAGGGAAAGCCACATTTTATCTGAGAACAGATTTCCTACTGCTTCCATTCAACACTGAGATTGTTCTCTATGCTACCACCTGATTTGAAGTCTTCTAATTCTTTAATGAGCAGTTCATTTCAGTGCCATTATTTCATTAGCACGCTGAAGCTTTCACGAGATGTTTTACATACCACCTTGAATGTGTCAGCTCTTGCCTCCTCTGGTAAGACACTTTGGGAAGGGCCTTCCATCTGGAGCCGTGTCCAGCAGCACACAACCCCATCCCATTGTACGGAATGGGTCCAAATCCTGCAGCTCCACCCCTGCAAATGCTCCCAGTATTGTTTAAAAACAACAACCGAATGCTACAGTCAGAAGCCAAGCTGTGATGGATATTTGGAATCTGCCCCTTTGGGATCTGTCCTTCCAAAGCCTGCTGGTGAAACAGCACGTGCAGTATGACCAAAGTGGTGACTGTAACACAGGAGGGTGTTTGGAAGAGTGAATTCCAAGGGAAGACAAGTTTACGCAGGGGTCAGACTGCAATTCCACATCATCTGCTGGGTGAGGGGCTTTAAATTGTTCCTTTTTCTGGTTTAAAGGTTAAGTGCTGGGGAAGGAGATCACCAGCACTGGGAACAGGGAGCAAGGAGAGATCATGAACAGGGTCTAGCCTGCAGCTCATCATTTATCCCAGCTCCTACCTCTTAGTGCACTGGTGGGAACAATATTTAAAGGAAGTGACACTAAACGGAGCATTGAGCACTAATTTACATCCAGGGAATCTACTTGTGTCTATGTAGACATCCGAGGACTTCAAAGCAGAAGGGAGGGGAGGGAGGAGGTGACCATTTGTGCTTAACTATGAAGTTCTTTAGCAAAAATTCATTAAGGTTTTAGCCTAGTGGAACTTGGGACAGAAGGCTGATGTCCTCCCTCATTCCTGCACAAGGAAACCACAAGATGATTGTCATTTAGCCTTCCTCCATATGAGAATTATGCCCAGAAGCTGCTGAACCCACAGCACAAAACCTGTGGCTGCTCCCAAGCTTGAGTCCAACGTAAGTCCATGTATAATCTACCTATATAATAGAAGTGACCAAGGGATAAGACTGCTTAAAATACCCATAATACCAGCGAAATGGGACTGCTACTCAGCCAGCTTCCTCCTTTTTCCTCCAGCTTCACCTTTATGTGAAGGTCTTCAGAGGAAGCAATGCTGGTATTGGAGGACAAACTGCTTATTAAGGAAGGAGGTTCCAGCTTGTGCTACTTCAGTGCAGGAAGTTTTCTGGCACAGCTTGAGAAAGAGCAACTCAGCAGCAGCTGGAGCAACTGGCTGCACTCTGCTCTAAACTGATGAAGTGATGGTATTATCTGGGATACTGGGCCCATGCCTTCCTTAGCTGAGGGGGTACCTCGAGGTGGGAGCCAGCTTTGAGGCCCAGGATCCCAAAGAGCAGCTCACCAGCATTTACACAGGGTGCAGCTCTCGGGAAAGCTGCCGGGACAGGAGCAATCACACCAGGAGCTCCCTCA
The DNA here is from genome assembly GCA_910950805.1 of Acrocephalus scirpaceus scirpaceus. Taxonomy (NCBI): domain Eukaryota; kingdom Metazoa; phylum Chordata; class Aves; order Passeriformes; family Sylviidae; genus Acrocephalus; species Acrocephalus scirpaceus. Next base: position 7,490,094 of record OU383794.1, read on the forward strand.
CTGAGCCACAGGAACAGGGACAAAGATCACCAGGAAGCATTTGGGGGCATTTGTCCTCAGTGCAGCAAGTAACAGTATCCATCACTAGAGGGGTCAGGCACACAGATATTTACACCATCATTGGAAATCTCCATGCTGGAGGTAGAAGTTTTATGCCTGTTTTATTGGAGATAATAAAGCCTCTTAAATTCAGGAACAATTAAAGAATCCCCATGCTGCACAGAAAAAAATACACAGCAATGTAGATTTTTAAGCAGATTTAACTGAAAACAATTCTCCTCAATGCCCGAAGCACCACGTGGCTTTTTCAACAGTAACCACATCCCTATCAGCATAAAGAGCTCTCCTGGTATAATCTTCCATAATGCCTTAAGATGCAAAGTATCCCGCACTTCCCATTTCTCCTGAGTCATCTCACTCTTCACGTTCCTCTATTTTCCCAGCAAATGCCAAGGTCAGTAAGATTTTCCTGGGCAAAGTGTTATTTGATGGCACAAGAACTGAGAGGTGTAAGAACCACTTACACAACCGAGTGGCTTTAACATAAGCCAGGAGTATCCAAGGTCAGTGCTCACCTGGGCAGCACAAACACAGCCCTGATTTTCCAAGGGAGGAAAAGCTTCTTTGGATCAGACAGCAGCATAATACACCTCCCATTTCCAGTGCAGTTATGTTGCTGCTACCAGTAAAGTAACTTTTCATTTCTGTAGACATTGCTGAAATATATTCCCTATATATTGTACAGGAACAGCAATTCAGGAGCATTTATAAGGTTTGCATCTAAGTTGGACAAAGTCCTAACTGTATATTTGCATTATATCCAATAAAAGGGATGGGTTTACAACTTTTCCACCTGCGATTAAAACTCAGTATTTCTTAAAAAAATAAAACAGGGGCTAATCACGAATACCTGCAGCATTTTTGCCCCAATTCTGACAGCAGAAGTTTCACTAACCATATCCTTGGATTGATGTGCAATTCTGTACCTGCTTTGTAACATCAGATGAATGTTTCCTGCAATTGGTGCTGAGTATGGGCATAGCCAGACCTGCATCCCTGAATACTCCAATACCCCCAAATCATCAGATTTTTAGCAACAAATTATCCAAATGCAAAAAACCCCCAAAACCTAGCTCCCTCAAAACCAGGCAAATTCACATTTAATCTAAAGCACTTTGGTGTCTCTTTGGCTGAGTTTGTTTACTTAAAAAAAGATTTAAGGACCTGTAGACATAGAGTTTGCAAAACTGCAGAGTTAACTGCATTTTCCTTTAAGGAAAAAGAGAAAACAGATGGTGTAAAATTCCAAAGCATCCAAGCCCAGCTAACGCATAGAGCTCTTCAGAGACCACCTCCACTAAATAAAGTGTGCTGAGCTGTTTACAACTTTTCACACATGTTCACTACATGGATTAATTGACAATACAGACAATGATAGAATCATTTTTAGTAAATCATTTTTAGTAAATACACGTGATTTCAAGATTTATGTGGATTTGTGTGATGTTTCTTAGGATCATGGATCAGAGTTTGCTTGTGAAGTTGCTTCTCCAGTTAAGTGGAATATTAAGCATGCTGCCTCTCCATATTTTAAATATCACCAGGTAATTGTATCCACATCCTGTGATGTGTTCCTCCATATTTAAGAGCACACAGTCAAGAGAAAGCATTTTGCAAGGTCAGCTATTTCATCAGCCATCCACCCTTTTATGTAACACACTTTCTTCCCTTTCATCCCTTTCCCTACTCCAATATAACCAACTGCGCTCTTGATGGGGAAACCCAGCTGGAAATCCCCAGCAGGAGCTCCACATCTTGAATTCTGATTCATTTAATCACATTTGCTATAGCCTGAAGTACCTGGCCTTGGCTACACAAAAGGGCTTTTTCCTCTTACTGTTTAAGTGGGCACGTCCACTTGGTTTGTCTTACACCCAATGTGCCCAGAGATACTCCTGAACCATCACGGTGACCCAACACAAGCCCTTTTGTAAAAATAGGAAATCAAAAAGCTTTTGGGAGGACAAATGAGGATCTGTGCACAGATAAAGGACAGAGAAGGCTGTTTTCCAAGCAGAAGCAGTTGCTCAGCCAGGTGGTAAACGTAATCCTAATCTGTACTTTGCAGTGACAGAACCCTGTGGCAGTGGGAAGCACATCATGGCACGGAGGGCAGAGGGGAAAAGCCCACATAGCACTGCTTTTAAGGACCACGTCTGCCACAGGTGAGGTGAGGTACTGCCATGGCATCCAAGGAAAGGCCAACACGTATAAACATTGGCTGATATGTATCATGGCAAATCCCAAAGCAATCCACATGTGATCCCACAGACAGCAGGGAGTTAACTTTCTGCTTTTTACTAGAAAATAAATTGCTTGTTATGACAGAGAAAAAAGTTCTGAAAAAGAAAAATCCTTTAGGAATTGAAGGGATTGGGGTAGTGAAGCTTTGACTGTTATTATTGCTTCCAGGGTTAAAAAACCCTTCACCTGAGGAAAGTCACATCCCACTCAAACACACCCCACAGCCTTCACCCTCTCCCACTTCCATAACAGAAGAGCTGGTACACATCAAGAAAAGCAGGGGCTCTTGAATGGAAAAATCTGAGCACTTTTTAGAACCCTCTGAGTCGTGCTGGGAACCTGATCTGAGCTGAGCTATGGAAACACCCACACAAGGCCGTTTACTGCACGGCAGGCACAGGGCTGGGGCCAGTGGCCAAGGGGAGAAGGAAACATTAAGGCACAGAACAGTGCTCGAGAAAAAAAAGTTAAAATTTCACCATGCATCTCTTATGAAATAGTGAAGTATTAATTTTATTATGGATAAACCGATCGCCACTTTGAATATTTTCATTTTATGTTACTTGGCCTGATCTGCTACTTTGTAAGGAGTTGCTGAAATCAACACTGAACAATCAGCTTTGGCATGCTCCCATATGAGCAAAAGTTAATAATAATAATCATTATTATCACATTTTTTCCTTCAGTGGCATTAATCCACTTGGCTCTGGACACCAGAGGAAGAGCACTTGACTCCAGAACAGAATTTCTGTTTTGTGATGTCTGCAAGAGTGTCAGAACTGGTGCATGAGTAATGGCTGTGATGTGTCTGCCTCTGAGGCCAGCTGATCCACACAGGAGCCAAGGTTCCACCTTCCAGCTTCTATGCAGCCCTGGAGCACCTCTTTCCCCCATTCCCAGCCAATGCACGAAGCACAGTGACCAACAGCATCCCCCAGACACTATTTCAGAATTTTTGCAAGCACAGGGACGTCTCCTCTGTAACCTCCTGGAGGTGGTGCAAGAGGAACAAGGCATTTCAGAACTTCCCAAAACTGCCACAGCAAGAACAGTGAGAAACAAGGTTTGAAAGCAAAGCTGAGTGAGCACGTGGTTTGTTCCCCTTACATTGCAGCTCCTGCCCTTTCTCCTTATCATGAACCTCTCGACAACCATGGCTGGGTTGAACACCACCACTGCTCCATCCAGCTCACTCCAATCTCCACACTGGAGTAGAGAATCCCCAAGAGAGCCTTCACATCCTGCCCTAAGGAACTTTGGTCAAGGACCTGGAGTGCCAGGACAAGGGGGAATGGCTTTGCGCTGCAAGATTCAGGGTTAGATGGGATACTGGGAAGAAATCCTTCCCCATGAGGATAGTGAGGCCCTGGCACAGGGTGCCCAGAGAAGCTGTGGCTGCCCCATCGCTGGGAGTCTTCAAGGCCAGGTTGTATTCAAGGACAGGGCTTGGAGAAACCTGGGACAGTGGAAGGTGTCCCCGCCAACAGGAAGAGCTTTAAGGGCCCTTCCAACCCAAACCAAAAGCCACTGCATTCCGCCCACTTCTGAGGCCTGATGATTTTTAATACTGCTCAGCCTTCGAGGATGAAGTGTGTACATGGAATTGGGAGCAATCCCATGGAACGTGGCAATGCTTTGTTGCCTGAATTAAAAGCCTCAGCTCTGAGGCTGGCACTTACACACTTTGCAGGGTGAGTAATGACTAAGCCACTAATGACTCTCTGCCCATCCCCACAGGCAGAAGAGCCCAGTGGGATCCTGCCTTCCCCTCATGGCCTGGGGCCTCCCAGTCTCGGGAATGAAGCACTCCTGACCCCGTCTGCACCGGCTTCCTGGACTCAGGCTCCTCAATACTTCCACTGAGCAGGGAGAGCTGACTCGCTCTTTCTTCGGACAGATGTGGGTGATGGTAGAGCAGAAGAAATGGATATTTATGGCATTTGAGGAAAAAAAAAAAGAAATTTGAGGTTCTCATCCCGCTAAAAGCTTTTGAAATCCAGTCACTACTTAGTAAAAGGAGTGAATGGCACTGCCAGATATTACTTAAGCACCTGAGTTGTGGTTCCTTACCCCACTCCCTGCACTGATTTTGTTACAAGGTCATGACAAATCATCTGTATTCCCACAGAATAAATCTCCACGTACCTATTTCCAAGGAGATTCAGACTTTCAAGGGAAAAAAAATCCAACAATGTAAAGAGACCTCAAGAGAACAAATACCTGAAACAGAACCATGTGCATGATAAGTACTATGACAATGAGTAAGAGAGTGTGAAAAAGTAAGTTTGTATTTATTTCCTAGTAGAAGAGCTGGAGCTGAAAACACTGATGGGAGGGGAAATTAAGGAATACAGCCTCACTTCTCCCAGCTCCACAATTCCTGTTCCAGTTAGGGCGATGGTAACCACAGACAACACAGTTTTATATGCTATTAAAAATTGGTTCAGAATACTAAAAACCCAACTATTTCTAGAAAAAACAGCTGCACCGAGGTGCTTTGAATCCTGCAACAGCCTTTGTGGTCATCTCTCAACTGCTGACACTACCTCACTTGCACAATCAAACTCACCCCTGTCCTGTTCTCCCAGTTCGTTTTACCCAACAGTGCATTTGATTTTAGGGCACAACCCCTCCAAAACCTGCCAACCTTCAGGATAAGAAACAACCATTCCCCCTCCGTCCTCAGCCCCAGCAGCATTTAGATTTATTTTTGCATACCTGCTATGCACCAGTGATCTCCATCAGCTGCTTCCTAGCAATTTATTTCCAGGAATTAATTCCATAGTGATGTTTCACAACGATTAGAGAGCACCTACCAGCACCTTTCAGGTTTATTAACATGGAATTGGAAAAGTAGCTTTGCTTTTGGTCATCTCTATGCACTGGTAGGAAATGCTGACCTAGGAGATTTTCACACCTTCCATACCCATGTCGCTGTATCTATCTGAAACTGGTTTAATTTATTTAAGACTATGGATCTTCAAGCCTTAAAGCCATTAAAATCACAACCCCCTCACACAATGCAGTCAGTCTGGGGTGATGCTGAGAGAGTTTCCAACCGTTACTCGGTGCTGCCACTTAGCAGAGCAGCTGTTTTAATAAGCACTTACGTCTTCAGCTGCCTACTGCAATAACAAAATTAAACAGGACAGCATGGAGCCTAATCCAGAGAGGTGGGGGAAAGCCAGTTAGTGTTCCCAGGCACTGGAACAAGGCAGCGGACTCCATGCATGCAGGCACTGCCACGGCCCCGCTCCACTCGGGTACAGATTTGCCAGGATCTGTTTACACAATCCACTTTTCCCTGCAAAAGGCATGAAAGAAAATACTCTGCGGAGAATCTAAGAGGCAACATGTTCTCTCTGCAGCTTTTTGCAATTTTTCCTGTGAACTGAGCAAACAAAATGAATTCAGAACCATCAGTGCTGCTCCGGAGCTGCATTAACAACGAGCGTGAGGCTGCCCGGAGAGAAAGGGGGGACTGAGCACATTAACAAAAGCTCAGAGCGCGCTAGCTGTGGCCAAAGCCTGAGCCTGAAAGGCTCCTTTGTCTCTGTGGTCAATGCAAACCCATTCAGCAGCCCATAGACAGCAGAAAGAAAGTAAGGGCAGGAGGAAGAAGAGTCTTGTCTCTTTAGGGGCTGTCTCCTCAGCTGCCAGGCTGCGAGGCAGAGCAGGGACTCGCATGGACACAGAACAGCGTTCCAAGCGCCTGCAATCCCACCAATGTGCACAACAAATGTCCACTGAAGACAAGCTCTGCTCGCACCCAAGCTTCCTCGACCAAGGGACACACGTTCCAGGAACTGGACATCTAGTCCCCAAAAAGCCTCCAAGTGCAATATAAATACTAAGTGATAGAAAATAACCCCCTATTTCTGAATCTGCTGGCTCTTCTGCAATCCCTTCCTCCCAACAATGAACTATTGTTCCACTCCTAGGACTGAGGAAATGTTCCTGTTTCTTCTCCAAGTCCTTTACATTTAGAAACCTGCTCCTCATTTCAACATCATTCCCCATCGTACTAAAAGCACTCAGCCATTCACAGTTCAAGAGAAAACACATTCAGTATTGACTCCACTAAAAACAAAACACCCCCTTCCTCATTATCTTAGTGCTACCATAAAACTCAGCAGAGCTCAACAGCAAACCAAAATATCTAGAACTGTTCAAAGGAGGAGGGTCCCAGTTGGTACTGGTGTCCCATTTAAACATGGACACATGCCACCACCAGTCTGAAATGCAGAGTATTAAAGGCAAGCACCACCTCCAAGATCTGATGCTTGCTGGTCATGTTTCTCCTCCCAGATGTTAAGAGAAGGGTACACACACTCCTCACCTTGGCCACACAGCCACCAGCACCAGGAAGGCATGATCCTCCATGTGGAGGAAGACGTGGCCATCACAGACCTTTTTGTGGCCTGCATGTCCCAAGGAACACAAATACCCTACTGTAAAAACCCAAAGCCACGAATTCATGCTGGGCTGCTCCTCTCCCAAACTGGGCTCTTGTTGCACTCTGGAGCCTCTGGGCAAAAAGCAAAGTCTGAACCCTCTGTGCTTCAGCAGAGCCAAAGTTTTGACACAAATGCAGACTCTAGGAAGAGATTTCTGCAGGGAGTCTCACTCATGTACAAAAGAAACATTTAAGTGAGGAAAACCAACAGTGTCTATTTCCACTGCTTTAATATTTGTCCACCTCTCTGCATCAGGATCACCCAACTATCCTGCCCTAACCAGGGAGCTCCTGCATGCTCTACACACAGGACATACGCACTGGCTCAAAGGAAACTGGCTCCATTTTCCCTGCAGCAGCCTGATTTGGGATAATCACACAAAAAGCAAATCCTGGCTAAATCCTGTCCTTTTGCACCACCCCATGAGCTAATCCATATGCTGTGTTTAAACACTTCACTTTCAGGGACTCCACATCTATTTCTGGAGATGGCCAAGGGGCAAGATATTTCTTTATACAAAAAAGTAAGTAATTTATTTTTGCCTAAAACACAAGGATTTCTTAATTGCTATCACAGCAACAACTTCTGCAAGAACAGCTTGTAAAGATAAAAACTTTCTTCTCTCTGTGTTGTAGTTGAATTAAAAAGGAGAAACCCTCCCCCGCCACAAGGAGAGTTTTAATTAAACTGATTGACTGCCCATTCACAGGGGCCACAGCTCCCACAGGATGCCATTTCCTTCCGGGATTTTTCAATACAGAAAAGACTCCTGCTCTTCATCATTGAGGTAAAGATCTTTTTAGAAGTACTGATCTGTTGCTTCATTGGAAAATGAAGGAAGATCTCATTAAAAACAGCCAGCTGTGCAAAAAAAGTTACTGCTCTTCCGGCATCCAGAAAGGAAATCCACTCAGAGGGTCCAAGCCTGGAGACGTATCCGAACACACCCCTGGCAGCACAAAGAAGCATTTCAGACACACACACACACTTCTGCCACTCCTCCTCCAAGGCAGGAATATTTTCTGCCTCCTTTGTTTCCTTACAGGTGGGGAATGGCAACACAGAGTAGGCAGCTTGTAAAGAGGAGAAGAGGAACTTACAAACCAACTTGCACGGCGAACAGCGATGGACCTGTGGCTGCTGCAGAATTGGGAATTTACAGCTACCCTTGCAGCACGCCTTTTATTTTTCCCTTTTTTTTTGTCAGGTCCAATACTCTCAAGTCCAATTATCAGAACACCCTCAAAGGTGAGAAATAACAAAGAAGCAGAGAAAAAAAAGAAAGTTATCCTTGGAGTATAAAAGAAAGTGATTTTTGTGGTTGTCTTGTGCAGGGCCAAGAGATGGACTTGATGGTCCTTGTCAGTCACTTTAAACTCAGGATATTCCATGATGATGTGGCATGAAATTAGGTAATTCTTTGTGCACTCAAAATTCCCAAGAAGGAAGCAGCTGCTACAATACACAGGCTTGAAACCAAAGTCTAAAGAAATGTGGAAACAGAGAACAAAGAAAAAGTCCCTAAAACACCTATTGCTGATTGGCAATCACTTGGGCTTCCACAGCCAACTTTGGCATGATGAACAGCGATGGGATATAAATAGGAAATTCCTTTTCACCTTCCTAAGGTAGAGCTGCTGTGCTAGTCACTGAGAACAAACCCAGAGAGTCAGTTGTATTTATTTATATTTCAAATCACAACATGCACCACACAGCATTAAATAATAACTCCCTACTCCAAAGCTTCAGTGTTTGCACCATAGATAAGAGAACATCAATAATCTGCAGCAAAGTACACTCTGTTTCCAGATAAAGCGAGATGTATTTGTTCTACTTAATTTTGCTTTGTACAGTCCAGATAACATGTTTAGAGATGCAATTATGAAATGCCAGCCTTTAAAATCAATTTATGATAGAAGTTAATATAGCAACCAAGGGAAAAAAAAGCAGTTCTCAACTATGCTAATACACGGTACAGGAGAGCTCCAAGATGCCGCTTATACCTGAAAATTCATGTAGAACAAAATCAAGACCTAAGAAAAGCCACACAAAAACCTCATTAAGGTTATTAGGGCCACTAGAAGAGCTCCAAGTGTAGATGCCACTGAGCAGGTGGGTTTAAGTCCCAGCTGCTGGGCTCTTCACTGCTTTCAGTACAAACATTGCAGCCCACACTCCAGGCATAAACAGGTTTAAAGGGACAAGCAATACAAGCAAAATGTGTCAACCAAATGAGCTTCTTCAAAGCATCATCTGTAGAGGTTTCCTGGTTTTAAGTTCTTGGCTTTTACTGAGTGGTAAACTGCAAGGAGGGTGATGCATGTTTTCGGTATAGAGATAATACAATCTCTGTCCACTGATCTCACCCCATTTCGCATCTGCCCAAGTCAACTCTGAGATTAGGATGACACTAAAATATTGTCCTGTCCCCTGGCACCATGCAAAATGACCCCAGAAACTGTGCTTTTCCCATGGAAATGAAAGCCTGCCCTCTGATCCTACCTGCTCCTAATGCTTACAACAACACGCAGCACATCTGAGGCCTCTCAAGAGGACTTTCTCTCATGGGTAACTTCACATCCTAACCACTTCCACCCTGTGATTACACTGACCCAGAAACCCAAACCTACAAATGGGCATCCTAGGAATAGTAAAGGCAAGCCCAGCCTGGGAATAATGCAGAAAAAAGTCACAATTCCAGCTGACAGATGAACAGCTCCTTGCTTGAGGGCACCATGTGATGAACCATGCAAGCTTTGCCCTTTTCTGCCCACTGACACTGAAGGTTGTAAGGGGAAATCGATATTATTACTAGACACAACCAAAATGACAATATCATGCAACACGTGCAGCTGATCTTTACTTTTCGGTCCCTGGAAAGACTGTTTTGTCACAATTCCCTTGTATCTAAGAAGAATTTAGCAAGACAGCTGGTCTCATTCGCTCTGCAGTCAGGACATGTCAAGAAAGTGAGGAATCTCCTTTAAAATAATCCTGATTGATTCACCTCCCATGCAAGTGACCCCACTTTCTTCCACTCAATCCTTCTGCAACCTGGCTTCTCTGAACAGCAATGAACAGCAAACAGCCTCAGCCATTTCACAGAACCACAGACTGGTTTGGGTTGGGAGGGACCTTAAAGACCATCCAGTCTCAACCCCCTGCCAGAGGCAGGGATGTTACTCCCCAGAGCTGTGTTTCCACCCCTCCTGGCCTATCACTGTCTCTTAGGCTTTAATCCAGATAAATTTCTTGATTTCCTGAGCTGAAGATAGAAAGTTACAGCAAAGAAACAGCTTTGTTCTCACCTTTAAGCAAGAGAAAATAAAATACCCAGTTGAACCTCAGTTACACCACCCTGCAAGATGACAAAGGATGGCTCTGCAGTGCACCACAGAGTGGGGCAAGGCCTCCAGCAGGACAAGACCCGCTTCCCTTGAGGCACCCACTGAAAAAACCAACATGGGCAAAAGGTTCAGGACCTCACACTATGACACCAGTGGCAATGAGGGCAGAGCCTAAACTAAGTGATCAAAAGGTGAGGTTTAGTGCCTCACCAAATGTTTCTGAGAACCATGGAACATCCTGAGCTGGAATGGACCCACAAGGGCCATCCAGTGAACTCCTGTCCCTGCACAGACACCCCAACAATCCCACCCTGGGCATCCCTGGCAGTGCTGTCCAAAGGCTCCTGGAGCTCTGGCAGCCTTGGGGCCATGCCCACTCCCTGGGGAGCCTGGGCAGTGCCCAGTACTCTCTGGGGAAAAGAACTTTTCCCTGATCTCCAATCTAAACTCTCCCCTGGCACAGCTCCAGCTGCTCCCTCAGTCCTGTCTCTGGTCACAGAGAAGAAATTGGAGCTGTGCCTCCACTGGCCCTTTGGAGGAAGCTGAATACAAAAGGAGGTGAAGTCCCTCTATCAATACCAGTTCAGTTTTACTGATATATCTGAGCTGTATTTTGGGTGACAACCCTCAGTGCTACAGTGGAATCCCCTTGCTCTGATTTGCCAAGCTTTGTCACAACATGTTTACTATGGGATGTGTTAACAGGGTGAAGCTGCCAGTACCAAACTGGAGCAGATCCACGCTGTCCAATGGCATTTAGGTCAGTCTGCCTTCAGAGCCACGGTATGGACAACCTGGGGAGCAGCACATCCCAATCTCCACCTAAAAACAACTGCATTCCAGGAGCAACAGTCAATTCTAACTCCATTACTCAATCTTGATTAAATCTAACCTTCAGTATTATTTCTTAATCAACTTGCCTCAAGTGACTACCTTAAGGTTAATCTCTCAAAGCCTTTTTCAGGGGAAAGAAGATTCTTTCATGGTCTGAACACACCAAGGAGGAGGTAAAGCATGAAAATGATTATCCACAAAGCTTGTTCTTCCCAAAAATATTTGGCAAAGCTCTGGGTTTTTGGTTTTTTTTTGTCTGTTTCATATAAACATGATGTAAAATGAAGTTAAAACAAAGTCTCAAAAATGTCCTTCAGCATTTAAAAACGATCCAAACTCAGACGAAAGAAAGCATTTTGAACAAGGTATTTCACAGCATGGTGCAGCAAAGAAAAAAGTCCTTTGGATAGTTTGAACTGCATTTATTCTTATGATTAACTACAACAGAAGGGAAAATAAATCCAGTACCTAACAGAGCGATACCTTTATACTGCTTTCCTTGATGAAGTTCTCCTAGAGCAGCCTTTGCCTTCCAAGCATTTGGTAAGTGTTAAAAATCATATTTATGTATGGAGTTCAGCAGGAAAATGGCATGCCAGCTCCCAGACTCCTAAGCATGAAGGGAGGCACCCCTGCACACTGCTAACCTCCCTCTGGAGACCATGGAATGCAAAGGGGCTGCCAAAACCCCTCCAGCAGCTCAGGAAGGCATTTCTGCCCTACCTGATAACACCCCCCACAAAGCCAACCACACCCACCCCTGACCTGGCAGCTCAAAAGTCCTCCCTGACCTGTGAGAGTAAAATGATCCTTGCTTGAAACAGCTAAACATGGAAGTGAACAGAATCATGGAATCCCAGAATGGTTTAGGTGGGAAGCAAGCCTAAAGCTCATTCCAACCCCTGCCATGGCAGGGACACCTTCCATTATCCCAGGTTGCTCCAGGCCCCATCCAACCTGGCCTTGGACACTTCCAGGGATCCAGGGGCAGCCACAGCTTCTCTGGACCTTGCAGAAGGGTTGGGAGAAAAAGACACGTACTAGGAAAAATTCCTGGGTCACTTTTTCAAGCAAAGCCACTGACCAAACTGATTTCAACCATCCCTGGGGGAAATGGAAGATGCTCATCCTAGATAGTGGTCAGAACCATCGCTCCCAGAGAATGAGAAGGAGTCTTCAGAGTAAAGAAAACTATATTGTTCAAGAAATGAAAGAAAAGCAGGAACCTCTAATACGAGACATGCATTCAAAGAAAAACATCACACACACAAAATTCCCAGCCAGTGGCCAAGGAAGAGCCAGGGAGGACAGAAGCAAATCTGACATGAGGCAATGTCAGAGCCAGAACTTGTGATGATCGTTTCATGTACTGAATTTTCAAGCAGGAAAAAAAAGTAACAGTAGTAGTCTCACACTGAACAGTAGCTAAACAAGGATAAGACTGAGCAAACCTCCTGGTAAATGCTGTAAAAATATCCAAAGTAAGGCTGTGAACACGCTGGCTTGATGGAGGTGACAAGGAGTGACTGGGAGGAGACAGGGAGAAGAAAAAGAAAGCTTTGATCTCCTGTCTGGCCAGACACACACATCAGCCTACTCCTTTCTGGAGTAACTTTGGCTTTTGGTCTACTCCAAAAGCAATAGGAATGGTTCTTCAGCTGTTCTCAGCACTTCGGCCTGCATCAGATGCTTGTGCACATCTAGTCTGACAGAAAAAAGTTTTTTAATAAAATCTCACAGAGCAGACAACACAGCTGAAGCCACACCCATCTTCCACCTTTCCCATTCCAAAACGCAGCTGCAGATACAACAGTTATTTCCAAATACTCCTGAATTTCAATCATTGAGCTTAAAACAATTTAAACCAAACAACCAAACCAGGCACTATCTCACACAAACTGAATCACAATCCAACAAAAACAAAGGTCCCCAAATTCAGTGTAGCTGTCCCCTGACTAGCAGCTAAAACAGCAGCTTCTGGCCTGATACCACCAGCTCAGGGAGAAGCTCTGACCTGCTCAGCCCCCATCCATGAGGCAACCTGATAAACACACTCTCGGCCTGGGTTGGAAGTGCAGAGTCATTGCCACTGCAGCAGAAGACACGGACCAGGAAACACACTCCAGTCCCAACAGCCCCACCAGGAAGAGAAAACTGGGATTGTTTGGGGCTTGTTTCCTTCAGAGCAGTTACTTAACACACACACATGGAGTTATTTCTATACCAAGTTTGCCCTGCACACACATAACCAGGTAAGAGCATTAAAACCCCAAGAGCCAAAGCAGACAGGGCCAGGTGACATAACTAAAAAGGCACCAACAGAAGAAGGCAGAGCAGGACAAAAAGGATCTCATCGCAGAGAAAAATTCCCAAGCTTTTATCCAGCACTTATTCAGCTTACAGCCTGAAATAAACTTCTGTGTGGGTCTGAGAGCCTACCTTCCCTCATGCTGAATTCACAAAGTCAAGCCTCCGATCTGTGGCTTCCTTTCAGCGCCAGCAGTTACTGCAGTTGGGGCACGTTGTTACTCCACCAGAGAAGAAAGTTCCCATCCAGACATGAGCACCACAGTGCTCATTCATGGCAATTTTCACCCAGGAGTCTGAATTTCTGTAAAGTATTAAAAACCAGCTGACTCTTCCCTTCCTGTGCATGCTATTAACACAGAACTACCCCTGCCCACTCACCTCAAACTCTCTGCCCTAAAATAACAAATAAATCAATCCAGCTTGCCAGGCTTTACCTTTCACATCTCTGCTCCACAGGGACAGCCCCTGCTTGTGTCCTGGGGGTTGGGCATCCTGTAGCAGCATCCATCTATTTCTGAGCCAGGCTCTCCATCTGTATAATAAGTAGGAATATCAAACAGCCTGGTATTTTACTGTCTCATTCACTCAGCTGCATTTCCTGTGGTGTCTCCAGTACTTTATACTGTGACCTCATAGGGAAATGCAATGCTCTGCTGGTCACTCTGTTGTGGTGACAGCAGTGTTGTCACTCAGAGTGATGGTCCTCCCATTAGCTGAGCAAGGAATTCTAGAAAGATGATTCCCTGGAGTGTTGATGCTCATTTCAATTCCCAATTCTGTAACTCTTTGTGGTTTTTGCCCCTTAATCTTTATTTCAGCAGTTTATCAAAATGAAATTAAATCCTAAGTACCTTCTTGCCACATGCAGAGCTTTTCACTTCCCCTGAGTTAAAATTCTGTGTCATACAAAATGAAATCCTGGGGAAGCTGGCATCCAGGGAGGGCAGTGCAACACATACTGCTGCACAAAAACCAAAGTTCACAGAGGTAGGAGCCCTGAGTCTCCTCAGTTCAACCCTCTGCACCTCTAATTTCCCTCATAAGGAATCTCAGGTGCACACTTCACACACACTGGTGCAGGGGAATCCAGAAAAGTGTAACAGCAACAATATATTCACCCCACCAGGGTCTGAAGATGAGCAGTAAATTAGCCTCTGGGCATTTCCCATTAAAAGAAATCCTGGTTTACTTCCATTGGTTCTGCCTGTTGGATCCAAGGCTGGGTCAGATGGGGCTTGGAGCAACCTGGTCTAGTGGAAGGTGTCCCTGCCCGTGGCAGGGGGTGGAACAGGATAAGCTTTAGGTTTCTTCCCAACCCAAACCATTCCAAGATTCTTCAGATTCAGACCACAAACAGGAATAAAACACAGAGGGAAGGCTGCAGCTCCGCAGTGCTCTCTGAAGTGATGCCACACAGCTGAACCAACACACAGGCAGAAGTCAGTGAGTACATACCCGATGCACTATCCGAGGTGGAAAAGGGAACTTCAAGACCTGTCCCTGCCTGGTTGCTGAGGCCTATCTGCACCAACAGGACAAGCCATGCACCACCACAGGCACCACGGTTCCTTTTCTGATGAGCGTAAACCCAGCTGTGCTGATTTCAGACTGCAGTATCTCCACAGTCACAGCAAGGCTTTAAGATTGAACTTTCCACCTACAAACACTGCCCAGATACTTGGATTTCACCACCACCATGGCCACAAGTGCCATCACCACCTTAAGCATGGACAGCGAAGCTCTGAGGACTGTATTGGTGAACAGTGCTATTTTAGCAGCCTTTTTTCAAATTAACCATAGTTAAGACCAACACTATGGATGGGAGGAAAGGAAGAATAAGAGAAGTAGTCTTCCCTTAAATGCTGAAGTTTTGGAACACTGCAGAACAGGAATGGACCAAATCAAACATTTCCGGGTACCCCTAGCACCTCTGACATTATCAGGGGCTGCAGCGCAATTTGGTTCACCAAACTGGTTGAAACCCATTTTATCTTCTTCCTTTTTCCCCACAACCCAGAGACATTTCAGACCCACTCGCAGTCAGTGTGGATGATACAGATCTTTTGTCTCCTATTCCTACGCAGAAACACCATCTTAAGCACAAAATAAAAGCAAGGATGGAGCTAGACCACAAGAAAAAGCAATCCAAGCCTGAGAAGTGAATTCTCCTCCTTTGAGGGAGTATTTGCAACCCGCTCCTCCCAGTGGTGGAAGTTCAGCAGACTTCTCCAAGAGCTTCCAAAGCATCAGTGACCATTTAAGAGTTTTAGCTCAACCAGCAAGACCTCAAACTCCCTGATGGAGACCAAGAGTTATCCCTGCTTTCAGCACTTCCAAGTCTGGCTGCATTCTTCCCCCAAAAACTCCTTTCAAACAACAAGACAGAGGTGACCTGACAATATAGAAGCTGCTCTCCCCACTCTCCATGTCCCTTGTTTTATTGCTGTGCTCCAGCTCCTTTCTCCACGCCCTTCCCAGGTTGATTAATACTCATCCGGGACAATCAGATGTCTGGTAATTCAAGCTTTTACAGCGCTCCACACACCATAAGCACTGTAGGGCTCACACATTTTACCAGAAAGCTTTTTGCTGACTGTTCCCACTCCTGACATCCCAGGCACTCAATAAGACATTCTGGACAGAGGTCCCAGCTATAAAACTCTCATGTTTTTCAGCTGCCAGGATGGGAATTTGGTGACAGTACAATTAATTCATTTATTTAATGATCCTAACATCAGCCTGAGTGGATGAAGTGTGCTTTGGCTGCAGCAAGGCAGGGAGCGGGCTGTGCCAAGGGCCAATTGTTTCGGTGAATGCCAGCGATGCCAGGTACCGCAGCCACGACCACCACCATGAGACAGGGTAGTTTGGGGCAAAATAGGAATCATTTCAAGTTAAACGTGGTGTACAATCTCAAAACCAAATATCAAAATATAAAAGAGTTTATTTGTGCAGATGAGATGAACTTTTTCAAAATTAAAAAAGTGTTTTGGAAATGTAATCAATGAAATTAAGGTGAACAACTTAAACTCATTGAAATTTAGGCTTTGTGATATTTGCATATCAACAAAAATTAGGTCTTTTTTCTTTTTGAAAAGACAGACATAAAGGCACTTTGAAATTGGCTTTAAAACACAACACTGAAGGAAAGCATAAAACTCAATTCGGACAGGTTGACAGCTGAATTATTTTCATTCACAACTCTAAAATACGAAACACAGAGCCAAGAAAAACTAAATATTTGGAGAAAGATTGTCCAGTGACAAGTATTTATAACTGTTGAGCACTAGTGAGAAAGGGTGACACAAACTGAAGTTTGTTTTATACTACACAGCAAGTGGAATTTAAGATGTCTCACCAGCTCTAGAAATACTACATCCAAAAGCACCTTCCAAACGACTAAAGCTGCTGAAATCCCCTTCCCAGCACACTCCAGAGTTCAAGGTGCACCACAAATTTCACATTAAAAGTCACAATAAACAGGCTTTAAATGCTGTTTTGGTTTCAGTTCTTGAATTCCCCCCAAATAACTGCTATAGGTTATTCACCCTCAGCTACAAGAACCCTGCTGAGTTCCCTTTCCAATATAATATATTGAGTCAGCCCAATGATTCAGCTGCACATTGCAAAACCAAGTGTCCAGTGTGGAGCCTGTACACCACCTCAAAGAGGAATTCAAGACTTACAGAAAGTTTTCAGGCCAGATTTCAGCCTGAATTTCACATCAGACCTGACAGCTCTGTGGAAGACCTCGTGGCAGCCCCAAGACAGAAGGGTAGGGTCTTACCACTCCATAGGAATGCACTGGGGTTTTTTTAAAGGTCCTTTCCTCTCAGGATGCTTAGGAGCCTTCCCAAGAACACAGCTGACTAAAAAAACCAAAGCTGAAAGTAACATCACTAAAAAAGTCTTTCCCTTTGATGCACACAGGTAGAGACTCCTGCTTGGTCTGAAAGACCAAAGACTTCTCTCATTTTTGTCTTTTGGCAAGAGAACAAAATAAACCCAGAAAAAGCCAGTTTCAAGGCACAGTAACTTCTATGACTTACTAAAAACACATAAAAGAGGGAAATCGGTTTTCAGACCACCATTAGCAAAGCCATAGCACCAGAAAATCAACTGGATTTTCACCCATCACCAGCGACACAGACACTGCAAGCAGACTCTTCTGACTAACTCAGTAACTCAGTCACCCTCACCTGTAAATCAAACCAACCCCAAACATAGTAGCCCTGCAACGTTTATTAGTTTCCACCTTCCAAAAGCTTTCCAAACTTAGGAAAATCTGTTATTTAAGACCTTTAAGTGCATTAATTCTCCTTGAAATGCTTGGCATTTTCACAGCAGCAAGAGCAAACTACAAGGCTGGCAAGGAAATTTCTGTTCCCACCATATTCAGTCCCCTCCCCTGCTAAAAGCAGGGAGGGTCTTTGTGCTTCCAACTTTTACAGCTATTCCTGTGCAGATACTCCTACTCTAGGAGCATGGGAGCCTCATTCCTGCTGAGCTGGAGCACTTGGAAGGGAGCAGCTGCTGGCTGCACCTCGACAAGTCCTAACCCATTTCAACACTCCACCAACAGACTCGGAGAGTGCTACGGGATCGGTCAAGGACAGGGTTTTATTTCCAAGACACACATTCTGGAAGCCACTTGGCTTTTGTTTCAAACCTATCTAAAGCTCTAGAAATATTTTAACTCTCATGTAGATAAAGGAAACACAAAGTTGTTACAACCAACAACCGAAGCACCTTATTTCTGGTGGCAGAATTGATTTAAACCTGATACAATCTCAGTGTGGGGAAACCTTTTCTTTCCACCTTAACTACGCAGCAAACAAAGGTAAAAACAACTCCTCGGGTACAATCGAAACACAGAGCATGTAATTTTCCTTTCAGGAAAGAAAAAAACTAATCATGCTGTCCCATTAACCTAGTTACATGCCCAGCAGCAATTTGACTCAAGTCCCATCAGCAACAGCGTGCCATCACCTATTCCAAAAAGAGGGAGTGCGCCCTGGGACACCTTCCAAAGGTAAAGAATAAACTAGAGGACTAACATGCACCAGAAAATTTCACTAGCCTAAAAGCTGATTTTACTCTCCTCCTTTCGATCCTTTTCTTTTTTAAGAACACATTCTATTTTCCTCTTCCAGCTGTTCCACATCATCAGCTCCTATTTGGGAGGCAAAACAGAGTACAGGGTTTGGGAAGGAAAGCTGTACAGAGAAATGCTTGAAATTGCAGCAAGTGTAAAACACAGCGCCGTGACAGTCTCATCAACTGTATTTCCTTAAAAAACAAGAAGAAAAATTAGTTCCCCCGGCTCCTCCAGACCACGGGGCACACGACTCCTTCCCCCACATGTTCATGCCTTGGAACAAACACCATTTTCTCTTCCCCATTCATTCCAGAAAAGCTTTTGCAATTGCCAGCAACCACATTCAAGTCACAGATAAAGTTTCCTACCAAAGCAATGCCTGTAAAACACTCATACTACCCATCTATAATTCCCCAGAGTGAAAATCCCAGCAACTGTAATCATATTAGCGGATTTACACACAACTAAACTTGACAGTTGACTAGCCCTGAAATTGCTGGATTAGGAGAAAAAGAAAATACAGGTTACCTCTGCCTTCTAAAGGGAGATCTTCACTGCTAACTCCTACTACTAAACACAAGTGGAGCTCAACACATCCCAACGTTTGAAAATGACAAAGAAAAGCCTTTCAGCCTGAAAATGATGGACAAAATCCATTCACACACAGGTAAAAATCCTTCTACGTCCCAACATCTAAAAGGGAATTTATTTGTTCTGAGTCTCCTGTTACTCTCTCAACAACTTCTTACACAAACTCTGCTCCCAAATCAGAGCTGCTCATTAAATACACATATATTAAAATGGATAAAGTAACCTTCTCCCACAGACTTCTGCCAGAGAACATACAAAATCATGTCCTTGGATGTGAGAAGAAAATAAGCCACTTGAAATCACATTTTTAGAATGGTTTTTTTCCAAGCGATTTCACCACAAAAATCTTAAAAAGCTGGAAAAGTGACATATCTGTGCTCTAACAAGATTAGCTTTTGTCATTAAATAAATTAAAGCTATTGCTGCTCCAAAGAACACTAAGATGTGCCAAGGCTGGGGAACATCAACAGGCGAAATGGCAGAGAGGGGCTTAAGGTACTTAGTTTTTGGCTACATGCTCCCCAATTTGTGCCCATTCCTCCCCTGCAGAGGAGTCACCACCACGGAGTAGGAGGGAAAGTCTGTTTTCAAAGATCTTCTCCTGCTCTGACCCTCCCAAGATGTTTGATCTCCACAGCTTCAACAGTTCTAAACAGAAACACTTCCCAGGCAACACCTCTGCCCCCTTCCCTTCATCCAACTGAGATCTCAGAACATTCCCTCCTCAACTCAGAAACACAGAGAGCAAGGAACATCTCTGATCTCAGCCTGGTCCCTCCTTCCCACCTCTCACCACTCCTTCCCTTTTGAACTGTAATGCTCCGGACACCTTCCTCACACACGGCTGCCACTGGCATCTGGAAGAGGGTTTCCAACTGCACTTCGGTAGATGTCAAAGTCGCACAGGGAGCGTTTCACAGGATCATGCTCTTCAAGCTGACTTCTGTGCCCAAGCAGCTTCCAAATGCCTTGTCCTCAACTTCAAAGTCATCAACAGACAAAACCCAGAGAGCACAGAGCTGCTTTCTCATGCAGTCTGGGGAAACACCACTCAAAATGGAAGTACAGGAGGGAAGACGGCATTGGCTCCAAACTTCCAGAGGGGATCACAGCACCCAGAGACCCTGACCTTTTGGTGCACGCTGCAGATTCCCTCCTGGGCAAAATTATTGGGCACTTTCTCCTCCAGTTCAACTCTTTGTTCACAGAGAGACAACAGAGAACTCCATGCACCCAATCTTCCTCAAGAATCTTAATTTAACCAGATCTCCAAGGCAGGCCTACTCTGGCCTGGCCTGCACCCGACAGTGGGCAAGCACTGCCAGGAACTCACCCCGAGTTCTCACACAGCCTCAGACATTCCTGAATGCCATCCTGTATTTCTTGCTGTCCTCCTGGGCTTTGGGGAAGCTGCTTGCATCCAGAAGATGCCATCCAACAAAGCAGGAACCAGCACAGCACTTCCTGAAAGGGACTATAGCACAGTTAGCTGAACAACACAGGAAAAACTAAAACTAAATTACTGAGGCAACATTAGTAAAACACGTTTCGTTTCACAGCAATGATGGAATTCACACAAAAATCAGTCCCCCAAACACTGATCCTTCCTCCATGTTTCTTGGAAAAGGAATTAACAAGGAGGAAGAAGAGAAAAAAAAAATTAACAGTCTTTTGACACCCACCCTGAACCTGCCACAACCTGCAATAGCCTGAGGAACACCCAATTTTTCAGAGATGCCCAATCCCACACGGAAACAGCCACAGGGATAGATTAAAGTCAAGCTTACTGGTGCCTGCACATCAACAACCAGGAACTCCCTCCAAACGTGAGGAAGTTGGGAAAAGAAAACAAAACCCTACGGACACCAGCCCTGAGCGGCAGACAGCTCTGACTGAACGGTGTCACATTAACCAGCAGCTGGGGGACCTCACCCCAGGTGCCATTCATCAACTTGGCTGTCCTTACAGGCTAATGTTTGCCCATGTCTAGGCTGGGAAGAAAGTGGTGACCTGATTATATTGATCCACAAAATTTATTCATGGCACAGGGACTTTTGAAAGAACAGCTTAATGTAACACACACACAAAAAAAATACTTCATTCTTAAGTGGGAGAGTAAAGAGCAGGGTGGAGTGTGACATGTCAGAAGTACCACTGAGGTAAAACTACAAAGGCCCACAGTGCCCTTGCAACACCTTTGTTACTGTACCGTTTTATAGAAGTCTCACTCCAGACTTCACTAGAACTTCACCTGCAGAGGCAGTCTGGGAGTCAAAGCCAAGGAGGGCAGATTGGGATTTACTTTTTATAATATCCCTTCTGTGTGTCATTTCACCCTCACTTGTCCTTTCCACTCAAATAAGGGTCAGACTCCAACTGAAGGATTTATCCATACTGACAACGTTTGAGCACAATTTCTGCCTGAAATCAGGTTTGGCTGCATACTCCCCACTACCAGAGCCACAAAATTATCCCAACTTACTTTTACACAAGAAATTTAACTTCTTGAAGCCACTGTATTAAGGAAATACCTCACAAGTCTGTCTTGCCTAACAGCAGCTTCAATAACTTCCTATTTAGCAGGAAACAGAATGAATCTTGCATCCAGACATATCTGCTCTTCATGTCCATCACTTTCCAGCTTCTCTTTCTCTCAAAAAATATTATTTCCTGAAAAAAATCCTTCTTTTCCCAGTATTTTAATTTTTCCTCCCTCATGCCTTGTTACATGCACATGCTCAACACTTCTCTCTCACACAATTCTTATTTTTTTCCAATTACACAGATATTGTTTAATTTCATGATACATTAAGTCTGAAACCAGATGTATTTCCAAAGTTACAAAGTTCACCAGTAAGAAATTGCTTTGGTTTAAAAAGTCCAAGTCAGAGAAACCTGCAACTCTTTTATCTGCTGTGAGGTAACAGTGGCTCAAGAGTTGTATCAAAACACAGAGAAAAAAAAGAAACCAAAGAGGGCTAAAAATAAGGCTGAACTCAGATAACCCCCTGCACTCCAGTAAATCAGGGATGAACTCTGCTCCCCGAGCCTCACTCAGAGCAGCACTGAGAGGTAACAGCTTTTGTTTATAATTAAACACAGGTTTTGGTGGAGGATAAAACCAGCCAGGGCACCTGAATAAGCTTCACTAGGACACCTGAATAAGCATCAACAATAAAGTGTTTGTATATATTCCAAACACAGATCAGCAGTTTAGGAGTTAAGGAGAGATATCAGTCAAACACAATGTTTTCAAAACAGGCATGTCTGGAAATAAAAATGAAACTGTGTCATTTTAACCTCCCCACTTCTATAACACCGACTTGTCATATCCATCTAACACTTCTCCCTCCCTCTGTCCCTCCTGCTCACAGTATCCAGTTGGGTCCCCAGGCCGGGACACACTGCCACAGCAGCCCCAGCTCCTCTAGGAGCTTCTCCAGGCGTTCCAAGCCCTTCTGGTTTTAGGCTGTGCTCAGAGTAAACCCAAACTTCATCCCTCATGTGCTTCATGTAACACTCACCAAAAGCAACAGCCACAACAGCACAGCCCCTCACCTAACCCATCAGGCTTCCCCTCAGCGAGACATGGAGAAGAACCCCAGGAAATAAAGTGATTTGGAAAGCCCAGCACAGCCCCAGAGCCAGGCAAACTTCAGCCTTCAAACGTCAAGGCATCCAAGTGCCACATTCCCTGATAAAAAAGCCCCTTCCCAGACAAACCAGCGCCTTGCTGGGAAGATCAGCTGGGCACAGCCTGTGCACACTGGCCAGCATTCCCACTCCAACTCTCGGCACATCCCTCAAAACTGAAGCATATTTTCCCTGAGCAACAGTTTTACTCACCAGCACCCCGCTGACTCTACTGACAGCACCTTCCCACTTTTTTTATTCCTAAAGCACTGGTTGGAATTACGGAATACCACAAATCAGGCAAAAATCAGCCAGCAAAGAGAACGTCCAGGGGTCTTCATTTGATCCAAACAAATCCGTAACGTCAACAGTCTCACGATTTAAGCAATGGATTTGTTCTCATGGCAGGGGTGATTCTTGCCGGAAGCTCAAGAAAACAATGGACCTAAACTGATTATAAAAGGGCTGGGTTTTCCCACCTCCAAAATGAAAGTGAGAGCAGGAAAATGCTCATACACAGGGAACACAGTTATGAGAGCACAGGCCTCAGCACGAAAACCACCCTGCGCTTCCACCTTAAAATCCAACACACCGCCAAACATTAACAGGAAAACACACTCCCGACCGTCCCTGCACCTTTTCCGGATAACATACCACGGAGGTATTTCACAAAGTGTGTTTTTCACTTCATATTCCCCCCAAAACTCCAGGGAAGGGGAGAAGAGAACAGCCAGTTTGCCACGGGATGCTGTCGGACGCTGCAAACAAAACCTCAGGCCGGCAGGCAGTTTCCTGCTGATCCCTGCAGTATTTCCCTCCTGACTCGGGGCCTACTCGCAGCACAGAACTGAAGACCTTTAAAAACCACTCGCAGGCCCCGCCGGCCTCTCTTTGTAGCAGCAGGCGCTTTGGTGGGGGGATTTTGGGGAGTGGGAGCCTCCTCCTCCTCCCCATCACACGTGGCCGGGCAGGGAAAGCTGCTCAGTGAAACGTTCCACCTGAGATTTATTCCCACCAGCCATATAGGAAAAATTAAACAAAATAAAATAAATCACATGAAAATCATCCCCAGCTGTAAATAAAAAACTGGATTTAAATTCGCCTAGAAAAACAACAAAACCAAAGCACTTACCTTGGCAGGACCAGAAGCAAAAGTGAAGAACGATTTATAATTAAAAGTTTACCCTTGGGGTCACCGCTGCTTTGGGGGAAGGGGAAAAGGGACCCCCTGGAAAGGGCTGAACCTCCAAACCAGCCTACTGGGGAGGTGGATGGCTCCCCTTTCCCCGCACCATCCCAGCAGGTGCAGCCCCCCTTTGCAAGAGGGCCCCACACACAAACGGACACACAAAAAAGAGCCGGGAACCCCTCAACAACCCCCACCTCACACACTCCCCAGCTCTGGAAGGCCTAACCCTAACCCCCAACCCTTCCCTGGTCTGGGGGGCCCCACGACCCCTCACCCCCCCACCACCCCAGGCCTGAGGAGTCCCCGCAGCCCTCACCCCGCGGCTCCGCTCGCTATGGGGAGGGGGTGTCACCCCCAAAACCCCGGGGAAAGGATACTGCTGGGGCGGCTGTGTCGGCAAGGCCCTGATGTTGGGGTGAGGCGCCGGCGCCGGGTGAGGGGGAGCCGGGGGAGGAGGCGGCCCCGCCGCCGCCCCGCTCCCAGGGCCGGTCCCCGCCGCCGCCGCCGCCGCGCCGGGTTTCAAAGCCGCCTTCTGCGGTAAACTCATGGCCAAGCGCAGCCACCACCCCGCGGCGGGGAGCGGGGCCGGGGGGAGCGGCGGATCGGGCCGGGGGAGAGCCGGGGCAGCGCGGCGGGCCGGCACCGGCGCCGGTCTCCGTGACAACGCGCCTCCCGGAGGGCTCGGGAGAGGGGCCGGCGGGGAGGGAGGGAGGGAGGGAGGGGAGGGAAGGAGGGAAGGGGGGGCGGCTCAGGCCGCGCTGCTCATGAGCCGGCGGCGGCGGGGGGTCGCGGTCGCCCTCGCCGGGGGCAGCGGACCCGTTCGCGCGGCGGCGGCTCGGGGGCGATGCCGGCGGATTTTCCTCACTGGAGTAGCGGAGCATCAAACATGGCGCTGCGGCCGCCTCCAGCTGTCCGGCCGGGCGGGCGCTCGGGCGCCTTCGGGCCGCTCCGGAGCCGCTCGGCCCAGAGCCGATCGGCGACCTTCGGCTCTTTCCGGAGTCGCTCGGCCCACCGCTGATCGGCAACCTTCGGCTCTTTCCGGAATCGCTCGTCAGCCAGCGCCGCTCGGCAAACCTCGGGTTCTTCCGGACAGGCTTTCGCGGGCGCCCTGCTCCCCCTCCCTCTCCGCTCAGCCCAGCACCTCCCGTGACCCCCGCGCTCGGTAAACTTCGACTCTTTCCGAAAGACGAGGAGTGAGACAGTTCGGGAAGCTTCGGACGGGCTCGGACGAGGAATTCCCGCCCCTCGTAGCTCTTCGGAGCTTCTCGTAGTTCTTCGGAGTCCCTCGGGATCGGCACGGATGCAGCTTCGGGCACATTCGTTTCGGCTCGGGAGACTTCGGGAACACTTGGTGGTGAGGGATTGCCCCGGGCTGTCAGGGGGTCCTGAGGTCCTTCAGCACCCACCCCACTCAGGGCTTCCCCTGCCCGAAAACTCACCGCCAGCCTAATTCCTGGCTTCTGGAGGGGCTGGAAGGGGCAACACCGCAGCCCCTGCTGAGGAATCGTGAGGGCCGGCAGCCCTGAATGCAACATGGAAGCCTGGGACCCCCTTGGCTGTGAGGGGCCCCCAGTATCCACCCTACCGCGGGCCCGAGGAAGGGACTTACCTAAAGGAAAACTCACCTCCAGTTCAATTACCAGCCCTACAGCCCCCAGCACCAATTCCCAGCTCCTGGGCAGCTGACAGGAGCCACAATGCAGCCTCTCATGAGGGCAGAGAGTCTGAGGGTGACTGGGTGGCTGTGGGGGACCCCGGGGAACCCCCAAGGCAGCCCACCTGTGGCAATGGGGCCCCTCCAGACCTGCCCTTGTGGGGAGAGGTGTCCACCAAGACATAACCCTCCCACAGGGTTACCACACCACCACCATGTTCACCATTTCACACCTAGCCTGCAGAATCCTCCTTACGGCCACCACCTGAGCTTGGCAGTGGCCGAGGTGGTTTGTAACATGTCAGGGAGATAAAAAGCACCTCAGAACAGATTCCAGCAGCTGCCAGATTGTCCTGACTTGTCCTGCCTTGCCGCTGGCTGCTGAGGGCTCATTCCAAAATGCTGGCACCTTCCAGCGCTCCTGCCACACCACACGTCCCAGGGAGATGCTCCCAGCACCTTCACTGTGCCCACAGGTATTGCTGCTCCAGTCACCCAGCCTGGGGTGCTGCTCTAGGAAACCTTCCCAGAGTTTGTGTACCATCTGCTGCAAATTCTGAGCAGCTGCAAGTTTAGGAGGAAGATAATGCTTTAATGCAATCACAGATAAACCCTTAAACATGAAAAGCTTCTTTTACTGAAGTGAACAGCTCTCATGGTGATGTATTGAGGCACCTGGAGAGTAGCTGGTACAACCGCAAGCTGAGAGATGAGGTCTTGTGCACTAAAAAAACCTACCTGAGGAGTCACGTCCATCCGTGTCTGTGCAACGGTCCTGTTTCTACGCAGAGAAGTAATTTTGAATTTTATATATAAATCTGAAGGTGGAGAATCTGGACTGGGTGTATTTCACTGGAGCAGAACTCAGCACAGTGGGCCAAAGATAGTAGAAGTGTCTTGAGCATGTTTTCCCTTTGGAGTCAGACTGGGTTATTGAACAATGGGTTTGTGCAGGGCAGGTTTAGGACATACAAGGATTCCAGTTTATCCAGAAGCTCTCCCTCCTCTGAGGTATGTTCTCAGAAGGAAAGCTGGGAGCTGCCACACAGGTCTCCATTAAAAGCAGCCCTGCAACTGGAATCCTTTCTTACTTATGTGCTACCTGGGGGTACAGCCACCTCCTGCAGTGCCAGCAGGCATTAGTGCAGCAGGGGAAGGTGACTTATGTGCTGCTTAGTGTCCCTTTCTGTGCTCTTTGTTCTGCATTGGGGTAAGGGAAATACCTGGAGGAGGTGAGCTCATACATACCTCACACTGCCTGTGGGAAATGGAGGAAAATAGGAAACACTGAGATTTCTTTTTGAGGGGAAAGCCTTCCAGTTTGCCAGCCTGAAAAGAAGTCCCGAGTGGGGAATATTTCCATCTGAACCCAGGAACAAATATTTAGAGGGGGCTCTGGCTATTTTTTTCTGAGTCAGTTTTCCTCAGCAGCCTTCAGCTTGCATATTAACTGACTCCCCCCCGGGAAAACTGAAGAGAGAATAAGAATGACCAAAAGAAAGGCCGTACTCCTCCACCCCCTAAAAATGCGAGGGATAAACTTCTCTCATGGTATGGGATTGCCCAAGAACTATAGATGCCCCAGTATCCCAGAGAGCTGCTGTGGTCACAGCATACCTCTCTTGCTGGGAAGACAATTCTCCCTCCACAGCTGGTAAAGACTTGGTTGTTATTATTATACACTTGGAGGGTGCAAGTAGAGCTGTTCTGGAGGGGCTGGTGCCATTCCATGACCACCTCCTGGCACAACCCCTCTGCAGGTACTCCCCTTTGCATGGAAGGAAATTCATCTCAAAAGCAAATTGACATCCATGGCTGCCTCTGTTCTACAGAAATAGCTTCCGTAAACACAGCTGTGAGAGATTCCAAACTCAGGATCTTTGGCTATAACACTTTTTGCCTGTTTAGAAAGGAAAAAAAATAGCATTTTCACCATATTGTCTGCAAAGCTCCCAAATATGCTAGCCAGACGAAGGAGCCAGGCGAAGGAGCAGGCTCCTGGCTCTGCCTTAAAGCCCTTCCATAGTCAATGGCTCTCCCCAGCCATGTTTTTCCTTTCTTTTATTTTTTCCTGAGAAGAAAAAGCAAGTAGTCTCCCTTCTACACTACATAGGACGATTTGACCAACAAATCCTGCAGATTTAAGAGCCTGAGTGAGTTCCAGCTGGATTCACACCCTTCTTGCCACCTCTCCATTTT
Organism: Acrocephalus scirpaceus scirpaceus; assembly: GCA_910950805.1. Taxonomy (NCBI): domain Eukaryota; kingdom Metazoa; phylum Chordata; class Aves; order Passeriformes; family Sylviidae; genus Acrocephalus; species Acrocephalus scirpaceus. The sequence continues at coordinate 7,517,710 of OU383794.1, forward strand.
GTTTTTCCTCCTCTTTTTCCTGCTAGCTTTATTAGCACCTGGGAACCAATGTGTCACCGTGGGCAGCTGGAGCCTACAGTGCTGAGCTCCTGTTTCAGAGCATCACCCACCCCAGAGTCCCCAGTCTGTCATGTACCTGCCACAGCAGAGACAGAACTCCACAGCACAGAGTGTAGTAGGAATGGTGGAGCTGTTGGTGAACTTAGGAAAATACAGGATTGGGGTATCACTGGAAAATGGCTGTTTTCCTGAAGGGATGCTCATAGAGAGAAAAGTATAAAGTGAGAAAAGCATAAAGCACAAAGCCATGGTCCTGAGAGTGAGTGAGTGAGGAGATACAGCCTTCTTATTGCTTGGTTCTGAGTGAAAACTCACAGTGATCAGAATGAGCAGGTCCCAGCTGGAAGGTGAGATTTAGAAACCTGCTCCTCACCTCCCACTCCCCCATCCTCCTGCCTTCAGAAAGGTATGGCTTTTTCAGGGAAGCTTTTGGCCCTAAAATCTGATTGTCCTACTAGGTGATCTCTGCACTGTTGTGATGTGTCAAGGGTTAGATCCTACCTGGAGGTAACAAGGGGAAAGGACAGTTCAGATGGCTGAGTTCAGCCTCTCACCAGCTGTCTCAGCCCTGCCAAACCTATGAACAGCCATTCATGTCCAGCTCCATTTGGAGGCTCCAGCATGCTCTAGGTGCCTACTTTCAACCCAGCACAGCAGCACCTCCCTCTTTTGGCTTCTGCTTTTCCTGCACAGATCCTCCTCCAACACCCTCCAGACAAAAAAAAAAACCCAACAACATTAAAAAAAAAAAAAAAAAAAAAAAAAAAAAAAATTCCTGCTTGGAGCTTTCTCCATTCTTCCCCTGCCTGGGCTAAGCCCTTGGCAAACGTCTTAGCCCTCCAGGCACAGCTGAGTGCAAAATAAAGCAAATACCACCCAGGACCAGGCAAGCCCACACCAGGTGCTAGCACAAAGTGGGATGATTCACTTCCTGTCTGCTCTCCCTATGCCCACAGCCTCCCAGGGAGGAAAACTGCCACCTGCTCCCAGCTTGGCACAGGCAGCCTTGACCATGGTGTCCCCTACCACAACACAGCTCATGCTCACTCTCCAAGTCCTTCCTGCCCTGGGGCTGTCCCTGAGCCATCACTTGCCTCATCCCTCCCCACAATGAAGCTACAGAGCACCAAATGTTTCCTTTTTTGGATGGTTATATCACTTCTAACAGCATCTTCACGTGACACCTGTGCTCCCTTCCCTGATCCTAGCAGCTGGGTAAACACCCTCTCACATCCCAGCCCCACTCTTTGCCTTACACCCATGCTACTCCTCTCTTTCCCTAGGAATGCAGGTACTCCACCACAATTTACACATGTGGGGCCACATCCAAAACAGGACTCCAGTAACATCGCTGGTTCCAGCCAGCCAAGCACTGGAGTGTGCAGGCAATTGTCTTAGCTCCACTGCCCTCTGCGGGTTTGCGCCATTTCTAGGCAGATCTCAGGGAAAACAACGGCTACAGCCGCTCTCCAGCGCTGCCGGAAACCAAGGGCCTCACACTGAGTTGTGTAAGCAGAAAGTGAATGCTATTACTACATTTCAATTCCCTCTGGATGAGAAAACATGGTAAAAA